>CM024537.1:20033470-21240662 GCA_014182365.1 Eucalyptus tenuipes
TCTCAGTACCAATGGAAATCTCTTACTCATTTAATTCACACATTTTACACATCACACCTCTGAATCGTATTATATCACAGCATGCATGAGACCTCAAGAGCACACAATCACTTCAAGCAGCACTCATGCTCACACAACATTTCATTCTTGTCACACTCATTGCACACATATGCCACAATTAATAACCATACAATGACCACACTTCGAATTATGGAAGAGACATGCTCATGCACAAACTAACCATTATTACAAGACCATTAGACTCCCTATATGCCATGAAAATCAGGTACAAGAGGCACAACATCTATTGCACAGTCTCGGATCAAGGCAGGATACAAGCTAACACGGGCAGTTTCAATCACAGAAGCAGAAAGTGCATCAAATCTCATCAAAATGCTACGAAATTTTAGTATGTTATAGAAGAGACATAGATTAACATTTTTTTATGAAGAAACCTAGGCCTATATCTCATTGTATAAAGAGAAGTAATTTGCTGTCTTTACCCCTAAATTCTGCAGCAACTTCCAGATTAAGTGCCTACTGGAGAATGATCGTTTCACTACCCAAATCTCGACCATTTGTTCTCAAATTTTGATACGTTGTTCCTAAAGATGTTCCATACAACTTTAATGAGGGGTTTAAGGTCCAAATCCATCTAGAAAATTACAGAAAATTCGTAGAACTACCTAAGGTTCTGCTGTTTTCTGCAGGTCAGTTTACTGTTTTAAGGGAGAATGTTCTCGCCAGCACATTTTCGCAAGAAAATCTCTACAACTAGTAGTCGAAGCCTAAAATAGTTAGTACACTCGTAAGAAAATTAGTTCTTTCCTTTAACGACACCTTTAAAACCCCAAGTGATGCATAAACTAGTAAGTTTTCCATCTCTGTCTTTCCCAAACAGAACATCCCGAGCCACTATCCCCGTCTACAGCTCAACCAGATTATTTAGTTCATCTACAACCTCTTTTAGTACCTCGACACCTCTCTGACAGTACCCAACAATGATCTCATTAGCTCTTCGACTCCACACAGCAACCCACAGCTCAACTCGAGGCTAGTATTCACGTCTCGACCCCTCAACAACAACATGCAACGCCCATCTATCACTTAGCAGTCGTCTACCCACCAACTCGACCAACTCAGCTCCCTCGCGCTTGGTTCTTTGACCATCCAAACCCCGATCATCACATGCAAAGACCAACAACTTCATTTGAGTGCCGATCTAACCTATTCCAACTCAAAACAGAAGCATTAAACTTAATCTTCCACCATTCAGCATGCTCCGCAAGTTCCCTCGACAAACAGCTGATAAATTCTAGTTTAGGACCTCATCATTTCCTTACCGGTTGCTCGGCTTCGCTGGTGGCTTGCTGCTCTTCGGAATTCTGCCCTCAAATGCGCGCTAAAAGAAGAAGAAGAAGCTGGAGTCGCTGAGTTCTTCTTCTGTGCAAGTTACGAAAGCAAGACGGAGGGAGACGAAAATGGAGAGAGAGAATTTTGGGTCTGTTTTGGGGAGGAGAGAATGGCGTGAATTCTAAGGGAGTTTAGCTTTGAGTGTGCAGATTTTTGTTTTCAATCCCAAGGAGAGAAGTAATCATTAGAAAGAATTAATAATGATGTCTCCTCTAAAGCTTTGGGTTGGAGAGAAGCCGAAAGGGAAAAGATGAGTGTCATGGCTCCCTTGCATGCATTATTCTTCATGGTCGACACCTGGCGCTCGAGAATGGTTAACTTCTAATCCGTGTCGTTAGTTAGTCTATTAGTTTCTAACGTCTTCTACATAGTTTCGTTTCGAATCCACAAATTTTCAATCCTCTCGTAACTATACGAATCTATGAGTTTGCATGAATCGAATTGACGCGTTAACATCTCGGTACTAATCTACAAACAAGAATTTATCGCGAGAAATTACTAAAGTTAGTGGTCGACAATAGAATTACAATCGCTTATAAGTTTCTAATAAAATTTCTAATTAAATCCCTCATAACGGTAATCTATAAACTTAATCGAAAATGAAAGTGCTTGGGTCTAAATACCTGTCTCTGGCCCACCGGACTCATCCCATGATATTTCATGACCCACTAGACTTAATTCACAATTTTAATGAACCCGACTCTTGGCCCGCTCCAAGTCAAGCCCAAGTCCATATCCTATCCTTTGACCGATCGAGCCCATGCCCAATATCCTTGTGCGGCCCGTTAGTTGCGTAAGCCCATACTTTCCTCATGGCCCGTCATCTGGCCCGCTTTAAAATAATCCAAGCCCTAAATAGTCCGATTACACTTATAGGGTCGGTAAAATTCAGGATGTCACAAACTAATTATCCCATATCCCAACACACCTTATCACTTCAAATAATAACCCTGCTCTGATACCAAAACTGTCACGACCCCAACTCCATCCCCAGGGTCACGAGCGACGAGGGTTATTTTCGCGATGTCCTAGGCTCGTCGTCGTCTTGTTCTTTTTATCTTTTCATTAAGCACATGCGGAAGCATACATACAACACCCGGACAACAACAAGCAACCAGGAAAACAACCATTTAAAAACATATAATTACATCAGTTACATTTACAAGCCCTTTTTGTCATGAGCCATTATATTTACAACCATCACATGCTCTGTGCTCAAAAAGGTCGGGGTAAATCTTAGCTCCCCTATCAAGACTACAACTCCTCCATACCTACAATTTTGAAAAACAACAGAGTGAGTCATGGACTCAGTAAGTAAAACCCACTAATTTTCGGGTAGGAGGATACCTCGCCTATCAGTAAGCATATAACTCATCCAAAACATTAGTCGACCGGTCCTGTGACTAGTCCAAGGTTCTACACCACAAGTCCTGATTAGTCCGAATTTCGAACCGCGTTGAGTTTATTCGATCCATGATCGATTATCGGTTGTCATGTAATCGCGTAGGGTCGAACAATCCGTGATGGTCATCCATGACCATCATAACGACCGGGCGAAACCACCTGCAACGGTGCGATGACTGGACGGAATCGAGCCATGACTGTCCGTCAATCCATGATGGTTCGTGATCGTCCCACGACCGATTCTTATGATCGAATAACCTTTCCATAGTTGAATACTCTATAACTAAACCGTGGGGTACCAATCCCTGAATGGCCAATTGACTCATGATTAGCCTTCGAGCTGGCTCATGGCCAATTCTCGCCCTTGACATATCAGGCTTTGGCTTACTAGTCGAGGCCAAAATAGGGGTCGAAATCGAGGATGTTACATTAGCTATGACCCTTGAATGGGTGATAGCCAAAATGGTGAAGAACCCCAAAGTAATGGAGAGAGCTCAATTTGAAATTTGGCAAGTTCTTTGAGGGAAAGAGAGGATCGATGAGCAAGACATCCAATAACTTCACTACTTTAGACTAGTCATTAAAGAAACTCTATGGTCGCATCCTCCTATTCCTTTCATCACAAGGGAGCTAAGGGACAAATGTGCAGTCTCCATATAGGAGATACAGCAAAAAACTAGGCATCCTCAATGCATGGGCAATTAGAAGAGATCCCAATCAATGGAATGATGCTGAATGCTTTATATCAAGAGATTTGAAAACTCTTCAATTATCTTTTTTGCGTTTAATAGTCGGGATAAAATTTATCATATCCTACGTTTGGTGCTGTTTAAGATAAGATAAAGTCAGATATGAAAGGATTGTAACTTGGATGAATTTACCCCAAGAGGAGGTAGGTTAAAGGTGGATAGGAAATCGAATATTTATAATAGAAAATTTATTTTTCACAAATAACAAATTTCTTAATTCATAAAATTAAAATTATATTTCAATATAAATAATATTTGAATTCTAATATAAGATACTCAAAATAACAAAAAATAAGAATTTATTTTTTTAAATTTAATCCATTTTTATTTATATATTTGAATTTAATTCTATTTTATAATATAAATTCAATAATAAATATAAATATATTTATTACATATTTTTAGGTATTTTATTATTGTTGGTATATTAATATAGTTTACTATCTAATAAAATTTTATTACAGAATGATGGAAGGGGAAATAATAATAATAATAATAATAATAATAATAATAATAATAATAATAATAATAATAATAAAGAAGGAGGAAAAAAAAAGTAAATAAAAATAAAGTAGGCAAGAGTGATACGAAAGATTTTTACCATTTTTATCTGTGAACTTACATTCATTTACACTGATTTGTCATTTACACCAAACAATGTACATGATATTGTATGAATATATCCAATTTTAATACTACAATTACTAAACAATGGATAAGATATAACAAAATTTCTGTATTTTATATCTTATCATATCCAGTCCTATCTTGATTAGAAATTCAAACAACCAAATGTAGTCAAATGGACTAACTTCAAATACATTCCATATGGAGCAGGTTGAAGGATGTGTCCCAACATATTATTTGGTCTTGCCAATATTAAACTTCCACTTGCTCAATTGCTCTACCACTTTGATTGGAAGTTGGAAGAGTTTGACGTGACCATGGTATTTGGAGCTATCGCTCAGAAAAAGAATGGATTGCACTTAATTGCCATCCTAAAACGTTTCACCCGAGAGCATTGGGAGTGGTATCAAGGACTAATATGCACTCCATGTACTTGTGAAAGAAGATTTTGCCATTGTGCATTACTAATATAATAAGACACTCTTACTACTAATAGGGCCATCCTTTCTTCCCTCCAAGTCTGCAAAGTGCAAGAGCATGTTACCAATGCATTGAAGCCATACTTAGATGTGCTGAATGAATGCGATTCAATGCACCTCAATCCATAGATTAGTTGGATCCCACTAGAGTCCATCCGAGAGACCAATCTAACTCAACATGGAGTACACTCCCCCAATCTTCATCCTTACAAAAAATATGAGTATTGTGCCTTTTTTCTAGGGTCTTAGAAAAAAAAAGCACAGTCATTTAAGAGGATAATTATATAAAAAGTTCTAAACACATTGTACTTTTGCTAATTTAGTCCTAAACCTTTTAATTTTGATAATTGAATTTTTATACGTTTTGCTAGTTGAGTCCATCCGACCAATTTTGATAGAAAATTGTTAACATGGTAGTCCAGTCAACACCAGTAATCCTACATTGCACGGCGATGCTGACGTGGACAAGTTTTTATATTTTTCGATTTTTTTTCCTATTCTTTTTCCTCCATTCTTCTTCCTCTAGTCGGTTACTAAGCCTAAGTGCTGGCTAGCGACTGGCAAAAGGCAACCACTAGTGAGGGTTGCCCTTACCAGGATTTGGAGAGGGGCGACCTCACTGAAGGCCAACAAGGGCTGGCGGGCAAGGTCGTTCCCATCTCCCTACATTCTTCATGATCTCCAAAGTCGCAGATGCATTTATGGCGCTCGCAAGGGTCTATCTAAGTTTGCAGACATTAGCAATTTTGTCATCTTTGGCTTCCTCTTCTTTCTTCTCCTCTTCATCATCATTGTGTTAACACTTTTTACATTGCCATTTGGTTCCATTTGGAGTTTGATTTTTCTTTTCAATTCCATTCTACCTTTAGTTTTTCCCTTTCGCCATCGGAGACTTGTAACGGAGAAGTTTGAAAATGGAGAGCAAGAAGAAACATTGACCATTGGCAATGGCGTGGGGCCTCTCCCCCCTCCCCCCTTTCGCTAGATCTGGCGATGGGACCCTCACTAGGTGTCACAGCCCTCACCCATTGTTTCCTTTGGCCGGTCGCCAACCATTGCCCAAGCCCGACAATTGACTAGAGGAAAAAGAAGGGAGAAAAAGAAAGAAATATTATTAAAAATTGTGTATGTCGACGCCCGCGCCAATTAGAACGTTGGTCAAAATTGATCGGATAAACTCATTAGTAAAATATGAAAAAATTGATGACTCGATTGAGTACATTAAAAAGTTTAGAACTGAATTGACAAAAGTGTAATAAATTTAAAAAATTTTGGACAATTTTCTCGTTATTTAAGTCAAAGTCATTGAAGACTTTGTAGGGTGTCAAGAAAGTCAATTCTAGTCTGGCCTCGCATTTTTCTCGGTCCCCACTAAGAGCTGGTTTCCGGATACGAGAAAATCATGCTCATGACTTTGGCTGGCATGAAGACGAAGGCTTTTGTATTTTCCTAGAAACTGTCGGAGGACCATGACTTTGGCTGGCATGAAGACGAAGGCTTCTGTATCGACCCGGAAACTGCCATGGGACCATGAAGAAGAAAAAAGATAAAAAAAAAAAAAAAAAAAAATGAAAGGAGAGAACCTACCCAGTAGCCGCAAGTCTCTTTTAGAGGACGTATGTGTTGGATATGAATGTGAATCAATGCACCTCATTCCATGGATCAGATGGATCCCACTAGAGTCCATCCGAGAGACCGATCTAACTCAACGTGCAGTACACTCCCTCGATCCTCATCTTTACAAAAAATATGAGTATTGTGCCTTTTTTCTAGGGTCATAGACTCGATCCTCATCTTTACAAAAAATATGAGCATTGTGCCTTTTTCTAGGGTCATAGGAAAAAACGCACAGTTGTTTAAAGGGAAAATTGTTTAAAAAATTCAAAACATATTGCACTTTTGCTAATTTAGTCAAAAACTTTCTAATTTTGATAATTGAGAAATAAACATTTTCATGTTTGGTCGGTTAGTCCATCCGACCAATTTTGGCTAGAAATTGTTAACATAGTAGTCACATAAAGACGGTTGGCGGCGATACTAGACAAATTTTTATATTTTCCAATTTTTTTCCTTTTTTTCTTTTCTTTTTCCTCCATTCTTCTTCCTCCAACAAAGCTGAGCTTAAGTGATGGCCAACGACCAACCAAGGGCAACCACCAATGAGGGCCACCCTCGCCTAGATTTGGAGAGGGGCAACCTCACCAAAGGCCAGCAAGGGCCGGCGAACGATGTCGCTTCCATCTCCCTACGTTCTTCATGATCTCCAAAGTCGTAGATGCATTTATGGTGCTCACAAGGGCCTATCCAAGTTTGAAGGCATTACCAATTTTGTCTCTGTCTTCAGCTTCCTCTTCTTTCTCCTCCTCTTTGTCGTCAATGTGTTGGCACTTTTTGCATTGCCATTTAGTTCCAATTGGAGTTTGATTTTTTTTTTTTTCCAATTCCATTCTACCTTTATTTTTTCCCCTTCGCCATTGGAGAATCGCAATGGAGAAGCCTGAAAATGGAGAGCGAGAAGAAGCATCAGCCACTAGTGATGGCGCGGGGCCTCGCCCCCCACTAGATTTAGCAATGGGACCCTCACTAGGCGTCACAATCCTCGCATTTGTTTCCTTTGGCCGGTCACTAGCCATTGCCCAAGCCCGGCGACTGGTTGGAGGAAGAAGAATGGAGAAAAGGAAAGAAAAAGAAGATAAAGAAATATCATTAAAAATTGTGTACGTCGGTATTATAAATTTCATATCACTTGGATCTAAAATTTAAAATTAGGTAGATGACTTTCGATTGGTAAAATGTGAAAAATTTTATGACTTGATTGATAAAATTAAAAAGTTTATGATTGAATTAGTAAAAGTATAATAAATTAAAAAAAATTGACTAATTTTCTTGTTGTTTAAGTCAAAGTCATCGAAAACTTTGCAGAGTGTCAAGAACGTCAATTCTAGTCTGGCCTAGCACTTTTCTCGGTCCCCACTAAGAGCTGGTTTCTGGATAAGAGAAAATCGTGC
The DNA here is from genome assembly GCA_014182365.1 of Eucalyptus tenuipes. Classification (NCBI taxonomy): domain Eukaryota; kingdom Viridiplantae; phylum Streptophyta; class Magnoliopsida; order Myrtales; family Myrtaceae; genus Eucalyptus; species Eucalyptus tenuipes. Next base: position 20,041,151 of record CM024537.1, read on the forward strand.
TCATGACTTTGGCTGGCATGAAGACGAAAACTCCTGTATTTCCCTGGAAACTGCCGTGGGACCATGAAGAAGAAAAAAGACAAAAAAGATCAAAGGAGAGAACCTACCCAGTAGCCACAAGTCTCTTTTAGAGGACGCATACGTTGGATGGAGAAATTGTTAGAACAAATTGAAAATGAAGAAGTGCTAAACACGACATATTGAACTTTACCTTAAATAGACCATGCCAAAACTCACCCCAGAAGTTTTTGGAAATAACTTAGAAAACCAACCTTGTTAATCCTTCTTGAAAAACACAATTGATAATTTCACTCCGACTAAACGGTTACTCCAAATGATAAGAGCCTTCGTTACATTCCAGGACTGAAAGAGATTTCCATCAAATCCCTAGTCTATCAATTCCATGTAATTCCACAGCTTTTTCAACTTCTAAATCAAATCCCTCGGCTCAAAGATCACATGACTTTGAATATATGACCTAAATCTTACGGTGTTACAAAATAAAGTTCATTTGACTTGATGAGGTCTTCGTGAAGGGTACGCAAAAAACCTTTCCTTTCTTCTTTCTCCCTTTCCTTTGTTTCTCTTCTCTATTCACTGGACGAAGCTGCACTTTCCTCTTTCTTTTATCCATCAATGTCTTCTTTTTCTTTTTCTTTTTCTTTTTCTTTTTCTTTTTCTTTTTCTTTTTCTTTTTCTTTTTTTCCCAACTTTTAGACCGAGTCAAAGTCCTCATACATCAGCCATGACCCTTGAATAGGCGACGGCCAAAATGGTGAAGAACCCGAGAGTAATGGAGAGAGCTGAAATCCAGTATTATATACTTCTGTTTCAGCTTTTATTTGGAGAAGAAACGGTGTCAGGCGTGTATTTTTAAAGCTTCTAAACAATCACATTCCGTATCTTGTATTTTATAAGCTAGCGTGCTCTTTGGGGTGCAAGAATTCTAAGTCAAGAGACATCTCTGTCCATGCCTTCTAAAGAAACGTCCCCCAACGATACGGCCCAAACAAAGTTTGAAAAGAAATTTAAAGAATGACTTGGAAATTAGGAGGACAACTGCGACACGTAAGGCTTCGATTCATTCTTTTGTAGTCGTCCCTTGGAAGAGTCAAGCCGTCCATATCTCGAGGCTTATCAATAACGGAGGAATCGAGTTTCGTGGTCGGTCTCAGGACTAGGTCATGATCTCTAGAATGCCTTGTGAAGGACGATATGGACTGTTTTAGCAGACTATTTGGTCAACCCATTCTAACATTAACGCGGTAACCCATTCTAACATTAAGGCGGTAAAGGGATCTATTAATAGGCCTCATGTACACCCGAGTCGGCAGAGTGAGTTTTGAGAATATCACTAGATTTGCTACGGTAACCATGGAAAAACAGTCATTTCACTTCAGCTATATAATACTCTTGCTTACTATTGTTGCTTCACACTCTCTTGCCTCAACCCAATCACGTTGCCATGAAGACGAGAGATCTGCGTTGTTGGAGTTCAAGGCAACCTTCTTCACCGGAAAGCCTCAGTACTGTTACTGGGCCACTTCAGATGAACAAGTAAAGATTGAATCCTGGAATGCATCGACAGGGGAAACTAGGAGTGACTGCTGCTCTTGGGCTGGCGTTGAGTGTGATAAGGTAAGCGGTCACATTATCGGCCTCGACCTCAGTGACAATTGTCTCTCCGGTAAAATCAACTCCAACACCAGTATTTTCCGTCTTCTTCACCTAAGAAGCCTTAACCTTGCCCAGAATTACTTCAACTGTCCGATTCCTCCGACAATTGGAAATCTTGGTTCCTTGAGTCACTTGAACTTTTCCGGGTCCCTCTTCATGGGCCACATCCCACATTCGCTCGGTAACTTGACCCGACTTGTCCATCTAGACCTCTCGGGTAATAGGCTGATAGGCACAACACCCTTCCTCGAAAACCTGACTCTACTTACTCACTTAGACTTGACTGAGAATGATCTAAATGGTACGATTCCAACTTATTTTGGCAGCATCTTGAATCTGGAGTATTTAAGTCTAGGTCTCAACCCATTTGGAGGTGAAATCCCATCTTCTTTTGGACGTCTTGGGCAGCTGAAGCATTTAGATCTACTCGATAATTTTTTAACGGGTGAAGTTCCTTCTTTCTTGGGAAATTTGGTCCAAGTTAAGTATTTAAATCTAGGATACAATATGTTAATTGGGCAAATTCCATCCTCGCTCGGGAACCTCGTCCAACTTACTAATTTAGATTTAAGCAACAATCAGTTAATGGGTGAGATTCCACACTCTTTCCAAAACCTCCTAGAGCTTAGGTTCTTAACCCTTGAGTCAAATCGATTGAGTGGTGAAATTCCATCCTTATTGGGGAAACTCACCCAGTTGACTGACGTTCGACTTTCATTTAACCAATTTCACAGTGCAATTCCAAGCACGATTTTCCAATTACATGATCTCCAAACTCTATTATTGAATTCAAATAACTTGAGTGGCACAGTTAGGTTAGATAGGTTTTCAGAGGCTAAAAACCTTCGAGTACTTATGTTATCCAATAACAAACTGTCGTTGATCGTTGAAACCAACATAACTCACCGGTACTGGTCTCTAGGTTTAGGTTCATGCAATTTAAATAGTTTCCCCGAGTTTCTACAAGATCAAAATGACTTGTATTGGCTAGATCTATCTTACAATAACATTTCCGGTCAAGTTCCTAAATGGTTTATGAATGTAAGCACAGAAAACCTAGAACATTTGAACCTTTCTGGCAACTTCCTAACAAATTTTGCTTATGATCCCATTATTTTCAAGTGGAAAGAACTCATTGAAGTAGATCTCGGTTTCAACAAGTTGCAAGGATCGGTTCCTATTCCCCCTCCTAAAATCGAGTACTACTTCGTCTCAAATAACAGGCTCTCACGAGGATTATCGCCACTCATATGCAATCTAAGCCATATCCAGATGATCGATTTTTCTAATAATAATTTGACTGGGATTCTTCCACAATGTTTGAGTAATTTGAGTGGTGTCTTGGAAGTAATGAGTCTGCGGAGCAACAACTTTATCGGGAAAATTCCTCAGTTGAATGGGAACTTTTGTGTGCTTTCTATGATTGATCTGAGTTACAATAAATTGCAAGGGCCATTGCCAAGATCGCTCTGCAACTGTAACAAATTGGAATTCCTGAGTTTCGCAAACAATCATATTAGAGATGTTTTCCCTTCATGGTTGGGCTCACTTCTAAGGTTAAGGGTACTTATATTGCGTTATAATAGATTTCACGGATTTATTGGGGAACCGGCCAATAGAATTGAGTTCCCTGCTCTGCAAATTATCGACCTGTCTCAAAATAGCTTTTCTGGTAGCTTGCCATCCAAATACTTCAAGCATTGGACTGCCATGAAAGATTCTGAGATAGATTCGTCAAGCTACATTGGGGATTTTAATGTGACGGTGTGGACTTTCTTGCCATTCACAAGCTTTGACTACTCTATGAGCGTAATTGCCAAAGGCATCCAAATGAATTATTCAAAGATCCAAGGGTACCTCACATTGATTGATCTCTCGAGCAACTACTTCAGTGGAGCGATCCCCAAGACCATTGGAAGCCTAAAGCAACTAGAATTGCTCAATCTTTCCAACAACATGCTCTCCGGTCCTCTGCCTTCATTCTTGGCAAACCTAATGAATTTAGAAGCATTGGACCTTTCTCAAAACCAGCTCTCCGGAGAGATCCCTCAGAATTTGACGCAACTCACTTCACTTGCGGTCTTCAACGTATCGTACAATTGTCTGAACGGGCCGATACCGCAGTTACGACAGTTTGCTACATTCGAAAACAACTCCTACAAAGGAAACTCAGGGCTATGTGGCACTCCTCTGTCTAGAAAATGTGGAGATTCCATACCATCGTCGCCATCATCCACAAAGTCCGAAGAAGATCAACATTCCGGGAGTGCAATGGAATTGGATTGGAAGATCGTGTGCATGGGGTATGCAAGTGGGTTGGTGATTGGAGTGGTCCTCGGGAACAGCTTGATCACAAGAAGAAGGGCTCAGAGACTCGTGAAGAACTTTGGCAGAAGAAAACAAAGGTGAAGAAGGTATAAAAGATGGTCCGAAACCGATGAATACTCGACCCAAATCTATTGTGTTCTGTGTTTGAGTACCTGTAAATTTCTCTTAAGCTTTTCTGCTTTAGATATTAACTAGTCCATATGTATTCTGAAGAAAGCATTATGTAATCATGCATGTGTGAGACATAAATAAGAAAATAAGTGAGTCGGGTAGAATGGAAATTTGCAGTTTAGCCCCATCTGACAAAACTCCACTCCCCTTCACATTAGTTTTCTTAGAAACCATTATAATTTACACCAATCAAATAAAAAACTGAAAATTTCCGGCTATACTTATCTAACATTGATTTCATAAGCTATGAAAATCCATACCCACTCACTAAAAGCCTATTAAAATCCATATTTACGATGCATATGCACTCTCAGCTACTTTTATTTTTTCCCTATATTTGCTTTACTCTTTTGTATTTTCTATGTATTTTGATATTTTCTTCTTGAAATAAAAAAAAAATTAAGCTTAAATATAATTACATTTGTAGCTAATGATTATGGCTATTTTTCAGAATATCAATTTCATGAGTACCCCCCGTTATGGTCAAAACAGGCACGCCGTGGCAATCTCGCCAATGGATATACAAATAGCTATAATTTCATAAAGCAAAATATCAGGAACGTAGTTCGCAAGCTCAACTCTCACCCTCTCAAACCATCTAATCCACCGTTTCCCTGAGAAAAACCTGGCTGGCATTTCTTCATACAACTCGCGAGCAAACCGAAAGAATTACAGGAATTTCAACCTCGATGCCTCCAAAACACCCAAAACCAAAGCAGTCTCACAAGACAACTAGAATCTCGACATGAACCGGCTAGAGATTGTTCTTGATGCCATGGTCGTTCGTCTGGACCAGAAAGGGCAAGCTATAGATGTTTGGGGCTTCGGACTGTAATGCCTTGGAGCAACATGAACCAGCTAGAGATTGTTCTTGATGCCATGTCGTTCGTCTGGACCAGAAAGGGGAAGCTATAGACGTTTGGGGCTTTGGATTGTAACACTATGAGTCTCCATTGTATATATATTGTCCCCTTTGGACTAGAAAGGGCAAGCTATAGACGTTTGGGGCTTCGGACTGTAACGCCCTGGGTCTCCACTATATACATATTGTCCGCTTTGGACACGAAGTCTCATGGTTTTATTCTTCTCATAACAGCCATACTACCCAAAAAAACACATGTCTATAATTAGAGGGCCCATTGCCTTATAAAACAGCCCAGACTCCCTCCTAGGCGATGTGGGACAAGATACGCACCCCCTCCCTGCGCACGTCTAAGGATCAAGGCGCAGACGCACCGCCATCCCTCCTCCCCATGCACCGCTGCCTAGGCCGTCACACGGACCTCCTCAGGTAGAACTTGTAGTTAAACTGCCACCGGCCGCCGATGACGATCTAGCGGCTGTTGGGGAGGATCTGATTGGTCGCGTACCAGCTGCGCACTGCCAGACTGTTCCCGATCTCCTGCCAGTTGCAACGGTCGTCCGAGCATGGGGACGAAGATGCGGACCTTCCGCTTACCGTCGTAACAGCAAGGCGAGTCAAGGCCTTGCAGTAGGTGGTCAAGCCTGGGAAGAGTCAACTCATTCAAACCTGCATTTTGGTGGGCTTTGCTTTTTATAAACCCATATCATCTCAAATTTTACTAGCCCATACAATAATCTAGTCCATTAAATACGAGTCAATAAAAAGGTGTGCGACCCATTTTGAAAACCCTAACCTATAACTAGATACGAGGATTTAATTGAATCCATGCTGCTATTTGTGGTTCTTTGATTCCTATGCCTTCTATATATGAATCGATTGAGTTCGCTTTGAAAGCGTTTGCACCTTTGCATGTGCTTTCGTCAAGGGAGATCTCCATCGCGCTATTCAGTCGCGGTGGCAATGTAGGAATTTTCATCTTTTGGTATGTAAATGAGTTTGGAGAAAAAATCCCAATTTGTTCAAGATTTTGGTTTTGGACTAGACTTGAATAATGGGCGGGCCGGTATTGGACCTAAAACCCTTCCTGTGATTTAAAAACTATTAACTTTTTGATAGAAAGGTCGGGCTTCATGGCCCCAAAGAAATTACTTGCCTAGACCTGCTCAATTTGTACTTCGGGCCCGGGCGGGCCAGAGAGCCCGTGATCAGATATGCTTCATATCAAATTCATTGATCTTCATAAATCAATATCTCCATTATCTGCTTAATTTGTGCTCCAGGTTCGCTTTGACTAAGAACGCTTCGCAGTGCAGCAACTTACCAAGAATTACAAGAGAATATGTCATGAAAGAGGGAAGAGTTTTAGATATGATCCGTCAACTGGAAAAAGGGTTGAGACCTTGTCAAAGTTACCATCGTAGCTGGACCAGAATGGCGCAATTAATCATATTCCGAGATTGAGAAAAGCAATCCTTCTTCCTAATTTAGCTCAAGATAATTAATGTAGTAAAACAAGGTAGCCTATATTTCTGAAAGAGGAAATCTGCTCATGCATCACATGGTCAAGTTAGCTCTTAAACTTCGACCAAAAAAAAAAAAAAAAAACTAGGCTCTTAAACACAAATTTTGAATTCCCTAGGCCTAGTTGTCCGTAGGATGATCATTTAAAAAATATGATTCCAAAGGTCCACTGCACCATCTTTATGTCATTGTTCATGAAAGTGTTGCGGTAAGTCTATAGACAAGGACTATTAGGTGAAGACAATTTGGGGAATTCATATGACTTAAAGATTTTGCCTTGGTTTTCATCTAGAAACAGAATATCTAGTCCTTAGAAATTGAGCTGCCACACTAGTTTAGCGAACTCATCGATATTGTTTTTTTAAATCTCACTGTTGCTCCGACTGCCTCGGTTTCTTCTTTTTGCCTCCGTCATTCTGGTCTTTTTTCTTCTCGCCAAAATTCGGGCTCGGCCAGAATTCTATGCCTAGTTGCGAATTCGCTACCGCGGCCTAAGAGGCTGCCTCTCGTAGGGATTTGCATCAAATGGTCTCTTCCTTACCGCACCATTTGCTCAGAGACATAGCAAGCGAGTACGCGCCGATCACGAGCCTTCAGGTGGGCGAAGTTTCAGCCGTGGTTTTCTCAAGGGCAGAGCATACCACGGAGACGTTTAAGGTCCAGGAGTAGAATTTTGTTCGGAGGCCTAGTATTTTAGGCAGCGCATGGCAACATTTTTATTCCTCTAGATTTCTGTTCTTTTGTTCCCGAAAACAAAAAAAGAACGAAAATACGTTAAGAACACTGTTGCTTGTTTTTATTCCCTAATAGAAAGTTAGCCGGAAATAGATTTTGAGCAAAAACGAGAAAAAAAAAAAAAAAAATTGCTTCTTGTTTTGGGGAACAATTTCGAAAAATAAGCCAATTTTCTTTTTATTTTTCTTTTGTTCCTCTCTCTACTGCGGTCACCTTCAACCGCCCGAGCCACCGCCGACCGCCACCGCCGCCCTTCGCCGCCCGTAGCCGACAGCCGCCGCCCGTCGCCGCCGATTGTCGGCGGCGGCCGATGGGTCATCGGGCGGCGGTGGCGTGATGGCCGGCCGGCGGTCGTCGGCGACGTCGGCGGCCGGCGGTCGTGCAACGGCGGCGGCGGCGCGGCGACCCGGCGACGACCGGCGGTTGGCGATCGCGATCTGTGAGAAAAAATAAAAAACGAATAAATACAAAAAAAAAAAAAAAAAAAAAAAAAAAGCTGTTGTGTTACCAAATGCATTTCTATTCTTTTTTTTTATTCCAAGAGTAAAAATTTTGTGTAGTTACCAAACGCGTTCTTTTACTCGAAATTGTTCCCCGAAATAGAAATATAAAAGAACTATTTCTGGAAAAAAAAAAAAAAACTCTTCCCCAATCAAGAAGCGTTGTCATGCGCAACCTTAGCTTCTCGGGTTATCAATTATGACGGTTGAATTCTTGTTTTCTATCCATGTGGTGAACGCTGCACCCAACTCGGAAAACTGGCAATGCTCGAGGTCCTGAGCAATAAGGAGGTCTAGACTTTTGGATCAACAAGAGAAGAAGAAGCATGGAACTTCTTTGGGGATCGCTTTGTCTCGAGGTGCACCGATCAACCCGATCAAGAGACTCGTCTTCTTGGCGGAATGATCTCATACATCCAGGGCCATATTCAGTTGAAAATGTACATAGCAGGAGGGCCTCATGTCTGTGCTCATCGAACTGTTAATGCTCTCCGGAGGCTTCACTAGGATGAGAGGGGCACTAAAAGAATACACTGGAAAATGGACAAGTTTCTCGACGGTGTCATTGCCGGTCACAAAGAGAAGAAAGAATTTGCCAGCTTCGCCCGGGTTGCCGAGGAGATTCGCCGTTGCAATTTTAATTTTTTCCTCTTTTTGTTTAAAAATAAAAAATCAAAGTCCTTTATGCATTTCGTGAAAACTCTTTACCCTAAAGTGAATGCAAAGGTTTTGATCAAATGCTCTTCCAAAAGCATCCGACCCTATTGCGGAGATATTTATAGCATTTCACCACATGTCGATGTCGGCCACATCCCTGAGCCCAAACACCTTCGCAGAGCAGATTGCACTTACCGTTGGCCATTTCGAAACCCCACCACACCTCCCACGGATACCACTTCGTACTCCAGAAATTTCACACAAAATCCAAACGCCTCAGTCCTCATCTCATAATTAAAACCAAAACTCGGACATTCACGAACACATTGAAAAAAGAAAACGAAAAGAAAAATCATGTAGGACTAGGAGCAAACGTATCGACTCTTTGATTCGAATCCCCCTCCGCAGGGTGAGAAGCCACGCGAGAACATCCCATCGGAGCCAAATGCATCACCTGATTCCAAATCGAGGTTGCGAAGCTATTTGAAGAACATCATCAATCCTTGTCCATCGATACGATATGAATCGACTGAGCTCGCTCTAAAGGCGTTTGCATCGTTGCATGTTCTTTCGTTGATGGAGATCTCCGTCGCGCTACTCTGTCGCGAAGAGAGTCCCCAGCTGATCGCAAGCGTTTGGGCTTCGTGAGGTAAACAGGTATGAAGAAAACCCGAGTCGGTTGAGATTTTTGGTTTTGAACTAGACTTGAAAAATGGGCCAACTGGTATTGGATCTAAAACCCTGCGTGTGATTTAAAAAATATTAACTTTTTCACAAGATGATCGGGCCTGCATGGGCTTCGGCCTAGGTGGATCAGCCAGGTCCCAAGAGAAAATACAATGCATAGACCCGCCCAATTTGCACTTCGGGCCTGGGCGGACCGCAAAGCCCGTGATCAGATCCTGTTTCAGATCTAATTCACTGATCTTCAAACACTCATATTGAAGCATTGAATACGTTGGCCGCTGGTTTCTAGGTGGGTCGGTTTTGTTCTTCAAAGAAGGCTGCGCATTTTTTTCAATAAGTTGCTGAAGACTTTTAGGTGGATTGTCGTTTCTTGACTCCAAGAACTGCTTTTGTTGACATTTTCGTACGGGAGGGACAAAAGCATTCCCATTATTTTGCCCACTGGACAGGCGATCCCCTGGTAAAAGGGGTGGGAGTGGGGACGGAAGCGGGAAAGGAGCCCGTGAAAAACATACGTAGGAGAGAGGGGAGAGTTGACCAAAAAAAAGAAAGGGAAGTTCTACCTCCATTTGTATTTGTGTTTTCAATCCAAATTTCCAAAGTTTCCATTATTTTTTGGTTCCAATAGTCGGGTACTTTAAAACTGGTTTACGAAATTATACATGATGGAGAAGAGGAAAGAAGTGGAGGAATGGACTGAGGAGGCAAAGGGTCTAGATTGGGGTTCAATTTTTGCATCTTTGTCGTGTTCAAGCTAAATTTGTCAGTAATCATAAACCGCTTTGACTAAGTATGCTTTATAGTACAATAACTTACCAAGAACTATGAGAGAACGCGCAATGAAAACCGGGGAGTTGAAGACACAATTGGTTAGGCAAGATTAGTTCAAAGCAAAGAAGCGAATCTTTTGGTAAAAGGGAAGAGACTTTGTCGAGGTTGCCATTATGACTGACTTTGAACAACGTGATTAATCAGCGTCCGAGATCAAGAAAAGCAGTCCTTTGTCATGATTAAGTTTGAGATAATTCATGTAGTAAGAAGGGGTGGCCTTTTTTTGAACAGAAATCAACTCACGCATTGGATGGTTAATTAGGCTCGTGTATTTCTAACCCCCAAAAACAAAAAATTAGGTTCATGTACTGCCCTATCTTCATTAGGGGTGTGTTTGTTTGTGTTTACATTTTATTTTTTTTTGTTCCAGGGAACGAAATAGAAAAACTATTTACGTTCCTGGGAACGATTTTGAACAAAAGAACGCGTTTGGTAAAAACTTATTCCCGAAATAAAAAAGAATAGAAACATGTTTGGTAAATTTGTGTTCTTTTTTTGTTTCTTTTAATTTTTTAATATTTTTATTTTATTTTTTATTTTTTTCTTTATTATTTATTATTTTTTATTTTTTTCTTCTTTTGGCGGCGGCCTCGCCCAGATCCGGCGAGGCCAACCGCCCGGCGGTGGCCCGCGAGGCCGAGCCTCGCCGGTGGGCCGGGCGAGCTCGGCCTCGCCGGATGCCGGGCGAGCCCGAGCTCGCCCGGCCTCGCCCGCGCCTCGAGGCTCGGCGAGCTCGGGCTCGCCCAGATCCGGCGAGGCCGAGCCTCGCCAGGGGCCGGCGACGCTCCGGCGAGGTCGCCGGCCCCCGAAGGCGTCGCCGGCCCCCGATGGCCGGTCGCCGGCCATGGCCGAGGCCGGTGACCGGCCAAAGAAAAAAGAAGAAGAAAAGAAGAAGAAGAAGAAGAAGAAGAAGAAGAAGAAGAAGAGAAAAGAGTGGAGAGAGAAATTTGTTCCCAAAGTTGTTAAAAAAGAAAAACAACTTTTTTTTTTTTTTTTTGCTTTTTTTGTTCCCTTGAACAAAAAAATAGATTTGGAACAAAAATGCAAACAAACGCATTTCTGTTCTTTTTTTGTTCCCTAACAAAAAAACAGAATTTTTGTTCAAAAACAGAAACAAGGAACACAAACAAACAGGCCCTAGTTATCTCGAGCTCAATTATAATGGACTGCTTTTCTCGATCTCAGAGTCTTACCTCTCTTTAAAATGCTTTTCCCGTTGTTGCCCGTCACGATTCATGAACTAACCAATAGATCAAGCGCCATTTTTTGTGCAAAAGAAGTACAAAAACTGGTCTCTTTCATTCTCATCATTTCGTTGTTCCTCACTGGACATAGCAAGGACGAATTTCATTCGAACAAATGAAAAGTCATTCAATCCTACTCTTTACGCTCCATCCGAAATAGAGAAGTCGAGTGTAATCCGTTTCTCAGGCAAGGTAGTGATCAACATCACTGCCAATTTGCATGCCCAACGGCCAATGCTGAGAAATGTAGGAACGGAGTTATAAGAAGCCACGATAGTCGACAAATCATGCTGTGAGACTAGTCCCATTTTGTATTTGTAGTTTGATAAGAGCGTGTTTGGCAACTTGCCAAATAGTATTTAATTCTATTTTTTTGTTCTTGGAAATAGATTTGGAACAAAAATTCATTTGCTAAATTTTTTGTTTCCGGAAACAAATTTGTTCCCAATAATAGACTTGGAATAGGATCGAGGAGTAAAAAAAAGTTGCTTCTTTGTTCTCGAGAACAATTGCAGAATCAAGCCAACCCAAAATCGTTTTTCTCTTTTCTCTTCTTCTATTCTTTGTGTTCTTTTTCCTTCTCTCTTCTTTTTTCATTGCTACCGTCATCTACCGCAGCCTCACCACCGCCGTCCACCGCCATCAATTATTGGTGACCGGGGCAATGGCAAGTTTGCTAGAGGCTCGCCCATCCACCGTCAAGCCTCGTCCTTGGGCGAGGCTCATCCGGCCACCACCAGCGGCACTTGGCTAGCCTCGACCTCGCCCAAATCTAGCGAGGTCGAACCCCTCCAACGTGATTGGGCAAGCTTGGCCTCGCCAAATTTAGGTGAGGCTTCTCGCCTAACCAAGGCTCGAGTTAGCCTTGCCCAACTACCAACAAGGCTCGGTTGACGAGGCGCGGCCTCATCGGCCCTCATCTAGCCGATTCCCAGTCATCCCACAACTAGCAACTAGCCAAAGGTTAAAGAAGAAAAGAAAAAAAAAGTAATAAAATTATTAAAAAATAAAAAATTGTTTGGATTAGAAATTTTGAAAATGATATCGAAAGCAATTCTATTTCGAGATTAGAAATTTTGAACGGTTACTAAATGCCTTACGATGTCTTAAAATGTTTAGAAATTATTTTTAAAGAAAGGAATTATTTTTAACTAGAAATTATTTTTGAAAATAGACAAAGAAAGAGATGTAAAAAGGGCACCATCTCACTTTCGCCGAAAGAGATGACTTGATGTTTGGCCTAATCAGTTCTCACTCTGCAGCCCGGTCATCATTACCGACCTGCGAGTCAGCTCCGCGTTCTGAAGCTCTCTTTCTGCTGCATGGTTTCCGATTGAATGGGCTTTGTCATTTGGTTTGGTCTTTGGTTGATCAGGCGTGTGACTGGAGAGAAACACCGCCTGACGTGGGGACTGCGTACATGCATTTACACGGAACAGGCTAGCACAACCGTCCTTTGCAAAGTGACGGTCTCACGATCAAAGGGAAACCATAAACATATTTCGAGGAAATAAGGAGACTTCCCTTTTTTTACTTTTAACCGGCCAATTTTGAAAAACAAAATTAACCGTATGTTTAAATAAAAAATAAAATAGCTTATTTTACAAGTCTTTTATCACTTACTAAAGATTTGTCAATGTTATATACAGCTATTAAAATTAAAAGATGAATAAAAAAATTAAAAAAAACTATGGTGTCATGACACTTTCATCACTTTTTGTTTGCAATTCATCTCGTTCCCTTTTTTCACAAGCTCAATTGAGAAACAAAATTACAAGTTATCATACAAGTTTTTTTTCTAGACAAGATTATTTCCTCAACATTCCTATGTTTTTTTTATTTCTTCATTGTCAAAAAAATTGATTCCATGGGTCCTCTTATGATTTTGTCTCTCAATTAAGCTTGTAAAAAGGAAACTTAAAAGTAAAAAGAGAAAAGAAAAATGGGAAACATATGGTCAAAAATTGGAACCGGTTGAGGAAGTCTCCCAATTTCCTCGGAAAATGTTCATGGCTTCCCGTTGACCGTGAGACCATCACATTGCAAAGGACGGTTATTCTAGCCATTTCCTATTTACACTATATTTAAGTGTTACGAGATAAGAAATCCAAGATTACATTATATGATATGACCAATATAAACATCTACTATGATCCTATATTTCTATTTCTAACTACATATCATATTAAATTATTAAAATTATGCTTTCATCTAACAGTATAGTCTATTAAAATCATTGAGAGATGTCTCACAAAATTTTAGGTGGTATTAGATTAGAAAGCTCTGATTTCAAATCTTTCAGGACCCTTTTCAAAAATAGTTGCAATGGTCTCAAGAAATTTTAAATTAACCGGGTGAAATCAAGTATTATGTACTTAAGTTTCAGCTGTTGTTTTGGGAAGAAACAGTGTCGGATGTGTATTTTTAAAGTGCCTAAACAATGAAATTATGTATCTTGCAATTTCTAAGCTAGCGTGCTCTTTGGGGTGCAAAAATTTCAAAGCAAGAGATATCCCTGTCCATGACTACTAAAATTAACGTGTTAACAGGATCCATTGACTATAGTCAACTCACTACATTAGATTAAAGCATGAAAATGACATCCGATAAGAACTTGGCTATATAACATCTCTGTCATCAGGCCTCATGTGCCCCTGAGTCGATAGAGAGTTTGAGAGTACCACTAGATTTGTTTAGGTAAACATGGAAAAAGAGTCTATTCACTTCAGCTACATGATACTCTTGCTTACTATTGTTGCTCCACACTCTCTTGCTTCAACCCAACCACGTTGCCATGAAGACGAGAGATCTGCGGTGTTGGAGTTCAAGACAACCTTCTTCACCAGAAAGCGTCCCCGTGTTGTTACAATACCTTAAGCGGCGCTCCAGTTGAGCAAGCACAGATCGAATCCTGGAACGCATCAGCAGGGAAAACTCAAAGCGACTGCTGTTCTTGGGCTGGCGTTGAGTGTGATAAGGTAAGCGGTCACGTGATCAGCCTCGACCTCAGTTGCAGTTGTCTCTCCGGTAAAATCAACTCCAACAATAGTGTTTTCCGTCTTCTTCGCTTGAGAAGCCTTAACCTTGCCTACAACGAATTCAATTGTCAGATTCCTCCGGCAATTGGAAATCTTGGTTACTTGAGTCACTTGAACTTCTCTTGGTCCAACTTCACGGGCCCCATCCCGCATTCTCTCGGTAACTTGACCCGACTGGTCCATCTAGACCTCTCATTAAATAGGTTGATAGGCACGATACCGCCCCTCGAAAACCTGACCCTACTTACTGATGTAGACTTAGTTGTTAATTCATTAAATGGTACGATTCCATCTACTTTTGGCAACATGTTGAAACCGGAGAATTTGAATCTAGGCTTCAACCAAATTGGAGGTGAAATCCCATCTTCTTTCGGACGTCTTGGTCACCTGAAGTTTTTATCATTATTCTATAATTCTTTAACGGGTGAAATTCCATCTTCCTTGGGAAATTTGGTCCAACTTGAGGAGTTAGATTTGGAGCAAAATGTGTTAATCGGGCGTATTCCATCCGCTCTCGGGAACCTTGTCCAACTTACTCATTTAGATCTTTCTTACAATCAATTGGTGGGCGAGATTCCACTTTCTTTAAAAGACCTCCTAGAGCTCAACCACTTAGCACTTGACTCGAATCAATTGAGTGGTGAAATCCCATCTTCGTTGGGGAGACTCACCCAATTGGAGGTCATTTATCTTAATTCTAACTAATTCCATGGTGAAATTCCAAGCACGATTTTCCAATTACAGAGTCTCACTTATCTTTATTTGAATTCAAATAATTTAAGTGGCACGGTGAATTTAGATGCGTTTTCAGAGGCTAAAAACCTTCAATCCCTTGTGTTATCCTCCAACAAACTATCGTTGATCATTGAAACCAACATAACTCACCAGTACATTTCTTTGGGTTTAGGTTCATGCAACTTAAATAGTTTCCCTGAGTTTCTACAAGTTCAAGACAACTTGCAAGAGCTAGATCTGTCCTACAATAACATTTATGGGCAAGTTCCTGAATGGTTTTTGAATGTGAGCACAGAAAAACTAAACTATTTGAACCTTTCTGGCAACTTCCTAACAAGTTTTGCTCTAGATCCCATTATTTTCAAGAAAAACTTGTTACAAAGAGATCTTGGGTTCAACAAGTTGCAAGGATCAATTCCGATTCCCCCCCCGGCAATTGAGCACTATTTCATCTCAAATAACAAACTCTCCAGAGGAATATCGCCACTCATATGCAATCTAAGCTCTATTCAGTTAATCGATTTTTCTGATAATAATCTGACTGGGTCTATTCCACAATGTTTGGGTAATTTGAGTGGTACTTTGGAAGTAATGAGTTTACACAGCAACAACTTCATTGGGAAAATTCCTAATTTGAATGTGAACTTCTGCATGCTTATTATGATTGATCTGAGTTACAATAGATTGCAAGGGCCATTGCCAAGATCACTCTATAACTGTAACAATTTGGAATTCCTGAATTTTGGAAACAATCATATTACGGATATTTTCCCGTCATGGTTGGGCTCACTACTAAGCTTGAAGGTACTTATATTGCGGTATAATGGATTTCATGGACTTATCGAGGGACAGGCTGATAGAATTGAGTTTGAGTTTCCTATGCTGCACATCTTTGATCTCTCCCAAAATAATTTTTGTGGTAGCTTGCCATCCGAATACTTCAAGCATTGGACTGCCATGAAAGTTTCTGAGACAAATCCATCAAGGTACATTGGGGATGCTATCGCGCAATGGGATTTCTATCCAAGCAAAACTTTTGACTACTCTATGAGTGTAATTGCCAAAGGAATCCAAATGAATTACTCAAAGATCCAAGGGTACCTCAGATTGATTGATCTCTCGAGCAACCACTTCAGCGGAGCGATCCCCGAGTCCATTGGAAGCCTAAAGCAACTAAAATTGCTCAACATTTCCAAGAACATGCTCTCCGGTCCTCTGCCTCCATTCTTGGCAAACCTAACGAATTTGGAAGAACTGGACCTTTCTCAAAACCAACTCTCAGGAGAGATCTCCTTGGAGTTGACTCAACTCACTTCGCTTTGAGGTCTTCAACGTCTCTTATAACCGTCTGATGGGGCCGATGCCACAGTCATGGCAGTTTGCTACATTCGAAAACAACTCCTACAAGGGAAACTCGGGGCTATGTGGCAATCCTCTGTCTAGAAAATGCGGAGATCTCAAAGCGGCACCACCATCATCTCCAACATCAGAAGAAGATCAAGACTCAGGAAGTGCAGTGGAATTAGACTAGAAGATTGTGTGCATAGGGTATGCAAGTGGGCTAGTGATTGGAGTGGCCCTAGGGAACTGCTTGATCACAAGAAGAAGGGCGCAGAGACTTGTAAAGAACTTTGGCAGAAGAAAGCAAAGGCAAAGAAGGTAGAAGAAATGGTCCGAAACCAAGGAATACTCGAACGAATCTCTCATCTTCTGTTTTTGAGTACTTGTAACTTTCTCTTAAGTTTTTCTGCTTTAGATATTAACTAGTCCATATGCATTTGAATAAAGTATTCTGTAATCATACATGCGTGATACATACATCAGAAAATAAGAAAGTTGAATAGAATGGAACTTTGTGATTGAGCCTTATTTCACATTAATTACTTCAAAACCATTACAATTGACATCAATCTAATAAAAAAAACTTAATTTTTCTTGCTTATCTAACATTATTTTCAAAACATATTTGAAATTCCGTACTCACTCATTTAAAGCCATTAAAACCCATATTTACAACGCATATACATGCTCGAATACTTTTTTTTTTCTCCCTAATTTGCTTTTTTCGTATTTTCTATTCATTTGATATTTTTCTTCTTGAAATTAAAAATAAAGATAAAAGTAAAGCTTACAGAGCCGAATAAATATAATTACAATTGTACCCAATCATTATGATTATTTGCCAAAATGTAAGTTTCCTGACTACCCCCATCATGGTCATTGCATACACACAGTGGCACTCTCACCAATGGATATAGCTATAATTTCATGAAGCAAAATATCAGAAACATAATTCGCGACCTCAACTCTCACCCTCTCAAACCATCTATCCACCATGTCCATGAAAAATCCTAACTGGCATTTCTTCAAACAACTCGTGAACAAACTGAAGAATTACAAAGAATTTCACTCTCAATACCTCCGAAACAGTGAAAACCAGAGCAATCTCAAACGACAACTAGAATCCTAACACGAACCAGGTTGAGATTATTCTCGATGCCACGGTCACTTGTCTGACCAGAAAGAGCAAGCTCTAGACGTTCGGAGCTTTGGAGCTCTATGGATAGAACTATTGAGAAAAAGCACCGCCTCTCTCTCTCTCTCTCTCTCTCTCTCTCTCTCTCTCTCTCTCTCTCTCTCTCTAGAGCTCTCCAGATCTCTCTCTCTAGATTTGTCTCTTGTCCTCTAGAAGCCGCAAGTTGCTGCAGAAGAAAGTCAAAAGAAAACATGCAGCCCACAATTGTTGACTACTTAAAGTCAGCAAGTTGAGAGCTTGAAGGACTCCACCGACTTTGCAGCCTATAAATAGGAGGAAGTGTGTCTTGTACGAGAGAGTTGAGAGGTAGGGTGATAGGGGTCTTGTGTAGTAAAGTGTGTGTGTGTGGAGTGTGTACGTAAAGTGTGTGGGGGTGTGTACGTGAGGTGTGTAGGTGTGTGCAGGGGTCTTGAGAATGTGTTGTAGAGTGTGCTATATATGCATATGGTGTGAGAAAATATTGTAATAGTTAAATTCATATTTCGTGAGTTATACTTGTACCACGTTTCTGCAAGGTTCAACAAGTGGTATCGGAGCGGGTTGTCGGAGATCGTGCGAAGACAAAGTGGTCGGGGACCATTGTAAGTGAGAGAGGTTGTCGAGGAACGTCGAGCCAAGGAGCGGAGGACGTCGGAGTTCGCCGCTGCACACCGGGATTGTGAAGTCAGTTGGTCCGGGACTAGGCTTCCTTGGTATAGTGCTGAGCATTACAACCAAGTCACGATGGCGGATTTCTCGAGTTCGGTGAACGGCATGGAGAAGCTCAACAACTTCAATTATAATAATTGGAGTACTCGCATGCAATATTATTTGCTTGGACAAGATTTATGGGATATTGTTGACGGCAACATCACCACACCACCCACAAATGATAGTGATTTAAGAAAGTGGAACGTCAAATCAGGTAAGGCTCTTTACGTTCTTGTCGTGACTGTTGAAAATGAATTGTTGCAACACATAAAGAGTGCGAAGACCCCGAAGGAGGCCTGGGATAACTTGGCGACGCTGTTTGCGAGGACAAACGATGCCAAGTTACAATGCCTGGAGAACGAGCTCCTCTCAATCTCGCAACAAAGTATGACGGTAAGTCAATACTTTTCTAAAGTTAAATCCATTTCGAAGAAATTTCAAAATTAGATCCTCAAAATGCCATCTTTGAGACAAGAATGAGAAGAATAATAATTCACGGGTTAAGGTCGGAGTATAATGGTATTGTTACGGCCACCCGTGGATGGGCAAATGAGCCAACTCTAACTGAGTTGGAGAATATATTGGCCAACCAAGAAGCCTTAGATAAATAAATCCCTAAGGTCACAATTAAAGAGGATGAAAGTGCCCTCTTCAGTAATAAAAGAGGATTCAAGGGCCATAATAGAAATAGAGCAGTTGCAAGAGATGCCAAACCATGGAAAAATCATGGAGATTGGCGAAGGCAACCAGAAGAGAAGGGTTATCAGCCAGGGGGAGCTCATCAAGATTGCGACGACGACAACGACGAAAACAAGAGCTACAAAAGGCGTAGCAAACGGTGCTACGTTTGTGACAAGGTAGGACATATTGCCAGATTCTGTTAGTACAGGCGGGAAGAAGGAAATATCATCACTTCCTGCAATAAGGAGATTGAAAGCGAAGAAGAATGGGACTTTCAAGCGCTTGTTGCAATGAAGGAACGAGAAGAGCTTGCAATTGCTTGTATAATTGAGTTGGATAATTCGACGGTTCTATCACAACCCCGAATAAGAGCAAGCCAAGAAAGAACTTGAAGAAGCGACTAATAACGCCGACAAGCAGTCGTGAAAAGAAATTGCAAGAGATGCAGGAGATGATAAAGAAACTGAAAGTTGAGAAGGCAAAGATTGAGAATATGATGAAAAAGAGGGATAAGATGCTAAGACAAAAGGATCGAGAGCTCAAGGCAAACGAAAGGGAGCTAGAGAAGTTCCGATGTGAGTTCAAGAAGCTGCAGAAGCTTCAGGACCTCAAGCCCACTATGACGTTCCGAATTAATCATATCGGAAGGGACAATGAACAAATGAAGGAGAAAAAGAAAGTTCTGTTTGAGAAAAGGAGGCCATCTATACCCTACATCCCGTGGAGTAAAGATCGGTGGAATAAGATCAAGGGGAAAAAATTTTATGAGGAAAAGGATCAAGGTCTACATTGAAGTGCTTCGGATGGGATTGAATCGGTTGAAATACGAAA
This sequence comes from Eucalyptus tenuipes, assembly GCA_014182365.1. Taxonomy (NCBI): domain Eukaryota; kingdom Viridiplantae; phylum Streptophyta; class Magnoliopsida; order Myrtales; family Myrtaceae; genus Eucalyptus; species Eucalyptus tenuipes. The sequence continues at coordinate 20,060,878 of CM024537.1, forward strand.
TGAAAGTCACAAATGAGAGGCTTGATCGAATGAGTTCCAATCTCAAAATTCTTATAGGAGATATGTCGAATACGAAGACCGAATCTAGTGAGAAAAAGGAAAATGAGACTAAAGGGCAGAATGAATTGGCATTGCAAAAATCCAAGAATCACAAAACTCAATGGAAAGTCGTAGCAAGAGAAGCAACTGAAGATGGAGCCATAGAGCCATCCACATATGAGGAAGCTTCGCAATATGTTGAATGGAGGAAGACAGTTGAAGAGTCCAAAAGCAATATCGGCACGGCTTCTATATCTAAATTAAGAGAGAGCAGCCGGTGAGGGGGAGTGTTGAGAAAAAGCACCGCCTCTCTCTCTCTCTCTCTCTAGAGCTCTCCAGATCTCTCTCTCTAGATTTGTCTCTTGTCCTCTAGAAGTCACAAGTTGCTGCAGAAGAAAGTCAAAAGAAAACATGCAGCCCACAATTGTTGACTACTTAAAGTCGGCAAGTTGAGAGCTTAAGGACTCCACCGACTTTGCAGCCTATAAATAGGAGGAAGTGTGTCTTGTACGAGAGAGTTGAGAGGTAGGGTGATAGGGGTCTTGTGTAGTAAAGTGTGTGTGTGTGTGTGGAGTGTGTACGTAAAGTGTATGGGGTGTGTACGTGAGGTGTGTAGGTGTGTGCAGGGGTCTTGAGAGTGTGTTGTAGAGTGTGCTATGTATGTATATGGTGTGAGAAAATATTGTAATAGTTAAATTCATATTTCGTGAGTTATACTTGTACCACGTTTCCGCAAGGTTCAACAAGAACTTGTAGCTGAACTACCACCGCCGTGATTTGGCAGCCATCGGGAGGATCTATTTGGTCACGTATGAACGGCATACGCCGGACCGTTCCCAATCTCCTACCAGCCACAACGGCCATGGCGTGTTAAGGCCTTGCCGTTGGATCGGACCTTGATAGAGTCTAAACCCATTTACACGCACATTTACGTGGGATGGGTTTTGCTATTTATAGACCCATATCAAGCCATTTTTCAAATTTTACTAACCCATATTACAACCGAATAAAGGTTTTCAACTTAAAAGAAAAATTAAATATGGGTTAATAGATGGATTTATGACCTATTTTGACAGCCTTGTTGCTAGATCACTGTCGTGCTCCTCAATTGCGGAGAGAGTCCACAGCTGAGGGCAATGCTGGAGTATCCGCCCTTTGCCGGGGTTTTATTTTTCCGCCCTTGGTCGGCCTACGTGGACGCGTCGGGCCCAAGAGAAATTACATGCCTAGGCCCGCCCAACTTGTGCTTCAGGACTAGGCAGGCCGGAAAGCGCACGATCAGATATATCTTCATACGTTAATCTGTCCACGATCCGCTTGACTTGTACACCGGGTAATGATAAACCGCTTTGACTAAGAACGCTTCGTAGCACATTAACTTACCAAGAATTACGAGAGAAAATGCCATGAAAAACGGAGAGTTTTAGATATAATTTGCCAAGATTGGTATGGATAAGAGAAGCACGTTAGCTAAGAAACGGACTGAGACTTTGTTGAAGTTGCCATCATGGTAGCTCAGAACTACGTGATTAATCATACTTCGAGGTTAAGAATAGCGATCCTTCGTTGTAATTAAGCTCGACATAATTAATGTAGTAAAACAGCATAACCTGTATTTCTTTGAAAAGAAAAAATCTGTTCATGCATCGCATGGTCAACTAGGCCCGTAAATAAACACGTAAACTATGAATTCCCTGAGGCCCCGTGGTCTGTAGAAGGACCATTTTATGAATATGTTTCCGAAAGTTCACTGGTCCATCTTATGTCAATGTTCATTAAAGTGTATTGCTTTAAGTCTATAGACAAGGACTGCTAGGTGAAAAAAAATTGGTAATTCATATGACATGAAGATTTTGCCTTGATATTCCTCTAGAAACTAAAAATTTATTTCTTGAGAATTGAATTGTGATGCCAGTTCAGCAAACTCGCATTTGATATGGTTTTTCAAATCTCGATGTTGCTTCAGCTGACGGCAAATTCGGCATCGGGGCCTGAGACGTTGCCTCTCATGGGGAATGCACTCTCATGGGGAATTTGCATCAAATGCTCTCTTCCTAACCGCATCATTTGCTTAGAGACATGGCAAGCCTCCCCGGGCCGATCACGAGCCTTTTAGGTGGGCGAAGTTTCAGCCCTGGTTTTCTGATCGGCAGAGCATGGCAAAGAGGTGTTGAAGGTCCAGGAACTGGATTTTGCGCAGAGGCCTGGTAATGTAGCTTCTCTGGCTATCCATTACGGAGGGTTGGTCTTGTTTACCGTCCATGCGGTGAATACTGGAGACAGCTCAGAAAATTGGTGGACCTCGAGGTCCTGAGCAAAAAGCAGGTCCAGTCTTCTCCGTCTTCTTCGCTTAAGAAGCCTTAACCTTGCCTTCAACGACTTCAATTGTCAGATTCCTCCGGCAATTGGAAATCTTGGTTCCTTGAGTGACTTGAACTTCTCTAGCTCCAACTTCATGGGCCACATCCCGTATTCCGTCGGTAACTTGACCCGACTTGTCAATCCAGAACTCTCAGAAAATAGGCTGATAGGCACAATCCGGCCCCTCGAAAACCTGACCCTACTTACTGATGTAGACTTAACCGGTAATTCATTAAAAGGTACGATTCCATCTTCTTTTGGCAACATGTTAAAACTAGAGTATTTGAGTCTATTCGACAACCAATTTGGAGGTGAAATCCCATCTTCTTTCGGACGTATTAGTCACCTGAAGTTTTTATTATTAATCTCTAATTCTTTAACTGGTGAAATTCCATCTTCCTTGGGAAATTTGGTCCAGCTTGAGGAGTTAGCTTTGGGGGAGAATATGTTAATCGGGTGTATTCCATCCTCTCTCTCGGGAACCTCATCCAACTTACTCGTTTAGATCTTTCATACAATCAATTAATGAGTGAGATTCCACTTTCTTTTAAAGACCTCCTAGAGCTAAAGTTCTTAGCACTTGACTCGAATCAATTGAGTGGTGAAATCCCATCCTTGTTGGGGAGACTCATCTAGTTGGAGTACATTTATCTCAATTCTAACCAATTCCATGGTGAAATTCCAAGCACGATTTTCCAATTACAAGATCTCAGATATCTTCAATTGATTACAAATAATTTAAGTGGCACGGTGAAGTTAGATGCGTTTTCAGAGGCTAAAAACCTTCAATCCCTTGTGTTATCCTTCAACAAATTGTTGTTGATCGTCGAAACCAACATAACTCGCATGTACATTTCTCTAGGTCTAGGTTCATGCAACTTAAATAGTTTCCCCGAGTTTCTACAAGATCAAGACAACTTGCAAGAGCTAGATCTATCCTACAATAACATTTATGGTCAAGTTCCTGAATGGTTTCTGAATGTGAGCACAGAAAAACTAAACTATTTGAACCTTTCTGGCAACTTCCTAACAAGTTTTGCTCTAGATCCCGTTATTTTCAAGTGGAAAAAACTTGTTGCAGTAGATCTCGCGTTCCCCCAAGGTAATTCCAACCCCCCGGTAATTGAGCACTACTTCATCTCAAACAATAGACTCTCCGAAGGAATATCGCCACTCATATGCAATCTAAGTTCTATTCAGATGATTGATTTGTCTAATAATAATCTGACTGGGTTTATTCCACAATGTTTGAGTAATCTGAGCGGTACTTTGGAAGTAATGAGTTTACACAGTAACAACTTTATCGGGAAAATTCCTAATTTGAATGTGAACTTCTGTGTGCTTAGTCTGATTGATCTGAGTTTCAATAAATTGCAAGGGCCATTGCCAAGATCACTCCGCAATTGTAACAATTTGGAATTCCTGAATTTCGGAAACAATCAGATTACGGATGTTTTCCCGTCATGGTTGGGCTCACTAATAAGCTTGAAGGTACTTATATTGCGATACAATGGATTTCATGGACTTATTGAGGAACAGGCTGACAGGATTGAGTTTCCTATGCTGCAAATCGTCGACCTCTCCCAAAATATTCTTTCTGGTAGCTTGCCATCCGGATTCTTCAAGGTTGGACTGCCATGAAAGTTTTTGAGACAAATCCATCGAGCTACATTGGGGATGCCATCGCGCAATGGCAATTCTATCCAAGTGCAACTTTTGACTACTCTATGAGTGTAATTGCCAAAGGAATCCAAATGAATTACTCAAAGATCCAAGAGTATCTCACATTGATTGATCTCTCGAGCAACAACTTCAGTGGAGTGATCCCCGAGTCCATCGGAAACCTAAAGCAACTAGAATGCTCAACCTTTCTAACAACATATTCTCTGATATCCTCTGCCTCCATTCTTGGCAAACCTAACAAACTTGGAACAACTGGACCTTTCTCAAAACCAGCTCTCAGGAGAGATCTCCTTGGAGTTGACTCAACCCACTTCACTTGCGGTCTTCAACGTATTCTATAACCATTTGACCGGGCCGACACCGCAGTTAAGGCAGTTTGCTACATTTGAAAACAACTCTTACAAGGGAAACTCAGGGCTATGTGGCAAATCTTCTATCTAGAAAATGCACAGATCTCAAAGCGTCACCACCATTATCTCCAACATCAGAAGAAGATCAAGATTCGGGAAGTGCAATGGATTTAGACTGGAGGATCGTGTGCATGGGGTATGTAAGTGGTTTAGTGATTGGAGTGGTCCTTGGGAACACTTTGATCACAGGAAGAAGGGCTCAGAGCCTTGTGAAGAACTTCGGCAGAACAAAACAAAGACGAAAAAGGTAGAAGAGATTGTCCGAAACCAAGGAATACTCTGACCGAAATCTTTCGTCTTCTGTGTTTGAGTACCTATAATTTTTCTAGGTTTTCCTGCTTTAGTTATTAAGTATTCCATATACATTTTAGTTAAAGCATTCGGTAATCATACATGTGTGAGACATCTATCAGAAAAATCTATAAATATTAAGAAAATTAAGTAAAATGAAACTTTGCTCGAGTAGCTCTATTCACTTCCACTTCTTTTCGCATTAATTACTTAGAAACCATTATATTTTTCTCCAATCATATAGACTACACTCAATCTTTATAATCATCTAACATTGATATCACTAAACAAATATTCAGTTTCGTAAAGGGGTCATTACTTAGTAATTATATATGGCGAGTAACAAGCAATTATTATAATCTCATATATTGGAGTATAAAAGTACAAAATGAGAAATATTTTAAAATACAAGATAGAGAAACATACATTCCTGTTTCTTATATGTATTGGTTAAAGAGTTTGTGGCATAAATATACAATGGCGCAAAGTCCAACAATGCCACTTTCAAATAACTATATGGACCATCATAACTCACTGTATAATCAGAATTCACAAACCAAATCACTTATCACTTTCGTGAAGCATTTCACATTTTCAATCCATTTCAGAAAGCAACTATCAAACAAAGTCACGTTGCTTGAAATATGAAAAGCACGCTTTGATCGGTGTACTTCCACCAATGTTTGAGCAATCTGAGTGACGCTCTGGAAGTGATTAGCCTATCAAGCAACAACTTCCAAGGGAGAATTCCTCAAGTCAAGAAAACGAGGGTGCAAATTGATGCTATTGATTTCAGTTATATTCAATTCAAAGGCCATTACCTACGGACTCGCAGGATGTGAAGAGTAGGAGCTCCTAAATAACCAAATCAACGATACTTTTCCGCCCTGGTTGGGCTCACTTGTCATCGTGCCGATCTTGCAACTTGGAAGTAACTACAGTTTTCCAAGGGTTCAGATCATCGGCCTGTCCCAGCAGAATTGCCGGTAGTTTGCCATCTAAGTACTCTGGTCGTCAGACTACCATGAAAATTGCAGCAGTAGATTAAGCGGACAATTTGGGCTACACAGATCTGTGAATCATAAATCCCTTTAAGAACTTCTGTCACAGGTTCTGCCCACAGCACACGCCCTTCGACTGGTCTATGATTATGACCAACAAAGGCTTATGCAACTAAAGTATTCAAGGATCTACAACTTTGTCACATTGATCCATCTTTCAAGCAACAGTTTTAGGGGAGAGATATCCAAGTCTCTTGGAAGCCTAAAGCAGCTTCAGTTGCTCAACCTTTCGAATAACATTCTGGGCGGCCCATCCCTTCGTCCAGGAGAGATCCTACAAGTTGACCCGACTCACATCGCTTGCATTCTTTAAGTTGCCTTAAAACCATTCAACTGGGCCCATACCACAGGCACAACAGTTCCGATACATTTGTAAACAATTCATACGTAGCGAACACGGGGTTGTGTGATATTTTTTCTCTCTAGGAAATGCGGAGAGCTCAATGCATTGCCCCCACCATCTTCAACATCAGAAGAAGAGATCAAAAGTCAAGGAGTCCAGACGAAATAGATTGGAAGATTGTCTCGATGGGGTATGCCAGTGGACTAGTGATTGGAGTGGTGATGGGGCACAAGTGGATCATGGGAAAAAGGGCTTGAGCGGATTGTGAATAATTTTCGCTTGAAGAAGAAACAAGGGCACAGAAACTAGGAAAGACGGGCACAAGAACAAACTTGCCTTGCTCTTCATTTGGGAACAACCTTCTCTGGTGGTCTTTTCAGGTTGAATTAGTCTTCTGTTGAGTTCCAGTTGTTTCACAATTGCTAGAACATATGAATGTAATGAATAAGAAATGTACGATTCCATCTCTGTTTTGCCTGTAGACATCTCTTCCTGGATTAGAGGCAATTTTCTGATTTATTTCCTAATTTTGATTGGATGTTTCATATTAGTAGGATTTGAAAACACTAGGCTAATTTGACAAACTGGAGATTTGGAAAAAATAAAAATAGAAAAACTTGTTTTCTAATGCTATGTTGATCACTAAGCGATCAAATTCCCACAAGACAAGATATTGTAATGGATACAAACGCGACTTCTTGGACGATTTTAATCTATAGATGTCCTTTTTTATTACATACATATCCCATGGTCATAAATTTCGTTCAATCTCAAGGAAAGATAGAATATCGATGAATAGACTATCACATGGAAGCACTTAAATCTTATCAAACCCAATTGCATTGATCATAGGACTTCTTTTATTGTGTCTGCTTGTGTGAATAAAGGGAATGGGAAAGCGAATTGAATATCAACTGATACGCTTCACATTTTAGCATGATTATCGTGCACATCAAGGATAATTTCCGTCTAACAAGATGTTCGACATACACTAATAGACACAATTATTCTTGAAAAACCCTAAAGTTTCTAATTGAATGATTGTTCAGTATATAGTGATATGAGAATAAAAGTTACAAATTTAAATATAAGATACTCATTATTTGTATTGATTTGTATTGTTTTCGGATTATCTTCTTCACGCCTCTCTATTATGACGTGATTACACCTGACATCCGTTCTATTTACATGTAAGGCCCAACTTATACATATCCATTTGCATCCACGTCAATTTCTCGACAAGAAGCATAAATTTTTAACACAAAATGGTTATCCCATTACACCTATACAAGCCCCATCAGAAACTTCTAACGAAAACAAGCTCTACATATCAAATATAAGGCCAAGAAATATCCACAGATTCCTTCATCGCTCGCTCGTGGCTAAAGGAGCAGTTAGGGCAAGAAGGGTCAGTCTACCCAAACACAGCAACAAATTCTTGAAATGAAACCCCTTCTAGGGTTGGGCTTGTTACTTCGTGTTTTGTTCTCACGTGTTGGTCCTTTTCACGTTGTTGTCGAGTTTTTATCATCACCTGCAGGAAGTCTCCGAAAAGATTTTCAATGCAAACCCAGCACTTAGATCAAACAAACAAAACAAAACCCTCTTTAAAAACTACATTCATGTGTGTGTCCCCGACATTGACCAGGGGCTATACAAATCATTTAAATAATGAGCTCGTGTCAGTGGAGAAGCCAACGAAAATGGCGTTTTAAGTAGCTCTTTGGATGCTACTGATCATGGAGATTAGCTGGAGAGAGAGAGAGAGAGAGTTACACATGTCAACACATAAACTTTTCTGATGTGATCGTATCATTGGATTCACTTTTTGTCATTAAATTATGGAAAAATGGAATGGCATTGACCCTTAGTGTATATTATATAGTATATAAGTCACATTTGCCTCTCCGAAAATTATTTTCAGAAATGCCATAAACTTGAAGGTCTTTCAAAACTATGTGTATTAAACATTAGTGAAGTTCACTATCTTAAATTGCTCGGCATTAACGCGCGATATAACTAATCAATTCATACAATATTTTCATTTCCTAAGTTAAAAATTGTAAATGTGACTTCCTAATTTAGGGAGCAATTGTTAATTAACGTGTTTGTCCACGTCATCTGTGCAATAGGAGCTCCAAATGCCTTCTTGCCTTGGACCAGACATTTATTTTAACTGAAAAAGATCTTCAAAGTCGTACATCACATATAATCCATTCATAAATTCAGAGGTTCACTCTGGCACTACTCAATTTTGAACTTAAATGATTTGTGGCTATACGATATTTTTTTTTCAGTGAGAAACTATCCATACCAATACATATAGATAAGTGATGGAATTTTTACCCATGAATAAGGGCATATGGCAAGTGGACATGGTGAAAACACTTATATGCGTGTTGAATTGTTTGTGGGAGGCACATACTTTACAAGCAACTTAAGTACAAATGATAGTTGTTGGGGGGAGTGAGTGAAAATATGTGGAAAAAAATATGTTTTTTCTTCTTCTTTTTTGCGCACTTTACGGGTATGCTTTTGTAATTTAGCAATTATCAAATTCCTCCTAGCAAGAATAGGGAAAAGTGCTCCTCAAATGTGTCCAACAAACAAGTCCAAACACGAAAGAGAACAACTCCCAATGACACTCCCTCTCAGCTTCTATCATCCATTCATATGTACATATATATATAGGTGGGTCCAATTATTTTTATTTTATTTTTATTTTCCATTATAGAAGAAGCCTATGTACGTCTGCGGTCGATTCTAGACAGACCTTGTTGGTGATATTTTTGTGAAATTTTTCATGCTTTGTGTCTCGCAGGACTTGGTTTTTTCCTTTGCCGGGCCAAATGCCAACTCTATTGAGACAAAGTCCATAAGACAACCGAGTAGCTGCTAGCCTGACCATGAATCCGAGGGGGCCTTCTCGTTGAATGATCTGATTGCGACATTTCCTTTTTCGTATTTCAGCTTAATAATTTTCTAGAATTCGTCGTTGTTTATTTACTTGGTTTCGTAACAAGTTAAATTTTTAAAGCAATATTCAATTTATTATACATATTCTGATATCAAGTTGATGATACAACATTTGGGAGCACTTCGGAAGAAAAATCCCAAAAGCATCAAACCAATCAATGTGCCCTTAAAATCACTTGCTGAAATGGATCGGTTGAAGTGCACAAGAGCCGATCTAAACGCTACCTAACAGCTAAACCCCCCAAAAAATTAGTCATACAAGTAAAATGTCGTTGAGGCTACAGCATTAACTTCTAAGAGTTTGGCAGTGGCAGCAAATCAATCGAAAAGAATATATGGGAAATGATGTTGGATAACCAAAATTACGCACATAAAATAGGCTTAACCTTGCAAAATATATATGATACAAAATGAAACGAAAATATAACGATATATGACTAGGACCTTTCAAGTCGATCTATAAAACGACATAACATGTTATTAGGAAAGTTAGGTTTAGATGAATTTGTTTGGATGTTTATTAAATTACATCACAGTATTTAATCGACTTTCTGTTTCATTATTTATATCTCTAGCATTATTCAAGAAAAAGACAATCGTAACTTCTTCTCTCAATCAAGATCCTATGTAAAAAGAAACGATTGTTTGGATAGCTTGGAATATTGAGCTAATAAGTGGAACTTAATCCTAGTATGACATAAATGTGGAGGTTCTTGCAAAATTTGATAAACAACGTGATTTCTGAGTTTAGAATCATATAAATATTTACGACAAAAAAAAAATCAAAATAATAGGACTTAATCCTAGTATGACATAAAATGTCTGAAATGCACATGCAAAGTACTTTTCTTACTTCAATATAGAATCATATAAATATTTACGACAAAAAATAATTCAAAATAATAGAACTAAAGGGTCTTTGGTTGGGGTTTTAAAGTAAGGTCCATCCAAAACTCCTTCCTCTTTCTGAAATAAAACGTTATTCTTTAATTTAGAAATATTCTGGAAGAGAAAAAAAAATACCATATGCTAAATCAATCTCGAATTGCAAACATGTCAAACTTCGCATTGGGATTTGTATCTTAAGTGGATAATTAACGTGTAAAGTTGTTTTTGTCCACTTTTCAAATGTACCAATTTGAAAGCTAAATCAACAAATTATATTAACTTGAATTAATGAAAGGACTACATTGAGCATATAGTCCAAAAACTAAATTAAACACGTATCAATAGTTCATAGATCATATTGAGTAACTAAAAAATTCATGAACAACATTACACACCGGGCTCAAGTTTAGGGCCCACATCAAATAAATTAAAAGTTCATAAACAACATTGCATATCAAATCAAAATTCAAAGATCATCTGTGTCATTTTCCCCTTCAAATTTTTATGCATGTAAAGAATTTAGGAGATCTCACATATGAGTAAAAAGAGGATGTGAATAGTGATGAGAGATGGGATAAGCTAGGCCTCTCCAGTTTTAGGTAATTCTATTGTTACACAATCAACACATATAAAAATTTCGACCAAAAAAAAAAAATCAACACATATAAAAATATGCCTAGTATTTTCCACATGAGAAAATTACATGTACACTTCCACAAAACCCTAACTCAATCCTCTTGTCTCCCTTCCTTCCCATGTGACTGACCACCATGACAATGTCATAGCTGTCGCTAAGCAATCAATCCACCATCACGTCATAGTTTAATCGTTGTCGCCATCCTCTCTCTCTCTCTCTCTCAAACAAATCCCCATCTCTCGTTATCGTGTCACCGTCAATGAGTGACCAGAGCATCTCAAGATCAAGCAACGTTGGTGCAACAAACTTCGCATGCTCAATTGATCTCAGCTGCTCTTTTCTTCTAGATCTTGACAGTGATGTGTGTTAGAATAGTTATCGTCGAAGACGATGAGATCACTGAGCATAGGCATGTAGAAGAGAGAGAGAGAGAACTAGTTTTTGTGCTAATTAGATATGATCATGAGTTTGGTGATCAAGGGTCGGTTACAATTAAGGTTAGAAGACACTTTTAATGAGCCTAATGAAGTGTTTATAACTTCGAGACTAGGACAACCAGACTTATTCGGTTGCGAGCAAGGCATACATAGCCCCTTCTATATGCATTTCCTATTGGTAATTGTTTAGGCCAATCCTAGGGTCCCGCCCGGACCACTTACTGCTCACCCCTCGAGTGTTAGCGTCCTTGTTACGGACACATGGGAAATTGCCTTTTATGCAGAACTGCCTTAATAACTTTTTACAAACGCTTCGACAACTTTTGGATTTGGGGTTCGAGCTTGGCCAATAATTTTTTCGCCCCCGTGAAAGGTCCACCGCTGCTGCTGCTGCTACTACCCTTCCATGCACAACAAAGGCATAAGAGAGAAGCGAGAAATGAAGCTGCAGTTGCAGACAAAACCCTACATCGAAGTGAAAAAGGAGAGAGGGAGACTACTGATGATGGTCTCGAAAGTCAGTGATTTCGCAACGGCCCCAATTCTCGAAGTTTGCGAAACCATTACCCAACAAAAACTCTCAGACAATTTATATTCATCTCTCTCTCTCTCTCTCTCTCTCTCTCTCTGAGCGTTGCAAACACACAAGGAAAGGAGAAGAAAATGTAATTCGCTGCATTGATTCCAGTTCTTCATCTTGTAACTTTTCCTCTTGGCCTCTTCTCTTGTTCACCTCGATTCTCTCTCTCTCTCTCTCTCTCTCGCGTGAAGTCAAATCCCTTAAACTCCACGCTATTCTTTTCCCTCAAAGGCGATCAACGTCCTTTTGACAAACCCCCGCATTATATAAACCCCCTCGACCCTTTTCTCTCTCTCCCTGACTACTACTACTACTCTCTCTCTCTCTCTCTCTCTCTCTCTCTCTCTCTTACAGCTGAGCTGAAAAAATGGTGCACCACCACCACCATTGCAAAGAGAAGAGACCCAAGTTCTGCATCAACGACCACGTCGACGTCCTCGCCGAGATCCTGAAGCGCCTCGACGGCCGCTCCCTCTGCGTCGCCGCCTGCGTCTGCCGCCTCTGGTCCGCCCTCGCCCGCAACGACTCCGTCTGGGAGCATCTCTGCTTCCGCCACCTCTCCCCTCCCCCTCCCTCTTCCGTCCGGCCAGTCGTCTCCGCCCTCGGCGGCTACCGCCGCCTCTACATGGTCTGCATCCGCCCGGTCCTCAGCCGCCTCGGGCGGTCCCGCCGCGCCGAGCTCCCGTGGCGGGTCCGGTCCCGGGAGGAGCTGCAGCTGTCGCTCTCGTTGTTTTGCGTGGATTATTACGAGAGGCTCGGGAACGGAGCGGCGGCGGCGGTAGCAGGTTCGGCGACGGGTCCGCGAGCGCCTCCTCCTCGCTGATGTTCCTCTGCAAGCCCGTGAACGTCTGACGAAAGAGAGAAACAGTAGATCGTCTTTCCATTTTTCTTAGGGAACAAAATTTGAAGCTCGAGCGTAGAAGAGGAGGAGGAAAAGCTAGTGAAGTGACCCGCCAGCCTATGTCCATTATAAATTCTTTTGTTTAGAATATTAGAAATAAATGCTATATCCCCTTTTTATATGATGATTAATTTGTCCGAGCATTATTGCGTTGTTTGTTTTATACTATACTAATTCAAGTTACTATTGGGATGATAGTGTAAATTTTATTTGCTAAATTAATTTTAGTGACATCAATAAGGTGAGAATCATCGGGCCTGAGACATTTATGCAAAATGAAAGGAAACGATAGCTGTATATGGATAGAAAGCGACTGATTAATTAATGTATAGTAATAAATGGTGGTTTTGACTTAAATATATAATGCATTAGCCGAATTTACTAACAGGAAACATTATTTTTATGTGTTGAATTTGATTAATATAAAGAAATTTACTTACTATGCAAATGTAGATGGATTTCCATTTTTAACTTTAGTGGCAGATATTCTTGTATAACGCTCTTCAAATTAAGGGTAGCTCTAACAGTATGAGATAAACGAAGGGGGAAATTATTTAATTTATACTATATAAAGCTTACGACGGAAGGATTCATTTGTTACTCTTGTAATATAGCTAAATTTGAAGCTCAGCTGCTTAGGTGGCCACTGGCCACCAAGCTGGGCTTGATGGTGATTGTTCAAGAGAGCAATTTGTACTATTTTGTTGGTGAATCTTCTCTTTTTCTTGGATTTGAATAGGAGGGAGCAGGACAATTAAAAAAAATTGTTCAAAAAAATCATAAATCTATTTTACTTTTATCAACTCAATCATAAACTTTTTTATTATACCAATTGAGACATAAACATTTTTATATTTTACCAATTGAATTCCTTCGTTTATTTTTTATCGGAAAATCACTAACGTAGACACTAATCATCCTACGTGGTATAACTGACGCTAACGTAAATAATTTAATAATATTTTAATATTTTTTGAATTTTTATATTTATATTTCTTTTCTTTTTTTCTTTGTTCTTTTTTTCTTTATTTTTTTTTTTTTGTAATTGTTAAGGGCCATTAGGGGGCTACCAGCGAGGATTCACAGGCCCTCACCCAATGCCGACAACCCCCAATCAACCCTTAACAATAATAAAATAGAAAAAAATGTTGATATGGAAAAAGAGACTACAAATATAAAATTTCCAACAAATATTAAAAATTAGAAAAAATAATTCCAGTTATATCACATAGAACGGTCGACATTCACATCAATGATTTTCAGCCAAATTAACCGAATTGACTCAATTGCTAAAACATGAAAATGTTGAAAACTCAAATAGCACAATAAAATATTTATGACTAAATTGAAAAATGTATAATAACTTTATGACTATTTTAACAATTTTCCCGAACGTCTTTGCCTAAGTACCAACTTTCAACGATGCATGATTATGATCCAAAAAAAAAAAACGATGCACGGTTGCATATCCTAACATGTAAATACTATATAATGGTGATTTCATGATAAATTAAGTTCATTTGGTCACTAAATAGTGAAATTTTATTCAAGCCAGCAAAACAATTTTTCAACTAAAGTAAACTAGGAAAATCTATATTAGATCAAGAAAAGAAATGTGAGTTACGATATTTAGAAAATGATTTTTCAAGAGATAGCAACGGAAGCATTTGTACTGAAAAAGAGGTGCGATTAGTGGCAGTGTATTACCTGGTCTTCTTTGTCTATTACTAGTCTAACCTCCCAATCGAACGAATGATGTCCTATTGTTTTATTGAGATTGATAAAACAAAATAATTCGAAATAACCCTTTGAACGAAAAAACTAGACAAGTTTGAGGAAATTATTTTTTTGACATTGTAATATAAGGATTAATAATCGGCGGCACTCAAATAAAGTGAATTTAGTTTTACTTACATCGCTTCTATCACATTCGATACGGGTCGTCTTAATTTTAGTGAAAAAAAATCTAATAAACCTTGTAAACCACTCATACATCAATTAAGAAATGTGCACATTTCCCCCTTCAAACATCAAAAATTTGCTATTGGGTATACAATTTTGTAGTGAGAACTTCAGTGGATTAGCAACCCAAGGTGCAAGAGTTCGGGTACTATTATGTAACATGGGACATGTTAACCATCGACGGGGACCACCTCAAACTTTCATCATGCCTGTCCAATCCTGATCAGCCCCAGAGAGGTCCATTCGCTAGATGACTTTTGTCTTCTGCAAACAATCAGCTGACCTTTATACAGTTGATGGCAAAGCTTCCTTCGTCCTTTTCTTCCCCTCTTTGATCCCCAGCACGAAAGCCTACGGATAGACCCGAGATTGAAACTATCTTGAATCTTTGATCAGGCCAGGTGACCGACGTTCGTGGAGCAAGTGGTCGCTGCCTTTTTGCGCAAAGACCCGTTGGATCGTTATTCTCCATCTTTGGGCCGAAGCAATTGGGTCGTGACTGGCCCTCGGTGAGAAAGGTTAATGGGATACTGAACTCGTCACAGGGCCCCAGGACAAGACGCTAGCTTTATTGCTGTGGTGACCGACGCGGGCATTTTAACAAACAGTCGGCGAACGGATGAAGTGAAGAGAGAGAGTGGAGCAATAAATCGCTCCGATCCCTTCCTTACGCTGTAAGGAGCAAGCGCAGCTTCGTCATCACTATAATCTGCAGAAATTTTGCGGGGGAGCTGACAGTGCTCGGAAGAAGCTAAGACTGTGGAGAGACATGAACTCTCTCACCTGGCACAAAGTTGCTGCCGTCTCTGGTCCCCTCTCTCTCTCTCTCTCTCTCTCTCTGACGAATTTTATCATCCAACCGTTGGAGAAAAATCATATCTTTGGTTGAATTGTGCAGGAGTGGCAGCTCTCGGATTGGGAACGTATGGTGCCCATGGCTTCAGACCCCAGAATCCCACGTACAAGGAGGTGCATTTCCATAGCCGCGCGTCCTTGCTTTCAATTCTTTCGTTTAAGGGTCTGATTTTGTTTAGGACTGACATGGGTTTCTTCTTTCTTTGGTGTGTTTTTTTTTCTATTTAAAAAATTATGTGAAGGTATGGCATACCGCCTCTTTGTACCATCTGGTTCACACAGCTGCACTTGTCACTGCCCCTTTCACCAAACATCCCCATCTCGTGAGTACCTCTTCTCCTTCAACACTGATTGTTCTTGCAATTGGGATTTTTCATTGGTGATGTTGGAAGAAATGTGATGAAACGTTAATCAAAGGCGGTTCAGTGTAGTTGGTTGTTCTTTTGTGGAAGTGATTGTGCGGTTCTAATAAGTGGGTTCACCTCATTTCCTGTTGCAGTTCGGAGGGTTCTTGACTGCTGGAATTCTTTTGTTCTCCGGGTCGTAAGTCTTGGCCTCTTTATGTTATTTTACTCATATGCTGTATTTGTACAATCAATTCTTTTGTGCATGTAAACCTTATAATTTGTGATTGGAGATTGTTCACTGTAGGAAAGTCGCAGTAGGATTGCATTTTTGGCAGTTAGGACATCATGGAGATTTGTGTCCTCTGTTAGCTTCTTAAACGGCACTGAGCCTCTAAATTCTAAGGGCTTAGAGCCAGAGAGGCAAGTACCTGCATAGTGAAAGTTAGTGCCTTGATGTTTGGAGGAACAGAAAAAGACATTTTAATTTTTCTCTAGCATGGTTGATGTCGTGATGAGGATTTCGTGAGACATACTTATTTCCTTGCTTTGTGTGCTAGCATAAGGTGTTTGCCCCTTGTGGGGGTTTAGTTTAAAAGCAACGACCATGTAAAATCTACCGGTGGTTCTTAGAGAATTCCTCTGCCTGCCAACTTTATTTGAGTCAACTCCATCAACTATTCATAATTTCCAAATCCGCAAATTGGATTGGAAGATTTCCTATGCTCCTCGGTTTCATATTTCCTTCTAATTTCATCAACATCGACAATTGTGATGAATTTTTCTTGAAATTCCACTACCTTCTCAGTACAATACAATAGTGATGTGGTGGATGTTTTCTAAAATAATCTTCAGCGAAAACCTTACAAGCACCATTTTGTTTCCGCAAAAAACTGCTGAAGTTGTTTTAGGTGATTCCATTGCCACCGAATGGATTTTTTGGTCTTTTTTCTTGCTGCTTCCCCACTGCTGTCGGTGTAAACTTAAAGACCTACTTGTGGGCGTCAACCATCTTTGCATCTTTGTGAAAAAAGCCTCAGCAAAAGCGTCAGGTTTTTCAGAGCTTTTCCTGTTTGTGTATTTCTTTTTCCTCTCTGTTAGCAAGCATCAAAAGCTTCCCCTCTGAGGTTCCGCTCTTGTAATGATCCTTGGGGGAGTGGGGTGATTTTCCTCTAATATCTCACATCATGAGCTCCCTGTATCATGGTGTGGGACTTTTGATGATTGTGTTGTGCC
Source organism: Eucalyptus tenuipes (assembly GCA_014182365.1). Classification (NCBI taxonomy): domain Eukaryota; kingdom Viridiplantae; phylum Streptophyta; class Magnoliopsida; order Myrtales; family Myrtaceae; genus Eucalyptus; species Eucalyptus tenuipes. The sequence goes on from CM024537.1 coordinate 20,077,882, forward strand.
TGTGAGTATGTACAGTTTGCATGCAGTGAATTGCATACGGTAATGACTTGGGTTTTTTTGGCAATTAACTCAATATAATGACCTAGATTCTTTGTGAAAATAAAGTTTCACAGAAAATGGCAATGGCGTATTGAATTAGACCTCTTAGCTTTTGGCATTGTAGGAGATAGATGCATCCGATCTTGCCTTCCCTAGTTGGTATAAATTGCTATTGTCTCATACTATACGATCCTGCATTTGCTGCTAGATGCCCCAAATTTTTGTTTTGATGGTCATTAACAATCCTATTTGCTCAATTTCTGGAACCTGGATATCATCTATACTTCCTCACTAACTGCAAAATATTTTAGGTGCTACACAGCTGCACTGTATGAGGACAGAAAATACTCCATGTTGGCACCAGTTGGAGGTTTCGCGTTCATTGCTGCTTGGGCGAGCTTGCTATTTTAAGGATGGAAGGAAACAGGAGCTCAAGATCCGTAAAAACTATGTACCGTGATCGAGATCTCAAAAAGTCGGATGTGCCCTGTTTGAGGTTTAAATTTGCTTTAGTGTGAGAGGGTTATTACGATCATTAACATTGAGGGTTATTATGGTCATTAAGTGTTATTTAACTAATAATAAAAGTTTAAAGAGTGACAAACCCTAATAAGTTTTGTACGCTCTCCTCTTTTGTTCTATAAGCTCTCCACTTTTGTTATATATCAATTTCTATATGATATCAAAGCCGGAAAAAGAAATCTAATCGTTGCGAGTTTTGATTCGACATCGGTGAGCATCGTCCAACCCAATCCAATGTCGCCTAGTCATATTGAGTCTAGATCAAACACCGGCGAATGTCATTGGCTCAGATCGGGCGTCGTCTGGTATCGCTGGTCTCATTCATCCAGCCAAGATCTAGCGCTTGTCAAGCTCGCATCCCTCTATGCGAGTTGAGCTAAGCTTTGTGGTTCTTTAAGGTTCGTTTGTGCGTTTGTTGTTCTCTATGTTTTGAAAAAAAAAAATTGATGGGAGTGCTGACCTTGTTTACCTCAAAATTGATGTTGGATGAGGTGGTTTATGGTTGGGTGGAATCCATGATTTCGGCATATGTTCTGATGAAATAGGTGAATTTGATTAAAGTGTGGTGGATATTTCGATTGTTTGAAACAAATCATGGTAGTTTGTTGAATTGAATTCTAGTTGGTTTCATTGGAATTTGATTATTGAGAAAACTGTCTAAAATGTCCTAAACTTATTGCATTTTTGCCAATTAAGTCCTAGACCTTTTAATTTTGTCAATTCGGTCCTAAACATTTTCACTTTTTACCAATTGAGTTCATCTAGCCAATTTTGACTGGAAAATTTTGATGTGGACGCAGCGGTTCCACGTAGGACCGTTGGCACTAACGTGACAATTCTTAATAATATTTAATTTTTTTTTTGAATTTTTATTATCTTTTCTTCTTTTTTTCTTTCTTTTCTTTTTAGCTTTCTTTTTATCCTTTTCTGGTGGCCAGTCACAAGCGACGACCGGCCATCGACCACAAGGGAGGCCGACCTAGCGCAAGCTAGGAGAGCCCGACCCTCATTCAGGCCAAGCTACCCTAGCTTGGACAAGGGCCACGCGACGGCAATGCTGGGCGAGGTCACCTTGGTGAGGGCCAGCCTTGTTAGATTTGGCAAGCGAAGCCCTCACCATGGCTCCCCCTCGCTGAGCTCGCCCTCGCTCGACCAAGCGTCGCCTGTGGCAGGTGAGACTAGCTGGTTGGCCATGGTCGATGGCCTTCCACCAGAAAAGGAAAAGAAGAAAGCCAAAAAGAAAAGAAAGAAATTTTTTTTGAAAAGATAATAAAATTTTGAAAAAATATTAAAAAAATATTAAAAATTATTTACGTCAATGTCAACGATCTTACGTGGCACCGCTGGTATCCACATCAGCATTTTTCGGTCATAATTGACCAGATAGACTCAATTGAAAAGAAATGAAAAGATTTAGGGCTAAATTGGCAAAATTAAAGGTTTATGACAGCATTGGTGTGCAATAAATTTATGACTTTGGGCAATTTTCCCTTTGATTATTGTGCTGAAAAATCTTGTGTTATATTGGTACACATCAGGTTATGGTGAAGAATAAAGGTGTAATGTCTGAGATTGTGTCTACATTTTTGGTAATTTGATAAAGAAGAAGTTAGAAGGTATCACTAATTTCCAACAATGGAGCAAAATTGTGTTGCTAGTATTGACTGGGAAAGAGTAACAGAATCATCTAATAGGTAATAAATCCGCCTCCTATACAAATTGGGATATTGTAGATGCCTGAATTCTTGATCAAATGTTGAACTCCATGGAATCCCAAGTTGCAAATTTGGTTACATATATTAATGCAGCGAAGGAGTTGTGGGACTACTTGAATGTCATTTATTCTAGAGAAGATAATCTTTTAAGGATTTATGAAGTATTTCAAGAATTTTATATGGCTGATAGAAAGGGTCAGCCATTTACCTGGTATTTTGCTAATTTTAAACAAATTTATGAGGAGCTTAATTCTTTGCTACCCATTACCTCTAATGTTAAGGAAATGCAGAAGCAACAAGAGCAATTGGTTGTTATGGGTTTTTTGGAAGAACTGGGACAAAGATATGATGCAGTCCATTCCCAAATACTTAAAGGAGACAAGGTGACTTCACTCATGTACACGTTTGCTTGTGTCTAAAAGGTCTCACACAAACCACCTAAGGATGCATTCTCTATAAGTGATAGCTCAGTCTTGTCAGCCTAAGGAAATCACAGTAGTGGTCGAGGTCATAGTGATGGTCGAAATGGTGGTGGCGGCCGTGGTTTTGATAGACGTCAACCACCCTCATCTAATAACACTTCTAGTGACAAGGGGGTAATATCGAATTTGTCAAGACTTATCATTACTATGGTTTATGAGAACACATTCAGAGATTCTATTAGAAGCTTCATGGAACCCCTCAACAAGTTGCAGTTAATGTAGCCAATGCAATAGAGTCTGAACATCTTCATGGTCCTCTAGGGAGGAAAAGTGATCAGAAAAAGAAATTTGCTAAGTATAATCAATTCCAGATTTTTCAACCGGTTTCATAGTGCTCCTCCAAAGCTACTTTTATCTAGATAGTTAATGCAGCAATGTGTCTTTCTTTTGCCTCTTGCCCCTGAGTCATTGATTCGGGTGCTATCGATCATATGACTGGAGTTTCAAGTATCTTTTCTGATTTTTATAAATCTATGTCCAATGTTACATTAGTGATGGTTCTCCATCCATGGTATAGGGGATAGGCACAATTCATCTAACATCCTCCATATTTTTATCTTCAGTCATGTATCTCCCAAGTTTTCCATTCAACCTTATGTCTATTAGTCATCTTACCAAAGCATATAATTGTTCCAATTTTCTATCTTGATTCATGTGTTTTTTTAGGATTTGAAGACGAGGAAGATGATTGGTAAAGGAAATTTGTCAGGGGGTTGTACTTGTTTGATGATACTACTAGTGTTATTTGTTTTGCAGCTTCCCTACATCGGATCCATTGTTGTTTGCCCCCCTCCTTGGAAAGTTTCAAAAAGTCAGATCCCCCGTTTCATTTTTTTATCTAATCTTGAGTGTAAGTCGTGTCAATTTGGGAAATTGCACCGTATTAGTTACTGTCCAAGAGTCAATAAACAGGTTTCCCACTCGTTTGTATTAGTTCATTCAAATATATGGTGTCTGTGTCCTACTATTTCTAAGTTGGATTTCAAGTATTTCATTACTTTTGTACATGACTATTTAAGAGCCACTTGACTATATCTAATGAAAAGTCATTTTGAGTTATTTTCTGTGTTTGGTGCATTTGTTACTGAAGTACGTACTTAATTTTTAGTTCCTATTTGTATTCTTCGAAGTGATAATGCCAAAGAATATTTGTCTAATCATTTTCCTAAGTTCATGACTCAAGGGAGCATCCTTCATCAATCTTCCTATTTGGATGCACCATGACAAACCAAAATTCCAACAGTAGTAATTAATATTAACATAATAGACAAATCCTTTTGGGCTGACGCTATTATGACTACATGTTATTTTATCAACCGCATATCGTCCTCTATTCTTAAAGGTGCAAGGCCATGCTCTCTTCTTTTTCCTTCCGAATCCTTCTTTCATTTACCACCTCATATATTTGGTTGTGTCTGCTATATTTGCGATCATCATTTAGGGCTTTCCAAAGTAGACCCTCACTCTCTTAAATGCATTTTTGTGGGGTATTCTCATACATAAAAGGGTTACAGTTGCTACCGTTCTTCTTTGCATAAGTATTTTACCATTACATATTTTTCCTTCTTTGAGTCTACTACTTATTCTAATGAACCAATGGAGCCTCGATAGTGGAAGATCATTCTTTTATATATGTTATTGTGAAATCCACTTTGGATTCTCCATTAGTTTCTCTACCATTCCGGCATGTATATAGTAGACATCATCAGCATGTGGAGCCCCTTGCAAATGTACCTCCACCTATTTCATCTTCTTCGTCCTCTAAGTCTGAGGTAAGCCTATCACATATTGACCTTGATATCCCTATTGCACATTACAAAGGAATTCGTAATTGTACCCAGCACCCTATTACATAGTTTGTCTCCTATTCTGGTCTGTCTGCCTCTTTTTGGGGTAGTCTAGTCACTATTGATACGCATCCTATTCCTAAAATTGTTGCTAAAGCATTATCTAGATGGAGGATAGCTATGGATGAAGAATATTGGCACTGGACCAAAACCAAACTTGGGTTCTTGCTCCTCTACTTGTAGGGGAAAACTGCTAATAGATGTAAATTGGTGTTTACTTTCAAGGTTAATCTTGATGGTCCTCTTGCTCACCTCAAGGCCAAATTGGTGGCTAAAGGTTATACGCAAGTTTGTAAGGTCGATTATAGTGATACCTTCTCTCCAATGGCTAAGATGACTATGTTCGCCTTTTGCTTTCTTTGGCTACTTCTACCCATTGACCTCTGTTTCAACTTAATATTAAAAATGTCTTTCTTCATGGTGATTTAGATGAAGAGATATCTATGGAGCAACCACTCAGGTTTGTTGTTCAGGGGGAGTCTGGTCACGTCTGTCGTTTGAAGAAATCTTAATATGGTTTGAAGTGATCTCCTAGAGCCCGGTTTGGGAGGTTTAGTGAGGTAGTGCTCCAGTTTGGATTGTTTAGATGTATGTAGTGGAGATCATTCTATATTTTACCATGCTGTTGGAGCTAGTTAGATATTTCTTGTAGTTTATGTAGATGATATTTTCATAACTAGAGATGATTCTACAGGGTTTAATGAGTTGAAATTGTATTTGCAATAGCAGTTTCAAATAAAGGATTTAAGTCAACTTAAATATTTATTTGGGTATCGAAGTGGCAAGGGCAAAGAAAGGCATTCATCTCTCACAACGCCGTTTGTTTTGGATTTTCTTACAAAGACAAGTATGCTAGAAGCAAAACCACTAAATACACCAATGAAAGCTGGCTTGAAATTGATGGCAGAAGACAGTGAACTATTATGGAAAGGTATCGAAGACTTGTGGGAAAATTAAATGATTTGACTATCACTCGACTCGATATTTCTTTTTTGTGAGTGTTGTCAGTCAATTTATGTCTTTCCTCCTAACCTGTCATTGGGATGTTGTAGTCAGAATTTTAAGACACTTGAAGAAAGCTCTAGGTCATGATCTCTTCTATAGTGATCATGGTCACAAAAGGATGGAAGAATTTTAGGATGCTGATTGGGTCGGGTCTCTTATAGATAGGAGGCCTACATCATATTATTACCTAAGAAGTACCAACACTTTTCGACAGTTCTCGTGTTGTGCCCGACACGTGGTCAACAATTGTTGGAAAATCCAACACGTGATCAATGCTCCCCACACACTCCGACATGCATAGGGCCAAATTTAAAAAATTTCAATAAATAAGGGTCAAAATGCAAATACGTAAAAAAATAAAAATAATAATAATAAATGGGGAAAGAAGAAAAACATAATCTTCTCAAGACTCTCACTCCTTGTGACTCATGATTTTTAGTGTAAAACTCATTCTAAGCTCTTTTTTATTATTTATTTATTTGTGAATTTGAATCAAATTAATTTGATTGTAATAATCTTCATAATGATAATTTATCATGTATATATAAGGATATATATTTAATATACAACGTGTTTCAACGTGTTAGAATTCTTTATTTTTTTTTAAAATGACATGTTGGCATGTCGTGTTGTATCATGTCTTGTCGTGTCGCATGTTACATGTTGATGTCAATACTACTTAAGTTACTGGACCTTTGTGGGAAGAAACGTAGTATTTTGGAAGAGTAAGAAGTAAAGTATTGTGGTTAGATCCAGCACAAAATCATAATACAAAGCTATGGCTCGAGCTATTTGTGAATTAATCTGGATGCGTCAACTAGTAGTTGAGCTTGAATTCATAGATCTTGCGCCAATGGAGTTATGGTGTGATAATCAAGTGGCTATCCATATTGCTTCAAATCCACAATTCCATGAGCGCACCAAGCGTGTTGAAGTTCATTGTCTCTTTGTCCGTGACAAGCTTCGTGCTTGAGTTATTTCTACTAGTCATGTTAGGACTGGTGAACAGTTAACTAATATTTTCACGAAGTCTTTAGGGAGTAGTAGGATTGAGCATATTTGTAACAGGCTGAGCATGCTTGATATCTATACTCCAGCTTAAGGGGTCTGAAAGTGCGAGAGGGTTCTTATGGTTATTAAAACTAAGAGGGTTATTATGGCCACTAGATGTTATTTAATTAATAATAAAAGTGTGAGAATTGGCAAATCCTAGTCAGTTTTGTACACTTTCCTCTTTTGTTTTATATGCTCTCCTCTTTTATTCTATATCAATTTATACAAATTTAATTGGAAATCTGCGTTCATTCTGCTGCTTAAATTTCGTCTGGTTTCTCTGTTGTCATGTCTAAGCCGAGACGGTGTTTCATTGTTGTTTTAAGAAAACCAATAAAATACCATCCTCCTTGATAAGTCGTCCGATGCAATTCAAAAGTTGTAATGCAGTAACCATGGTTTAACAGGATGTATTACACAGTGAAGGATTCTCTAGTTCCCGTGACATAAATGCAGTGTTAATGAAGTTTTCACCAAGGCTGTTTTGGCAGTCTCCTGGAGAAGATATTGCCTTCTCACTTATTTCGCCAACCTGATAAAATAAGGACTTTTATTCTTTTCTGAAGGTCTTATGCTTTGAAAATTGATTGATTCTAACATGGTAAAGAAGGGGGGGAAAGAACTGTTTTGGGATGTCCATTTATATCCAAAGTCACATATCATTCTCTGTGGTGATAATAGACCCACAGTAATCTCCACATTATGATATCCACACGAGATTGAGAAATGTGTTTGTGACAATGTTAATAAAGATTAGACCCTTTCAGCTGGGTCATTTTTTGCTGAGGAACGGGGACCAACACTCTATAATAGGAAACAAAAACTAACTATATTCTTCCACTGCGGTAGAAAATACACTTGACAATTTTATTTTCATTTCGAGCCTGCTTCTTCAGTGTCCAAAAGAATACAATCCTTTATTAAGCATCGGAGAGACGTCCACGGGCGAGGGGAAAAGAATGAGGAACTCAACTCCCTTCTACATCTGACAGGAGCTGACATTCCCGAGAAATTAATCTCATTAACTTGGGGGTCCACGATGCATCTCAGAGAGGCACCTCCAAGGGTAAAAAATAATGGTCATTCATCTTCCACGAAGCTGCAGTAAAGAGAGGAAATTCGGTAGGAACTAAAAACTATCAAACCAATTGATTGATCAACCGCTATCTACGTTTTTAATACAAATGCTCCCTACCATTAGGCAATTACCTCACTTTTAGCTGCAGCACGGTAGTAGGATCTGCAGAGCTGAGTTTGACTCTGCAACCAGGCTAGCTGGAACTCTGAACAATCCCCAAGCCACGCCCTTTCGTTGAATCTATTCTGGAAAAGAACAAATCCTATATCAATGTTGACAGATTAGGATGCGCCATGCCGCCAGTATACTGCTGCCCAGAAGCAAATATTTGAGTCCATCAGTTAAGGCAACAAACTCAAAGCTCCTGCGGTAGATATAAAAGGAACATATGTTAATCGGATGAGTCCAACCAAAAGTTCTGAATTTGGACAATTCTGGACACATTGTTTGAAGTATGTAGATTATCTAATAACCTGACACAAAGTCAAATACAATAAGTCAAGACTGCAAGCAATGCTTCATACGCTGCAGAAATAAGATTATGTTAGGTTTAAAAAGTTCTTGTTATGTATAAAGAGCTGCCATCTTTCATCTAGACATATTAGAGTAAGCTGAAGTTTGCCATACCTGGAACTCCAAGAATGCCACTAGGAAAGACAATAGCTGTACAATGCACAAGGCATGCCATGACAACCATTTGATGTCCCCCACCCCAAAAGGGCAAGCCCCAGTGAAGTTGTGAAAAGTGATCAGCCACTGGCGTGGAGCTTTTGACAGTAGATGTGCCACCGTCATATCGTTATCTCTCAGCCAGACTCAAAGAACCGTGCTACCGCCGAATACAGCTGCTCTTCTTCAAAAGGCTTTGAGACATAATCATCCATTCCACATTTGAGGCATTCTTCATTTGTAGCCTGAATTACGTCAGCCGTCATGGCTAAGATAGGAGTATGCCAATGTACCACATTATGAAATGCATCGGAAGATGCTTCCCCAGATGCAATCTTACTATTAACCTCACTCTCGAGGTGACGAATTTGTCGTGTTGCCTCAAACCTACAATATCAGAAGAAACTACCAAATGCTCAGCAAATACAAAATAAACAAACAAAGAAATAATTAAATTGCAAAACATCGTTCAGTATAAAATAATAGAAGAGTATATCCGTTACCCGTCCATCTCTGGCATTTGCAAATCCATGAAGCAAGCAGCGAAGTCATGGGGCGGCCGAAGCTTGGCCACAGCATCCTTACCACTCCCAACACAAGTAACAATGGCACCATATTTCTTTAAAGCACCCTCTGCTACTCTTCTGTTTACCAAGTTGTCATCCACAACCAAGATTCCTCTTCCTTTCAGCAAATTGCCAAGACTTGATACATTTCTCCTATCAGATAGCCTCTTCTTACCATTACCGAGGGCTTCCTGGAAAAAGGATATCAAGACACTCAATCTGAGAGGCTTTGCCAGCACATTATCTACCAGGTTGGCTAATTTGAGCTCGCTGTGCTCAATTGGACTAATGGATGTAGCCAGAAGAAAAATCTTGGGACATATTGACACTCCATTGCTGCCATTTTGCCTGTGTTTCCAAAGTGAAATATTGAGTTCTAAACCAGTTTGCCTGTCCCAAACATCTTTGTCGATGAGAACCATGTCAAATTCCCTGCAGGAAAAATAATCAAGAAATTGTTAGGCAAAGGGGCTGTCAATTGTTCAAAGTAACATAACTCAAAATATGAATTTTCCTTTCGGCCATGGCAGAGTATAATGATTGTGGTCCAATCTTTTCCTCATAGATGAAAAGACACGCAGATCAACGACACATATGCAGCAATGAGAGAGAGAGAGAGAATAACTAAGTACTGGGCTGATAAAAGATCTGGCTAATCACTCAACAATCACCCAAGCATCCGTCAATTTTTGCAGGTGACACTCATTTGTTGAGATTCAAAACAGCTTCATAAGTCCCAGGCAACATTTAGATTATATAGATGCTACATTATACAACTATGGAACCACCAAAATACATATGAGACATCTATTTACAACCTACAGTAAGATTATTTCAAGAGCAAAGTACTAAGGTCTGATCATAGACAACCGTTCAGTATGAACCTTTTTCGGCTCTTTACATATTTAGTGTCAAGAGAATAGACTAGTTTTAATTTTGTCACTATGGTGGCAAGTAGGTCTACCTTGGGCTAGAAGAGTTGGAAAGGTAAGTACAGGCTGACATCAAACTGCAAGCGACGTCCACTGTTATTCTTAGTCTCTCGAGATGATATCTTGCAACCTCAGCTCGGATGCGTCTTTTATCTATCACCAAGGCTCTCAATCCTCTGAACTCTGATATGATTGAATCGTAATTTTGCCACTTCATTTCACATTTTGCAAAGGGCACAGTAAAGGAAAATGTACTTCCAGTGCCCGGTTCACTTACAAACCCGATCTCCCCGTGCATAAGATCCACTAGACATTTGCTAATACTCAAGCCAATTCCAGTGCCACCATATGTACGTGATGTGGAGCTATCAGCCTGCACAAAAGGTGTGAATATGCGGCTTTGTGCCTCTCTGGCAATTCCAACACCTGTATCCTCAACAGTAACAAGTACTTCAACTGATTCATTCACATCAATTTGATCGGACTGATTTAACTTCTTAAAGTGCTCCCAGCTTTTCCTTCTGTCAACGACTCGAAACCCACTCAATGTATTAAAAGTTTTGTCCGATGTATCTTCAACTAAGTTTGAACTTAGTCTCTTCTCCACATCTCTAAAATCATGCTGACTGCATCCTTCCTGTAGCAGATGAACTGACACAAATATATGCCCTTCATGTGTAAACTGTAGTAAACATGAAGACATCAAAAAAGTGGAATTGTCTTGTAATGTTACCAAAGATCACAGAAAACATGGCAAACAATTACACAGATCGAATAAATTTTTTTTTTTTTTTTTTTTGGGTAGGAACACAGATCGAATAAATTGCTCTTTTCTTCATAGAAAAAAGTTTGAAAGGCCATCGAAGAAGAAAAAGATGATTTGATGAGGAGCAGATTGACTGTCCAAACATGTGCAGCAACGGCAAGGTCTATTTTTCACTGGTAAAGTATCCATTATCCACATGACCTTTTCTCCAAGAAATTTGAAAACAAAGGATGGAAGAGAAACATAAGCACAAGAAACGCATTCTTTGAAATAGTTCCAAGACCCAGTGCTACTTTTTAATGCTTAGACATAAGGTCCCCTTTACAGATAGACAAGCTAATGACTAGCTTTCTGGATACCAAAAAAAATATTTGTGAAAAAGACTGCATGAGAGAAAATAGACAGAAAGTGAAGTAACAAAGACCTTGATTGAGTTCCCAACAAGATTTGTAATTATCTGCCGGAATCGACCAGGATCACCAATAACAGCTTCCGGTACTTGATCAGAGACATAGACAGCCAACTTCCCTCACCCAACAGAACCACCACAAGAGACAAACCAAGCTCCTGTAAGATTTTGCATGAAACAGCTACAGATGATTTATTGGAAAAGGAAAATGACTGGGTACATACCTCAATTCCTTTTTCATTAGATCTGCCCGAAAAAAGTGATAGCACATTATCCAGAGCAGAACGAAGATCAAAAGGCACTTTTTCTAGCTCGAGACGTCCGGATTCAATCTTGGCCTGATCAAGAACCTCGTTGATCAGTGATATCAAATCTTTTCCACATGCATGAGCAGTTTGGGCATAATCCAGTTGATTTGCATTGAGATTTGTATCCATAAGCATTTGCAGCATGCCTGGAACATCATTTTAATCCATTGTCAATGTTTCAGTCAAGATTGGCAATTGGATTGTATTTCCAAAGAACTTTTACTTACCTAAAACACCATTCATAGGAGTTCTAATCTCGTGGGAAACAGTCGCAAGAAACTACAAGAAAAACATAAAAGGGTAAATTCACTTCAGATTGCTTATAATAGTATCCATGTCACACAGTATAAGAGAAATCACTCAAAGATGCCACAGATATAGTTGGTGAGAAAGTATATATCTATGAGTAAATAGATTCATGTGTTGACGACAAACAAGAAGAATTTCAAAATAGCCGTCAAGTTAGTGAAACATTAAAAAAGTGCACCTGAGATTTTGCCACATCTGCAGCCTCAGCACGACTTTTCAGCTCCATCATCTGTCGATAGTCCTCCTCCACCTTAGCAATTCGATTTATAGCTGCATGAAAGATATGGCCAACAAGCAACGTGATGACCAGCAGTCCAACTGATGAATTTATTGCAGTCCACGGCAAAGGAGGTCTCTGCTTGAACCTACACACAACAGCCCAGGTAATCATGAGATGCCCCAAGTATGTGGTGATAAGAACACTTATTTATAAAAAGATGTACCTGCAGTGCATCTCATGCCTCCTAAGTGGATCCCCAAAATCAACATTACTAACGTGAACCAGCCCAGTGTCAATAACATCATCACCATACATATTGATTGGTGCAGATCCATTGGTTGTGTCATAGACATTTACGACAATCGTCTGCTTGCTGGCCAACTGATGCAGAAGCTTCTCAACTAGGGAAGGGACATCATAAGATGCACCCAAATACCTAAAAGATGGAAAACATAGACTTAATGCATTCACCTACATCTAAAGAAGAAATTTACCAAACCATCAAGTAACACCTACCCCACTGTTGCTTCAATACGTTGCTCAGCTGTAGCATCAGCAGGGAGTTCTCTATCATATACAGCAAAAGTTAGTACAACACCAAGGTGATTTGACTTCAGAAGCTTGAAGGGAGAAGTCAGTACTCCTTTCCCAGATGCCCTAGCCCGCAGTATATTCTCCTGATCTTCCTATACTTGTAGCAAAAGTAACGTGTTATACGAGCATAGTCTAAGAAGTTACCAATCTTGATGGGATTCCCCCGAAGTCACAAGAAAAAGTTTATGTAACTTCTGTGTATTATTAACTTTCCTACTAAGTATAATACACTTTAATGTTTCAATTCCTCCTGCTGAGTGAATATACTCATCAGGTTTCAATTACTCCTGATGAGTGAATATACTAGTCAGGACATCATCAGTAGACAAAGACAATGACATACAACATCAAAGGTTAGAACAAGTTGCACATTAAAGAACAAAAAGATGAGGATAGCGATAAAATGCATTAGCCTTACTTAACCCACCTTTCCGGACATCATGTCAATGGAGACTATGTGAGAGACAGTTTCTTGAGAAAATACGACAGGTGCATACTCATCTTGAATAGGTGCAGGGTCCAACCTATCTAGCATATAGTCCGGCACAAGTGTCTGATCAGCAGTTTCCATTTTCTTTATTGTCCAGCCATGTCGCTTCTCAAATTGCTCCCTCTCTGAGTGAGGTACTTTTAAAGCATACGCAACACCACTAGTAAGCGGTCTCTCAAAAGCTGTTCTTTCTGTGTATTCTCCAAAAGTTTTCTGCAAGATAGAGATGGAAAAAATATCAATCTCAAGAGTTTTCTCCATCAAATTTTCAAAGGACCAAGGAGAATTTTGTTGCACGATGAATGCCACTACTACTCCAAGTAGGTGCTCTTGAAGGCCATGCATCCGACACAGCAACTAAACTCAAAAAGTTAATATTAGTTCCCACAATATCTTTGCGAGATAAGTAAGATTCCATGATATCAGCCAATTACCTGGCCTATCCAATTCAATTTGGATGGTCATGGCAACCACAAGCATGGGTAGAAGGTATCAGCTCAAAGGAAGCATATGCATGATTGGGGAAATAAGGCATAAATACATAGAGGAATCACTTTTGGAACTTTGGCACTGCAGAGTCCTTGTGGAATTTAAGCAATTTCTAAGGTTCAAACATCCAGGTATCGCTCTCTCCCTAGTAGAGCTCAACAACCACTTTTTAGCACAATTTTCTTTACAATATATATTGTAGAAATTAACAGTGTGAAAGCTCTCCTTACTCTCCCAAAGGATGAAAACATGTTTTTCTACTCAACAGAAAGACAATTGTTTGAAAAGAAAAAAAATTATTGAATCACTTATTCTCAATGTCGACCTCATGCATGTTAACATGATTGAGGCTGCTGATAACAAACTCCCATCGACTACAGCTTTTGGCCTATCCAATGCTAGCATATATGAAGGGGCAAGAATCTCAATATCAGCAACCAGTACATCTCAACACCCCATTATTGTTCTCATATTTAATTTCAATTTATTACTCACTAGAGACCACCAAATATGCACTCACATACAACTATCACCACCTTGATCATTCACAATCGTTCTTGCTGAGACCATCCACCACAAGTGGCAGAATTGCAATTGTTCTTAGGCTCAGTTTAGTTCGCTATCAAAATTTTCAAGGGAAATATACTCCTATTATCTCACAACTTAAAATGCTTGGCTGTCAGTTTAACTCGCCCAGAAAATTGCTGACATGGGAAAAAATACAAGCAAACTTCATATTTGTAAGATAACCCTAGTCTATCTGTTGTGTGATCAATGTGGTAACGCAACCATCGAGCTACACATGAACATTTGACTGTCAAGGTAGAACCCCTGAAGCCATGGAAATTTAGCACGGGTATCAATTAAGAAGGGGTCAGGAGAAATGTCACCTGATCTATAGCTGACGGTTGTTTTCCATGGTGAAAGCTGGAAACGAGAATAGCCAAGGCATGAACATGGTTCATGCTGACATTAAACTGATCTTGCAGCATCCTGGCTCGCTCATCACACATGTTGGCCAGGGTCTCTTCTCTCCTCAAAACGTTTTTAGCATATAAATGCCAAAACAACCAAATCGACGTTATTACTCCAACTACAACAAATACAATTAAAAAAATTTCCGCCAACTCCCAGCACTTTTGGAGGAACTATGGTTTTGCTGTTGCTGCCTCTGCTGAAGCAGCAGCTCCCGCTGCTGTCTGACTGGCTTTGGCTTAACTGTTTTTTGTGTTTGGTCCCTCTGAACTCTCATATAAAAACCACACACCTTGCAGATCACTATCATCAGAAAAAAAGCCCACCAGCATCCTTTTACTAAACCAAAGGACCTAGTCCCGCAGCTATCTCCTGCATGATTTCCTTTCCCACTTGCTTGTGACATGTCCTGGTCATGAACAAAGGAAAGAACCCTTTTAACTGTAAAAGTGATATTGTCTTTCAGTTACTTGGAATCGGCAAAACAAGAGGTTAGTTTTTAACAACTTTTACATTAGAAGACATGCCTCAATAAGCAATGTATTTCAACTGATATGCAATGTCTGATATGCAATATCAAGTAAAGGAATGAGAGTGATGCAGAAATATGAAGAGAATGAAATGTCAATACACAGCTGATCTCTACGGAAATGCTAATATTCAACAAAGGAAATGACAACACAGCAAGCAAATAGAAGGGGATTCTTCTGTGGGGTTACCGTTTCTTTCCAAATACCTAATCTATTCATCATATATCCTTATAGCTTCTACAGACGGATGCTATCTTGGGTGGAACTCCTAGCTATGAAAAATGACAACAATATCAAAGATATAAGCATTACATCGAAGAACAATATGACAGAAACAACAGAAGAGAAGAATATGTACACAACTCTGTCTACATATCTAGTCACTTCTACACATAGTTGGTTGCTATTTGCAGCAAGCATACCTCCAGAAAGTTTGGATTATCGACTGATTGGAATGAAATTTCAGATAGCGAAGCAGTTGCAATTGATTTTTCCTGTAGCATTGACAGGCAATCCTCCCAGGAGAGATTCTCAGGTTGGACCGGGCACTGGTCCTCAAATTCAGCATCTTCCCCATTCAATACTTGCTGTTTCAGAAGATCCAGATGTTCTGAGCAATCGACTTTTAGAGAGCAGGCACAACCATTTATAAATGTCATTTCCTTTCCCATTTCTTTGAGTAATTTGGAACATTGGATGGATGCTACCTGAAATAGATGAACCGAATACAGTAGTTCAGTCAAAGCCATCCCAAAGATGACAAATCCAATTTTCACTGTTTTCTCTTAAAATTTCCATGTTAAACAAACCAAGAGCATGTTCCCTATAGTTTTTCGAACTAATGTTAAAAGAAACAAATTGAGAGTGTGTCAAGAGATATGATGCACTTGGTGAAATGGGACGAACGGAAAAAAATGATGCAAAAGGCCCACAGCAACCAGAACACAGTCCATTATCATAGGAGGTGAACAGAGGCAAAAATACGCTGACACAACAGAGAGCTAGCATTTCTCAGCCAAATCCCAGGACTTTCTATCCCTCATACACTTCATAAAGAACATGAACATTCAAAACAAAATCTCCAGAAAAATACAGGCTTTTGAAGGTAGCAGCGTTTCCGGTGGCGCCGCGAACACCACAGTTAAGCTAAACGGTTGGTTCCTCTCATGCCCTTGCTCAGAATTCTTTCCAAACATCCGACGAATTTCCTTCCAACAAAGTAATAAAAGATGTTCTATGAAAATTCCAGCTGAGTCAAGGTGCAGATTATTAGAAGATAGCTGGGGCAAACCAGGTTCGACTCAACAAAGTTACAATGTTCAAAATAATTGTATATTCTTATTAAGGCTGTCAAAAAAGAAGAAGAGACGAGATTTTCATATTACTACTTTCACTATTTCACATCGTCTCCGCATCAATCAAGTTTGAAACGTACGTGCTGGATGAACGAACATTTCAACAAAAAAGGGAGTCCAATAACTATGTCCTTCGTAATATTCAACCTTTCTTCCACATAAACGAGAAGAGATTTCAACAACGATTGCAACAATGGCCACTATACTGAGATGCAGAGCAAGCAGGGATACTGAAAATCGTAAGGAAGAGGACAGAGCAAAACATCACCTGTTTGGAGTCATCGAGCAGAGAAACTAAAGCATGGAGTTGGTTCTTGCTGACATTGAAATGCTGTATAAAGATTCGAGCTTTTTCCTCCCACAGTTCCGGGTCTTTCGCCTTCCCCACCAAAGAACTCTCACTGAAACCCGAGAAAAACCAAACAAACCCAGAGACGACCATAAGCAGAAGACAAAAGAATATGAGCTTTCTCCTCCATCTTTCCATACAATTGTGAGCTTTGATGGGCTCGTTCCCTTTATCCAACTTGAAGCTCGCTTGCAATTTGCCATTAGATCCGGCAAGCTTGCCATTAGGATGCATCTTTACCATAGGCCACTCAACAAAGAGAGTTGATAGCCTAAGAAGAACTCCAACTAGAGGTGACAAACTCATCAATAGCTTGAGCTCAACCGCCTCGGCGCGACCCGGACAAAAATTTCAATGCTCTGTGAGTCTTGAGAAGCGACCAGACGAGCCTCCATGCTCTAGCTAATATGCTATACCAGCAAACGAAGCAGCAGGTCCTTGCCTTTTTTTGATCTCCTTCCGGTGTGTAATTTCTTGTTCTGTTCTAAATTTCTGAGACCACGTCCTGAGAAGCCCGAAAGGCCATCGAGAGCACACCTCTTTTGAAGAAGATAAAGTAGGAGATAATCATTCCAAAACAACTTAGCTGTACCCAAAGGAACCAGCTGTTGCTGTGGCTAGCAAACCTGTGAGAGAATCATTAATGAGGTAAGAAAAACTTTGGACCTTTTCTCTGTGTATGTGCTCTTTCCTCCTCTCATGGCCCCTGTATCGCCAAAAGAAGCATCAAGCTCGCAACTTTCTTTTTTTCCCCCAAAGGTAACTCAAAATCCTTGAACCCACACTAGAATCCGCAAAATGCCCAGTTGGACTCAATGATCAGAACCGGCTAAAGCTCTCTCTCTCTCTCTCTCTCTTTCTCTCTGTGGTGGAGTCTAGCATGGATGCTGAAGCTGGGCGCACCATATCATTGCCTCATCATCAAGTGGGCAACGAAGGGTTAAGGCAAAAAGCAAACAAATTATGCACACAAAAAAATATCAAGAATTATGCCAAAGGAGAGAACTTTACATTTACTGCACCATCTTTGCCGGTCTCTCAGCTCGTATTATTTATAAATATATACGTAGTGACATAGCTTCTCTTTTGTTTTTCTTGGGTCTCGCTTGCTTTTGGTGTGTGTAGTTGGAAAGGGACTACTGCCCCCACTTCCCCCCCGTTCGGCGTTTTCAAAGCGGAGGAGGCATTTGTCCTCTCTCTGCTGCGCAGCAGACATACGGACTTCTTAGAGAGAGAAAGAGAGAGAGAGGAGGTCCGGGTGGAGCCCAGGCCGTCGTCGCCTGTTGCCATGTTCTGGGAGGGGGGATTTGTTCATTATTCCTGTCCAAAGCATATTCAAAGACGAACAACGACGGCTACCGGCGAATTATTGAGGGCGAGAATGGCAATGATGTCGGCTCGTTTTTCATCTCTTAGATCAACGGGAACGCTGTAAAGAAACATAAAAAGGAAAAAAAAAAAAAAACCATTTCTTTAGTCATAATTTTGTTTTTTATTTCATTGCGATTTGCCCAAAATTACAGTGTCGTCGATTGTGCCTAGGAATTTTACCATACGGGATTGTGGTAAAGGAATCACGTGAAGGAGACAAAAAGTTTAACCCAAAGTACTATAGCAAGTCGGAACTAGTTAGCGACTTAACGTATGGTAATCTGTTCATGAAATTTATAACATGTAAAGGTTAGCACTTAGTTATTAATCATTTTCATAAGCGACATAAATAAATAATTTTTAAAAATATGACTTTTAATTAAATATTTTTCGTGAAATAAATAGAGCGTAATTATGATATTGGACGAAATTAGTACGTGAGAAAGAGAACAATAATGGGAAGAACGCCATGATGCGAGGCGCTGTGGAAAAGGATCGGCAATTCCTCGGGAGGAATGGGTTTTGGCGTCCTCCTTACTCTTTAAGAGAGAAAAAAAAAAAAAAAATTGGCTTTCGCATGAGATTATCTAAGTCTTCTTTTCCTTTCTCTTTAAAAAAAAAATAAAATTGGGTTTTGGGGTCCGCCTTACGCAAATGCGATTGGCGGTAGAGATCGTGACGAGGGGGGCAAATCAATGAAAGTATATGTCGGCTTTATACCATACCCACCACGAGTTAAATATCACCATAAAGAGATATTAGGTTTGATTTGGGGCCTAAGCTATGAGATTAAATATCAACAGCACGATTGAGGTTTAGCCTTTGCCCCTAATCAATGCCCATGATTAGTTTTGACCACCACCATCGAATCGTTTTCTTTATTCACCACGTCACTTCTTTGCTTCTCCAGCCTCCCAAGCGATTATTGCCAAAAATCATCTGGTGATTTAACAGGCACCGGACACATATGGCCCATAGCCTCTATTGGCATCGTGTTTTTTGGGTAAGGAGATTCCGTTAATGTAGCATGAAATTGTTCGGTCCTCAATTGAACGCGATTCTTGAGTTATGTCATGGGCGCAGTAACTAATTTTCGAAGTAGATCTATGAGTGATGTAATGTGATGATGATTTTTTTCAATTTGATAAATGAGAGTTGCATGTATCGTTTTGTGAATTGATCTTTATATTTCCTCAAAATTAACAAGAGAGATGTGTTTTATATAATGACATCATAGAGATTTTGCTCAGAGATGATCAATGAAGCAAAGCAACAGGACACACGCAAGATTGAAAGCTCCATATTTAAAACATGCCAAGAATTAAAATATAAAAAAAGAAAAAAAAAAAGGATAGAGAGAATAAAAAGTAAAGCCTGTCCAGAATAACTGAACATATCTATCGAGTGTTGATTACTTCACGGAAATTAAATAAAATAAAAATGAAATTGCTCATCAAACAATAACAAAGCCGGCCGGCAGGCCATGCAGTGCATGGCCTCTATTACGTGGCACTCAAATATAACATGGCCTCTATTACGTGGCATCAAATATAACTTAAATTCTCCAATTAGCGACAATACTCTCTAGCAAGAATTAAGCATTTTAGAAGAAGAAACAAAGATTGTCACTTTGTTGCTTCAAAGCAATAGGGATTTCAGGGTTGTGACGTGAATTCGATCATTTAAGAAAGCACACTTTTATCTGGTGTCTTCACCTTGCTTACCATAATAATAATAATAATAACATTAAAGGAGATTATGAATAAAATTATGGGAAAACTAGAAAAATAGTAAAATGGGTAGAGAGACAATGCGCCTTACCTGACCTTTTGTCAAGCGCCTGCCGTGCAGACGGAACCGTGGAATTGTGGTGGCTCCGTCGATTAAATTATTGGCGCTAGGTCAAATCGAACTTTTTCTGCGGGTGCGCGCACATGACTTCTTTTTCGATGTTTCTCTCTCGCTCGTCAAAAGATGGATCGAGTGCAATCCTCGGATGGAAATGGAACGGCAGATCTCCTCCTCCGCTCTCGGCGAAATCCGAACGTTTGGAATCATGTGCTGGTCTGTTCGTGCACTTGTGTTTGTACTTGGACATTCACCTCACCTTGCGGGTTCGAGTCATCGCTCGAAAATTCCACCCAAAAGATAAGTAAAAAGAAGAATAAGAGTCGATTCTCTCTCGAACCCGAGTTCTGTTAATTCTATTTTGAGAATGATCGAATTAGTTAAACCATTCACATTGATTTCTCTTTCTTATCATCAACTCGTAGGCATGTCACATGTGATTGTTATATACTTAAAGGTTCTTTAGATCGAGCATGAAAAATTACATCCAATCTCACTATCACAATTCTGGTTGAAATTGTCGACATGTTATTACTTATACAAATTGGAGTGGGATGAATATAGAAAGTTTCCAAGTACTCTGAATTCGAATAAATCCTAAAATGAAATGACTTCACGATGGTAATATGGGAGATCAATTATTATATGGATCAATATATACATGCATTATTCTACAATATGAGATTTTCCTTTTATCTTTCCAAGTTCCGATGGGTCAATTACATCATGTAAACTTAATTAGCATAAAGAGCACGGAACAATCATTTCAAAGTCTAACTCTACAAAACCTTACATGCATCGGGCCACATCTCATTCTCTCCTTTGCTTAGTATCGCGTCACTATTGTGGCGAAAACCCTTATTTCAACTGTTCCCATCATTTGACCAAAAAAAAAGAATTTGCCTCCATCGGCATGTGTGCTAATGGGTGCGCACGGCCACGACATATCGAAAGGTTGACAAAGGAAAATCACCTTTTATAAGGGTCAATAGAAAGCTTTCCCTAATTCAAATTAGGCGGAGCACCCGATAAAAATAGCCGATGCCAGATATTGCACGAGATGGTATAAATTCTCGAGTGCAATCATCTCGTGCAATGAAAGATTTACTCCTCCAAATCATCATAACTCAATAGCAAATATTCTCTATTGTCTCAATAAATTAAGATCGAACAATTAGACTTCTGTGTAAGTGTTTTTCGGGCGAAAGAGAATATTTCATATCTTATTTCTTAAAAAGTTAATACCGTGAAAAATCACAAACTGTTATACATGTGACAAATTTATCCCGATCAACCATAAAAAACTATAAATCCGTACATTTATGACAAATTGACCCCAAACTAATTTATTCGACCAAAAAATCAAAACTGGTAAATTTGTTATAAATCACCATCCGCTAAATTGGATTAATACCACAAAAAAATCAAAATAATTGTAAAATGAGACAAACGGAGCGTAAAATCCCAAATTGATATACCAGTTAATTTTCACGTGTCATTTAACTTAATAATTTGACAATAAAATTTAACGAAAACTAACAGGGGTAAATTTGTTACAAGTGTACAAATTTGGGGTATATTTGTCAAATGTATACTAGTTTAGGGTTTTTAGTGGTCAAAAAATAATTTGGAGTAAATTTATCACAAATATATTAGTTTATAATTTTTCAGGGTATTAACCAATTTTTAAAACTATCGTAAGCCTTTTTCTCTCTCGTCAAAACGAGAGAAAAGATGCCTTTGAAGAAAATATAAATCATTCTAAGAAAAGGGAAATTTCGAGGAGAGGCATTCATATTCATAAAGGAAATCTAAAAAGAAAAACCATGTAAATCGAAGGGTAAGTCGATATTTCCAAATAACGTCCAACTGCTGGGAAACGCGTCACATCAAGCCACGAGGGACGATGGCGAGATGTCGCGGTGATGTGGATTCCGGGGCCCCGCTAATGAATAAATAAATAAAGTGGGACGCGACCCGACCCGAACCGAGGGCCCGGGTCGCCGATTCCGACCCGAGTTACTGGCGAGTGTGGGGAAGAGCGCGGCAGAGGGCAGAGGGCAGCGGGCAGAGGGCAGAGACGCATCGCCGATTGGGACCCGCTGGCGAGTGTGGGGAAGAGCGAATAGCGGGGAGGGCAGGCGGGGGCGCGAGCGAGTACGGGGGAGGGGGTGGGGCCCATGACAGCTTGCACCATCTGACACATCACGTTACTTCCCTCTCTCCCTCCTCCTCAATTTTCCCTTTTTTTTTTTAAAAAAAATAATAATAATAAGGAAAAGGGGAGAAATTCCAAAGCAACGGCGTACGTTTGTACTGCAGCAGAAGGGGACGCGCCGGGGCCTGACACGTCAGACGCGTCCCGTCGGGTCCCCACCTCCCCGATTCGGTTACGGACCGCGCCGCGCGGCCCCCGGGTCTCCATACCGGGGCGGGCGACACGTCGCCGCGCGACGGCGGTGGACGCGACCGCCGGAGCCCGCCCGGTTTGCGGCCCGCCCCGTTTTTCTAGTTTCTTTTTTTCGCTTTTTACCTCTTTTACCCACCTACGTTGTTTCTTCTTGGTTCGTCTTCGCTTTTCTACCTCTGCGTTCTCAAGCATTTTTGGGTGAATTTACTATATGCACGGTGCTCGACTCATTTTTCTATGAAAATTGCGTTGTTTCTTGTTTTAGAGATGCTCCTTTGTTATAAAGTCTCCACCCATGTCATTCTAAAATGCTAATAGCCAAGTAAGGTAAAAGTCACTAATCATATTAATCTTATGATAGACTTGAATAGACGATAAATTATTTACGTAAGATATCGACGTGATATGATTGAAATTTATAGAAGATTCCCACTTAGGGAAATCTCACATGCTTTTATTCTTTCTATCGCATAGATAACTTTCTTTAAATTTCTCCTTTTTCTCCTCTTCTTTAGAAAAGATCACGAAAGATTCTGCATGATTCGAGTTTCAACTCTTTTCACACTGAACAAAAGTTGAATTTTAGACCCTTCGTAACCAAAAACATAGGAAAGGAAAATGGGGAAATTTTCCCAAATCGATCTTTAGATATAGTGTCACGTTAAGGCCAAAAAAAAAAAAAATCTCATTTAAATCCTTTTATAAGTCCTAATAATACAAACCAATCATCTGTAGCTCACTTGAAGTGGCAGCAACATTGGAAAAGTGACGTGCAAGTTGTACTTTTGGAGCCACTTTAACATTTGGGATGGAGGATCGGGGGATATGATCCACGATGCACTACCATTTCGAGAGGGCGACGTCCCAACTGGAGCTGTCCAATTCACGTGCGTTGGCGCAAGCGGCCACACCTTTAAAAAAATACAGAAAAATAAGAACAAAACAAAAAAACTCGAAGAAGACGAAAGAAGGATCTCGATGGGGTCCCCGCAGTAGCTTTCGACTGGTGTCGTTTTTAGACATTCGTGTTTATTATAACATTAATTGAACGAAGGGGACAAGAGAAGCCGGAACGACTCGTCGGACCTCCTCGTCGTTTGCGTTCATGGTGCTCCATAAGATGCCACGCTTCGCCCGAGAGGATCCAGACCATTGGAGGATGAGATTTATGTTGAGGCCGATGTGGTTTTGATGATGAGGTGTTAGCATGTTGTTGAGCTTAATCAATCCAGAGCCGTGCCACAAATCGGATAATTTTGCATTTTGTACACGAGAAATGGCCGAGCCAAAGAGTTTAGGTGAAATGAAATTCAATCAAATGAAGTGATTGATTGCCTTGTTGGTTGATATTTTGTTTTTTTCTTTTCTTTTCAAGCATTATAATTTGAATGATCTCAGCAGAAATAAGTTGTAGGGTTTATAATATTAGAACCAAATGGCGGAATTATTCTTTTTGCTCTTTATTTTTATAACTTGATATCAAAACCCAGGGTCCTTTATTCTCACTTCAGCCATCCAATGTCACACGCGATCGAATTAGCGATTAAGAAAGGACATGCCCATGCAGAATCAGCTCGGAAAACACATTCAATTCCACGCAATGAATGCAAACGATTCCCACATGAGGCGACTCGCTTAGGTTTTGACTCATAACTTTTGTGACCTATAAGGTGGGTCAAGCTATTTCATCGGTCCATACTAGTCTCGATCGACTCTGAACCGTGACAGGACGAACCACTGCGCGGAAAAGCATGCATACTCATCAATGATAATAATGCACCGGGCCATACGCACGGTACAAGCTATGGTCATTGGTCACCCCATGTGCATGGATCGGAAAGAAGAGAATACGAGAAGTCCCCACTTTTTTAATCATCGACCCATCTTTTGTTCTCGTCTTTTGGGGGTCGATTAAAACCGGGCGAAAGGACATTAGTGCTGCTGCTCTTTTGCCACGCTTTAATGGCAAACGGGCACGACCAAAAGACCCTCTCTTTGGTGGACCTGTTGACTTGCTTGCTGCAAAGAAACGTGCTGTTCCTGAAAACCGGACTCGCACTTTGCTGGGTAGTGCGCATCTCTCCTTTTCAAACTACAGGAGCTGCGGCCGAGTTGACAGGGGGACGAACCCCACTTCGTCTTTTCTGTCCCACGAGGCGCGAAGATCCAGTGGAACTCGATTCTGGCAGCGGATGGGTGAACTCAGCAACAATTTCTATCGTGCTTTTACCGGGAGGGGAGAGAATGTTTTTGAACCGGCGCGAAAAAGGAGGGCGCTTTAAGATAATGTGTGGCATGTGATGATGGTTTGTGTTGGTGGGGTTTGAAGGGGGGGAAAAGAGAGAGATTCTGCCTAATCTCTTCGGATTAACAATGATATCGGGATAAAGTACTTGAGCCTTCAATGCCCATTTAACTCCAGGAGCATGTCATGGAAGCACTACAGACAGTAGAAAACTTGCAGCCATTGCTTTTTCTTTTGGATAAATAGAATAAGGATTCTTTTTTATATAGTTTTTTTTATTTTATTTTATTGTTATCTAGACCATACCAGATCAGCTTTGCTTTTGCCTGTGTCTGAACTCCAGAGTTTAGTGTGGGAGGGGGGTTGGGGATTCTTCTTTTTGGGGTGGTGCCAGGCAGAGGGACATTCTAGGATTTTGTTCCCCTGTTCAAATGGTTTTTTCTTCGTTTTATAATGTTATTTATCATGTTATGTACGATTTAATAGTAGGAAAAGTCAAAGAAGGTGCTGATCTTGTGGAATTCAAACCTGATTGATAGGACCATCATGAATTTATCACATCGTGGGGCCCTGAGTAGGAAAATGATTCCATTGGATGACTGGCACTGCTGGCTACGGACAATAATAATGCGTGATTTTTTTCATGCATTTTGAATATCTTTTTCTTTTCTTTTTTTCATTTCTTGCTTCATTTGTTTAATCTCCCAAAGGGGCGAGGGAGAACCCATGCCTGTTTCATTTAAATCTTTATACTTAATAAAGATGGGAAGTGGTCATGGATACTTGACGCCATCAATTGAGCTTGTTAACTTTATGATTTCCTTTTTTCAACTTTCTAATTGTAAATTTAGGTATTGAATCCTTGTAATTTGCATCACCTAGGTTCTTGGACCGTGCTCTTTGCCTCTTGTTATGGCTTTCCTCCAACTTGGTCTGACTAAGGAATGATGAAGATGGTGGCTCAGCCATGGGGCACCAGACACATGCAAGACCAAGCTGTCCTTATCCAACTTATGATGCTAATCCTGTCCACTCACCCTACTAATCTGATTAAGATTGTGAGATTTGACAAATATCCACCAAATCCAACCAAACGCCTACAAATTCGATCCCACGTTGTCCAAGGATAGATCCTTCCACTAGATTCACTTCGCTTGGTCCTCAACTCGCTTCAAACCTTCAACTACCATCTACTTTTATTTCTGTTTTTTCGCTAGGTGAAAAGGTGAAAATGATTAAATAAATCTTCGGAAATTTTTGTATAGGTTTCATGCTTGTTCTGAAACAATCAGATTGAGTCATAACGACCATTCTTAAGGGCCAGGCTGCCGGGACGAGCGAGCTGATTTGCTACAACATCTCCGATATCCTAGCTGAACAGGACAGCCATCAGAAGTATTTTGATTTATGAAATTTCACTCTCACCAGCAATTTCGAACTCGAAACTACTGAAGAAGAAAGAGAAGAAAGAATGGTGGGGGTTTCACCTGTCATCAGCTATATGTTCGCTAAGCTGATCTGCGTAACTACCACATGTTGAATAAAAAAAGTTAGCTGACCAACATTTAATAAAGCTAAAGAGCCCGCGACCATCATGAAGGTACTCATCGTCACGATTCAAAGATGTAATGGGACAGCATACGGATTCATCTGTCATGGAGCAGGTTTCGTCACAAAGAGTGACGAAACACGACATATGCCGATCAAGAACCGGAATCGATTTTGGACGTTCCATACTGAGAATGTACAATCCTTACAAACAAATCCAAGTATTCACGCAGGTATGTGCAGATCCACGGACCTGTTGCATATAATCTTAAAAAACGAAGATACATTCTTAAAAAAAAAAACAATCCTTGGCTAGGCTTTCCCGGAAGGAAATCGAGTGGAAATCAAGAGGAATATCGCACCAAGCAGAAGGAGACAACCCGGTGAATATGTAGAGACAAGACACGATCCGGAACACAACAAAAACAAAGGGGCGAGAGATCATTAGAGCTTAGCTGTTCACCAAACGTATCTTTATTTTCTTTTTCACACGAGACCCATTTCTTGGTTCAGCTGGTTTTTGCCTTGGTGACATTGACATGGCTCACTTCTCGACAGCTACTCCGACAATGCTATTATAGACCCGGATCACACTATCTTCCACCGTGTTCTTTTGATGATTTCCCACATCTTGGCTCTTGGACTCATTCCAATTTCTCCTGTTTAATCATTGTCGTCTTCCTTTCATGGACAGAAACGAGCTTTAGCCCGGCAGTTTCACAAGCCAGAAACGTTTGCAGTTTCCCATAAATATTTCTCTACCTACGTTTCACGCTGCTTAGTTGAAGGTTCAATGAGGGAGTTTGGCGCATGTCAGACTATCAAACGGCTCATAATTGCTGTGGTTTGAAGTGATTCCAACTCTCTCTCTCTCTCTCTGGGGCCCATTTATAGGGCTGCAATTTAGGTATGAGTTTGAAAGGTCCACTATCAAATAAGGCCAATATCATCAGGAAGATATAGGTATTCGCAGAACCGGTATTAACATCCTACAGTGCTCTGCCATCAAAATGGTCTTTTCCACAGCATTGCTTACCGTGCGTTGAACGATGCAGACGGTTCTTCTATTCATGCCTGGAAGGCGGAGGAGGAACTATTTTCAAGAACCTGAACTGGGTCCAGAAGATGATGACAACCGGTCAAGTCCTAACCAATGCAGATACCCCCTTATATGTTTCCTATCGGATGCCAGATTATGGGTCGGCACACATTTGGTGTTCTCGCTACAGGCCGTCCGCAGCAGAATTCATTGACTGAGGCACGATATTTGCAATGTCCAAGTCCCAAAATCGAAACATTATTTACCGCGCTAATCCTTCCAATTTCAGCCAATTCCAAAACTGGCACCAGGGAAATTCATGAAACGTGGCACTACAACTAGCATTTACCGAAGTCATGATCTCGAATCCAACGACATGGGCATCAATCAAAACGGGATAAAGTTGCAAATAGTGATGGCTTGTGCTAAAGAAAGTGATCATTGTCTATTAGTCCAAATAGTGCCTCGCAAGGTCATGAATATACAGGCCATGTGTCCCCACCGAGCAATAACTGGATCGAGCAGAGCACGTACAACAGATCTTACCTCTCTCCTGCATGGCTTAGTTAACACAATCACATGGAACAAGGTAGCATTCAAATCTGCTCTACAATACAAAATATAGGTCTGACTATCATATGACGAGCAAGTTTGCGACATACAACACAAGCACTTCACAACCACCTCTCATGAACTTGATCTGAAAGGATTGTGCCCATTGGACTGGTTCTCTGTCTTTGCAGAAGAATTGTACATCTGCAGAAGGTCCTTGATTTTGCTATACATCATCTGCGACGAGTCACCCCCGCCACTGCTTTGCGATGCTCGCGAGCTATCCTGAAGCTGAATCTTCTCCAACAGATATTGCCTCTCAGCCTCGGCCTCACTGAGACGAAGCTTGAGATATCGACTAGCATACTCTTCCTCGGACTTCTCGGACTTTGCAAGAGCAATTCTCTGCATCCTATCCGCCTCCCGTTTTGCTTCATCAGCCTTACGCTGGAACATCTCTGCCTCTGCCTGTTTCAGTCTAACAATCTTTTCCAGCTCCTCAATCTGGAGTTTCTTCTTTTGCCGCTCCATCTGCAGTTCTGTCATTTCTCTGGCCTTGTCCTCGAGCTCCCGG
Organism: Eucalyptus tenuipes; assembly: GCA_014182365.1. Lineage (NCBI taxonomy): Eukaryota > Viridiplantae > Streptophyta > Magnoliopsida > Myrtales > Myrtaceae > Eucalyptus > Eucalyptus tenuipes. The sequence goes on from CM024537.1 coordinate 20,106,171, forward strand.
TCACAAGCGTCAAGAGACATGCGAGCTTTCTTAAACATCCTCATCTTCTCATCAGCAACCATTTCCATCTTTCTTATGGCTTCCTGCACCACCTCAGCAATACGGCCACATGCCTCATGTGGAGCTATCAATCGTCCACCTTCCCCATTTTCCAGGGTCTTTGGAGACTCACCCTCAAGGTCTTCATTAAGATGTCATACAATCAATATCATCATTACTATAGAGAAATACACAGCTTAATTCTCAAGAGAGTTTAGGTTTAGGCAGGTTTCTAAGTGTCTACACCATAAGAAGGCAGACAAGATCGGTAGAAAGCGTCAAACGTTCCATTTTACAGGTTGCATCAAGGTGTGAATCCATGCAATAAGTTCTCAGATGAGTTTTCATTGCTTTGCAAACAAAGAAGTAATGGTACCTACTAAGCTATTATCCAGAGAAAAGCCCAAAAAAAATAAGGAGAGTTCTCCTATATCGTATACAGGCCTTGTTTTCTAAAACTTGCAAGATGAAATCATTTCACTTTTGCAGTTAGTAGTACTTGTAATGCAAAATGACAATATCGATATCCAACTAAGCAACAGTCAAGGATGGGAGGCATCCAATGTATAGTGTACATGTGATGTTGTTGTGCATCCAGAGTAAGGTGAGAAGTAAGCTTAGTGGAGTAATTACTCCACATTATCACTGCAGAGTACATGTTCATGTGATTGAAAGTTATTTTACTAGAACAGCTGCATAAAGGATACCTTGGAAAAACATCAGTATTGCCCTGCATGCTGTTGACTCCGCTAGGCCATCCTTCATTTTTTGAATTAATTCCCCGCACTTCCAGAAGAGATTTGTACCTCGTTGATCCTCACTTCCATTGAAAATTCGACTGACAAAATCAAGTTCCCTGATAAGAGCATCGCGGTCCCAGGCTGGGGCACAGTGCTGGAACACGTCTTTCACCCAACCTAACAGTTCGGATGTCCGATTGCATGCTCGACACCGGAAAAGCATTTCACTCAAGCCTGCTCCAATCTTAACAGAGGGCCCCATACAAATTTGTCCATCACGAATGGCACAATCAGTATGAGTCCAGTGAGAACACAAGTCGCAGCCGATCCACCGACAGGTATTCACCTCAAAATCGAACTTGTTGCATATGACACACATGCAGAGGTTGCAGAAACCATTTCTGCCCGTGCATATCTCACAGGTGCAATCATCAGCTGGAAGCTGGTTTTGGCAAGCAATATTTCGGCATCTCTTATACACAAACACTTCAATAAGAGAAGTCTGGGAGAGACTGATATTTGGATGTAAAAATGCCTGAATTCCAGTATTTATAGAAACAAGGATCTCGAGCTGTACTCGATTCGCTCTGATCAACGTCTTGGCAGTTAAATCAGATCTACTCTGAACAAGCTTTTGCAAAATCAAAAATTCGTCTCTCTGCTGTGAGCCTCCGTTCCCTTCAAGGATAGCCCGAAGCCTATTCTTCAAGTCATCAAGATAATCGTCTGGCAAACGATGCATTTTCTCAGCAATCACATCAACTCGTTCTTTTGCAATGTCCCGAAGGTGTACCTTATCTGCACTGGACAGACGGCGTACAACTGACTGTTCAAAGGCATCATTGTCAGACTTCCCATTCTCCAACTTCTTTCCCAAAATAGCATCACTAGTAGGCCATGTTTCCCTAGAACTAGCACTTTCAGTAGGCGACTCGTGAATTTGATCAGAGTTAGGTCGAGGGTCCTGCACATCAGGAGACAAGTGGGCATCCGATGAAACAAGGGAAAGGGATGTTTGCAAACCTCCACCCCGAGCTTGCTGACGAGGAGGCAGCATTTGTGAAGAAGGTTGGTGGTGAATGTTAGAACCAGATGATGTTCCCATCAGTTGATTTTGATCTTCCTGATCGTGTCACAGTGAAAGAAGAAAAAGTTTATTAACTTCCCATCTATTGCGCTACATATATCTGAAAAGAATTCCAGAAAAATGTAAGAACAGAAAGGCACAAAAGATATGCATCTGACAGAGCACCTAGTTATGCTGTTTTATCCTATGAGAAAGAAACAAAATAATTGCACGACAAGTTTAAAAATGGCTTTTGCAAACAACGAACTCTCTCAAGACCAAGATTCATAATGGCCTCGGTCAAAAATTTCCAATCAGAACCACATGCAATGGGCTTCTTGGTTAGGGAATGGATATACGTACTCGGATGAGATGCATAGCATCCATTTGATTCCCCACACAACCAAGCGCAAATAACTTTGTGCCAGGCACCAGGGCTTTGGCTTGGGTCTTACGAGGTCGATCTCAGCGGGTCATTTCATGGAGTTCATCTAATAAGGTCCCATTTGTTTCCCAGAAAATGAATGATTCGGAAAACACTTTCCTAAAAATCATTTATATGACTTACAGAAACGAAAATGTTTTTAAGACATGAATTGTTTTCAATAATGAAAACATTATCCATTGACTAATTATTTTAAACAGTATAAGATATCTTTTCAGGAAAATGTTTTCCAAATCATCCATGTCCTGCGAAACAATCGGAGCTTGGAGCTTATACCGAGCTTTGTTGTTGAAAAGAGGAAAAAAAAAAATTATCCACTAATAACTCCAAGCAGGTTTCTCGAATCGATTCACATACAAGGTATTTTCTTCGCTCGGAACTATCAAATTCCCAGGTCCAATTATGCCAAACCCAGAAAAGCAAGCCATCGTGACTGGAACCAGCACACATACAGAGGGGTAAAACTCCATAACGAAACTTAGCTCACCAACAGCGCGTTTCCACCACTGACCATGGACACCATAACGCAGATCACGAACCCCGAATCGATCGAAGTGAAAAAAATTTCCTCCCGAAAACTCGAAACGAAACGAAGAGAGAGATCTCCAACCGAAAACTAAACCCCGATTAACCTACCGACCCGAACGCCGTCGAAGCTATTCAAGACATCATCCTGAAGCTAAGTTGACTAGAAAGGTCTCGTTTTTTCAGCAATGGAACCGAAAAACCGCGAAGAAATCAAGAGATCGGAGACCAAAGTACTAAGAATCGCTTACCCAGATGGCCAAAAGACCCAAGAAAACTGAGCTGAAGATTTGAAGCAGAAAGAACAACTACCCAAGTTCGAAACTTTAAACGGCAAACAAGAACAAGCGAAGCCAAGACAGATGTTCAAGCAGAAATCTTCGAGACGATGCTCTGATCATTTCTGCAAATCTGAAGCCACAAAGAGAGAAAGAGGGAGAGAGAGAGAGAGATTACCGGCGAAAACCCTCGATGCACCGGAGCCGCGAGTGGGGGGGCGCACGCGTTTTGGATTTTCAACGCGAGGACGACCGGCTCAGCCGGTCAGTCGAACGAGTTGACCGGTCGGGCACGTTTCTTCCCCTTGTGTCGTTCGACGTACGTTGTCATTTCGTACGACGTTTGTGCTCCTTTTGCTTTTTCTCTGACCTGTAAACGCGACGGATGAGATGCACTGTCCGAGTCCAAACCGTTCCGACCCACGATTGGGAGATTTATCCCGTCGTTCCTTTTTACTGGAGAAAAAGAAGAAAAGAAGGACGACGTCCGCCTTTAATCGTTTTTCAAAGTGACAATCATCACGGACGTCTTTACAATTATCAATCCATTTCTATAATAATTATCGTCTCAAGTCAACCAACAAAAATAAATATCAATCGCCCTTTAAAATCACCTATTGGGCATGCAGCCAAGTGATAAAAAAAATTTAATGAAATGAAGACGTTTAATTTCAAATATAAATTCAATTGCTAAATTTAGAATAAGACAAATAAAAAAATAATTCTTTAGAATCATCTCCCTTATTGAGAATAATTAAGATGCGAAGCATAATTTTATAGAACCATTTGGATCGAATCCAAACATCTGTCATCGTCAGTAAATTTTCATATAGCCCTGCATGACCTAAACAGTCTACATATGCCCATTTCACTCGCAACGCCCATTTCACACAAGGAGATGATCTGTAGTCTTAAAATCATGCTGGACTCCGATTATTCATTTAATCAATTTAATTAGTATTTCAGAGTGGTTGGGCCATTTGAAGGACAATTAAACTCTAAGAACAAAAGGGAATGGGTTAGTTCGCTTATTGGGTACTAAAAACTGAAGCTTCATTTTAAAATGATTCCTAAAACCAAAAACTAACCTCCGAAATCCAATGGCATAATGCAGAAAGTGCATAGAGACGAGAGGAGCAGCAAGGAGGGAGAAGAAGAGGGAGAAGGGGGAGGGAAGGGGGGCGGTTTGGAGAATTAGAGCCCTAACAAATCTTCAATAACTACACAAGAGAACAGCTCTTCGTCCTTTTCCATCAATTAAAATACCAACACATGAAACTGACACCCACTCCATCATCGTCAGTAACGAGCCCGTTTCGCTTCATGCACCTGCTGATACATACTATGGAGATGGCAAATAAAAAAGAAGAAATCTATTCTCATTTCTGACTGTCTGCTGCTTCCACCGGTTCGACTATCTCGGCCTCTAATGTCCCTGCAGTTTGAGATCCACCTGGTGCGGACTGAACCTCCGGCGCAGATAACCACTTGCCAGAAAGAGCCATGCCCATCATCTCATATATCTTACCCCCGAGTTGCGCCGGATTGTCAGGCTGCAAGGACAATAGAGTCACGACATGATCATACACATAAATATATCAACATATCAGCGAATCAAGCAAAATCATGAGAGGCTAGTTTGCATCAAGCTGCTTATACTGGCTGTTGTTTGAGGAACCGCCCTCAAAGAAAGCAGTACACTGTGTCCCTCTATCTAATGCTCAATGAGCTTTCATTATATTATATGTTTACAGGATTGACTGAATATTCGAGATAGGAAGTCCATGGGTACTCACAGTAAAACCACTGGAGACTAATGCTGCATCATACAAAAGATCAATTGCCCTCAATGCGTCTTCATCATCAGGGCTATTCCTGCAGGCAGCCTGCAAAGGAAGCATTATGAGGGTGAAGATGCATCGGACACCATTTTTAACTGAATGGTGCAAAAGATCAAAAAACACAGACAACCAGACCCATACATTTAGGTTCTTAATAATTGGGTGATCTGGATTGATCTCGAACACTCTTCTGCTTCTCATGAACTCCAGGCTGGAGGTATCGCCAACAGTCTGCGCCTTCATTAACCTATACCAGAAGTACAACATTCACGATCAAGAACTTAACAGAAAAACAAAATAAGAAGAGAATTGATCCTTCCAGAAAGGGCAAAATACAAAATCGCCTCTCAGAAACAAATATCAAGTTACCTCTCCATATTAGCAGACCAGCCAAACTTTCCAGATACAAGAACACAAGGCGATGAGCTGAGTCGGTTTGAGATTTGAACACTAGCCACCTTGTCACCCAGTCGCTTTTTCATCCAATCACAGGTTTGCCCAAACTCCTGCTTCGTCACCTTCTCCTTTTCCTCATCTTTGTCACCTGTTGAGATCAAACAACAATCATCATGCTACAGCTCTACAGAGAGATTCACTACATTTCCACATAAGGGATGGACACCTAAAGCCCGATTAATACAACTCAAAATTTCTGCCAAATAGTACTTCTCAGTCATAAAGAGTTCCACTGGTACAAACGATAACATAATTCAAGTAACAAGCTTAACCAACCTAAATCCAAGTCCTCCTTGCTGATATCAACAAAATTCTTCTCCTTGTAGGATTTCAAATTCTGAATAGCAACTTCGTCGATGGGATCAACCAGGAGCAAAACCTATAAAGGAGCACCCCAACATTCCGTCATTGAACAAAGAAAAAAAGGAAAATGATGATTATTAACAAGGTGAAGAATAAAAATTACATACTTCAAGATCCTTCTCAAGAAGTTTCTCCAGGAAAGGTGCATTCCTAGCACTAGTCACACTGTCCGCTGCGACATAGTAAATATCCTTCTGCTCAGGTTTCATGTTCTCCACGTACTCATCCAAGCTGATCATGTCATGCTCACTTTGCGAGGAGAAAAACCTTAACAATGGTCCAATCCTTTTGTGGTTTTCACGATCTTCAATGCATCCAAGTTTCAGGTATTTACCATAGTTGTCCCAAAACTTCTCATAATCCTGAAGGGAGAGACAAGTAAAGAGGCGTATATGAAATATAATTTAAAGGAAACCCCATGCTGGTCAGAAATCTTCACCATGAAACTAAAAGAAGAATGGAAATCTCAAAGAGAAAAGGCAAGACAAACCTCTCGGTTTTCACTCAGTGATATGCCCAGAATCATGTCAAAGGCCTTCCTTACCAAACGCTTCCTCATTATTCGGACCTTAAAAAAATAACAGTTACCATAGCAAAGATTAGATGGGAAAATATTTTGAAGACCACTGGTTCCACAGAAATAATGATGCTAATTGCACTTACAATGCGACTTTCTTGAAGAATCTCTCTTGAGACATTGAGAGGAAGATCATTGGAATCCACAACACCTTTGACAAAGCTTAGATAACGAGGAAACTATTCCAAGACCAGCAAGGCAGGCAAACAACAACATGAAGAAGCATCAATAAGCTTACATTCAACCAAGACCTTCCTTTATATCACTGAGTAAATATTGACATTCTGCATACCAGTTCCCCATCGAAGTCATCTGATATGAAGACTCTTTTAACATAGAGCCTTATATTTTTGGTCTTTGGATTTGCTAGGTCATCCTTTCCCATAGATGAGGCAGCTGGCACATAAAGGATAGACCTAAACTCAACTTCTCCCTGCAGAATTCATAAAGACAGCATGTCATCAACTGAAGTAAGAATCCTGACCTACCTTAAAAACTCAAATACTGAGAGAAGCAATAGGTAGTGCAAGCAAATCAAAGTACTAATAGGTTATTTTCATCCCAACTATCTCTCTATGACTTGAGCTCACTATAAACAGTAAACATAACATGCAAGCAAATTAATGAGCATCACCTCAGTTGTAAAATGCGAGGAGGCTAATGGATCCAAGTACTCATTAAATGTTTTCCTGTAGAACTCATTGTACTCCTCGGTGGAAACTTCTCTGGGGTTCCGAAGCTACAATAAAAGAAAAACAAGTATTAAACTCTCCCCTGAATGAAGAAACTTCAATCCAAACAGAGCAAAGGCTTATGCATCTAGCTCACCCATATAGGTTGTGTCTCATTGGTCAGCTCCCAGTCCCAGTATTTTTCAATAACTTTCTTTGTTTTCTTCTTCCTCTGCAACATCATCACATACCAGTAGCAGATAAGCAGATACACAACCTTTCTACTGTGTATAATAAAAGAACTGTGTCCTTCAGAGACAGACCAGATTTTAGAGCATGATCTGAAAGAGATTACCTCAGCTTTGTCATCTTCGCCCTCCTGCTTGGCTTCAGCAGGATCCTCATCAACCTCCACCTGCATGAGAATAGCATGCCGAAATTAGATAAAAGAAGAAGAAATGGGTGACAGAAGTGGCATGTCACTAGTGCAGCTCTCCAATGGAATGAAGTGAATGAAAAAGGAAAAATCCATGAATCTGTCAAACCTCTTTAGTATATCCCTTTTCCTGCCAAGTATAGATTGGGAAAGAAACGAACTGCGAGTAGTTTGTCACTAACTTCTGTATCCGCTCTGGATGTGCAAAACCTTTATCATCATTCTACAGTAACATAGACCAATAAAGACTCGTGTGAGCCCAATAAGAGAGCAAATAAGAGCCCACATACCATATAACAGACAGACACTGATACAAGTTGAAACATAAAGATAAGCAGCATTTAGCTTACCTTGAGATACAAGGTCAGGCGAGTTCCCCGTGGAATCAGTTTGTCCGGATCAGTTTCCTCCCGAATGGAATAGGAACTGGAGTTAGCCTCTCCTTCCCACACATATTGCTTATCGGATTTTGGACTCTTTGTTGAGACGACCACCTTCAAAATGGGGAAGAAAAACAACCGTCTCAGAAATTGACACTATCACAGCGAGCACACTCATCGTAGATATTCGATTAAAAAAAAAACTCATTGTACATACGAAGAGGTTATACAAATTGGACAACATACCCTTTCGGCAACCAGAAAGGCGGAATAAAATCCCACACCAAATTGACCGATTAAATTGCTGTCAGAACCAGACTCTTTACTCTCCTGCACCAAAAACATCCATAAGCAAATACCGTTAATCTCAATAATTAGCATGGACAAAAACAACACCACCATCAGAGCCAACAATGCAGGACCTTTACTGCCTTCAAGAATTTTGCTGTTCCACTTTGAGCAATTGTTCCAAGACAGTCAACCAGCTCTTGTCTAGTCATCCCGATACCTGTATCACTGCACACACACAACATGCAGGGCTTTAAACAACTTAAATAATGTAAAATCATCAGTCAAAGCCAGCAGCTCATTGACTTACATGATTGATATGATTCCATTATCTTTATCAGTCTGAATACGGATATCAAGATCCGCTGCCGCATCTTTCAAAAGTTGTGGCTCAGTAACACTAAGGAATCTCAACTTGTCCAAGGCATCACTTGCATTGCTGGGAACACATACACGAGCACCGTCAAATGAGGACAATGACAACTCAATAAATTAGGAAGAAATTGATTACTTTTCTTCTTAGGCTGCCTAGACAGCAATTAGAATTCAAAAAGATAATGACGATAATAAACTGACTTAAACCTCCACAAAATGACAGCACTCATAAAGTAGAATGACAATTTCAGTTGTGCTAGTCTATTAAATGGTGCAGAACTCTTAACTCTGCAGCTAATTTGTGTATCTGTATGTCCATTGATCCATATATAAAGGAGAATCCAATTATATCAGGCCTCAAAGTCAATATTGGTAGGCAAAGAGATAGTAACTCACCCTTCAATGTGAAAGACACCATTTCCTTATCTTCAACATCCATTCAGATAAAATAAAGGTGTCAACCACATCAAATGTTACTAGTAATTCCGAATATTGACTGAAATTAGTCTTCTAAACATTCAAGGCCTTTTGTAAGGAATCAATTTTTATATTCCAGAATTTTTTTTTTTAATAGTCATAAATAGAACCCCAAGCCACAGAAAGTGTAGCTCAATGCCATGTGCCCACACTAGTATCATTTATCATATCGTTTTCAAATCACGGTTTTAGTTCGAAATTGTGCTTAGACCACCATGAGAAGACAAGAGTTTATGTAGTCAACGGGAGAACAAAGAAACTCATGAACACCGGCATCCGCAAGATGCATAGGTCGAAACCCAGAAGATACCTAATGAGCTCCCGAAGAAACACCTCCTTGTTGCTGTATAAGCTGTTCACAATGAGGTCCATAAGACGACTAACCTGCCATCGAAAAAGAAAGACATACAACTCAACAACAGACAACCCCAACCAACGAGAGAAGTAATCAATGGGTCCCTCCAAGCCGCAAACCTCTGCTTGATACTCGTATTTCTCGGCTGATGGCGGAGGAGATGCATCGTTCGCCGCCGCGGTCGATTCATACCTCCTGCCAGCAAGCAAAGAGCTTTTCAAGTTCAACGAGTGCGAAGGCCCGGCAATGTTGGACCACCCCCTGGCCACCGCAGGATACGGACCGCCTCTGATATCATTCTCCGTCGCCTGAGCAAAGTCCATGCCAGAAACAAGAAGAAATAAAAGTCAATTCACATCGCCGGATGAGTAATACATCCAATATTTCCAAAAATCACACGCGCGAAGGACGGACGATCAACGATTCGGATAACGCGAACCGGAAAAAAAAAAACGAAACGACGGAGCGCAGAACTCCACGCGGAGCGCATTCGCAGCGAAAGGTTTAACATTTCCATCTCGATCGAACGGATATAGCTTCGAGTTCGCGGCGATCGTACCGTATTGGCGGCGGCGGCGGCGGCGGCGGAGGGGCGGCAGCCGGCGGCGGGGCCGCGGAGGCGGAGGAGGGCCGAGACGGAGCGCCTCGAGGAGAGCCTGTGCATGGTGGGAGGGGATCGTGATCGAGACGAGGGAAGGGGAAGACGACGGCGAGCTCCGGGAGCGGCGAAATGGCGGTGAGCGGAGGGGTTTTAGTAGGGTTTTAGGGAGGGAGGGAGGGAGAGAAGAAGAAGAAGAAGGTTCTGGAGATGGTGGCGAACCAGAGGCAGTCCCGAATGCCCCGGCTAATTAGCGAATCAGCTTTCGACACGTGGAATGGCAGCGTTTCAGCGCAAATCGACGCCGTTGAGGTTAATATCCTCACATTTGTACAACCCTAGGCTTATCCTTGACCGGTCTGGGATCCTCTAATCACAATCACCATTCACCAGTCGAGTTCGGGAGATCTTGATTTGCTCGGCGGCACTGCTTTGGTGGTAACAACTCAATCGATCGACCAAATAATAGTAACTCCAACGCTTTGCTACGCGGCACGTGAGGCCTTCATATGACTACGGTATGTGATTCGAGATCATTTATAGTCTAGCTCGTTAATTACGCATGATACTAAGAAAATGGACGTGGTAAACCGATTCTTAATCAATTGCTTAATGAGTTTCTTGATTTAATTAACTAAATCTTTTTTATTTTTAGTAGACACGTCAAAATGGGCCATAGATTCATTTTTTGATCCATATTTGATGAGTTAGATTGTCATATGGATAAGTTATATTCAATAAATGGATCATAAATATGTTTAAAATAATAAAGCCTAGAATAATATGAGTATTAAATGGTTTCATAACTTACTTATATCTAACGCACCTCTACGGCTCTCTCTCAATTTTGCACCGGCTCGCTTCATGCTTTCACCTTATTTTGGATATAACTTTTCTTATGATTGGTTTATATTAAAAAGTGTTTTTAATAAAGTGAGTTGGATTGGGTAGGAGTTTGATTGGATGTAGGTAATCAGATTTGTAGCAAATGAGAATTGGTCAAATTGAGTTAGATAATCAATTTGGATTTGGCCATTGTCAACCTGACTTCGATCCACCCGCTCAACATGTCCACTTTTTAGTAATTACAAGGAAGATTCTCCGGGGCATGGAGAGTCGAGCAAACTCTCCTCTCTGCTGAACCATCTTCCTTTCACCTTGTGCCCGTCCAGAGGAAGCAAACGATCAAATTTGGGGCTTTGAATGGGCTTTGAAAGCGGCCCGTGAAACACAGACGGGCCCCCGAGCTAGATCCCAGCCCGACTGATAAGCGGCCATTTTCCAGGCCCATCCACCCAAAAAATTTGCCGAGACTCGTCCACTTCCCGCAAGCCGCCACGGCAGGAATCAGGACTCCGAAGCAAATTAAGCATGAAGAATCGCATGAATGGATTTTGTTGGAGAGGGTTCCACTGGGTACCCGTTAAGATTAAAGAAAAAATTTCCAGCCTTTCAATGTATTGGCATTATTGTGTTATGCATAATCACTTATTTTAAAAGTTAATTATAACTCTTATGTCATGCTTAACAAGTGTTCCGAAGACACTTGTTAATAGAATCCTTATGGAAAATGTCAGGTGCCAAAAAACGGAATTGTTCTTTCTTCCCACATTTAGATGAAAGGTGCTGACATATACAAGGAAAATTAGACCAACTGGACCAACCGCGTAACATAGCAAGGCGAAAGCGATGGGCAAAATTACCTCCTCTTCTTCGCTGTTTTCTTCAAGCATGCCTTGGTGAAACGTGAATACACGAGAGATAGGTTAATCTGCAGTCGACCAAATTCAGCAGTCTGTTTACTTAGCCAGAACTTATGTCAATGTAAGAGCAGTGTGAAATTTCGGAATTGACAGTAACAAATCCTCGCTTTGGCGAGCCTTGAATTTTCGCAAACTTGGGGTAAAAAATTCTCATTGGAGCGAAAAATTCAGTCTGCGTCTGCTCTTTGCATCTCATGTGCACCATAAACCAAGCACGGAAGGCGGAAGAGCGATCAGTCCATTCTGAGACGATAACTGCGAAATCCGCTGTCATCAAGGATCGAGTGGTACTCGGTCTCCGCCGATCTAGCCTTTTGAAAGGACATCTATAGAGATATAAAGAATTTGTCTAAGAAGAGAGGTGATCACCGTAAGAACGTTCACTTCCAAAACGATCAGAAAAAGAGAAGCAAAATTTGTATGAATAGAAGGATCTGTCACATGGGGCCGCGACGTTGCATACGTGATACGATCCAACCCAAGATCCTCGTTCAAAAGAAGGAAAAAGAGAGCATACATCCAGTACTTACATACATGTATCTAGGACTTCCGGAAAAAGAAAAAAGGCATTCTACAGATGGAGGGACGTATCCACATCAGGGCTCTCGAAACCTTTCGATGTTCCTGAAATTGCCGGTCTATCGTTGCCAGGCCATAAGCCCCACCTAGGGTCGGTCTTCGCTATGTCGCCATTGGCATGAGCCCCGAGGCCGAGCGAGAGAGAGCAATAATCCTGGGCGGAAGAAGAACTTGAACTCTTGCCGGGCTGGAGACCAAATTTGGCCTGACGATCCCGGTTCCTGGCGGGAGCCGCCGCCATGTCCGGCTCGAGCGACAGTCTCATCAGCTCTCTCTCTTCCCTTCTCTGCTTCACTCGCTGCAGCTCCCTGAACCTCTCTTGCAGCAGGGCGATGGAAGAGCTCACGACCGTGGGGCTAGGATCGGCGCCTTGCCTGCCCATGGAACGAGAGCTTCCGAGGGACGATGACGAAGAAGAGAGGGTCGGAAGGTAGGCGATGATGCTGGTCTCCGAAAGAAGCTCAAACCTGGCTCCAAAAAGTCTCGGATCTCTCTATATATAAAAAAGAAGAAAAGGGGAGGAATGAGAGAGGTGTCCAGGAGGGGATGTCGCTGTGTCAAACTCCCCCCATAGTTCATTTTTTTTTCTCCAAATGAACAGTTAAACCTTTGACCTTCTGATGAGCACGTCTCTATAAAGATGAACTGAATCGTTCCATGCTAATGCACATGACATCAGCGAGAGGCTGTTCAACCGACCACCTCAGCTTGTTCACGGATTTTCTCGAAAATTACCCGAGTGTCTGTCCATGTGCTTCCACCATGAATCCAGAGGCGTCAACATAATTCACTTCATCAGTTCAGAAAGAAAGGGAAAGAGGGGTTGCTTTCCAGGTAGGCCATCTTCTCGATCCCGGGTGATGTCATGAGGGAGAAGAATCAGGCAACCTCCAAGAACAAACCTCCAAAAGCCCGAGTTCACAACAGAAAGAGAGAGAGAGAGAAGGGTTGAGTTGGTGGGCTTAGCAGGACAGGGAGACTTTTCCAGGGTAGGAAGAAGGCGAGGGAGCAAGTCCAAACGGGGGATCTCGTGGTAGCGTTTGGAGGGATGCGGAGGTGGGAATAAACGATTAGGTGACGATGCACTGTGTCAGCCTGTCGTCTAGTACTTGAAGGCTTCGGCGAAGGACGTATGACCGCCTCCTCGTCGTCATCGTCGTCGTTGGTTGCGGTTTTTCAACTCGGTTCGATTTTACTCGTTTGGAGCGCAGACAAAGGGCATGCAGAACGGGACAAGGAGCAGAAGGAATTTGTTCCGACCCGTCGTGTTTTGTAGCTAGCGGCTTGTGGACCATCATCATGCCATGGAAGACGACGCGAAGCTTGCTGCCCTGGCCTCTTTCGGTTGATGGCGACCGCAGTTTTGGGGGTGGAGCACTCGGCGATGGCAGTTTAGCGAGCACGGATCGTCTCTCTCGACCGTTTGTGTACAAAATTATAGATTTCGATTACCTAATGCGGCCGTGTTTTGAATCCGGTATTTGTTAGTAGGTTATGTGTTTAGAAAAACGTTTTTCGTAATCATATCTCTAATTTCACATAGATAAGGTGAAAATAAAATTAGACTTAGTAATAATATTCCAAAAGTTTAATGTAGGATTGCATTTCGTATGTGAATATCTTTTTTCTATATACACCCCCCAACTAATTATCGAAAGGAATATGGCGAGGATAGAGATGTAGTTGATACTTTCCAAAACGGACATGCAAAACGGGAATTAATAAACGGGAGTGTAAATAATGTACATTAAGAAGTTACGAGAGTGAGATAAGCATAAATTGATAGAAGATTTACATAGGCAAAGAACATTTGTAAATTTTTCTTTAGAAAAGGAACTCTCCTCCTTAGGATTCGCTCATTTACCTTTCATCTTCAGGCTACTTTCTTCTTCAACCTTTATGAAGGGGAGGGCTTGAACTACATCTTTCCCTTTCCTCCTTTTTTCCTTTTTTTTTGGCCAATCTGGTTTTCTGTTTTCTTTTTCTTGCTTTCTCCTGTTTTGAAGAGTTTTTCTCCTCCGATCCATTCTAGATTTAGAAGTTTCTCTCTCCCGTTTCGAGGAAATTTTTATCGCAACCTAATCTCAAATTATCTTGGAAAATTTGATCGCTCCTTACCGGCGAGATCTGAATTCAACCAATTGCCACAAATTCATCAACAAGAATTCTCCGAATATTGAGAAGTGTCTAAATGTTTTTTAATTGTAAAGTTGACTTTGGCGCATGAAACAAAGTTGACCATGTTTTGTACACAATTGCAATTACTAGGAACGACATTAATGAGATGCACGTGTAAAAAAAAAAAAAAAAAACACGTCGTGGATACAGTTACGGAGGACGAACGTTTGCATTCGGAGCTTTGCATGGTTGCTGACCAGAAAGATTCAAGGCCAGATGAGTTGACACCACTCTTCTCCTTGTCTTTTTAATCACATACAATTAATCTTAGATCAAGAAAAAAAATCGATCTTTGTTTGAATTTTACATGGATCGATAGATGAATTTACATTAAAAAAAAATAACATAAATGATACGTAAACCTTGGCCCGATATATATTGTGATTCTTGAACTTTTAATTTATTTTTCTATGATCTTTGAATTTTACTCCAACATGTAAAATCGTCCCTAAACTTTTAAATTATTTAACGTGGTTTTATGGATTTTTAATGCATGTTTAGTTTAGTCTTTGAACTATATTATTGTTCTTAAACTTAAATTAATAGAAAAATGACATTGAATATTTTCATATAGTTTATAGACTAAATTGAATATATATTAAAAGTTCAGAGATCATATTGAATAGATTAAAAGTTCATAAACCTTATTGCACATTGAGGTAAAATTCAAGGCCCACATTGGCTCTTTTGATTTGCCTTTTGGAAATGTCTTTGGGAAAATACAATTACTTGGGTTAAAGAGGTTTTTTGAAATGTAAATAGTGATTGGTAAATTTTAAAGTGCATCGGAAACAACTTTTACTTAAATGCCGTGTTGTTGGGTAGAAACGACAATTTTTAAAGGACTTTTGATCATTTTTATTTAAAAAAAAAAGTTTCAAACTATTTCTAGTAGAGCTCAGCCGTTGGCAAGCCAAAACAAACGTTGACAACTAGAGTTGGTCGTTGAAGAACCTTACTTGAGATTGCTCAACCTCAGGTGGCATTGTTTGGGTTCCCATGACCCAAGCAATGGTTGTCGAGGTCGTGCGATCCCTTGTGCAGCGGTTGTCGACCTCTGTTCGACTGCATTGTGCAAAATGTGAAGAATATGAACAATGAACATGACAATGAATAGGGCCAAAACTTGCATTCCAAGAATGCTACTTCTCAAAGGACCTTCGGATCTACCTTGGGTTAAAGACACTTGGAGGCTTTTGGAATGTAATTGCATTTCCCCAAACGTTGAGCGAAAAATGAATCAAACACTATTTGCATTTATCCAAGGGATTTTAGAGTCTCAAAACCCATTTGAAATACTGAACCAAATGAGTTTTTATGTTATTATCCTAAAGTTCATGGATCACATTATAGATCACGTTAAAGTTAATGGACCATTTACGTCGTTATCCCATTTATCATTCCCTTCGGACCGAACCGGGTTCGGACTGCGAGGGTCTTTGTGCCGTGAGCGGGCCTGGACAACTGTTGTCAGGCCAGACATTATGGGCCAGACCGACCCGGCCCGATTTGTCAGCCCAGGAGTCGGGCCCGTCAGGGCCGTTGGATTCAGATAAGAAACGTAGTCCGCATCATTTTCCTCGTCCTTCAGTTTGGAGACGATGCGAACTGCGCTTCCTCCTCCTCCGCCTTCTCCTCCGCCGCATCTCCGCCGCGACCTTCCCCGGGACTTCGACTTCTCTCTCCTCCTGAACTGCCGGACCGTCCGAGAAACGAGGCAAGTCCACGCTTTGTCCCTCAAGACCGGGGCTTTCGATCACCCGCCGACGGCTGCCAGGCTTCTCGCCCTCTATGCCGCCCCGGAGATCAACGACCTCCGCCACGCGCGCTCCGTGTTCGACCGAATTCCCCAGCCGCCGTTGCCCACCTGGAACGTCATCATCAAGTGCTGCGTCGAGAACCGGCATTCCCACGACGCGCTGTGTCTGTTCCGCGAGCTGGTTGGGGAATGCACGCCTGACGGTTTCACGCTGCCGTGCGTGATTAAGGGCTGTGCTCGGTTGAGCGCCGTCGAGGAGGGGAAGCAGGTTCATGGGCTGGCTCTGAAAATTGGGTTGGGTTCGGATAAGTTCGTGGAGAGCAGCTTGGTTAGCATGTACTCCAAGTGCGGTAGCATTGCTTCTGCGAGGAAGGTTTTTGATGGCATGGATGATAAGGATTTGGTCTGTTGGAATGCTTTGATTGATGGGTACGCGAGGTGTGGGGAGATTGAGCGGGCGTTGGAGGTGTTTAATGATATGCCGGAGCGGGATGCTTTCTCGTGGACGGTTCTGGTCGATGGCCTTTCGAAAAGTGGGAAGATTGAGGCTGCTAGAGAAATATTCGAGAAAATGCCAAGCAGGAGTTTGGTATCTTGGAATGCGATGATCAATGGATACATGAAATCTGGCCATTTCAATTCAGCTCGTAAGTTGTTCGAGGACATGCCCACGAGAGATCTAATTACGTGGAATTCAATGATTGCAGGATATGACTTGAATGGGCGGTTTGAGGAAGCTCTAGAAATGTTTAACTCCCTGCTAAAAGAAGGTTTCGTACCTAATCATGCTACTTTAGTTTGTGCTCTTTCTTCAGTTTCCGGATTGGCAACTCTTAGTACGGGAAGCTGCATTCACTCTTACATGGTAAAGAATGAATATCCATTGGATGGTGTTCTTGGTACTTCTCTCATAGAAATGTATTCCAAATGTGGGAGCATTGAGAGTGCACTGGCTATTTTTCACTCCATATCAAAGAAGAAGTTGGGCCATTGGACTGCCATCATTGTAGGACTGGGAATGCACGGCATGGCTAGTCCTGCTCTTCAACTATTTGCTGAAATGCGCAAAGCGGGAATTAAGCCCAATGGCATAACCTTTGTTGGAGTAATAAATGCTTGTAATCATGCAGGTTTGGTTGATCATGGACGCCATTATTTCGAAATGATGCAGAAAGAATACGGGATTGAACCAACAATGGAACACTATGGTTGCTTGGTGGATCTATTATGCCGAGCTGGGCGTGTGAAAGAGGCAAAGTATGTGATCAACACCATGCCCATGAAACCCAACAAAGTGATGTGGATGAGCTTACTTAGTGGTTCCCGAATTCAAGGAAACCAAAAAGTTGGTGAATATGCGGCACAACATTTGATTGAATTGGCTCCTGATACTATAGGATGTTATGTTGTTCTCTCGAATATATATGCTGCTGCAGGTAAGTGGGACAAAGTTTCACAAGTTAGAGAAATGATGAAGAAGAAAGGAATTAAGAAAGAGCCCGGTTGTAGTTCGATTGAGCACGAAGGAATGCTTCATGAGTTTCTTGTGGGGGATAAGTCACATCCGCAGACGGAACAAATTTACTCTAAGTTGACCGAAATGAGAGAGAAATTAAAATTGGCAGGGCATGTGCCTGATACTTCCCAAGTTCTTCTCTGCATTGAAGAGGAGGAAGAGAAGGAAACTGAATTGGAGAACCATAGTGAAAGACTGGCCATTGCTTTTGGTCTCATAAATGTATACACCGGAAGTCCGATTCGCATCATGAAGAACCTTCGTGTTTGTAACGATTGTCATTCTATAACTAAGCAACTTTCCCGTATCTATGATCGAGAAATCATTGTGAGAGATAATAGCCGTTTCCATCATTTCAAAAGTGGATCATGTTCTTGCAATGATTTCTGGTGATTAAGCCATGTCCGTGTTATTGATTTTCAGAAAGAAGCAATTCGAAACCATAATAACTCTCGGATAAGTCTGCACCAGCTTCTCAATAATCAGACTGCAGTTCCTCAGAGATAGAGCCATCACATACCAAATTAAACAAGGCAATCAGTCCAAAGTATTTTTTTCTTGAAGCACAGTAGAGCTGAAAGTCTGCTAAAACATTGTCTCAAGCATCTTCTGGCAAGAAAAGTTACATCAGTTCTAACGAGGCCCCAACACAACAAGTTCCAGGAAAACAACATCGTTTACACTTCAGCAAGCCCTCAATTCAAATTCATTTTCCAGGGACAAAGTTAGTGGCATAAGCCCAAGCATTGTTGGCTGCGGGATCGGCAAGGTGGTCGAAGAGGTTCTCGATCGGGCCCTTTCCAGTTACAATGGCCTGAACAAAGAATCCGAACATCGAGAACATTGCAAGCCTTCCATTCTTGATCTCCTTCACCTTCAACTCAGCGAATGCATCAGGATCATCGGCCAATCCTAGAGGGTCGAATGCTCCACCGGGGTAAAGTGGGTCAAGGCCTTCGCCAAGAGGTCCTCCTCCAACCCGGTATCCTTCAATTAATCCCATGAGCACAACCTAACAGCAGAAGAAGCAATTTAAGTTGAACAATAACCAAGTTTGGCTTCCAAGGCGAGTAAATAGTGCAGTATATATATGTTTCTTTTGAATAAACTCCTAAGAATTTGAAATGCCATTTTCAAATTACATATGCCATTTAACCGACAAAATATAGGATGCAGTCGTCAAAGACTAGATTTTATTATCCTGTGAAAATAATTTTACTTAAGCATAACACAGTTAAATCATACCTGGCAGGCCCAGATGGCAAGGATGCTCTGTGCATGGATGAGGTTGGGGTTGCCCAAGTAATCAAGACCGCCTTCAGAGAAGATCTGCGCTCCAGCCTTGAACCAGACGGCCTCGCCGAACTTGACACCATTCTTCTGGAGGATCTCGGGGAAGACGCACCCGAGGGCACCGAGCATGGCCCACCTGCAGTGGATGACTTCAAGCTCACGGTTCTTGGCGAACGTCTCGGGGTCTGCAGACAAACCAGCAGTGTCCCAGCCATAGTCACCGGGGAATTCACCAGTCAAGTAGGACGGGGTCTGCTCCGAGAAAGGGCCCAAGTATTTCGGGCGGTCCGGTCCGTACCTGTCGATAAAATTGCGAGTTCATTTGGGTGAGAATTCATTGCTGACTATTCCTAAATGAAAGTGAAGTCACTGTCCTCGAAGGAATGATCATTTTTCAGAGTCTGTAAAGCAACAAGAGGAGAGCTTGAGAGATCAAGCCCAAGCATGGAAGATTCCCGGTTCATGCTTGTCCGTAAATGGACATAAACAGTTCATTTTTTTCCATTGATGATGCTCCATCTTAGAATAACTTTAAATAGAACACAAAATTTGATTCACTAAATGTTGATGTAGCTGTCAGTCCTTTGCTTGTTCACTTTTCTGAAATGGTGCAATCGAATAGGCTATAAGCTCGAGGCCGTGAGATAAAAATGAAACATCAAGTGAGCTAAGTTACTAAGCACCGAAAACAAACAAGAGCGCTAGACATTTACCAAATGCTCTGAGGAGCACTCTTGACCGTGCGGCGCATGGTGGCGCGGCCGCCGGCGAAGTTGCCGACCTTGCGGACGAGCTCACTAGATTGTTTCAAGGCAGTCTGGCCGGCGAATGCGGACTGTTGGATCACGGTGGTCGCCATTTCTCTTCACTGGGAGATCGTGACTCGGGCTCTGAACGAATGGCAAGAGCGAGAGCAGTCGGTGCGGCTAGTAGGAGGAGAGCACAAAGGGTTATATTGGGAAGGAGAAGATTTCCTGGATCAGGATATGTACACGTCAGGGTCGTCCCATTGGTCCTGAGGTCGGATTCGGATTTCTCCTCCTGATTTTTCCCGAGGACAGAGCGGATGGCCTTCCACCACGTGGACTGTGGATGATCTTGTGGACGCACCGTAACATTTTTAGCAGGAGAAAATATTGGGTGGTTCCGGACCAGTCAGCATGGTCTTCGACCACTCATCAAGCGCAGTGGAGTGGAGGGATGATCATGACCATGAAGTTAAAAATCCTAGTCAGATTCAGGGCCGCAATTAATTTATTATCCACAATTGACTTTTCTCATCAATGGATGTCGGCTTATCTTGTACAGAAGTACGTTTTGCTTCATTGATTCGGGTTTCTTTTACTAATAAGCTCGAGCTTTTTCAAAACTCAAAACGACATTATTAATCTCTCTATGTTAATTTCTTTTTTGGATATACTGTCCATGCAACCAGTTTTCACCAAAATATTACATGCTTTAAGCTTATCTTATTTTATTTCATGCTTGTAATTGCAAATCACATCTCTGACCAAATCTAGGAAATGAACTGTTTTGTATGGGGCAAATGCCTAGCCGATTGCCCAAGAACCTGAGATGAGACTGCAAACCGAATGAACCAGACGGAAATTTTCTAAGAGATCAGGCAACTGGCTATACTTTAAAATTGAAAAAACAAAAAACAAAACGGAAAGAGGTGAAAAGATGGGTAAAATGGAAGTGGCATAGGTAGAATTCACATTCTTTTCTCCTTGTTTGTACAAGATCACCGTGCAGATTTTTCATTCCACTGCAGTCTGCTATAATCACACACCATGCATCTGCTAAGCTCAACGTCTCTTCTTCCAAGCAGTCTTCTCGGACTATCCCTTGGCTTTCCAGAAAATTCTCGCCTATGATCATTAGAGGTTAAGTCACCCCACATCTGCTTCAACAGTTTCCGCACCCCCCAAAAACAAGGACAGATGCCTAGATGATCATGCCATGAGAACAAGAGACTCATTACAATGTACAAGGATATAAGCAGTACAAGTTATATCATTCTGTCTCGGAGTTATCATTCCATGGGCAAAGGTCCCTCTTCACAGTCGGTACGGCTCCGAACACTGCCCAACTCAATTGCCATCAGCATAAGTTTTCCTGCATCTGGAAAGTACTTGTGCTGCATCAATATTGCTTCCACAGAAGACCCCGACTCCTTTAGAACAGATGGCTCCATATTTTCTTGCCTCAATGGCAGCACTTCCTCAAACCCTTCTTCAAAAGTTTCTGCTTCAGGCCCATAACAGCGGCTCGAAGCCTGGAAAAGCATGGTATCTCTAAGGACCCGCAATGTCTCTTCATCACTCCAGCCTTCGATGGTCGATGCTTGATGAAATTTCCCCCAGTCGTCCTGATCGGCCGCACTTTTCCAGCACTCTTCCAAAAGGCTTTTGTGAAACCTACGAAAAGAGGAGCTGGTCCATGCAAATATATCAAAAGCACGCAGGATGAGCTCCGGGCTACCACTTTTAAGGCACCACTTGATCAGATCATCGGGGGGGAGAAGCTGCTGCCCTATGTTTTGCTTCGCTTCAATATTGAGGTCCATTATCTCTTCCTGCAAGTTCTAGCAGTTAGAAGAACTTGCAGACACATGCACAAGCATAACATCTCATATCACCAAAGGTAAATATGAATAATTCATACATGCATAGATTTCCCCACGGCTCAATAATAAAGAGCTGCGGAAATGATCTGCCAAATGATCATGTTGGATAACCTAAGCACAACTTTCTACCCAATTCAGGAGCAGATCACTTCTTACAGTGAAGTGAACACCAATAAGTGAATTATGGGCTAATATAAGACCAGATTTATTTTGCAAATCCGCCAGCTATCAGAACTAGGTGAACGACGCCCCAAAAAAAAAAAAAAATGGTAATGCATCCTCTGAGCTATCTATACAATTGTCTAACTCAGCTTAGACCACTAAATGGAAACCAAATGGTTTCAATAACTGCAATGGAAAGATCCTCATTGCTGTCCCTCTATACATAAATTTACTGTGATAATACTGGCCAAGTTTGTAAAACCCAAATGCAAAACGAACATTGGATTATAGACTGCACTATTTAGGGTCTGCGGCATCTGCTGCCACATTATAAACTCAACAGGCATTCTCAGCATGGAATTGTAGTTGCAATCAAGTTGCCAAGTGAAAAGAATTGTGCAGACTACATACATTCGAAATTGCCCAGAATTGACCTATGCAGATAAGTTTTCAAAGAAAGCATAATGACCAACTTTTCCTTTTTTAGTACAATAGGAGTAATGCAAACCTGCAACTTCAGAATTCTCAAATCAGCCTCGATGCGTTTCATCTTTATCTCAGCATCAGGATCATTACCTGTGGTTTGCAAAAATAAAGACGACAATGACACCAATCTAGTGAGCAGTTCTGCAATATTACTGTCATGCTGATGAAGAAAGATCAAATGAACTGCAGTGACCAGATATGATCTAAAGTTTGACTATGCTTAAACCAGATCTCAGAAACAAAGTCAAAGACCTCTCATTGGATTAGACATAAAAAACCAGCAGTATGCAAGCAATATTGGACATTAATACAAATAGAAATTATATATGCCATCGAACTTTTAACTTATTAATCACTAATATCCATTAAGAATCTACACTTGAAAGGCAGACATACAGGTAAGAAATATCATATTTTGGCATCTGATCATGGCACTCAAAGCCAATTGATGAAGTCATCCAAAAATGTAAAATTCACAGAATCAGGCAAAGTGCACCTATTTTCTTTATTGATTCAGTCAAGCAAGTTATAACTGTTGACAAAATCGACATCAAAGAAAAACTTCGAAGGACTACAGCATAAGGGAGGTAAAACACAAGGAATGAAGCAATAAAATAAAACATGGAGAACGAGACAGGCAGTTTCTGAGAATTTAAGAAGATTATAGGACAGTATTTATCCTGAATGTAAATGAGTAAAAAAAGAAAAAAAATACCTGCTAAAGCAGCTATCTTTGAGAGATTCAGAAAACGTTTTCTATCGGACAGTGTCAGATTCAAATCCCTTGGTTCAACCCCATCTTCCGCTACTGAAATATTACCCTCATCTTGAGAAAGACCTAATGCGTGAAGCGTATCTGAAGCTGATGAGAACCGATGGAGAAACACTTCATGTAGCCAGCAGAGATCACGATATTGATGGAGAAAAATAGACAACTCTTCTGGAAACTCTTCCCCAAGTCTTAAAAGCTTTGCAAATTCCTTTTTCTCGTATAGTTGTTTGAAGACAAAATAACTAAACCCTCCTTTTGGTCCCATGCTGTCACGCTGCATTGAGCATCATTAAGAAACCAGCAGAAAAATTAGCTGGGTAAGGGGGTGCTGACTGAAAATGCTGTTGCTTAAAAGACAAGCAAGGACTGGTGAAGCTCACAGAACAAACTGGGAGACTTAAAACAGGAGATCTTTGTTAAAGACCTTCAAGCTACGGCAATGAGCAAAATTCATGTCTTATTATGAAAAACTGGATTTAAATATTACAAGCACGCAAAAGCGTCTCAAATTCATGACTCAAAACCCAAAAGTGGACTGCATATTCATGTCTCGAGTTGGAGCTAAGATCAAGCCGAGTCAACATAATAACTTCTTACCATGAGATTTTTAAGCAGGCCAAAGTCATTGAGGTCATGACATATGCTCCACAGAGTCCTATAACCTTCATGCCTTTTTGCTACACCCAGCAATTGCGCTGAGAGATTTTGAAAGATCTCCTCATTCTCCTGCCCAATTCCCTCATTAAGGTCCTGCAAAAGTGAGCATAATGTGAATAATCAAATGATTGAATGAAATAGTGGGGCTGTAAGGATTGAACCTTGTGCCTTGCTGCTGCAAAGTTTTTCATTTGTTCGTAAAGAGAATCAAGAAGGGTATCCCTCCTGTTCCAATACTCCTGTAACAGTCCTCTCTGTTCTTCTCCACGCTCAACTTTTGCGGTGATAGCCCCAGCATAAGCCTCAAGTAGAACTTCGGTCAGCACCTGTAGGTGAGTGAAGATTTCGGATTTTACAGAGGATTCGACTCTTGTTGCTTCATTCAACAGATGAAGCATGCATGAGGCAATGCCCCACAACCCATTACGAACCACAGGCTCACAATACCAAGGTGTTAAGCTCTCTGGTGGTGGATACCACAAGTGATACTCACTTCTGAATTGTATGGCAGTTCGAACTATGGTGACACAAGCATTTGAGAGTTCAGAAGCTCTTCGGATCTGAATCTCAAGTGGCAGATCCACATTGACCAAAAAGTCTAGTTGTTTCTCCAAGCAATAAAAAACGTCTTGAAGATCAGAAACCCTACTGTAGAATACTTCTGCATTGTCTCTGTCCATCAGAAGAACAGTATTTCTACGGGCTCTCTCCCCAACCAATTGAATCAGATCCCAAAGAGCACCTGAAGCATCACTCTCTGATCCAGGAAAAGGTGAGCCAACTCCACTAGAACGGTTCTGGCCGATCCTGTTCTGCAGTTCCCTTAGTTGAATTATGCCAGCCAGCTTTTCGCCATGTTCCAAAATAATCTGGAGTGAATTTCCTGCAAAAACACAAATACATCACGGCGATTCCCTCCACCAATAACATCAAAATCAATTCATGTCTAAAAGGAATGAGTTGCAATACTATCTTATGATAGTGATCCAGATTCAAGATGATATTCATTAAAGCACAAAAGATTTATACCTGCAGTTCAATCAAATAATACAGAAAAAAGATATGCCAAAACAAAAACCATGAATAAATATATTCTTATCCGGTAAAAAATGCAAGATCGATTTAGCGAGCTCCAAAAAGCTCAAAATATTATTACAACAACCCAAAAACCGACACGAATGCTAAAGAATCCTAGAAAAGACATGGCGCAATGGGAATACTTCAGCAGAAGCATTTTGTCTGTTAGTAAAATAGAAGAAAGAAACAAAGAAGAAAATCAATCCTAAGCATGTATCCCAGCAATGACAGGATACAAATGTACATACTCTGTCTGGCACACAGTTCGTCGTGGCTTTTGGACAAAGCAAGAAACTGGAGAAACTTCAGATGCTTTTGCTGCTTATCCATAAGTTGAGTAGAGACAACTGCCATGGCCACTATCTCAGCACCTCTGGTTGTTGTCCAGTGTTTAGCTAAGGTATCAACGATGCATTTGCTAGCTCTTACAAAAACATTCATCTCTCCCTCCCTTTCAAATGCCCTGGCATTTCGGAGTTTCTCCAGCGAGCCATCAACTTTCCCAGACATCAGGAAGTCATTAAAAAGATGACCAAGCAAGGCTTCTGCTTCTTCATCCTGAGCCGTTCGACGTGCTATGCCGGTCATAACTGCTCTTTGTCGATCCCCAGCATTCCAAGCCTCAGAACTAGCTCTTCTTGGAGCAACATTGCCAGCAAAGGTAAGATTTCTTCTCTCTTCTTCTGTAGATCCTTCATTTGAGCTCCCTTTCCGTGACAGACTTCGCTCTGGTGGTTCTACTCCACCAAGTACAACAGCCTTTTCAGGTATTGCCCACATTCCCGCCTTTTCAGTTAAAACAATCCATGCACCTTCTTCACAATCATCTGTAGATGGAAGAACTGAAGCATCCAATACTTTTCCAGCATCATGAGGCAGGTCAAATTGATACAGCCGGGTGGAGTTCCTGTAATAATGGGAGACGGTTGCTGTTCCATCACCAGAAAGTATAACTGCAGATCCTGAGGGCCTGCCCCCTACCCGCAGCCTCATGGAAAATAAGAAGTCATCATCTTCAACTCTTGCTTTTGGGATTATCACTTGAAGAGGAGCCTTCTTCTCCAAAACCCGTTCCTGCAATGGCTCCA
Source organism: Eucalyptus tenuipes (assembly GCA_014182365.1). Lineage (NCBI taxonomy): Eukaryota > Viridiplantae > Streptophyta > Magnoliopsida > Myrtales > Myrtaceae > Eucalyptus > Eucalyptus tenuipes. The sequence goes on from CM024537.1 coordinate 20,132,040, forward strand.
CAGCTCCAGAAGGTACATCTATCCCAGACTTGTATTGCATGGTCAGTAGTGAATACTGTGTGTAGCTTGACCCACTAACCCTGTCCTTACAGAAAATTGCAACAAGTATAGTGATCACTTTTCCACCATCATCTACCTGCAAATCCAGAGGCCATATTCTCTTTTGACCAGCCAAATCCTTCTTAATACCCACATCACCATCATTCCCCACAATTTCCTGAGACCAGAGATTTGAGACTTCCAAATCAAGTCCAAGGTTGAAGCAACGTATTTCATTATCTGTCAGCAGGAAGAATTGTTGGGAAGATCTTTTCAAAGAAACAGAAGGAGAACGCCAACTGAGTGACCTCAAAGCAACCTTCCTGCTTGTGCTACGGCCAATATCACTACCTTGCGAGAAAGAACTGCCCATTTCCTTATAAATCAATTTCCGGTTTATTACAGATGGACCACAATGAAACTGCCAAAGCTCACCACTGGAACTACATGCAAGGGCAACACACTCTTTTTTGCTGTCAGGAATAGAAGTAGCGATTAAAGAGTTGAAAATGCCATATCCAGCTGAAATATTTCCAAGCCTACCATGTTGTTGCAGGCTATCTGGACTAGCCTTGTCATCAACAGGAGAAACATCCAGCTCATCAGAGGAAGCAAAACTGATAATTGGATCAGTTTCAGAGTCAGAGAAGATCTCAGGCCAGTACACAACTGCCCGACATCTTTTGCTACACATGACAATACCGGCTGAGTTGCAATGTTGTGTGACATTGTTGTTTTGGTGATGTGTGCCATCCCAGTTAACAACACAGACTAACCAATCAGTTCTATCATATAGTTTCCTGTTCTTATCTCCAACTTCAGATATGACAGTAGGAATATTAAGAGCAATGCACTTTTTAGAAGTTGCAGGAGATAAGTAATTCCAGATGAAAATCTTATTTTGACAGATAATCCAAGTAAGGGAAGTTGCACGGTCTATCCCACCAGATGTTCGCACATAACCTGCTAAGGAAATACATTAAATTATTGCCACCATATTTGATGAATATATACATGGTGAATGTTCCATATCAGGGCATGTACAAACCAGGAAGACGACTCTGCAAAAAACTTGCTTGTTCATCTCGCACTGCTGGGGGGAAATCACCAACAAATACAGGTTTTGTCGGATCAACCTCAGCATTTTTGTTGACTTTGTTCCCCGCTGGAATTCTGGGTTCAAATAACCAAATGTTAATCTACCACAATATGTTACTGCATTAGTCGATACGTAATGATGAGGGACAACTTATATCATTGGACAAGAAAATTTGTCTTTCAGAGCCATGAATATCATAGCCTGAGTCTCCATTGAAGCTAACACAAAAGTTTTCATTTTCGAGTCTCTATATCCTCTATTCTTAGCCCTCCAAAATGTGGATATCTTTCGTATTAAGGTAAGTTCACCGTGTGTCAAAGATGCTATCAAAAGAAATATGAGGAATGAGAAACAAGAACATGAGTCGCTCCCGCCTATCAAAAAAAGAACCTGAGTCACTTTCGAACAAGCAAACTTTTATGCATGAAATAAGGAACTTAAAATTTGACAGCTCATTCATTGGTTAGTTTGTATTCTTTGAGCAAACTACAACCATCAGAACATAAATGGCGTAAGCCCATTATCTCAAGGCAGAAATGCGCCTCAAGTTCACCCAAAGCAAGATGGGAAAACAAAATATAAATACATTCATATATCTTAATAAAAAAAATATAAATACATTCATATATCTTAAAAAAACAATCGTAAATTCCAATGCATGCAGATGAGCGCCAGGCCAAACACGCGTACATAACTCAAACCCAAGAAATGTCACTCTAAGTGAAATACAGTTTGCTAAGCAGATGCATCAGTCGGCCACGTGATACCAAGACAGTTCAACAATCCCATCCGCCAACATCTCCGACTACATTCCATGCAAAACCAAGGGATCTGAGCAGCTAACAGTTTGATCTAGCTTCTAGTCTTGTCTTCCGGAAGCTTCCAAATCGACAGCTTTAGAAGTATGAACCATTCACTGATATCCCTAGCTCCTACCTCTACCCTAAGCACGGCAAGCAACCATAAAATGAAATGCGCCGGGAGCAACAGGACTTCTTCACGGAGAGGTCATTCAACAGCACACTAGGGCAACCGGTCTACTTCAACTCCAGATCAACTCCAGATCGACTCCAGCAAATGAATTCCACACCGGCCACTTTCATCCAGCCTCGTCAATCGAAGCAAACGAGAGGAAATGACCGCGAATTCCCCACTCCGGCACGACGATTGCGAGTCTCCGAGAGAGGTTCCCGCGCAGATTTCAAGCGCGAAACGCGCGGTCGAAAAGAGAGGAGGAGAGAGGGCGGAGGCGAGAAGGCGAGCACGGGCGCGAATGGGGGGGGTGGGAAGCGCACCTGGCGAGGACGGACAGGCGGTGAGCCCACGGGGCCGGGGTGCCGGTGGCCGGCCGGTGAGGGACTTGGTTCTCGGAGACCGGAGTCAGCGGCGAATCGGGGGCGTTCTGGACGCGGACGCGCGAGCTCGAGCTCAGTCTCTTCGTCCCCGGCGAGAACATCTCGTTGCACGGGGGAGAGAGAGAGAGGGAAGAGAGGGAAATGGTTTAGGGTTTAAAAAAGGTTTTCGTCGGAGAGAGAAGGGAGAGACCGAGACGAAGTATTCTGGGCTTTTTATGCGGCCCAGATTGCAGGCCTTAAGTCAGAGAGTCCATTAGATCTGAGTTTGAAAAAGAGATGATGACATAAATGGCCCGAGTTTTGACCCATAAGTAAGAGCGCGCGTAGAAAATTTCTATTCCTAAACTTTACGTTCTTTTGTTTCTCCGAAAAAAAAAAATAGAAAACCCGTTTGAAACGCCCAAACTTTTCTATTCCCTAATAAAAAGTTACCCCAAAATAAATTGGAATCTCGCGAAAATTTAAGAAACAAAAAAAAAAAAACCCCCCTAACAATTTCTAAAATAAGTCAAAAAATTTCTTTTCTTTTATTCTTCACTCTTGCCGCGGCCACCCCGAAGCCGCTGCCGCCACTGCCGCCCGTCGCCGACTGCCACCGTTGGTCGCCGCCGTCGGCCGCCGCCGCTTCGCCAACCGCCCGTCGGCGGTAGTGCGGCCACGGGCGCCAAAACCGGTGGCGGCGGCAAAAAATTGCGGGCGGTTGGTGGTCGGCGATCCATGAGTAAGAATAAAAACGAATAAATACAAAAAAGAAACACGTTTATTTAACTTAAACGCATTTCTATTCTTTTTCTATTTTAAGAGTAGAAATTTTCACAAGTTACCAAACAGGGTTCTTTTACTTAAAAATTGTTCCCCTTGAATAGAAATAGAAAAGAACTATTTCTGAAAAAAAACTCTTCCCTAGCCAAGAAGTGTTGTCATGCGCACCCTAAAATATGATATGAATTTTTAATTATTTTCACTATAGTCCTTGTACTTTTAATTTATTCGATATGGTCTCTAAATTTTTTATACATATTCAATGTAGTCCCTGAAATTATATTAAAATGTCCAATATTGTGTTTTCCTTAATTCAAAATCAGGGACAACTCTGAAAAATTTTAATATGTTTTGTGTATTTAAATTGAACATGTATTAATAGTCTAGAGACTATTTTGAACATATTCAAAGTTCAAGGACGACATTATACATCGAGATAAAGTTTATAAACCACATTATACATTAAGCCAAAGTTCAGGGACTATATATGTGATTTTTACTTTAAAAATTAACTTTTTCTCGTGTAACTCAATAAACAATAATTATATTAAACTCTAATTATCATGCCACCAATACATTAGAAGAGATATATTTTAAGAGACTAGATCACTTGAGCAACGATGCTATTGTGAGATATATTTATCAAGCCATCAAATGGAAAGATAGTGAAAAGAAAATTGAGCAAGCATAAAAAGTGACCATTTGCCCCTTCCACAATTAAGGTGGGAACAACCTCAATAATCTCACCATCACACATCAGGTTGGAGCCTGATAAGAGTGTTAATTGATTTTGAGCTTCTCTTACCTCAAAAGCTAATTCAAGATATGAGACCTTCCCTTACACGCTTATAAATCGACTATCTAACCCCAACAAGAATCCTCCTCATATGAAGACCTTGCGCCGAGCACAATGATGAATGGCGCAGCATGGACGGCGCCGAACCAAGTTTTGTTCGGTCAAGTAAGATGAAAGTCCGAGAAGGGAACTTGCAAAATTTCAAGTGCACGCGAAGTCTAGCTCTATCACCCGTGGGCCAAACGGACTGCATTAGTGGTATAGCAATGGTATTAGCAGTAGCAATATGATTACCTTAGATCTATTTACATCCAGGTTCATCGCTTTTTTTCCCCTCCCTTCTCATGCATAATAAGCATGTCTGCCTGCTGGACGAAAAGACTTGTCCGGCACAGCGAGCAAGAAAACAAACAACCCGGTCAGCTAAGAAATCCATCATAGGGCGCCCGAGATTCAGAACTCATCATCATTTAGTTTTATCAAGAGTGATATTCAAGTTCAAAAGGAGATCCAAACTAAACCAGTACCATTGTTAGCATAGTCAGTACATCACAAGTTCAGCTGTGACAAACAAGGAAGACAAACAATGCAGCCTCTACTAAACCCTTCAATCGATAAATTGTCCAGTAAGAATGGTTAAGTTTATCATTAGATAATGTCTACATAGCCAATTTTAAAGATCGGCATCGACCCAATGCATGCCTTTGCTGCCACCATCTTCACGAATTAAAAATGAGTCCAACTCTTTTCTTGTAAAGACGCGGTCGAATCATCACCACGGAAAGCATCATCAAACATAAAAAAGACAAGAAGCCCTGCCAGCACGAGTGGAGCGCCATTCTAAGGGAAAATTTATCCACAACTTACTCAACAGCGAGGCTGTATGTTTATGTGACATTATATCCTTTTTTATCACAAACTAGAGCGATACAATTACAGGAACGACAGCAAGAAACAGATAGAACAGGTTCTACCTAGGGGACAGTTCTTGGAGGAAGAACTGAAGGCAAAAAACTTAACACCTTGATATGATACATACAACCTTAAGAAAGAAAATACTCAATCCCTACTTGTTTGATCTTTATCTGGAAAAGGGGAAAAAAAAGGTACGTATTTAGTAGCCAGATGATCTTGCATCACGGTTCCAGCTTGAGTGAAACAACCCGAGACTGCCTGTTCCGTTTTGCCACCCTGACAAAGAAAACTGAAAGGCAAGAAGGAGCCCACCATGGCCGGCGCACCTTCTGCTCCCCTTTTAGACACGCCACTGGAAAATGGTTTCGATTGTCAGCAGTCGGCACCACCAACTCAAGTTAATAATTGATTTACAGAAGAAGTGAATATTAAACATGCAAAATCTTCAATGGAGCAAAGAGATCGTCATGTAGTACGCCTTGACCATAAGCAGAAAGATCAAGGCACAAGTGACAGAAATTGTTGCAAAATGAGGCAGCATCTAAGATTTAACAATTATTAAGTGCTATACAACAAGAAAATATCATCTTCTGCACAGATTAACTAAAGTGCATCTCAAAAACATGTACACGCCAAAGAATGCCGTTGTGAGAGCACTGACGATGAAATCATAAACACGATATAGTTAGTTAGCAGAGAAAAAACTATAGAAGTATCATCTCCTAAGCAGATTGCCAGCAACTTGTTCCTAATTCACCATAGTTAACCTTTCTCAGCAAAAATAATTGTGTCAAGAGTCATGTCTGTGGACTGTGTGCGCAAGTGTGCATGAGTGCATGAGAGAGAGAGAGAGAGAGAGAGAGAGAGAGACCCCTTAATCCGACGAAGCTCTTTACATAATGTGATGAAGTCGCCCCATTTCATGTGGCACCGCCTAATAAACCGGAGAATCTGTTCAGTTGTGAACATAGACATGCTCTCAAGATATTCTCCGTTGACACCATTTTCCTTGAAAACTTGGCGGTAGCCACCCAAATTTATCTCTTCCAACCACAAACCCACATCCTGGCAAAACAATTAGAATGGCTTACGATTAGTAATGACCTCACTGAGGATGCAGAGGAATGCTTCTATAATATTGGTGTTCCAATTTCCCTTAACAAAACCACTCAATTAACAAAGCAAATTCAAGCAGAAACTTTTCGAGAACAAAAGAAATGTTTCGTGTAGGGCAGAAAGCATGATTAGTCACCAGCTAAGATGCTGGGGTCAGATCTTCTCATCATAATCAGCTACAAAGCTAACTGCCCAATTAACTTCTAAAAGCAGTACAAGTTTTGCTTCTTATAATTGTCCATAACACCCCATTAGAACAAGAAAATACGCTTCCAGTTCCTTACATATATTGTCTGTGTATTCATACAGCATGGCTGAAAAGAGCCCACTACTTAGCTTCATTAAGTTTCACATACGGAGATGCTAAACATCCTATGCATACATGCTCACATAAATGCACCAGTTTATGTGGTCAAACATTTTGCAACTATGACTACATATTCTTGACATAAACACTTCATATATATGCCACCTCATTTAAAAAAACCCACCATCTGTCTCTCTCCAATGACTAGTGTTATGGGACTATCACCAATAAAATCACAGATACTCCATCTGTATCCAAATGACACGAGCCCTCATGTTTCCTTCAAATGTATTCCAAACTCCACCGCTTCAATGAACTACATGGCTGGTCTAAAGATATTCTGTTGAACATGCGTGGCTAATGAATTTCGGGCGACCAATATGCTACTCCATAATGAACCCTAAGGCTCTTGCAAAAGATCTAAGAATTTGACGAAGGATGAAACTATCTAGGAAAACCAAATGGCAGAGCAAAATTTAGTTAAAGCACTTGCCCATTCTTTACCACTTCATGTAAGCTGAAGTTGGCAGTGTCCAACTATTACATAATCATATCTGGCGAGAGCAAGTTGAACATTGTATTTCTGATTGAAGACCCTTAAGAAAGGAGCTTTGACTGAAGCAAACAATCAATCGTGTAACAATCAATGAGTATGAGATATGCACAAAGAATTGACAAATGACCAAAAGTCTATCAGATATGCAGAGGAACAGATTGGCTTTACTCTTGTATATCACTCAACTTCCGGGTCGATAACCTTTTTGCCACAAAAAGGAAATGACAAGTGACCAGAAGGGTTAGAAGAGTAGTATTCAAAGATGATCTGACTCATAGGTCATTAAAAAGTTGCAATTACAGCTCCTCCAAGACTCTTCACGCATTCTGTCATCACCTTCTGACCAAAGCAACTAAAATACACATGCACTCACATGATTACGTTGTGATCGGCTGAACATCTTCGACAACTTAATGTCTCTCTTCAAGTTAATGAATTGTCTAAAGAGTTCACATGCGATATTTGCAATAAATATCTCATTTCTGAGTAATCTACTTGACAGCCCACCGAAGAATCACTCAAACCCTCCCCCAGGATCACACAAAAACGAAGAATCAGACTGAAAAATCTCAATCCAAGATGGGAGAAATTGGAATACCTCAACAGTCCAAATGAAGAAATCGAGAGGCTCTGGCGGCACTTCTTTGGTCATATCTCAATTAGCTTCTCCAGAAAAAAAGCGGACTGCCCTTTCCAATCAACAATCAGAGCAAAGCGCGATCAAAATTCCATCACCAAAACAGCTGGGACAACAACAGAAACGAAAACCCGCAAAAAAATTCAACGACGCCAATTACCCAGAAAGGACCGCTCCTGAAGTCAGCACGCGTTCAGAGTCAAACAAGCAAACCCGAGAACGATAAAAATCAGAGCTTTAAGAGGATTCTAAGCTAAACGCGTGATCAGGAAACAACCCTTTTCTCGCCATCACCAAATGAATCCATATCTTTCAATTTCCTCGCAATTGATTGCCTAACGACCCCAGCATGTGGAAAGAGAGAATAAGGGCGATGGTATTTTACCGCGAAAAACGTGCTGACCTGGTAATTTTTCTACATCTGAGATGGGAAACCCATCAAGAGAGAGAGAGAGAGAGAAGTTGGGATGTGAACGAAGAAGGAAGTGAAAAACCAAGAAAAAGTTGCAGAAGGGCCAGTTGGAGCCTGTGAAGTACCATACCACGGCTTGGCTTGGCTTGGCTTGCCTTGCCTTGACTCTTTTGATGGAGCGAATGGGTCCCACTCCCGCTTGTGTTTTTTTAGCGCACGCTCAATCTGAGCCGTGCAAATTCGGGTTACCCGTTTTTCTTTCGCTCCTCTTTTCTTTTTTCAGGGGATAAAAGCTGCTTTCCTCCGGTCAAACTACTTTCAATAATGTGGAATGGACAAAATCGATCTCTAACCATTAATATAATGTGAAATTTCGTTCCTGAGTTTTTAATTTATTCAGTATAATTTTTTAGCTTTGTTCTAATGTGTGATATCATCATTGACTTTTAGTTTATCAAATGTGGTCCTTAAACTTTTTATGCATATTTAATTTAGTTCCTATTAAATATTTTCATATAATTGAAAGATTAAATTGAAAATGTAAATGTTAATAATTATATTGAATATATTAAAAGTTCAAAGACAACATTGCATACCAAACTAAAATTCAAAAAGCACGCTAGACAAATCAAAAGTACAATGACGATATTGTATATTAGGCCAAAATTCAAGAATCATTTATGTCATGTATTTCAGAAATGTTAATTATGGTTTTACTTAAATCGCTTAGGGTGGGTTTGGTAATCTTTCTAGCAGTTTTTTGTCAAAAATATTTTTTTCTATTTTTGTTCCCGGAAATAGTTTCTGAGTATTTTAAGGCGTTTGGTAACTGTATGAAATTTTTATTCCTTGAACAAAAATGCGTTTAGTACGACCCCAAATATTTTTGTGACTTGAAATTGCTTTTAATTTATTAATAAATTTTATTACTTTTTTCTTTTCCCTAGTCGATCGCCAGCCTCGAGGAGCCTCAGCGAGACTTGGCGTCACCTAGGGCAAGGCTTGACCTTTCCCAGATCAAGCGAGGCCAAGTCTCGCTTAGCCACTGTGAGGTCGGCCTTGCTTGGGTGGGCAACGCCGACCTCGCAATGGCTTGGCGAGGTCGACCTCATTAGTGGCCAACAAGCTCGAGGTGACCTCGTTGGGGGCCAGCAGGGTTTCAGTGAGGTTGCGAGGCCTCGTCTAGCCAGTTACTAGCCATCGCCGAGGTCGACGGCCGGCTAAAGGCAAAAAGAGAGGAAAAGAAAAGGAATAAAAGAAAAAGAAGAAGAGAAAATGGTTGTTTCTTAAATTGTTTCTGGAAGTAAGAAGTAACTTTTCCTGTTGTTTCTTGTTTTTGTTCAAAATCTGTTTATTCTTAGGAACAAAAGAACTATTAAACGTTCTTAAAAAAAAACTATTAAATGTATTTTTATTCTATTTCTATTCCAAAAAATAAAACAAAATAAATACTTATTTTCGACAAAGTTATAAAATGCACCCTTAACATGCCTGAAGCTTATGCGCTCCTTCGTTTTAGTCATTTTGTAAGTCGAAAAGGAATCTCCTTGCACGGAATAAGGATCCTGTACCAACTAAAGTGATCTGACGGGGGGCCATGGTCTTCCTTGGGTCAATACCTTCTTGATAGTTTGTTGAAACATCGACATTCTTTTCGTACCATCAGCACTTTGCATTCATTTGAACGTACATTTGCAAATCAATAATAGAAGGCCTTTTTTAACACTATTATTTTCGGGCTGTTTCAATTGGGATTGAGAAGAGTCATTCTTAGAGGAATGCAGCTTTGCTAACTAGACTTATCCCATGCCTAACTAAACTCAAATGCCACTCTGTATGTAACTTGGTTCGCCGTTCTAAATAGGGGAAATGATCTAAAAAGTTCTAAATCAATTATATTGCTACCAATTCAATTTTCAATTATACCAATTTAGTCCAAAAGTTATTGACAAATTATCAATTTAATCATTTCGGCTAATTTTGGTTAAATATCACTCGAGTAGACAATTTTTTGTATAATTTCTTTTCTTTTCATTTTCCTCTTTTTACACAGGGCCGGCAACCTCCACTAGCCACTTGGTGAGGCCTGGCGATTCCCATCGGCCCTCGGGCAAGGGTCACGACCCTTGCTAGATCTAGCAAGGGTCTTGACACGCTTGCCTAGGCCATTGCGGGTGACAGCAAAGACATCGCAGCCCTTATTGTGGATGTTGAGGGTTATGAGACTCATTCGTCGTTGGCAAGGGCCTCACAGCCCTTGCCTAGGGACAGCGAGGGTCATCAACCCTTAACTCACCAACCCTTTGTAAAAAGAAGAAAAGAAAAGAAATAAACTCAATAAAAGTTCTAAAAATAATTAAAAGGTTATCCAAATCATCACCGATTATGCTATATAGGACGGTTAGTAGATTGAACCGCCATATCAGCGATATCCACCCAATATTAATTGAAAAGATTAAATTGACAATTCGTTAAAAAGTTTAAGATTAAATTGTCACACTTGAAAGGTTTGAGATTGGATTGACCTTACTACAAAAGATTTAGGATTTTTTTTTGTTTTACAGAAAATGAATAATTTTGAAATCATTTTCTAAAAATGATCACTTATTCTGTCTACAAAAATGAATAAATAAAAAATACTTATCGTCCACAAAAATATTTAGGTATAAATTATTTATTAGTTAATTATTGCAAATAATATAACTAATCACTTTTATATTTTTTTCAAAATATGTATTTTTCGCGAACAAACGAGTCCTAATATATGAGTAATGTTTTTGGAACCAACATGCTAGACTCTATATATATCATTACCTCCATCCCTTCGAGGTAAGTTTTGTCTCACTAACTCTCTACGTCAATTAATACCCTCCATCAACTCCATTCAATTAGACATGATTTTTCTTTATAATTTTTAATACAAGTAACACCGATGTAGCTTGCACTAAGCGTCGCGTCAAAAGAAAAAGAAAAAGACAATTAGTCCTATTAAATCGAAGGGAGTTTTTTTTTGTTCATCATTAAATAGAAGACTTAAGAAGATCCCACGATGATTTCCCGATTAGGGTCCTCTAAACAAATGTACAGTCTACAGAAGCATCTTTACAAACCCTTCATCTATCACAACCCCCTCGAAATCTCTAGAGTCGAGAAGCCTTCGCACCGAATCTGCAGCGAAGAAGATGAAGCCATTTCCAAGAACTTCAGGCTACGCCACCGTGGTTGCTCAAGCGATTGTTACACTCTTATCTCGTTATCTTTTGAGCTGAAAGACCCAATCACGACATGCAAAGTCTAGACATATCCAGGCCATCGACTTCCTCCGGACCGAGATGATTGCATTCTGAAATGCAAAGTTGCTGATTGTCAATCAATGCGATTGTTGTTCCATTTGTCTTTCTATTATTTTCCAAATGAAGTTTGTAAAGGAGCTTTAGAAACCTGGGACTAGAAACTAAAATAAGAACGAGGAACGGCTTCAACAAAGCTGCAAGCGATTCATTCAAGGAAATGAAGGCACAGCCGATGGACAAGAAAAGGCTTACAAACTATTCGACCAAGCTTGAAGAGAGGGAGCAGAGATCGGCCATGAAAGAAAACCGTCAAAGACCAAGAGAGAGAACGGTGTTGACAGGGGACCAACACATGTGGATTGTTTTTAGCACATTAGTATTCCGATCGGTTATTCGTTTCAATAGTCAGGTACCAGTACAAACGTCAAGCTCAAGGGCCCATTCCACGCGCACCTCCTTTGGTTTTCCTTTCAGTCACGACTCATGGCCGCAAGCACCTCTCTTTTTATTGTAACTGGACGGAGTTAACGAATCAAACTTGATTGCAATTTTTGTGTTTGCGAACCTGTGCAGCGTTTGTTTCCTTCCTTTCCTCGGCTGCTGGGACCACCACCACCACCACCACCACCACCACACGTAGACATGGACAATGGTTACACGGTACAAGCCCCACCTTATCCAAGAATCTTTTCTTTAAGGTAGAAGGAGGAGGAGGACAAGGAGAGCAACTCAGTTCGAGATTTTCTTGACAAGGACCAAGCAGACACCATACCATGTCCTTATTCCAATCTTTTTAAGAACACGTGGGCCTCCCCATCCAGAAAGAAAGGGAAATAACATACATACCACTCGAGAACAATGGAGACACGGTGTGGTCCTCTTGCAGAACCACTTCCACCTTTTCCGCTCATACGATCCATGCATTTGGCCTTTATACTGTGTCGTCCACCACTGATACATTCCCCCTCCTCAATTGTTGATTCCATGCCAAACTGACCAGAGACAACTAGCCCTTTCCTGCAGCTTCCCTGCTCTCCAATAGAAGCAATGGAATAAGACAGGTACGTGATTACTGTGCATCGATGCTTTCTGAGGTGATAACTTAGGGCCCCGTGAAAGTATTGTCTCCAAGATAACAACACCCAACAAGAAAGAAACAACCACAACGGGCTGATATCGAGGCAAATTCCATCCATCTCAACAGAGCTCTCATCCAAGATGTTAGGTATGACCGAGAAATTAAGCTCTGACTCAAACCACAAAACTGACTAGATGATTAGGGCAATAAATCACGTGATGGAACATATGAAATTATTTTGCCCCCCATCTTTAGCAGGTCTCTGGATCGCCCTTCATTCATGGGACCAGAGACCTCCCTTCCCTAGGAAATGGTGGTGCATAGTTCCATCAAAGTCCATCTGCCTTAATCGATCAGCTTCAAATACAACAAGAAGAAAGCACAACCAACATCGAAACTCTCTCCCCAAGATGCTGCTAATTTCAAGTTAGAGGTAACTTGCGTAATTCATGCAGGTGTACAGGAAAGAATAGAAGAAGGGTGATTCGAGCAGCATCCGTCACTCGGAATCTGTGCATTAGCATTAGTAGGTAACCGCCACATTGTATTATTCATAGAAAACCTTGCAAGAAAAGTAAACAAAAATAAAAACTTAACAAAGGTGATGCAATATCCCCTTTTGCACACTAGGGCAGATAGATCACAACTCACAATCACAAGGCTCAAATGAGACGGAAAATGCAGGAAAGATTGAATCTGCAAAACTGAGATGTGTAACTAAAAACCAAATGTCCCCAGCTCCAGCAAATCTCGATGAAATTGGCAATGAACCCAGAGACTGTAGCACTGCCATTCACCTCCTTTATGCACAGCTAGGGCAACATGAACTTCCCATCAACTTACGGCTGGAGCGATTCAATCGGAAAGCTCAGCACTCGCAAATCAAAGACAAATGGGGAACTATGCCACCCTCAACTTGACACATATGAACACCTTTCTGAACAGATATCAGATTCTTTGATTAGCATTGCATTGAGCAAAATATGAAGGCCCAACAAGTCAATCATCAGCCCACTGCTGTAGAAGGTGTTGCTCTACCTAAGAGCACCTGTCTGTTTGTTGCTAGTTTTGCTCACTATCCCCTTTCCAAAGTATTCGGCAATCACGGAAAACCCATCCTTTGATGTCTTCACCTGCTGGAAAAATCGATCTTGGTCCTTGGCATTTTGCTCCAAACTTCTCTTCATTTCCAGCACAGACCGGTACTCGGGTGCACACTCAGGGCATTCCTTTTCATTATCACCAAGACAACGCTGATGGAATGAATGCATACACATAAAGTGGACAGCAGGGAGATCCAGTGTAAATGTGCATGCTGTGCACTTGCTAAGCTGAAAAATTCTAGCATTTGTTCTAAGATCCTCAATTTCTTTTCTCATAGTCTGTGTATCTTCCTGCAGAGGCATTTAACCAAAAAAAAAAAAGAAAGAATGTCAGTCCAGATGGTTCTAGCATTTTTTGATTTAAAACTTCACCAAATCTATCAAGCCTCAAAAGCGCAAAACATGTATGTGACACAAATCGAAAGAGTTGCCAAGTCCACTTGCGTAGTTTTTTTTTTTTTTTTTTGGGGGGGGGGGAATTATTTAATTATATTTCAGGAAATAATATGGATGTCACCCATAAAAAATGAATAAGAAGGCCAAGGATTCTAATCCAATGTGTTTCCGCGTAAATGTTGCCCATATACCAACCCATTCATTAAGATCTCCATCAATAGCGATGAAAGAGATGATTATCAACTGCACGATCGGATGTACTATAAATTTGTCAAAGATGCAAAGTTACAGAGGACATCACGGTTGCCACTGCTAGCTGCTTCACACTTCTATCATTAATTAATTAGAAATTCTGAAGCATGACAATTTCAAATTTTCTCCAGCCTTATAGCCACCAGTCCTTATATCTTGCCATTCCCTCTAATCAACAGCTCATCTTAAACGGTCGATAAGACCCACTATTAACTCACATCAAACTTCCATTTCAGTAATTAGGCCAAGAATGAGCAAACTCATGTTTTGTCTTTGGAAAGCAGTTAGACAAGTTTCAATTTTCCAAATATTAGTCAAGAAAAAACTATATCTGCAAAATCTCCACATCTTAAAACACCAATAATACTTCCTTTTCAATATATCCAAATTAAGATGTGGTGTGTTATTATGTCAATTTTGTTAACATCTATGGAAAATCATGTACTGGTAGCCGTCAGTTCACATGTTAAAGTAAAATAAGTACATCAATCCCTCTTTAGCAATGATATGTCAAGGAACTACATAACCTAACTGGAGGAGGGGACAGAGATAAATCAAAATTTCACTTGTTAAAATGATCGAGCAAATATAAGTCAAGATACAAAAATATTAAGCACGTAAAAGGGGATAAGCAAAAAGGGACATAACCTGATATTTCTCAACAGCTCGTCGATCTTCTTCAATGAGTTTAGATTCCTGCTCAAGCTTTCTTGCAATATAGTCCTTGATAACGGAGAGAGTGAGGCAAGGATTTTTAGAAAGCATCTGAAGAACAATTATAGGAGGTAATATGTCATCCCTCTCTATGTAAGTCAGGACTTCCTTTACTTCTTTGGAGCAATCTTCACCAAGCTCACCAAAATATTTCAGGAGGTCTGCCCAAAGAGTCGGATCCCCTCCCCTACCCGAATCCCCTAGCCTTTTGCAGCATGCTATCAAACCCTCATGGTCATGGGCCTGCATATAGCAAGCAATTACCTCCTTATAAAGTTTCATCTTCTCATAGATGTAGAGAAGCCCTTGTGTGAATCCATTCATTTCACATAGAATTATGGCAAGGTCAACATCATAAAGTGGATGTTCCATGTCAACTGGCCATGCAACCTTAAGCAAGCGAAGCCCCTTTTCACGTCTTTCTAAACATTCCTTGCTAATATCTTTGTCATTTGACACCAGTTTCCCATTAGTCACGACTTTTGAAATTCCAGCTGCTGCTGGTCTTGCTCTAGTATCAAACTCCCCATCCTTGTTAGCTTGTGATATTGATGGGAAATTCATGTCATTGGACAGGTATAACTCTAGAAGGGTATTGTGTATTTCTACTTGTGCAGGCGAATCTTTAACCTTGTCTGTGTACTTCTCAAGGAATTCCATGAGAGCCTGGGGATGGTGGATAAATATGTTGAGAAAATCTACAGGAGAAGGTAGTATAGGTAGATATACACCACTAGAGGCTCCTCTTCTCGTAGATTCTCCATCTTCCGTGCAAAGCCTCATGAGTATCTCTATGGTTTCCACTGGTTTGTGCTCTATGAGAATTTTACCATATTCTTTGATCGTTACACCAGCTTGACTGGGCTCAAGACTCGAGATGTATTGCAATGCCTCATCATACCTCCCGAGGTCTTCAAGCAAAATCTTTAGATACCATTCATGCCTCCCTGCCTTCTTAGCAACATACATGGCATGCTCATGGTAATTGGCAGCTCGACAGACCCTTATAGCAGTTTCCACATCAAATTTGTGCTCCCCAACACCATCTTCACTTTTAATGAACACATTCAACTTTTCAACATCTTTTAATTTGGTGTAACAGTTCAACAGAAGCGTCGTGTGATCTTTAGATGCAAGCCCCTTCTCATGCAACTTTTCCAAGTAATTTGTTAGGTTGTAGATTCTTTGAGCATCTAGAAACTTCTGTATCACATATGAAGGTTCAAGGTGACCAATTGTGTTAATATACTGTGCCATAGCCTCATCATAATCCTGCTTAGAATATAGATGATCCCCATATTTCCTTAAAACTTCCGCAGTTGCAGCAGCATCAGCTTGTTGACTCTGCACAAGGTTAATGGCTACAGTATATAGGTTTTTCTTGAAAAGCATATCTAATTTGCTTTCCATATCCTTCTCTCCAATACAAAGTGCAGATTTATCATTTAGTATGAGAACTATATTACCCCATTCACAAAGCATCTGAGAGACCTCTTTAAGCACTAGGCTGTGGGCTATCAAACGATTCTTGAGGTCATAAATGTTGAAAGTATTTCTGCCACTCCTTTGATCAGCTATAACACACAAAAGATAGCCACGAAACCAGCCTAGGAACTTCTTCTCTCCTTCGAAAGCCCAACAAGGGCCACGTCCATCAATTTCGTAAAAGTAAACAGCCTCAGGTCGACCAATTATCAGCTCCTGAAAAGTGAAACACTCAGCACATGGCAAAGAAATTACTGCTAAACAATTGAAAAGAACATACAGCACAAAGAAGATATACCGAACGATCACTCATTGTAATGCTGTTGACATTACAGCCAATGTGATCCAGTGTTTGCCTGGCTGGAGGCTGACTGTGCAAGTTGAACAAGCTCACTGATGCTGGAGTCACTGCGAATAGTTGAAGGACTGGACCATCAACTCTGAACTCCAGACCAGTTATAGAAGACTGGCTTCTATCTAAAGCATTGTCCACCTGAAGTTTGAAACGTGTGATCCGCTCCCTCGCGATATCCCCTTTAATGCAGTATATGCAACCATTATCCAAGCCAATGGCTATGAGCAGTATCGGAGGAGCTTCCTCAAAGACCAAAAATGATGTAATCTGCATCACGTCCAAAGCTTCTCAATACCATGAAACTTATCTCCAATTAGGTGTTGACTGCGGAGATAAGAAATAAAATATATTACCTTTGCCTCAGGAAAGTGGTTTGTGAATATTCGAAGAATTCCAATACAATCAGGACTGGCTGTACTGGAGCCCTCTTCCTGCCTCCTATCAAGGTCAAATACCTTGAGGCACAGAGCTGATTGCTGCGGAGATAATTGCTCGTCTTCACCGACAGTCACCAGAAAATTGCGTTGCTGTGGATAAACACACAAAATATATACACATCACTTCTCCCTGAAGTTAAAATTTTGCAACAAATCCGCATTCTCTCTTACAAACCCCCGTTTTCTACAATCTCTGCCGTCCTGAAGCTAATGTACCCAACTAACTGCCGAGCTCAGGAGGCAAGAAAATAAAAACCAATCTGCACATGCTCATATCCTCATGTCTACATGTAATTTCTAGGACCAGAAATGAAATTTTGAGCTCTGGTACAAACATTATAGGCATAAATACTAGAAAATCTTGTCTAAAAAGTAAATGCGCTTTACTAAGCGGACAACATAAAACGAAAGCAATCAAAACCATCCTTACAAAGCATATCCACGCACAAAAGGAGAATTTCATCGAACAACTCAGATAAAAGCACCGCCAAGATATAATTTTGGGAAGAAAAAAAATGTATAACCAGTGCGCCACATCGATGCAGGCAAACGAATCATCTGAATTACCGGCCACAACTCCAGAGGAGACACGAATTAAGCTCATCCCTCAAATAACTCAACGCGCAATACGCTCTTCGCTAACGAAGTCGATCGCGAAGGCGAGGGAGAGAGGCGGCCAAACCTTGAGCTGCTGTAGGAAGAGAACGGAGGAGGAGTGAGCCTGGAAGCCGTAATTGAACTTGAGGCCGCGATCGAGCAAGCTCACCCCGCCGTCGTCGCAGCCGATCACGAGCTTCCCGCGGCCGCTGGAGCTGCACGTGACCTCGCCTTCCACCTCCTCCGGGATCGCGCATTTCCTTCCCAGCTTCTCCTCGAAGAACTCGAACTTCCTCCACTGGTACATCGCCGCTCCCACCCAATCTCGCGCCCCCGAAAAAGAAAAACCAATCGAATTCAAAACCTACGCGAGCTCACGATCCGGCGCACGAAGATCTCCGCATTGGAGACAGCGGCGGCTGCGGCGGCGACGACGGCGGCGGCCCTCCCTCCGCCGTGGTAGCGCGCGAGAGCTTTTCTCGAGAAGATCGATGGCCCCGTCGCGAAGGGATTCAGCCAGCTCGCGAGCGAAGATGAAATTCTGGGCGATTCTGTTCTCCCTCGGTGGGATTCTGGAGGGCTGTCCGACGCGTCGTTTCGAGCGGGACCGCGCTGAACGGAGAACGACCTGTCGTTCCGAGCGATCTGGCCGAATGGGCCTTGGGCTCTTGTGAGCCGGAACTCATGGGCTCGCTCGATTACCCGAGCCCATTAAGCCATAAATCCCATTCGAAGAGCGCTACGACGGACGGTTCGAATGGTTTGTCTAAGTATTTCAATTTGGTCTTTGGTCCATTTCACTCGTTCTTAGACATCAAAATGAACGAGCTTGTGCTTAGTTGCTAATTGCCTCAGTATTCCCTAAACCAGTCAAATGGGCGGGTGGGTTGGGTCGAAAATTAGTCTAATCCAAATTGATTTGTTTAACCTGTCTTGACTCATTTTCTATGTGATACTGTTTAGTGACCCCTACTCGACCCAATTCCCTAAACTCGTTCTCAAACTAAGGTAAGATTACAGAGTGAGCAAGTGTGAAGTTGAGTGAGTGTGAGAAAGAGTGAAGGGAGAGTCATAAAGGTGAGTCGGGTTGAAATAAGTTGTGAATCCATTTAATACTGTTAATATTTTGGATTTTACCATTTTAAATCCATTTATTAAATATAACTAATCATACAATAATCCGTCCCATCAATTATAGATGAAGAAATGAGTATATAACCCATTTTGACGGTTCTAGTATTTCCAATCTTAAAAAAACAACTGCAGGAGGCTTATGAAATCATTGCGTACGGACCAGGTAAAAGAAAAAATGAGTCAAAACTCAGATGGATGACCCGAAAAGAAAGTCGTTCACACCCAATATTCGTTCTTCAACCGCTAAGTCAAGCTCTTCGGGTCGTACCGACCAAAAAAAAAAAAGCTCTTCGGGTCGTGCCTCGAAGTCCTGGTACTAACTCAGGATTCACATTAAAATAGGCGAATCCGCCTTTCTTCAATCACATCCGTCCCTTCCCCTCGAGAAGGTCAAGCAAATAAGAGGGGGCATCTCAATCATTGGTGATTTTACAGTTAATTATAGGAAACGATCATAGAAAGATAATGGAAAACTCGGATGCACTTGGGAAGATACCCAATGATCAAGGCCGCATGCCGTGTGAGTGAAGTCGAAATTGCGTCTAGTCAGCGGGTCAACGCCCGTCACGGGACGTCCACCGTTGCTTGACTCGAAAGGGGGTCTTCCTCTTGGTCGAGCACTCGGAGATTGGCCACCCCGACTTGCTCAAAAAGTAAGTTGCCACTGGTGCAGCGGCGAACGAACGTCATTCGACCTCTCATGCGACTTTGACGACATGGAGATTCATCGATTTGGATGCGATCGGAATTCGATGGGCGTGATTCTTAATAATTGGTGCACTTAACCCGGCCTTCGAGCCATGGATGAAAAGGCTATCTTATTTGAAAAAGAGAGTCGGAGAGGCTACTCATAGATATGAATATTATGCAAACCTCTTACGCGACCAGGATAGCATAATTCTCAATAGTTGATGCACGTAACTCGGCCTTCAAGCCATGGATGAACAGGCCATCTCATTTGGAAAAAGAGAGTCGGAGAGGCTACTCACACAAAACAGTTATTCAGTGCAGCTGGAGATGAACATTATCCAAAGCCCTTTATGTGACTTGGGCCACATGGAAAATCACATTGAAAATCGATTTGATTGTGAACGAAATTTGAAATGGCGTGATTCTCAATAGTTAGGGCACTCAACCCGGCCTTCGAGCCATGAATGAAAAGGCTATCTTATTTAAAAAGAAGAGGTGGGGAGACTACTCACACAAAGTTACTATTTAGTGCAGCGGGGGATGAACATTATCCAACCTTCTTACGTGACATGGATGGTATTGAGTATTCTATTGAAAATTGATTTAATTGTGATTGAAATTCGAAAGAGCGTGATTCTCAATAGTTAGTGCATTGAACCTGCCCTTGAATCTATGGATGAAAAAGCCGTCTTATTTGAAAAGAAGAGTTGGAGAGGCTACTCACACAAAGTTACTATATAGTGCAGCAGGGGATGAACATTATCTAAGCCTCTTATGTGACAAGGACAATATTGAGAATTATATTGAGAATCGATTTGACTATGATCGAAATTCGAAAGGGCGTGATTCTCAATAGTTAATGCACTCAACTCGGCCTTCAAGCCATGGATGAAGATGCCGTCTTATTTGAAAAAAGAGAGTTGGACAAGCTCTAGAGTCAGGCAAACGTTCTCGATAGTCGACGCATTCTCGATAGTCGACGCGCTTAATTATAACCGTATAGCACGGCGCCTTTCAAGATGAGAAACTACTAAGAAGGGCTACGACAACCTTACTTCAACAACGTCGAATTCTTTGAAGCCTTTTCCATTAATTTGACTTCAAGAAGGCATGAACGTCAACAATATAATGTTTGAAACAAAATTAGAGAGAGAGAGAGAGAGAGAAGGATGGTTTCTTATTAGGCGTGCGGAGTTTCGTATTCATTTTGGTTGACAATCAACGGAGGTCAAGTCTACAATCTCCTTAAGGCAGAGGAGAAGACGGAAAGTCGGATCGAATTGCAAGTTTAGAAAAGGCGGAGCATGTCCCCAACAGAACAAAATATACTGACTTGGAATATTTGGCTGCAATTTCCGATCCGAGACTTCTCTTATTCGGGTCATAGCAACTCGCCCCCGGGTCAAACTCCTTCTAGGACGATCAAGCTACGGAAATCGAATCTTGTTCTGGGCAAATTTGACGGTTTCAAATTTCGATTCCTGATGATGCCTTTCTTCATTTCGGCTTTTTCCAAGGGGCGCCAGGGGGCCTAATGCGAAAGGGGACGTGATGACTCGCTGAAAATGAAGGCAGCAGTGGGATGCATGTTGCCCCGCGAGACAAGGAGACACATTGTCCCGCTTTTTTGATTTTTGAGTCCGCCTCTTTTCTCGAAATTCAAATGTAGAAGATACCCAAGGTGATCGGTCTATCACGTCACGAGACCGTGGGGGTTGTTACAATTCCGGCCTGTTCCCCCATCCCTTGTCTCGGGATCGCACGTATGCTAAGAAAAGGGTCTCGTTCTGATGCCATTGCCATCCACATTGACCGGCGCGATCACACGAGCCAACAATACTCAAGGACGGCGATCATTCGAGACCGAGTTTCGAATCAAATCACAACACGAGGTCTCTCCTTTTCGAACGTGGGATTTTCAGGAAGGGGTGGGGGATCTGTGGTCTGAACGATTATATGTTATAATTACACGTGATCGACTCACATGTACCGGATGCATGCAAATCGATCGTGCGCGTTTCAAAGAGGGCCACGTGGTCAGATTAGACATGAGGGACCGCACGACAGCAAAGATGCAAAGACATACTTGGACCCAGATTTTGGAAAAGACGAGGACAAAACCATGCAGATGAATAGAGAGAGAGAGAGAGAGCTTTAAAAAGCCTGAACTGAAGACACGAAGTGGGAGGTCGTCAATCAATCTCGCAAAAGCCCCAAACATGGTCGGCGTGACGATGGGGACGAGATGGAAAAAAATTAGCATGCAAAAGTCAAGCCTCATCATCGACCCCCTATCCCTTTCTCGCTTTTGTCTCCTTCCCTTCCTCGAACTTCGGCACGGCTCTCCCTCAAATTTCTTCCTGCACGAATCATTAAAATAGAGCAAAAAAATGGAGGCAAGAACTGGGATTCAAAACTGCAGAACCACCCCATTGTCGTCAATGTCTCCGGTACCACGCCCGACATCAACATGGAACCCCAAAGGAGGAAAAAACAAAACAATTCGCGGTTCATCACTCTTTCGACATGACAAGAGTACCGTGAATTTCAACATGACTCAGAGTGTCTCGAAGACTTTAAGGCGGAATGATAATCAATTTCTATTTCCCGGATGAATTGATGAGGAAAAATACGCATTTGATAACGATACGAAATTGATGTCCTCGGAATAAAATTCATTTATAATGACACAAAATTTCTACCTCCCAAGTGGTGGGAGGCAGTGACGGCTAGTAGCGAGAGCAAGTAATGAAAAAAATTTATCTCTCATCTTCACTAAAGAAAAAAAAATTCTTGCTTTTGAAGTAAAAATTTGTTTCAAAATAAGAAAATTAAAATTGCGTTATTAATCGGATTTTTATTTTAATAATATTCTTTAATATAAAAAATACAAAAATAGAGAAATATGTGTTCTTGAAAATTAAAAAATACAAAAATAGAGAAATATAATGATTATCGAGCATGTCCTAACCTAGACCGCCCGAAGCATGATACGCGGAGCTCGCTTGAGAATTTCTGGATGAAATTCAGAAAAAAAGATGCTACGCGATCTAGATCTGGAGGCACCACATTCAAGAAGTCGAAGTCCTCCTCGAATTCTCACGCTCAGTGGAAAAAAGACCACCTGGTGGTCTTTTTGTCAATGGAGAAGCTGGTGTTGTCTCTTTTTGCAGGCTTTAAATCCCCCCCAAGAAGGTCATATTTTTTTCTTTTTTTAAGGATCAATCCCCAAGAAGGTCATCTTGAACTGCGCCACAATATTAAATTAGGGTTTCATCTGCCAAGATTGCACTGTCTCAAGAGCCCATGACAATCAAGGGATGCAGCCAAGTTGCTAGTACCGATGCCCTTTCGCGCAATTCGTTGCATTTCTTTAATGTCGAATTCTTAATCTATTCGAAGGAAATTGCCAATATGAATGACATCCTTTGCGGTCACAAAAAGGAAAAAGAATGGGAGTGTGTTGTACTTGAAAGTGGACATGCAGCTTGCCTGAGTAGGAACTTCCCAAGATGCTGACAGAGACCCCATTATAGCTTTGTCTTAGAATTGTGGGAAGGGTATCTTTGGGATCTCTTTCCATGACACTGGAAGGGCAAAGATGAGGCTCTAGATAAAAAGTAAAAAGACAAAGATAAGCCAAAAGCAAAAAAAAAAAATGGAAAGGCAGGATGGTCTAGTTAATTGTCCTAGCAAAGACCATGTTAGCCAATGATAAGCACGAACCCGTTTCGCCGATGACTTAAAAATCCTTTAAAAATTCACTGATATGGGGCGGGGGGTGACGATAGAGATGATATTAGCCCACATGGCACGCAATTTTTATGAGGATGATAAGTCGCATTACTCGGCAAATGAGATGAAACTTCCCGCCCCAATGACGCACTCAAGTTGCGATTTTTTCCTTTGGTCGTATATGATATACAAAAAAAAAAAAAAAAAAAAAAAAGGCTCCGGGTCGTATCGAAGTTGGAGCCACGCCACTCCGATCGAGTGCGGTCGAAGATCTTTGGTAGACAGACAGACATAAGGGTCCAATTCTGGAGAACCAGAACTCAGAAAAGGGACGATTTAAATACGAAATCGCGGGCCACAGGCTTTTTAGGTTCACTAATCTTCGAACAGGAAACAAAGTGGAGAACATGATTCCCTCTTTTCCCTCCCCCAACTCTTTTTTCACTTTTTGGCCAAATCCTGTGTTTAAGCACGATCGATTGCGGGATTACATCAAGTCCATTCCTTTTTTTTTTTTGTTATTTGGCCGAACAACTCCATTACTTTAATCGCCATTTACTGAAGAAGAAAAGAAAGAAAGAAAGAGCTGGTCAGCTTCTGGAGGGGGCATCATCTCAAATTCCCGTCAAATTGCATTTCTCCTCCAGAAAGAGAATATGCCCTATTAATTAAGTAATTTACGGGTAACCCGGGGCTTACTATTCATTACTTCACCCAAATTCGAATATGTCTTGCAATCTATCTTTCTCGACTCATGAGAAATTATTCAATCAGTCCTAAACTTATTATACATATGTCAATTTAGGCCTAAGCTTTTTAATTTTATCAATCTAGTTCTAAATTTTTTTTACGAAATTCCAACGTATTTCTTCTAGCCAATTTTGGTTCGAAACGGTTGACACGACGATGTGCTACATAAATAACTGATGATGACTAGATTGTCACGTTAGCGATTCTCGACGAAAACCATTTAGAATGACTACACTAAAAATTTTACACAAAAAGTTTAGAATTAAATTGTCAAAATAAAAAAGTTTGAGATTGAATTGTCATTCTTACGATATGTTTAGGACCAATTGGGTAATTTTTCCAAAGATCTCGAGTTACAAACAAATAAGCTTTGAATCAAAATGTGTCGATATGATATTTATACTTTGAGGATGACCGGGAAGTACTTTGATTACGTTATATACGGCGTAAAATGCTGTAGTTACGATGTTGTTATCTCGAAGATGACATTCCATTTATATTGGAAGAAGCCATAAAAGCAACGCGTCTCGATCGAATATTTTAGTCTATAAAATGGTAAAGTCCAATTGAGTTAACTTAGATAGAATTATTGGACGTCGCTTGCAAAAGCACCAATTGACCGGGCACGCACTAATCTTAATCTTATTAATATCCTCCAGCCCGACATTCCACAAAAAAACATTAATCCAAGATTAGTCCCGCTAATCAAATGCATCAACCTATTGTATTAACTACATACTGCCGCGATACATTGAACTAAGAACTAAGAAAGCAACCGACCCATTTATATATACCAGAAAACGAAATCCCCACTCTTTTACCGATGTGACTGGAACGGTCTTGAAACGATGTAAAATGATGAAATCACGGGTGGTTTTACATCGTCGTCGTGGTGGTCCGAGTGGGTGGGGTGGAGGGGCAACACGGAAGAGGAATCATATGCTCGTGGACATAATGAGAGAGGCTCCCAAATGTTGCGAAAAGGGAGATGATGAAGCTCCCCGTCATCGTCATCACTCATCGCCGTCGTCGTCACAGGGCCCCCGAGAGGTGGCGCATTCGATGATTAGACGGAAGCACGAGGCGTCGTGCACGGGCACTTTCCCGGTTCCTTTGTGCCAGATGTCATGACTTCATCTATTCATTTGAAGGTTATCACCTTGAAAAATTATAAACCGGCACGTATGTGATAAATTTTATTAAAATTAATTTTTAATCACAAAATAATTATAATTAATATAATTGTGATAAATTTACTTTAATCTCTTTTTTTTTTTAACTATCAAAAACTCCAAATTGATACATTCGTAACAAAGTCACTCTCCATTAATTTCTATTAAAATGGATAATCTTATCTAACTCAATAATTGAACAGTAAAATTTAACGTAAATTAATGGAGAGTAAATTTATCTCGAGTGTATCAATTTTAGGTTTTTCATGATTAAAAAATTAATTTCAAATAAATTTATCACAAATATATAATTTGTGATTTTCATATCCAATGTATCAAAATTGATTTTCCAACTTGATATAACACTTGATATGATAGAGAGTGCGAGTGGATGTAAAACGAGTGAGTCGCATTCAATATGCGTTTATGAAATTGTCTTGTTACTTAATGTGTTAATTTTAAGCATTAATGATATTAAATTATTCATAATATTGTGCTTTTTTAATTTAATTGTACGGTCACTTTTCACTTAAGGCTCTTGGCTGTCCCTACTTTGGCCGGGTAGGGCCAAAAGGCTAAGAAGAGCTTTATTTTATGTCCCGCTATGTTTTCTCGATTATGCCCTTCCATCTCGTCCCAAAATTACCACAATGCCCATCGGCCCGATACTCGTGAAACGCCAGCCGTAGAGCCCCGGTGGCTTCCTCTCCGCCGTCGATTACTGCACCAGCGCTCCTGGCTTCCAGGCAACTTCCTGGAGCCAGCACGAATTGTCTTTGAAAAATTAGTGATGGATCGATAAATGATTGACGATTTTACAGTGACAAATCAATATGATTAGGAAGCATGTTGTGTTCGAGAGTGCAGACAACCTTGGTACGTAAGTGAGGAAGCAGGATCGCATTTTCAACAACAGACTTGTCAATCCCGGATTTCATTCTTCTTTTCACGTGATCAGGGCTTTTGCAATCCTATGCGTCGGGCCAAATTCATTTGAATCTCCTAATTGTCGTCACTATTGCTAAGTTGATGATTTGATTCTTTCTAGGATGAAAAGGAGAGGGAAAAGGACAAGAAGGACTAAGTCACGCTTCTTGACCGCTCGGGCCAGGTTCGTACAAATTCACGATGGAACCCGGAAGAGGTGCTTGAGGCCAAAAGAATAAAGAAGATAAGGCAGACGTGGAAAAGAGATAAGCATCTTTTGTCACTAATAAATAATATAATAAATACACATTTGACAAAGAAAAAGAAGCAAATTACAATACAGGAAAATCGCCCAATCAGTTTTAAATTTTATTGTACACAAATTAATATAGTCATTTAATTTTTCAATTTTTGTAATTTGATTCTAAACTTTTTTACTATAATACTTCCAATGAAAATTGATCTGGAAAATCATATTGAAGTTTCATGCGAAGATTTATTACTTGATTGGTGGAATTAGAAAATCTGGAGTTGAATCGACATTCGCACGATAGGTAGAGGACTGATTGGCCAATTTTCCCGTGGACCCATGCTCAGTACTCGACTCTCCATGTGATCCGAATCCGAATCATTTGGCATGGCTCGCCATCGACATCAAGTGATGCGAGGGCAACGATTTTGGTGGCAAAAGCAAGGAAGCAAAGACGAAGGTTCTCTCTCCTTACCGTCCAAATTCATCCGCCCTTCTATCTTGTCCTCTTGCAGCGAAAAATGGAACTCAGTACCCAATTCATAAAATAATGCGCGCCGACTTTAGCCAAAGGGTAAATCAGAATAATCGATTCATGAACTTAGCACATTAACCTGTGATCTTGTTTGAAAAACCGTTTTAAGTCCAAATTCACGTTCCTAAGTTCTCGAGGCTGCCTCTAGGGCATCGCGCGTCCGTGTTTTCTGCTCATTGAGAATCGATTGGTTGGTCATTCGTTAATTATGGAATCATGTCTCTAGCCTCGAGCAATCTTAAGGCGGCACCGTACGTTGTCTCTAGGAGTAAGCATATCGGACTGCCTGGATTGGGAACTGCTTAGACCGGATTGCGCAAGCTAGTTTGGTCTAATTCCAAGGAGCATCGGTCAAGTTCCAACTTCCCGGTTTCATATTCAATTCGGTTCCCCGTTTCGAAAGAGAATCACACTGATACTTTTAAAAAATAAATTAAATTTCTTAAAAATAATAATAAATTCTAAATTGTAATAATTTTTTTTTTTAATTTTCTTTACTAAGTGGTTGGTTCAATTGACCGACCGAACCGATTAGTTGGGTCCAGTTCTTGATCTTAGAACCATCCGGTTAGATCTCTTCCCAAAAAATAGGAACCGGTCCTTTCTATTTAATTCTTGATTTTTAAGTGGAACTAAACCAAGCTGGGAACCGATCACCTTAGTCATGTCTTATTGAGAAAGTTGAATTGAAATGTTTAGACGACCCGTTCTAAATACGAAATTCCAACTCAATTTGACTGACATGGGGAGCCTTCCTTGGGTCACTCCGAGGGCCAATTTGTCATTTCTGGCACCCCGGCTCCAGATGGCAGTCGCGTAGATTCGTTGAAATTTCGGGGCAATACAGGGGATTCATTATTTTATAAATAGAATCTGGTTCCTCTGAAGCGGGGGGAGCGTGGCTCTCTCCCCTCTCCCTAAGAAAGAAGAAAGACCTATGGAACCAGTTCCGCCGGGAGCTCACTGAAAACGTTAATTTCCTCGCTCAAGGTCGGTTTTTTCAACACCTTGTTGGAGTTTGGGACCGCCCCATTCTTGCTTCGAGAGCTGTTCATTTCCCAATTTTCCTCCCTTTCTTGCGCTCTGTTTTCTTGTCCTCTGTTCACTGGAGCTGAGTGATTGTTGGACGAAGTTTTGGGTGATGGATCGTCAGACATGACTCGAAATCTTTGCTTCTCAATTCAGATTTCGTGGAGGGTTGATGGGTCGTGGGCTGTTTTGGCGTCTTCCCTCGTTTAGGTGAGTGACACTGACATGTTCTCTGCTCTGTTCTTGGGATTCGTGTGTTCTTGATGACTCTGAAGGTGGAAGCTTTGGTCTTTGGCAGAGGAATGGAAAGTGTCTCCTCTGAATTTTGAAATTGCATTTTGTTAGTTTGGTATTTTTGTTCTTGTTGTTGTTGAGGAAACCTGTCTCTCTAGGAAATGGGAGCATCCTCGAATGTTCGTCTTCTCCTTGCTGATTGCATTGCTAATCTCCTTTGGGAATTGGCTTACCTAATTTATCGTGGTGATAGATATAGGCAATTGGGTTTCTAGTGAAGTAGGAATTAGTCGCTTCGTTTCGACGTGGAGCTGAAAGCGAAGTGCTCTGTTTTTTCCAGGATGTGATTGCCGATCACTTCAGGTCAAATGTGGTCCATCCATCCTTCTTTTCCTCATATAAAATAAACATAGAATCGCTTATTTTAAGTATGTTTTTCAGCTGAATCAATCACATCAAGAGCTCCATCTGTACTTTCACACGGGTTGGAGCCCTCTCTGGACAGCTCCCGCAGGGTGTGGCGTTAATTTCATGAGATTATCCTTCATATAATGTGGAGAGGAAATAATTCAAGCAAAGTTCTCTTCAAATCTTAGAGCAAACAATGTGCCAAAACTCAGATGAGTTATTTGTTCCACTAGGTATTAACCGGAGTGATTTTTCTTTTTTTTCCTAGAGATCACTCTCAAATACCTGAACGAAAAGATTATAATCTGCATGTAGAGATTAGCTATCTCCACACGATAGACATTCAGACCTGGGGTTCTTGGATGAGTAATCAGCTTAATCTGATTTATGTTTTGTTTGCTTGCAATACTAAATGGCTTGTAACATGCAATATCATGATTTTTCATGCGAGAATTTTTGCTTGTTCTTGTCTGGCTTTGGTTTGTCAGCCTTTGCTGAGTAGATTTACTTTCTTAGGTTGGATGTTAAGATGCGGAAAATGCTTCAGATAGTAAAGCGAGATGGACAAAGTAAAGAATAATAGATAGGATAATATATGCTCCTTAGTAATCCTGTATACCCTTTCTGCTGTGAGATGCTCAGCGAGTAAGACATTCTGTGCTTGCATTTTAAGTCACTGAATTTCTAAGTGTCTATCAGGTTTTACCGGACTATTCTATAGCCAGGTCCTTATTCTGCAAAACATATAGCCATTGCCTTCTCTCTCGTTGAAGAAAAAAGAAGAATTCACGTTTTCTACAAGCAAGACACCAAGGTTGCCCGGTGTGCTTTAGAAGAATGAAATATCATCTCTTAAACCTTGTTCAATTGTGGTTCAAATTCATGATTGAGATGCATAAGAATGCAGTTTGCTATTTGCTGATTTCAAGGCTTGGCATGACTTTACTTATGATTGTCAAACTTGTTTTATGGTTGTTGTCCTTCCTGAAGCCTGTCGTAAGTTGATGATCCTCCCTCGTCTTCTCTCTCTTTCCTCTCTTTATTACGCTAGTATTAGTACCTCTCTTGATCATGGTTTCTCCTTCACTTTACTATACCTGTAATTCTAGGGCTTCTGTGCATAGCCACATTCCACAGACCTCTCCTGTAGAAGAGTTCATTGCCTGAATGAGCATGCAGTATCCCTTCCATAAGCGGGAGGATATTTGCATCTTTATGACCTTCCCTGCCTCTAATATTTCTAAACTACCTTTAATCTGTGTACTTTTTTGGCATCATCGTTCATGCCGATGCATCTTTACTTGGAGATGTTTCGCATTAGTGCATTACATCCTCTTTGTGGGGTGGAAAAAAGTCACTAATATATTCAACTTGTGGTGTGCAGGGTTTGGCCGCTTGGTTGGATAAGATCTCGCAACCTTTGAGTTTAGAGCTCATCAATATGCAAGTTAACTGGCAAACTGAGAACCGAACTTGATAGTTTTACCCTGCCATATAGTGAGCAGGTGGTCCTCCAAAGTGAATCGTTGGTCAGATGCAAACATCACAGAAGAAGAGTCATTTAAGCATGTCGAACAAAATTTGTTACCAGTCTGCTCTTGAGATCGGCACCTATTGCTTGCCTCAGTTTCATACATTAGATTGCCACCCTTCCTACTGCACCCTTGAGTCATCCTCCGCTAGTGGAGGTTGTGCTATATACAACCCACCATCAACCATCAGCTTCTCATCCAATGGAAGTCCCGCATCCTTGCAAGATTCTGTGTCTTATCCACCTGATGCGCTACACTCCCCAGATAATATCTACGCCTCCTCCATAAGTGGATCTTGTGTCACTGACGATGCAAATGATTTTTTGCACAAGCTGAGAGAATTGGAGAACGTAATGCTTGGACCTGATTCGGATATTTCCATTAACTATGAGAGGAGTTTCCAGAAGGGGATCCATGTAGCTTCACCGGGGATCAAACTAATAGATGCAATAGAACGGAGGGATTTGAAACGAGTCCTCATAGCCTCTGCGAAGGCAGTTTCAGAAAATGATCTATGGACAGCGAACTGGTTGATGGATGAGTTGCGTGAAATGGTCTCAGTTTCTGGGGAACCAATCCAGCGGCTGGGAGCGTATATGTTGGAAGGTCTCGTTGCACGTTTGGCCTCCTCAGGAAGCTCCATCTATAAAGCTCTGCGATGCAAAGAACCTGAAAGCTCAGAGCTCCTCTCCTACATGCACATTCTATATGAGGTCTGTCCATACTTCAAATTTGGATACATGTCAGCAAATGGGGCGATAGCCGATGCAATGAAAAATGAGAATAGAGTCCACATTGTTGACTTCCAAATTGGTCAGGGCAGCCAGTGGATCACTTTAATCCAGGCATTTGCAGCAAGGCCTGGCGGGCCACCCCACATAAGAATAACTGGTTTCGATGATTCCACGTCAGCTTATGCCCGTGGAGGAGGATTGGAAATTGTGGGGAAGAGGCTTACTAAGCTTGCTCAGTTGTACAAAGTCCCATTCGAGTTCCATGCTGCATCAATACCAGGTTCGGATTTACTGCTTCACCATCTCGATGTTAGGCCTGGGGAGGCTTTGGCCGTAAATTTCGCATTTATGCTTCACCACATGCCTGATGAGAGTGTGAGCATTCAGAACCATCGGGACCGGCTCCTGAGGCTGGTCAAGAGCCTGTCACCGAAGGTGGTGACCCTAGTGGAGCAAGAGTCTAACACGAATACTGCTGCCTTTTTGCCACGGTTCATCGAGGCGATGGACTATTATGCAGCCATGTTTGAGTCGATCGATGTGACTCTTCACAGAGAGCACAAGGAGAGGATTAACGTAGAGCAGCACTGCCTGGCAAGAGATGTTGTCAATATAATCGCGTGCGAGGGAGTTGAGAGAGTCGAAAGGCACGAGCTTCTGGGGAAGTGGAGGTTGCGTTTTGCCATGGCAGGATTTAAACCATTCCCTTTGAGTTCCCTAGTGAACGGCACCATCAAGACGCTGTTGGAGAATTACTCTCACAAATATAGGCTTGAGGAGAGAGATGGAGCTCTTTATTTGGGATGGATGAACCGGGACTTGGTAGCGTCCTGTGCATGGGAGTGAAATAATCCGAGAAAGCATAAGACGGCAGATGGAGCAGCTGGAATTGTTCCTCTTCTTTTCATGTTTCGTTCCTTTGTAATCATTTAGCTCGCTACCTTTGATGAGGTGTTTGAAGCTGTTCACATTGTATAGTCTCCAGATTTCATGCTTGACTCTTTCACTGACAAAGATAGGACAAACTCATTTGCACTGGGTTGGAACTTTTTTTTGGTGACTTCTATACTGAAACTCAGCTGCAAATTTTTTCAATGAGGGAATGCTTTTAAAAGTTCACTGCTGCCCCCCTCCAACTACTTTTTATTGAATGCGGTCACGGATTTTATGAGTTTGTCATGTAATCATGTTGGGAAGGCGTCGGACATTATAAGAATTCCTACCGTTTACGTGTTTGCTTGAATTACAGGGTATGACTGGATCCTAGTAAAAAGAGCTGGACCTTGTTTCTGCTCAAAAGAGAGGATTTTGGCAGCCTCTCTCCCTCACTGTTACATCAATTTGCTTGAATAGTCGAGAAGATAATACTTTCTTCCAGAGATGAAGTCTTAAAAGTTTGTGAGATCTTTTCATTACGTTCGCCCCCTTTCACACTAAAGATAAGATGCCATACGAGCGAGTAGCATACCCATCGAACTATTAAATCACTCAAAGAAAACAAGTATGCCGTTGTTACATAGGTTAAAGAGCTGTCTCATATTTGCTCAATTTTCCCTACGTGGCTTTAATTATACAAATGATTTGGCATGAAGGAGAAATGATTTCTTTGCAAGTGCCAGGGAACTTCTAAGAATAAATAGATTGCCCTCACATTTGATTCTCCTTGGATCTGTTATCAACTGATAATATTTTGACTAATATGTAATCATCAGTGCAGAGTTAAATCTAAACATCTGTTACCAAATCTAGGCAACTTCCAATGACCTATGCCACACCTGATCACTCATACATTAACA
The DNA here is from genome assembly GCA_014182365.1 of Eucalyptus tenuipes. Classification (NCBI taxonomy): domain Eukaryota; kingdom Viridiplantae; phylum Streptophyta; class Magnoliopsida; order Myrtales; family Myrtaceae; genus Eucalyptus; species Eucalyptus tenuipes. The sequence continues at coordinate 20,164,670 of CM024537.1, forward strand.
TAAGAAAAATAGTACAGCCTCGGCGAACGTTTTGTGCGCGGGTTGAACATTACAGATTGGGACACTGGTTTAGCTTTGAACAGCTGCTGCATTAGATGGCTGTTGCTGTGGGTGTGAATTCTCCCCCATCACATTCACGACAGAGTCGAGATGAACAGGATCACGGTCCCCTGATTTAGTACTCGACAGGTCTTCTTTTTGCTCACTAATTCGATCCTCAGGACCCAAATCATTATTTAATACTGTTCTATCCCCAACTTCATCACCAGTTCCCGATGTTTCTTCAGCCTTGCCATTGGATTGGTCGGTTGACTTACTCCCAGAAGCTGAACTAGCATTCTCCCCAACACTGTGAGACACGGTCTCACCATCCGGAGATTTGACGTTCACATCTCCACTTTGCGTGGTTGCATGACCATTGAATCCCCCAGGATTAGGCATGATTGTCCTTGAAGGAGGGACAGAATGGTCATGCTGACCCTCATAAGTGGTCATGACCAACTTTGCATCATGAGACGCCCTCTCTACATGCTTTTTAGCTGGACATCCGGTGCTTGAACATCTGTAGTAACTCCTGCAATGCACAAGCAGGGGTCAGTCCACACCAAGGCTATTGCCAGATAAGACAAGAGAGTTCCATTTCTTTTCACATTTAAACGAGTTTTCTGCTAATATACACGTCTCATTGTCAGATAAGAGAACAATGGGTAAAAGGGAAAATCAATACTGAGGGGACATTCATTAATAACTAAGATAAAAATCTCAGGGGAAGAGAATGAAATGCAAGTAGCAATTCAAGGCCTTTAATTGCAACTATGAAACTAGCCCAATTATTTTAAGTACATCAACAGATTTCTAGTATCTTGCCTCATCCTTGTAAGCACCTTGCATTACATCAAAGGCAAAGTTTGGTTTTTTGTGGGGTTGATGGTGGAAAAGTTGACAGAGAGTCGCCCTTATTGCCACAAGTAGGAAAATGAGATGCTAATCAACATAAGCTACTGAGGAGGCCAGCTCAATGCCACAGGCTGTGATGCCAGCCTACCTTGCTTAAGTTATTTCTTACTCCATAAATTGAAAGAACTGTTATGCATGCCACAAAGTTGAAGATTAATCAAACGGAAGTACAGTACAATTACAAAGCACTAACAGTGCCTACCTCGGATTAGGGTTGCCTTTCACCATTTTCTGGCCATATTTGCGCCAACGGTACCCATCATTGACAATATCAACCTCACTCAGAGTGTGAACAACGATGCGTGCTTCAGTGGTAGGCTTATCCCCTGAAGGGATATCTGTGTTGCAACTGTCCTTTTTCCTGTTCAATTGTTCTGATAGTTAAAGAAAAGGCAACTTACAGGTCCTAGCAAGCAGTGGCAAAACTTGAGTTCTTTTTTTTTTTTCTTTTTATTTGGGGGGGAAGAATGGCCCCCGGGGATGGGGGGTTGTTGTGGAATATCAAGGAAAAATATTTAAGAAAAACTTCCAATACCAAAGTTAAAAGGAAAAAAAAGTAAAAAACCTAAAATTTTCCGCTCAACCAATACTAGCAAGAAATTGCCTACCTCTTTTTTGAACCAGGAGAATCCTCATCAGTAGCTATTTCATCCTGTACCTTGACTATTGCTGGTACCACAGGTTTCACGTCAGCAGGAGTGGGAACCGAAAGCTGAGGAGGTTTTTTGTCGTCGACCTGATGGGATGCCTCCTTCTTCACTTCTGATGATTTGTCTACAAAATTAAGAGCCAATTGATTTCACCACATTTTTTAAAGGGAAAAGAGAAAGCAAATTGATACTCCCCATACCTTGCGTGCTTATTGGGGAAGGCTTCTCTGGTTTCTCCTCAACTATAGACACGGCAAAGCTGACAGCCACTGGTAGGTGCTTCTGTGGGCTAGCATGACTATGCTCGCCTAAGTAGATGTTATCGGTAATCCGGCCACTACGCGAGCGCTCCACTTGTTTCTTCACAGGGCAGTATGGATGTGTACATCTGTAATAGCTACGCACAAATTCATTTCCTTTAACATTTTTCTGGCCATATTTTCGCCAATTATATCCATCCTCTGAACTCTTTTCATAACTGATAGAGGGAGTGCTGCCTTCTTGACCAGATTGTGACCCATGCTTAACACTTTCAGGGGTCAGCTCTGATGCTAAAGGTTCCTTTGACTGTACCCCTTGAAGCCCCACGCCACATCCAGGGGATTCTTTTGAATTTGATTTCTGATCAGGCTGAGGTGTATCACCTCCATTTTGAGGGCTGTTTTCAGGCTTCACCCCTTCAGGACCACTTTCATTTGGTGCACTTTCTTCAATAGCCATATGATCGCTTTAGATTAGGATTGTTAAAAGACTTCACTTGGTCAAAAGGCACACTATCATCTGAGCATAAAATGCACAACTCAGTATGATAAAGATTTGTAGACACTTTGCATAAAACAGTGTTTTGCTTGGACTTTTGGCATAAAAAGGCTGAGGAGAGTGTGATAAAAGAGATCCAATATCAATTAAAAAAAAAAAAAATAGAAAAAACAGACAACTTCATGAAGCTAGCTCTAGAACAACTCCAAAAGTATTACATTCTTTAAATAGTTCACAACAAGTCCAAGCAAAATGAACTGATGCACAGAAAGATTAACAGGGGCGAAGAATTGTTTCTAGCATGTCTAGAAACATGCAAACATAATCTTCCATGACACCAAAAGCTAAAAGTCAGAAAACCAATAGTTAAGGTAACTACAACAAGAACATTCAACTCCAACTAAAGCTTCCCGGTCCCTTTCCTTCCCCATTGGCCCTAGAGCAACCAGGGGTATCAACTTATTGATTTTCATCTTTCAGAATGTATGACTACTTACAAGATGTGCTGCTTAAGAATCTAAGGAGCTTATAGGAAGCTATTCCATCCAACTTCAAGGTATTACAGCTCTAAACAGGATGCTTGGCTCAGCTTCCCTGACTAGAGTTACAGCTTTTCAAAGGCCTGTTTTAGCTCTTTTCAGGTACTCAACCAAACATTAGATGGCTGCAGCATCGCTGCTCTACCCAAATTCAGGTGCGGCTCGAAGGTGCTACACCTTCAAAACATGTATTTCCAAGCAAAGCTCCACCGCACATCATAACGCAGCTACAATGAATCTACAAAGTCCACAACTATCACACCCAACGAGCATGTTGCTAACTTATAAAAAGAAAATTGACAGTCTTCAACGAAAAATCCAATACCCAAAAGAGAGCCCAAAAACTTGACGATAAAACGGCACAATCTTCGCCCTTGGAGTCAACCCAAAATTGCCTCTTTTACTTATTTCCATAATCATCCAAGAACCAGAATTTTCCCCAAAAGTCTACTTGGGAGAGTAGAAAGAGAAAGACAATAATAGAAACTACAGCCTAACGAAACTATCTCGCCAATTCTTGCAGGCAAGAAGCAGAAATCGATTCAGTTGAACTTATTACTAGGATTTCCTCTTCCTTCTCTTCAATTCTCTTCTCATCTTTAGCCTTCTTTTCTGCTCAACATGAAATAGGGTCCTAACTTCTCATCAAACTCGACTGAACTCGACAAATTGATGGAAAACCGGCTCAAAATCACAAGAAACCACAAGACCCGGGACCAATTCCCTTCATTCCAAAACCCAGGGGAAAGAAATGGCAAGCACCAACCAAAATTAACGCTCGGGCGTTCAGCTAAACACTGAAAAATCGAAAATTCCAACCCGTCGAGCCCCGGACAGCTAAAATTACACGGCTCCGGAGCACAATCAAGAAGCGAGCACCAGCTGAACATCATCAAGAAAATCCAAAAGGGGGGAGGGGGGAACCCAAGAAAAGGAATCAACTTCACCTTCAATTTCCCAGCTCGATCAGAACCCAATTCAAGTCCCGACCCCACGCACCCACCCAACCACCCGCGAACCGCGGCCGTCGATTTGCGACGACGACGATGACGAAACGGCCAGGCGGCGCGGTTCAATTCGCGGGGGAGAGAGAGAGAGAGGGGGTGGGGAGAGTTCGGAGAAAAGCTCTGAGATTTCGAAGCCCAGTCCAACTCCGGGGAGAAGAAAGGGAAGGAGGAAGGAGGTGGAGGTGGAGGACGAGGACGAGGATGGGAAGCGGGACCGGGTGCGGTCGGGAACATCGGAGCATCTTTGCTCCCCACCCTCGATGGAGCGCTATCATTGGATGCTCGTGGGGGCCCACGGTCTGGGGGACCAGACCGTCGGACCCTGTCGGAGACCCGTTTTGGGATTTCGCCGGCCGCGACGAGAGAGCCACCCCCGCGTGCCGTTTGACTTCGCCGCCCTCTCGGGCGGGATCGCGGTTTGACGATTTTGCCCCTCGCGGGTCTCGTGCGCCGGCTCTCGGTGCGCGCATTTTGGCCCCCCACGCAATATATATAAAATAGTCATTCCGCACTATGGAAAGGAAAAGGGCATATGTTCCACGGAAAATATAATATAGTCTCGAGAATATTTCCTTCCATCTCTCGATTGTTATTCGACGCTTGATCCGATGCTGCCCTTTGGCTCCATTTTCAACTTTTTACCTTTTCTTTTTTTTTTTTTTTTTTTTTGCCCCCTTTCAACTCTGGCCTACGTAAGCTCGGGCATATATACATATTCGCCGCGTCGAAATTTCCAAGGAAAAAGGAAGAAAGAAGAAAAGATGGCGAATTATTACTCAATCATTGCTCCTCGAACGGCAAAGCATGTATCGAAGGAGGAGAAAGTCGACGCTTTGGAAGGAGTCTCTTGGCATCGTATCCGGTGTCTTTCATGATTTAGCATTTTGTCCGATGTGGGTGTTGGTTTCTTCATTCAATTGGAGCAGTGATCATATCACATAAGTAATCGTGCGGAACGAGTATATACAAATTGGGTAAGTGCTCGATGGAAAGAGTAAATTGCTTTGGATGGAAAGATCAATTATCTAGCCTTGAAGCAGTGACATTAATCCTCCTGTGCCTATGGCTTGAGATGCATTTCCTTTGCTCCCCAAAAAGACATTATGGCCCTAATCGGCTAAATCCTCATTATTTTTGTTTTCCATAACAAAAAAAGCACAAAAATCTGTTTGGCGACATCAACTAATTTTTCTTTCATGAGAATAAATTCGGAACAAAAACAAGAAGTAAAAAAAATTATTTCTTTGGTCCCGAAAACAATTTTAGAAATAAGTCATTTTTTTTTTCTTCATCTTCCTCCTCTAGTGGTCGTCGGGCTTGGCGATGGTCGATGACTGGCTAGAGATGAGGTTAGGTGACCTCGCTAGAGGTCAAGAGTCTCTCTTGAGGCTAGTGAGGCTACTAACTCTTATCTTAGCTCGGTTGTCAGCCATCGCCAAGGCCCGGCGCACGACCGATTAGAGAAGGAAGAAGAAGAGAGGAAAAGAAAAATCTTAGAAAATTATTAAAAAAATTTAAAAATTCTATGTAAAAAAATTGAGGGTTGTACTAAATGCATTTCCATTCTTTCTATTCTTTTTTTGTTTCAAGAATGAAATTTTTTTATAGTTATCAAACACGTTCGAATACTTAGAAACTCGCACATGGAATAAAATTTGAAAAAGCTATTTCCAAGCAAAAATTATTCTTAAAAGCAGAATGCTTACTAAAGGTGTGTTTGATAACCATTCTATTCCCAATAACAATTTCTACTCAAAAATGATTTTTTTATTTTATTTCTATGAACAATTTCTGAACATTTAAAGGTATTTGATAATTACCCAAAATTTTTATTCTCGAATTAGAAATGTGTTTAGTAGGCCCTTTAATTTTTTTGTTCATTTTGATTTTTTAATACTTTTATTATATTTTTTTTTTTCTTTTTCCTCCTTCTTTATGGTCAAAGACCAGCTAGGTGAGGTTTGGTGAGCTCGTCGGAGGCTCGTTGGTCACCTCAAGCCTCAGTCTCACATATTTGGACAAGGCTTGACTTCGCTCGGGCGGCGTAAGGTTAGGCTCGCCCGACTCTCCTCGACAGATTTGGCAAGGCAAGCCTCACTAACCACTAGCAAGGCGGCCTCGCTAGGCCAAGGCGAGGCCAACCTCACCACGTCTTGGCGAGGTTGAGCCCCATTGGTGGCCTAGCAAGGCTTGCCTAGTTACTATTGAGGCCCGCCTAGATATGCAAGGTTGAGGCTCGTGGTGGCCAGGTGACCTACGACAAGCTCGTTGGATCTCACCTAGCCGATTGCCCGCCACTGTTGGTGGCAACGGAGTGGCCGGTGACCGATTGGAGGAAGAAGAAGAGACAAAGAGAAAAAAGAAAAAAGGTTTGAGTTGGATTCTAGAATTGTTATCGGGAATAAAGGAATTAATTTTTTTCTATTGTTTGCTTATATTCCAAATTTATTTTCGAGAACAAAAACCGGATTTTTGTTTTCGAAAATAAAAAATTTACCAAACGAATTTTTGTTCTAAATCTATTTCTAGGAATAAAAAAAATATAATCAATTACTATTTGGTTGGTTGCTTAATGCATTCGGGAATAGATTTGGAATGGAAATCCATTCAGTAAATTTTTTATTCCCGAAAATAAAAATCCTTTTTTTTATATTTCTGAGAATAGATTTGGAACAAAATCAAAAAAACGTAGAAAAATTTATTTTTTTGTTTCCCAGAATAATTCCAGATTCAAACCAAAACCTATTATTTCTTTTTTTCTTTTTCCTCTTCTCTACTTCTCTCTTTTTCTCTTTTCTTCTTCCCTCCAATTGGTCATTAGCCACTGTTGGCCACTGGCAACGACAGCAGCGATGGCCGACGACCAACTAGGCAAGGTTCGGCGAGTTTACCGGAGGCTCGCCTGGCGGCTTCAGCCTTGCAGATTTGGGCAAGACTTGACCTCGCCTAAGCGGCGTGAGGTCAGCCTCACCTAGAATTGTGAGGCTGAGGCTTGCGGTGGCCATGCAAGCTTCAAACGAGCTCACCAAACCTCACCCAGTCGATTGTTGGCCACTGTTGTTGCCGGCAACTAGCCACAAAGAATGAGGAAGAAGAAGACTAAAGAAAAAAAAAAAAAAAAAAAAAAAAAAAATAAAAGTACTAAAAATCAAAATAAACAAAAAATTTAAGAGTCCTATCAAATGTATTTCTATTCCAAGAATAAAAATTTTAACCAGTTACCAAACCCCTTTAAATGCTCAAAAGTTATTCTCGGGAATAGAATAAAAAATAATCATTTTTGAGTAGAAATTATTCTTAAGAGCAAAATGGTTACCAAGCACACTTCAGATACACCTTATATGGACGAATTGAAAGTGTTCACCTTTGTAGTAATCGATTATATCAGGTCTTGCTTTCGATGAGTAACTTTAATGTGGATCTTGCTTTGGCATTGATTCACAAGCTGTCTTTGGCTCTAAACAAGACTTGAAATATTGCATTCTTATCCTCTAACTTTCTGCTAGGGGAAAAGTAAAAAAGAAAAAAAGAAAAAGGATCCTAAACTTATTACATTGATACCGGTTCAATCATAAATCTTTTAAGTGAACCAATTTGGTCCTAAACTTTTTGCATTTGTATCAACTCAATCTATTTGACCAATATAAGCCGGAAATTGCTAACGTAAATACCGACGGTCTTACATGGTATGGTCGGCAGACTTGGCACTAACGTGGAAATTTTTTATATTTTTTGATATTTTCAGATTTTAAAAAAAATCATAATTTTTTAGTATTTTTCTCTTTTTCTTTCTCTTTTCTTTTTCGTTACCCTCTTGGTCGATGAGGTCATTGGAGCCACGGGCTGGTTAGGGCAAGGGCCTCCGCACCCTTGTCGGCTATGGGTAGGGCATCGAGCCCTCGCCTAGACCCAAGCGAGGGCCAAAACCCTCGCCTATTGGCTAGTGAGGGCCATGACACCCTCGCCCAGACCAAGCAAGGGCATTAAAAGCCTCGCCGGCCACAGGCTATGAAGCATGGACACGTTGCACGTGCTTCCGTGTCGTGTCTGACACATGGTCAACTTTTCTCGATACGCGTGTCCGGAAGATGATGGAGGGTGGAGGTGAGGGCGAGGGAGAAGAGACAAGGCTGCGAGCGACGGCGAGCCCGCGACGGTGAGAGATGGCTAAAGAAAAAGTAGAGACTGAGGCGAGGGCTGCCACTGTGATGCTGTGATGGATCAGCGACGAGGCTGCAGCTGTGAGGGAGGAAGGGTTGAAGGCAAGGCGGTGAACGATTATGATGAGGACCGAGAGCAAGCATAGGAAGGGGGTCGTGTGGCGAGGAGGAGGAGAAGGATCAAGAGGATGGGGGTGTGCGGCAAGGAGGAGGAGGAGGAGAAGGGGGGCGTTGCATAGGGTTTTTGATAAAGAAACTCAAAAACAATAAATAAATAAAAAGGACCCTGATGGTGTGATTTTTCATTTTAGAGAGAGGGGGAAGTGACAGCTTGTCAGGTGGTGGGAGAGAGAGAGAAAAGTGAAATAAATTTGGGGATGGGGGGAAATAGACGAGGGAAAGAATGGAGTGGGGGTTGGGGGTGGACCCCCCTAAGGGGACTTTTATTTTAATCAGAAAAATAAATAAATGAGATTAAAAAGTAATTTCGAAAAATAAAAGTACTGAATCTTGAATGATGATAAATTTTGGTTATTGTAGAAGATCATGGATTTATTTAAATAAGTTGATTCTAATTTCTTGTTAGACATTAGTTTCATCAATAACTTTCGTTAAAGTTAAAAACATATTTCCAAATATGGATACGCATTAACTATGAATATGTCTTTCGAATTGCCAATGAATTGATTTATTAATATTATTAGTGTAAATTCATTGTAGGCTCTTTTTTTAAATTAATTATTTATTTAGGAATTTGAATCAAATTTATTAAAAATCAAAATATTCGTTTAATATACAACGTGTAGGAATTATCTATTTTTGAAAAATGACGTATCAACTTGTCGTGTTATATCCCATGTCCGTGCTACTTAGGCCACAGGTGAGGGCCTCCACACCCTTGTCAGCCTAAAGCAAAAGGCACGAAGGCCCTCGCTCATGGCCAGCAAGGGCCACGAAGCCTTGCCCAGACTAGGCAAAGGCGTTGCATCACCACAATCTGGCACAATAATCTGGGCAAGAGCCTGATGCCCTCATCTTTGGTCGGCAAGCTTGCCAACTAATAATGTACTAAAAATTTTAAAAGAAGGAAAATAAAGACAAAAAAAAAAACAAAAAAATTCGAAAAAAATATTTATATATTTTAAAAAATTTGTCTATATCGGCGTCGGTCATACCATGTAGGATTGCCAACATCCAAGTTAGCAATTTCTCGTTTGTGGCTAGCGACCTCGCGACCAACAGTGTATAGAAAAATTAAAAAGAAAGAAAAGAAAAGAGAAAAAGAAAAAAAATAAATAAATAAATAAAAAATTATGTCAACGTCGATCGTGCCACATGGGATTGCTGACGTCCAAGTCAGCAATTTCCAGCCTAAATTGGCCGAATAGATTAAAATGTTTATGGCTGAATTTGTACAAATATAATAAGTTTATGATTTTTCTGGTATTTTTTCCCCTTTGCTGGGATGAGGTGCCAAATCAAGTTGTCATTCATAATCATGGAGACCCAATGATAAGTTGCCCAGAAACTTACTTTTCACTTAATAAAAAACAACTTTGCTATAGTTCTTATAAGAAAATGGCACAAATAGTTATTGAACTTGACCTAATGTATAATATGATCAATAAACTTTTAATTTGTTCAATATCGTTCTAAACTTTAGTTTAATATACAATATCATTCATGACTTTTAATTTGTTTAATACTATTCTTGAACTTTTGATACATGCAAACTAGTTCTTGCCCTATATATAGATATTCAATGTTATCATTCCATTAACTTAAATTCATGGACAACATCTAACATTTTTATATAGTACGTGAACTAATTCGAACATTTACCAAAAATTTAAGATCTACATTAAACAAATTAAAATTCAAGGACTAATAAATTCAAAGACCACATTACGCATTATATCAAAATTGAGGGATCATTTCTATTATTATCTCACTTTTTTTTATGTGTCACTCAACCATATGGCCTGGTCAACTCACATGCACAAACATGTCCTCTCTCAGCTTTTTTCCTCCATCACCAGAGCTTCATCTTCTCACTTGACCATCACTCCTTCACGTGCCCCAGCACACATGCCTTCATGTGTGCCCAGCGCTTCTACGATCCAACTGGCTTCCCGTGCGTTTCATGACCTCGATCCGCTCATTCGCCCGACGACAGGCTCGATCCGCCTCTGCTCGCTTTCGCGTCGACAAGGACACTCCACCTCCAGCTCAGATAGCCCGTAAGAATCCTTGCTGTTTCTGCAATAAAGGAGAGGCCTGTGCGGTGCTGCACTGGCTCTCTCGATGTTGTGTGACTTTCGGTTGAAACAATTAAATGGTTGCCCAGCTCTTACACCATATCGACCTCCTTTTCGTACTCTACAGATTGCTAGCGTACTCCATGCATGTATCCCCATCTCAGCCCAAACCGCGATGAACAAATTCAGTTGCGCCGCGCCTGTGGTTATAGCCGAGCCAAAAGGCTAGTTAATGCCAAAATGGTCGGCTGGTATGGCGTAATCCTATCGTTCCGCACCCAGAAAGTAATTTATTTACAACGCATAAGGGGTCTCCTGTTTCTTCTCTCCTTTTTTGGTCATAAACTCGGATCTATGAAATACTTTTCTGACCTCGTGGATCAAGTTAAATGCGAGCCAAAGCACAAGTGGGCGGCTCAAATATGGAACCGCCTGTAAACGGGGAAGGACAAGTACGGTTAAAATTCAATGTTGTCTAGAACGACACGGGAGTCTCGTCGGTTGATGACCACTTTTTTCTTGAACCTGCATGAGATTCTGCAGATGATGGGCAGATGATCTGCATCTCCTGGAGTCCTCCATCTCCTCTCCTTTGGCGATGGAGAAAGCAAGAGATTTAATGTCCTCACAAGCTTCACATGGTCTTGGGTTGGTGGGGCTCCCTCCCTCAAAAAGCCGGCTGCGGCTTTTGAGGGCTGCTCCTTGAAAAGCCGGCTTCTGGTCAGCCTAGGCAAACGAAACTGACCTTTGGGGCAAAATTAGGGTCAAACTTAGGATACAAGTGATTAATTGCTTTTGAAGTGTTGAATAACCCAAGCTGAGCCAAGACCTTTTGTCAAGCGACGTGAAGCAATTTTTAAACACCTCCTCTCATATGCAAGCCGAAGTAGGAGCAGCATGTGAATTCAATTGATTCGGATGGATGCACATACATGAAAGCGATAACATTAACTCTGTTACCATGTTAGAATGTCCAACTCATTTTTTTAAATTTATGGTTGATTATACCTTCTTGACATTGATAATGAAACTTCTCTCGGTATAACCTTTTAGTTTTTGAGAGACATGTATGTCGATCAGAGTAGGCTTTTACTGTCTTGATCAGATTCCTCTCTCCCCTTTTCAGACGCGTCATAATGATCAGTGCTGTGCAAATCTGGCTTTTAATGTCTTAATCGGATTCCTCTCCCCCTTTGATTTGGGCACCCTTGAGCTGTTGTCCCTGCAAATGAAGTTATTAGCAATCTATATCTGCTCCATATGGGATATACATTAATAGTCCTCCTCCTATTCCTCTTCCTCCTCCTCATCTCTTAGAAGAAAGATAAGTCCAAATCAACAACATTTCAATATGTGTTTTTCATTTTCGATAAGCAATAATCAATTCTAGAAAATAGTTCGTTTAATCAGATTATCCTATTATATAAACATATATATAATTGCTAAAAATAAAATTACCCTTTTCCTCATGCAAAATCACATGCCAAGAAGACCCTTCTCAAGCCCTAACGTCCCCCCTCCTTCAATCGACGACGTGCTCATCAATTTGCCATCTTTCTGCCCGAAAAGTCAACAAAACGAAACTTACCCCCAGAGAGATGGAGAAGGTGCTGCGGAAAACGACGCCGTGTCGTGCCGGACGAGCTCTCCCCAGAACGCACCAATAAATACCCGCGCAGACCCCATCCCCCGTCCTCGTCTCCCCGTGGCAAGTCCGTGAGCTCTCTTCTCCCTCCCTCGTTCTGCTGAAACCGACCACTTTGTCTCTCTCTCTCTCTCTTTCTGGAATCTTGCATTTTGAAGGTACGCCGGATTCGCTCCCTCTGCGTCTTACGTTGTACGCTCGCGTTGCTCCCTTCGTCCCCGTCCGAATCGCATTCCGCAGCGATCCGCTCGCTCGAGCGTGTCCGCTTTTTCAGTTCAGCTCGTTCGCTGCAGCGCAGTGGCGTGGGTGACGTGAGCTGTCCCGGGTCGCTGTTGGGTTCGATTCCTTTTGGCTCGAGAGTGATCGCTGCTGCGCGTCGCGCGTTTTTTTTTTTTTTTTTTCCAAAGGCGTCTCTTTTGCCGCGCGTGGGCGAATTGCTTCTGCGCCACTCGTTCGGCGAGCTCGCGCGTCGGGTTCGAATTCATGTCGAGTGGGTGCTCAGAGCGCGGTGAGGGATTGGTCGTGCTTGCTTCTGGCTGATTGCGGCGCGATCGTCCTCGCCAGCTCCGACGTTTCTGATGAAGAAATGATTCGAGTCTTCTTTTGTTTTGGTGATATATGGTGTTTGGGCATCTTGAATTTAGTTCATCGTTTGTATGCAGCCAGTGAATTCTGCAGTTTTCGACGGGTTTGTTCGATTTTCATCTGTTTTTTTTTTTTTTTTTTTTTCGGTTGTTTTTGAAATTACATTATGATTAAAGTAGATAGCGGCTGCTGTTGGATTCTCGTGAGTTGTCGGAGTGGTCAGTTCTATGGAAATTCTGCAAGGATTGGCTCTAGCTAGTATATTAAACATAATCTATAGGGGAAATTCTGTGTTCAGATTGCATTCATTGAATACATTTCAGTGGAAATCCAGTTTTATCGACCATCATCCTTTGTCTGATTTGCCTTATTGTAAGCATACAGACCTTGCCACGATTAAACCGTAGATGATATAGCTCAGGAGAAACTTTTCCTTGCGTGGCTAACCATGCTTTCTAATGTTGTCAGGCCATTGAGGTTTGTATGATCATTGAATAATATGCCGGCAGCAACTGCTGACACATCCAATCGAGATGTGGAACCTTTCCTGGAGCTTGATCCAACGGGGCGATTTGGGAGGTACAGCGATCTCCTTGGACATGGTGCAGTGAAAAAGGTCTACAGAGCATTTGATCAGGAAGAAGGAGTGGAGGTGGCTTGGAATCAGGTTCGTTTGGCTAATTTCAGCGACGATCCGGTGCTCATCAATCGTCTTTACTCAGAGGTTCAGTTGCTGAGCACATTGAAGAACAAATACATTATCGTCTGCCACAGTGTGTGGAGGAACGATGAAAACCATACTCTGAACTTCATTACGGAAGTATGCAATTCAGGGAACTTGAGGAATTACAGGAGGAAACATCGTCAGGTGTCTATCAAGGCACTGAAAAAATGGTCGAAGCAAATACTGGAGGGACTGGATTATCTCCATACGCATGACCCCTGCATCATTCACAGAGATTTGAATTGCAGCAATATCTTTATGAATGGGAACATTGGCCAGGTATGGCAATTGCCCTCCATTGGTATCTATATTTCTTTATGGACCACCCTACTCTCCAAAAGAAATGTAATTTCATCCAGAGACTTTGGAATTTGACGCTGTGAATTTGCCAAGTCCATGCTCATCGGCGGGCTTAAAAGTTAATTTGAATTGATGCAATTAAGTCCATGCCTATTATTTGCATTATGTTGACTTTGGTGACTTTTGATATTCGATTACCATTTTATTTATATCTCTTGTCAAAAGTTAAAATGTGCTTATGCGTCTATTTTAGATTTCACCCCCCCCCCCCCAATTCCCTACGTTCCTAGCTACCGCAACATGTAACTTTCTGTTGCAATTTGGTCTAAATATTTGTGTATCAAGAGTAATTAAAGGATGTGTAACTTTCTGCTTACATAGGGTCTGATTATCCTTGCTGGTTTTACTTTAGCCTCTAAGTGCAGCTGCAGAAGATAAACCTATCGCCTAGCCAATAATAATAAAAAAAAAAATGTAAACCTATCCTACATTGTTCTGGACTGGGATTGTATGAATGTATCCATTACTAGTTAGTATATATAATGCAAGAGGAGGCATGGTCTCACTAGTACTGATTGTATCTGTTTCTTTTTTTTCCCTTTTTTGGCTTTTATTGGCTCTTTCCTCTGTGTTCACGTCAAACTATTTGGTCACCTACTGCAATTCTGGATTAACCACATGAAATCTGAGAATATTAGAACTAATGCTTTGCACCATGTGAAAGTTCATGTGATTCCGGTCAGTTTACTCTTGTATGTTGGGCTTTCCACAACTCTGTAAACTCAGACATTCTGTACGAACAGGTAAAAATTGGTGATCTGGGGTTGGCAGCTATTGTGGGTAAGAGCCATATAGCGCATTCATTGATTGGGACTCCAGAGTATATGGCACCCGAGCTGTATGAGGAGGACTACACAGAGACGGTGGATATTTACTCTTTTGGAATGTGTTTGCTGGAGATGGTGACCATGGAGATACCCTACAGTGAATGTGACAGTATTGCCAAAATATACAAGAAGGTGACGGGTGGCGTATGGCCTCGAGCTATGACCAAAGTGACAAATCCAGAAGTGAAGGCTTTCATTGAGAAGTGCATAGCTCAGCCAAGGGCGCGACCATCAGCCTCCGATCTTCTCAAGGACCCCTTCTTTTCTGAGGTCTCTGCTGATGAAACTGACCTAACTGGCTGATTGCTCCACCAGCGAATTATTTGGCTGCGTTATTAACTAATTCCACCAGCCTAAATATCCCATCATTGACTATTGTCAATCCCTCTTCATACCTCGTGAATTTTTTCTCAGTCATGCTCATCAAGTACATAAGTAGTGGATAGAAGAAGAAGCAGAGTTGTAAGGAATAAAAAGGAAGAGGGGGGAAAGAATTGCAGATCTGTCTATCCTTGTATTCTTCTAGATTTACCAGTGCATTCTATCTTGTTACCCTTTCTAGCTGATTCATTATGCCTACTTAGTTACAATTAGTACGGTGCACTGATATGGTGCTGCTATGCCATGCGAATTTAGAAGAACATCAACCACAATTTAACAGTTTATTCCAAGGGAATTAAAAGAAGCACGTCGTATGGAAGAAGGCCTAGGAGACATGACCATCAGATTGGAGGAGCTCTTCCTTTGAATCTGTGGTTTCTGGCACGTCTGATACGGTGCTCGCATGACATTTATGCATTTGGAAAGCGAAAATGCGAGCGTCTCTTTTCAGACTTATGGCAGATGAATGAAATTTGTTGAAGCGCTGCTGTCTACTTTTCTTTTCTGGCATCCGAATGACAAAAGTTCCTCACTTCTGCTCATCCGTGGAAGTCACTAAGCAGGGACTTCTGCTGTCGATCAACATGGGGACATGAATCCTGTGGTGGTCAGCTTGCTGCTTGGAATCCAAGAAATGAGACTCTGTAACCTGCAATTAAAATTTGCTAGTCGGTATCAAAGGATTATTTTTACAGACTGCGAAAAGGAATGGCTAAAATCAAAAGTGGAAAAGCCTACATTCGAGCGAATGCACGTTCTCTTTTCTTTTCGAGTTGGCGGGCTCGGGCCAGTGGATCCTTTGTGTCGGGCCTACCCAACGCTGTCGATCTGTCATGCTTGGCATCATGCACGAGTTTTAGATAAGACTCATTGCGATGGATGCAAATCCACGGGCTCGATTCGAGCATGTCCACGCTCGCCCATTGAGCATGCCTAGTGGCGACTCTCCCGTGATCTATCTAATTTGTTCAATACTGGTCTGGTCATCAGAGGCAATCGACGGATGTGTTAAAAGATATTTAGATATCTGCTAGAGATGTTTACAATATTTCATTCGAAGTTTTATATCTATTTTGTTTTCCTTAGATAGTCACATATTAAAGCCTCTAAATAGGCTCTCAATGTACTATTTTCTATATATCGAATTATACAAAAAAATTTAAAACTTTTGTCTTTCACATTATTATTCTTGACTTATATCAGAGCCTCCTTTCTTGCCGGCTATCATAGGTCATGTCACTCCATAACAATTTCCCAAAGCTAGCTATACAGGCCGCTTGGTGCTACGATGCTAGCCATATAAGCCGCATCACTCGATTGTTGTCTTGCGAGCCAGTCGCTTGCTGTTTTCCCTCCGATTCTCGATCTTTCACACATCATTTGGAAAAGTCAACACTACCATCAAACTCATCGCCTTCATACTAGTTAGATTTGGAAGTTCACCACGAAAAGCGTCTAAGCCACAAGACTTGATTTGACTTGATTTCAAACTTAAGCTAAATTAATTACGATGAGTTGGGGGAAGATGTTGGAGATACTTTAATATCTTCCAAAGATATTTAGAATATTTCCTTTAATTTTTCATATCTAATTTGATTTCCTTAAATAGTCATCTTTTAAAGCCTTTATATCCATGTACTCTTTTTCAAACATAGAAATATTCGGAAAATTCCCCAATTCTTGTTTTCCATGTTATAATTCTTAAATAAATGAACCTGGTTCGGTTCCAAAGCAGCCTCACCTGCCCGTGCCAAATTCCTCAAGAGGCTTCCTCTGCATAACCAGCTCCGTCGGCTCTTGGGTCATTTGTTCGTATCGGGCTTTGACATACCGACATAGCATTTCTCTAATTTTCTCCCTCCGAAATCTCGGCAGAGTATGTTGAGATTAAAGCATCGCAGAGTTCAAGGTCCTTCTATTTCTCTTATAGAGATTGAAGCCTTAATCCCCCTACCTTCAATTATAATAATGCACAGAATTCCTCTGCAGCTTTAGAGGAATGTGTTGCTTGAGCTCTAAGCATCTAAGCTGGACTTCTTCATACCCGAAAATCTTCTTTGGCCCCACTCCACCTAAGCAGCCGCAATAACAAAATGCAAATAAAGAAACCTCCTTGCCCTTCCTCTCACGCTTTTGAATGCCCCCTTTTTTTTATAAACCCTAGATGCATCACCAGCCGATCCGCCATTGGATGCATCAAGGCGAGATTCAAGCTTTGAAGGTAGTTGGTTTGTCCAGATGAAGACTTTCCTTCTTTTTATTTTCTTCCTTCTCTTCCTTTTTGTCTGGGCAGAGACTTTGAAGGGGAGTTTTCTTTTTGCAAGTCAAGACAACGTATTCCATGTTTTTATAAAGACAACCGTGCACTATCAATGTCTATCCGAGCATTGCTGCTTTGAACACGGCATGGAAAATCGGTTAACAGTGACTTTCAACAATTCCCATATGTCGCTTTAGAGCGGGCTGTGCCATTATTAAATCGCTACATTGGCCAGGTAAAACTTCAATAGTTTATAAAAACTAATGCGAGTTGAGCCTTGCAAGAAAGCAAAAGTTTGGCGAAAATGTTATGTGAACGGAAGAAATTTAAAACCACAAAGAGCAATCACAATCGCAATCGCAATCGCCAATCCGAATTCTCTTGTACGTCTTAATAAAGTTTGAGTTTTTGGAACCGATTTGCAGTCTCTCTCAACGTACAAATACCCGAGATTGCTTGCTTTGCTTGTGTTCTAATTATTAATTTACAACTTGTTTAGAAAAAAAGATTATAAGGAAAAAGAAGAAGAAATTATTGGGATTGAGATATGTTGGGCAAGAAGCAAGCAAAGGCCACTCCCTCCAATTCCAAAGCTTCCTTATTTTCAGCAGCCGTGCCGTCTAGGGTGCGCCCGGTTTCCTCCTCGTCTTCGCTTTGGAAACCTTCGCCCTCACTTCTCCTTCTACGCCTCCCTCGTACTTTGTAATAATTTATTTACCTTCCGTAATAACCTTATTCCCCACTTTTCCCTCTCTCCAAATACCAATGCCTTTGATTCTGGAATGACAATCTTCTCGTCTTCTACCTGAGAAATAGGCCTGTAACATATCCATCAAGATCGAAATGTTCTCGTGGACTTGCACGACGGCGTCAAGTTTAATAAGTATGAGCTAGGGTAGTGATTAATTGCTAAGTATCGTGGATCGGGGAAAATTGGCACCATCAGGGCCAGTCGGGTCGATCTAGAGACTTTAGGATACGCGCGAGCGGAATACCAATTGGAAAAACCTTAGTTGAGACATGAAATGAGGGAGTCCTTGCGTAAACAAGTAGATCTAGGCTAAAAGTTACTCTCTCTACAAAGGAAGTAGATCGGTTATACATAAAAAGCAAAAAAAAAGTAGCTGGGTTTGCGTTGGTTCATATAGCTCGAGGCTTCGTTCGCAGATATCAAGATTTCTTATTAGGAATTGGGACTTTGGTACACTTACGCACGTGGGTTGGTTCATGAAAATCCGAGTTCGAGCGGAGGAATGACCCCCAAATGCTTCAACTTCTCTGGATTCAAGAACGACTTTGAAGCCTTAAAACTTGGATTTTGGAGTTGGCTCGTGTGCATCTTCATTTGACTTTTGACTCGAACAAGACAAACAGTTTCTAGCTGCACGAGTGTGTGAAACGGGCTGATCTTTTTAAACTAAAGAAAGAAAACCATCTCTCTCTCTCTCTCTCTCTCTCTTTCTATTTTAATTCTATTCCATTCCCCCCCTGGTTTTCTAAATTCTAGAAGGTCAGATGGTACTACACTTCGATTCCTGAGATGGGCTTTGTTCATTTTCAAGCATTTATGGACGTTGGTAAGAGGAAGTGATCTTCACTAACAACCAACCTCGGAGTTCTTGAAGCGAAAACATACTGTATTGTCGCTCTGGAAGAGCTCTCATCAGTTATGCGAGATGGAAGCTGCAAGTCCAAAAGACAATTCAGTGGTGTCAAGTCCGTTCTCTTCACCGAACATCAGCGCCCTCCTCAAGATCAAGACTCTTTCATGGTTAGCTGGTTTGTTTTGTTTTGTGGGTCTCATAATTTGCATGATATGCGTTGTAACTGGAAGACAGGATCTTCGGAAACCTGATAACTGTACCTGCTTACTCATGTTGTAGGAGCCAAGAAACCGGATTGCCTGCTTCCGTTCGTGTTCGGCTTGGTGATAGGATCCTCTGCCTACACAAGGTGAGATAAAATTTGTTATCATCCACTTGCGTGCACTAAAATGGTTGTTTTGGTGACTTGCAAGATTGGACTTGTGTCAAACTAGCTTCTCCTGAATAGCTATCCGGTCATGGCTTGGAATACAGCACTTCAATTTGCAGAAACGGATGAATATTTCCTATTTGAGTGTTTCATGAACTTATTATAAGCAGAAAAAATAAGTAAGATCGAGAATTTTCTCAGTTGGAGTCATCACGTAATTGATTCTTGGTTTTTTGCCCCTTTTTTGTACTCGCAGTTCCCTTTGTCTTCCAAGAGCGGATATTTCAACAAAAAGTTGAATGATTCAACTGAGGTTGAGCTACCGCAAGATTTTCCAGGAGGGCTGGAGACTTTTGAGAAGATCATCCTGTTCGTCTATGGCTCTTCCACTTTGGTCGACCCTTTTAATGTAGCAGCCCTGCGATGTGCCGCTGAGTTTCTTGAGATGACGGAAGAGTACTGCTCCGGCAATCTGTGTGAGAGGTTCGATTTGTATCTGAACCAAGTGGTGCTGCAAAATTGGAACGACACTTTAATTGTACTCCAGAAGTGCCACACTTTGCTTCCGTGGGCCGAAGACCTCTTAATTGTGAGCCGCTGCATCGAATCTCTTGCTTTCATGGCTTGCATGGAGATTCTTGACCCGGAGAGGAGATGTGACCGACCAGTCTTGACATTAGAGGCATTAGCTAGCTCTGCTTGGAACTGCGAAAGTGTGAAGGAATTCGTGAGCCAGGATCTCTGGGTCAAGGACCTGATTGCTCTGCCATTTGGTTTCTTCAAAAGGATTATAGGATCTCTGAGGAGGCAAGGTATGAAAGAAAAATACGTTAGCCCAGTGATAGTGTTCTATGCAAATAAATGGGTAATCTCAGCGAAGACACGTCAATTTCGTCAGAACTCAGGTGAAATAGACCGTGATACAAATGTTGAAGATGAAATCTCAACTATCTTACATGGCATTCTTGATTTACTTCCCATGAGGGAGAAGTCTAGCAGAATCATCCCCGTTGGTTTCTACTTTGCTATGCTATCTAAGATTGTACAGCTCGATATGAGGAGCGAAATCAAATCAAAGTTGCAGGATCAGATCGCATCGCTATTGCCACTTGCCCATGTGGACGATTTTCTCCTACCAAAAAGCAGGGCTGAATCTGTCTGTTTCAGCATAGAGTTGGCTACGATGGAGAGCATTATTTCAACATACGTATCATTTGATCTGGATATGAATCATACTCCTTCTATGAGCAACTCAGTTGTTGCTGAGCTATGGGATGCGTATCTTGCTAACATAGCGCTTGACCCGAAACTGGGATCAAAAGGTTCATGGAACTGATTGAAGCAGTACCAATTTCATACAGGCAGAGCCACGACAACTTGTACAGAGCATTGAACACTTTTCTCCAGGTAAAATCACAGATATTCTAATCTTATTTACGGTCAATATAATTAAAATTAAACACATAAGAAAATGGAAAAACATCAGCTTGAATTCTGGTGAAGCACTGTTGATTCCTCAATTCTTGCGATTTCTTTGGCCAAAAGTTCTAGCTTGTAGCCTGGCAGAAACCCATATAAAATTAGAAGTAGGATTGACTTCTTTTATCTGGATGACTAAACTTTTAACCGACAAAGTGATGAAGAAAAGCATTTCTCTTGTTCAGGCACACCCAGATGCATCCCAAGAAGAAAAGAACACAGTCTGCAAGTACCTTAGCTGCCAAAAGCTATCGCAAGAGATGTGCATCGAGGCTGTTCAGAATGACTTGATGCCTCTCCGTTTAATTGTCCAGGCACTTTTCATTCAACAACTGAACACGCATCAAGCTTTTAAAGAATGCTCCGATTCGTTCAGGTATGCACATTGTGGGGAGTTCTCCGGAAGCCTCTCGAGCTCTAGGTGTCCATACTCCAAGAGTCAGAATCTAGGGGAGAGCCCCTATGTAGATGAAGCAGAGCCAGGAAGAAGGCCCTTGAGCGCTCTACTCCAGAAGGATCACACGATTCAAGGATCAGATATGGCAGAAAAGGAATATGAATCCACCAGCTTCAGGATTCAGACCCTCGAACAAGAGCTCATGTCTTTAAAGAGAAGCCTGCAATGGCAAAACATTTCAAAGAGAACAGAGCTTACTTCAAACAAAGTACAGAATGTCAAACCATTTGGACTGGAGAATAGATCAATGAGCAGGAGAAAGAACCCTCTCGGACAAAAGACGGGTTGCATTGGCTCTGTCACTTTTGCAACCCAAAGGAAGTACGCCAGCAGACTAATGAAAATATTCCGGCGGATAACATTGTTTGGAAGTAGGAAAACGAGGAAAAAGTCAGGTGCAACAGGTCCACGTACTATGTCATTCTAGCAAAGACTCGAGAGCAATACTGGTGAAATAAGACAAAGGTTATGAACTATGTAAAAATGCTCAATACATGCTTCTGTAGTTTTTTTCTTTTTTCTTTTTTTTAAAATGTATTAGCTTCCCCTTTTCTTTTTTTTTTTTTTTTATATGTATCTGAATTGCTATGTCGTTTAAACAATATACCACAGTTGAGGTTTTCATCAGTCTTCTCCTATTATAACAGTGTTACTCAGACCATTTTGTCCACAGTAAGCCACTAATGACAACAATTGGCCATATCCTTCCAAACCAATGTTCATCCGTGTAGCCAGGCAAAATGTAGTTGCTCCAACTATATCAAATTAATTGTTCATGCCAAAAGGCACATGATTGCATACTATGATTAATTACAAATACACTGAAAGTATGATTATTACATTGGAAAGTAAGGAAAGAAACAGAAAGGACCTGGACTATGTGTTTCTTAGAGCTCACAACATTGGATTTTATAGGTAATAATCCCCATTGATGATTTACATGTTAACAATTTACATGTGACTAAACCCCTGAAGCTGCCTCAAGAAAGAAATCGGTCCTAATTCTAGACTTCATTAAGATTTCTGCAGCATCTGCATCAGTTTGTCCATTGACATAGTGCTGACGGCAAACTGGCATGTAGATGTCCGACCCGCCAATCAGTTCAGTCCGTGTCTCCTGTGTCTTCCTCAATGTAAAGAAGGCCTTCCCACCACAAAGCTCACATCGAGCTGTCAACTTGGTCACAGTATCAGCAAGCGGTATTACATCAAGAACAGAACCAAAGCTCCTTCTGCAATTAAGAATTTGCATTTCAGTCCAAGTTAGTACACGGTTGATTAGCAACAAAAGGAATTGAAAGCAACATGATGGAGAAATTTTGCGAGATCCAAAAGCACAGAGATGATTTGGTTATGATTGAGAAGCACCTTAAGTAATCACCATCGAGGCCTGCAACAATGACAATTTTCCCGTCCTGATCAGCAATTGTGCTGCAGAAATCATAAAGGTCTTCGAAGAACTGAGCTTCATCAATGGCAATCACATCAAGCTGCCAGCATGGAGCAGAAAAAAATGAACTTGGAACTTTGCTGCGCTGCTTAAATATTAATACAGTAGCATCTCCAGTTCACAAAATTACATCACGCGTCTCTTGTAGATCAAGTCATTTGCCAAGCTTCACCTCATTAGTCGCATGTAAATGCTGGCTAGCGCAAATGCAGCTCTAGCACAAGCACTCCACTGACTGCCAAGAACATAAACCATTTACATATGCATATCTTCTCCGCATAACAACTCCTAAAACATCGGGCTATTACCTCTCTAGTACCCATTTGCGTCCCACGATGCTCTCATCACAAGTCGATATGGTGGGTGGGGGAACATGAATGGTTACCATGAGCAATAGCAGATCCATAGTAAGCATTCATGTCCCCCAATCCCTTGTTACCGTAAATACCTAGGAAATGACCCAAGCGACAAGCTCCGAAATACTAATCAGAAACATACTCCACGTTTGTCCGTCAAGAGGTTAAACATGAAAGAGATTGGTTTAACTGTCTTCAACCGTTCACCGCCCACTGGCAAACACCAAAAGCAACGGCCGTTTGACTCAAGTTACGCTTTACTAAGTACACAGAGATGACGTACCACTTCTGTCTTTACATGAAGATATCGGATTTCCCAGCTAAAAGACAATTCGTATCGGTCTCCCGACTCACCTTCTCATAGGCATCGTCTCCGAATTCCCGCCGAAACGACGACAGATCCGACAAAACCCAGCAGGGGAACTTCATTCCATCATGGGTCACCACCGAATCGGTCGCGTATCTCGTGTCCTTGCTCGGCTTTATTATAGCCACATTCCTACACGCAACGGCATCAAATTCAGTCGAACACAAGCCGCCGAGTCGATGCTCACGGCACACAACATAGATCAACAAAGACGACCAGGCCGACGAATCGGGGAGTACCTGCCGCCGGTGAGCTCGGACTTGACGCGGCGGAGGAGGGCGGTGGTCTTGCCGGCGAACATGGGCCCCACGATGACGTGGATCTCGCCGTCGGCGGGCCGGGCGCGGACCCAGGTACGGGGCGGAGGGGCGGACGGGGGCGGAGGCCATGTGGGGGAGCGTGGAAGATTGCGACTTTGACTTGCGAAAACAGGGAAGAGGAAAGCGGGTGGGGCCAGCAGGGGGAGGCGAGCATGCCATGGCGATTTTCCAAGTTTCGCGGGGACGTTAAATAGAGAGGGAGAGAGGGGAGGAGGTTGAATTTTTGGGTTTGGAACGCGAATAGTTTTGAACGAAGTGATGGAGGGAACGGCGGGAGAAGACCGGCGTCGGCTTTTTCCGCCCCCTTTTGCGTGCTCGGGCGAGGCCAGATTTGATGTTTTCCGTGACCGCCACTACAAAAATTTCAAAATGGCGAAAAGCCAGGATGTTGATGTTTTCTTGCGAGAGATGGAACTCCGAATGATCATTTCCCATCTTCACGTAAGTCGCGGGGGAGCGGTTGCGCCGAGATCTGAAAAAATAGTAAATAAAATGAATGTAGAGATGCCAACAAAAGTCAAGATGGCCGAGTTGGTCTAAGGCGCCAGTTTCAGGTACTGGTCCGAAAGGGCATGGGTTCGAATCCCATTCTTGACATTCCCCTTTTTTATTTCCTTTCCTCATTTCCTCATTTTTTGCACAATTTGGAACGTGTTTTTGATGCTCGTTATGAACATAAGTCTAACGAAAAATATTTTTGGGTGATGGAGACAAATTTAGGATTATTTGTTACACGAATTTTTCCAATTTTGAGTTACTATTCCCATAGAAAAATGTATAGGATTTTTAGTGGGATTATCCAAATGGAAAATTAGGATAGAGTAGAGTACACTTGGTTTGCAGAAAAAAAATAATTTGAAAAACATCTCCTAAAAAAATCGCTTGCATTATTTATAAAGATAATATGAATGATGGAAAAATATATTTGTCGTTCACGAGAATGTTTAGATATAAATTTTTCTCGATAATGAAATATTTTTAAGGTTTTAATATCACGAAAAATTCTAAATTGA
This sequence comes from Eucalyptus tenuipes, assembly GCA_014182365.1. Lineage (NCBI taxonomy): Eukaryota > Viridiplantae > Streptophyta > Magnoliopsida > Myrtales > Myrtaceae > Eucalyptus > Eucalyptus tenuipes. Next base: position 20,189,198 of record CM024537.1, read on the forward strand.
TACACTTACGGCAAAAAACTCTAAATCGGTATATTTGCGATAAATTCATTTTAAGGTATTTTTTATCACCAAAAACCCTAAATCGGTACATTTGGGATAAATTTATCATCCATTATTTTTTGTTAAATTTTACTGTTGGATTACTGAGTTGGGTGACAAATAACAATTGATGAGTATATCAATTTGAGATTTTACTCTCTATTTATCACAAATGTACCAATTTGAAATTTTACTCTCCATTTATCACAGTATTTTGCGATATTTAACGGAAACTAAAGAGTGTAAGTTTATCGGCTTTTTAAGTCAAAAAATTAGTTTATGATAAATTTATTATGGATGTACTAGTTTAGGATTTTCATGGTATCAACTCATATTTTAATTGGTTAATCATTTCAAGTAACAAAGTATTATTTTTAATGAAAATATTTTTCAAGTTATTCATTTTACGTTAAACAAGGGAGTCTAAATTTGCCGTAATTTCTCCTTCGCAAATCTTTCTGGCTCGAGCAAACCACAAGATTCATTAAAAAAAAAAAAAGGCACCAAGTAGTAGCACAACACAGTAGAGCCAACACGAAACGCCAGAATTAAAAGAAAACCCCACAATCACCCGCCCAAACACAACCATGCCATGTTCTCTCTCCCTCTCACTTGGAGACGAAGTCGATCGTCCCCATGGACTTCACGTTATCCCCCGACGTCGCGTGCGCCTGCGGCACCCCGCCCACCACCGAGTCCCCCGCCTGCCACACCTGGTTCACCCCGCCCGCCGTCCCGTTCCCCAGCGGCCCCACCACCGCGAATATCGCCATCTCCCCGCCCTCGTACTCCGCCGTCACGTTCGACACCCCGAAGCTCAGCTCCTTCGCCGCCATCGACGGGCTGTAGCTGTCGACCGGCGTCGTGTAGGCCCGCATAGTCCCGTCCGAGTTCTGGAGCGCCACGATGGCCTGCGACCCCGCCATGCCCGTCCCCGTCGGGTTGATGGCCCACGCGATCCACCCGGAGGGCGACTGGGTGGCCCGGTACGCCACGCGGAGGCTGGCGGTGGCGCGGTCGTAGGTCCAGTGGAGGTGGGCGCCGAGGACCGGGAGGTCAGTGCAGGAGTCGAAGGCCCGGTCGCTCGAGAAGGTGTGGTTCGCGCAGGTGCTGGCCTGGGACGAGGCCATGCGGAGCGAACAGAGGACGATGCAGAGGGCGAAAAGGATGGGTTTTGGCCCGGACATTTGCTGGGTGGAAGGTGTTCGATGAATGGTGGAGTCAGAACTCCAGGTCTTGCTTTGTCCCAACGGGGTTCTTGAAGTGGTCAGAGTGAGTGGCAGAGAGTGTTCAGAAACCGCTCTCTTCAGAAGTATCAACGTTAAAAACTCGAGCTTTCGCAGTCGAGAGGAGCTCACACTGCTCAAGTGTCAACGACGGTCAAAAGGGTGCGAGTGTGATCAGGAACTGCACCGGTCGGGTGTCTTTATAGGGTCGGATGTGGTGAGAAAGAGTGATGTTTTAAGTCAAGGGTTGGTCACTGGCTCATGTTATTTTAGCTTTCGTGCGGATCGCGCGACGGGAATGTCGTGCTAAAACTGTCCGTCATCGAGTGTGCGTGTGCCTGTGCGATTTTTCCTATTACCTTTATCTGATCTCCTGCTGCTGCTGCTGCTCTGAGATAAGTGCGCCTTTCTTCTCGTTCCGACCTAACAACGTGAGAGTTTCACAGCAGGAGAAAGGAAGGCCTGGTCCAACCTACAAATGAGTGAACTACTGAGGAAACTTGTGCGAGATGAACTAGAAATCCATCTAGAAGTGCGGAGCTTCCTTCACTTCTCCGCGGCATTTAGCAGTTACCATATGTTGCGTTCGGTCGATTGCTTGTCTTTTGCGGATCGGATGTTGGAGGAAGCATAGGAAGCAAGTGTTGAGAAACGGTGACTAATCAAAGGCTACGTGGCTGACCTTTTATGGGGTGGGTAGGTGAAATGAGGAAGATGGAGAATAACAGAGTTAGGTGCTCCTCCTTTTTTTAATGTGCGAGTGCGCGAGCGTGTTGCCAGGATAAACTCGAAGGATGTGATCGACATTGTTTGTGGATCCATGCAGAAGGCGTTTCCCGTTCACTAGCGAGGTCAGTTTTCCGTGGCCATATGTGATTTATACGTAAAAGTAAGAGGAAAGATTTTACGATTTGGCGTTTTTTTGTATTGAAGTAAAATCTCCGAACCAATCCACGGACAGATCGTTCGATTGATAATCGCGCCCCTGTCATTCCACACGATGTAAAATGCTAAAAGAACAAGCTCTCTCAAAGTGGAAAGAAGGATCAGCTAGAAAGTTTTCTTCCTCACGAAGAATTGAAATGGCTAATGTTCTTACCATTCACCTACTATTTGGACTTTTATCAAAAGTTGATTTGTTTCATGAAAGACATTTTCTAATGTAGCATTTTTCTCATTTTTCGGCGTTTGATTCGTTTAGGAAAATGATTCTACGAAAAATATTTTCATAATTAATGAAATTGTTTCCTACTAAAGCTTAAATTCAGAAAAAATAATTTCATCTTTAAAAGAACTGAAAAACGTTTTTCAAAATATGACTAGGTATCGACACTTGAACCTATATACTTGAGCACGGAAACCCCAACGTCTTACGTGGAAACTCCAACATTGGTTCCCCAATCTCGATGTTTAGACTAGGTTTCCAATGGCTAGCTCTAGGCAAGCATTCCCGATCTGGCCTTGAAACACTGGTGTCGATGCTTGATGCCCTACCACCCAAGCCTGGGTCCATAAAGGTGATGCTTCGGTCCCTGAGGCTCAAAGCTCTGGACCTTGGCAATCATGCCTCGATTTGCGGGTCCTTGGTGCTCGGGTTCGTGTCCCTGGTTAATGAAACGTTTGTTATTATAAAAACATTTAAAACAATCAAATTTTAATTATTTTTTAGAAAAATCAATTAAAATATATTTTTTTTTCTTTTGACTTCTTCCTTGATAGTTTGCTAGCCATAGGCGAGCTTGAGCCTCGCCAAATTTGGCAAGGTCAGCTCACCTGAGGTTGGTGAGCTCAAGCCTTATCAAAAACTAGCGAGCTCGGCGAGGTTGGTCAGCTCAACCAAGGCTAATTCTCCGTTCAAGCTCATTGTCGTCCATGCAAAACCCTTCACTTCCTCTATCGTTGGCCTCATTCAAGCTCAAGTGGACCGACCTCTAGCAAGGACTTGAGCTCACCGACCTCTAGCAAGGACTCATGCTCGTTAGCCTTGGGCAAGCTTGACCTCACTAAATCTAGTGAGGTGGAGCTTCACCCACAACCGGCTCGGCTCGGCTCGGCTTGGTTCAGCTCGTTGGAATTTGGCAAATTTGAGCCTTGCTGGCCTAGGGTGAGCCTGCCCCTTACAAGCCGGCTAGGAATGAGTTGCCAAAGGAAGGGCACAAGGATGATAGCGAGGAAGCATAGGAGCAATGGAAGGAGAAAAGAAAAAAAAGAAAAGAAAAAAAGATAAGAGAAGAATAAAATAATTAAAAACTGAATTTTAAAATAATTTTTCCTGTGAAAATAGATTCTCCAAACTAAACAGCTGAAAATGTTTTCTAACTGATTTATAAAGAAAAAGTAAAAGGAAAGATTTTACCATTCGGTGTTTTTTGTATTGAGCTAAAATCTTCAAAAAAATGTACGAACGGATCAATCCATCGATAATCGTGCCCCTATCGTACTGCGTGATGTAAAATGCTTAAAGAACGTACTCTCTCAAAGTGGAAAGGAGGATCGTCTGAAATTTTTCTTCCTACGTAGGATTGAAATGGTTAACGATCTTACAATTCACCTTCTATTTGGACTTTTACTAAGATGGTGAATAAGAATCAACGCGATGAATCGGTCGCTCTCGATCACGTATGGATTGGTTCTATTATAATCAACGGATCAATCACCACGTCAGGGTCGGCGATTTTGTCTAATAGTGGGCGAGCTACCTAAACATCGGGAGGGCCTTCTGATTTTCTACGTTTACTGCGACAATTGCTTTGTTCTTTGGACAGCTGCGAAAAAGTTGGGACGGTCAGACTGAAGTGGTCAAAGGATCGAATCGAGCAGAAGGAAAAATCTCACCCCCTCCTCCTTGGGCGACACGTGTCCATCACGAAACTGCATGCGAAAATTACTAGAGCCCCACTCGAAAAGGCTACGTCAAAATATGTGCACTCAAGATAGCTGAGAATTTCTTTTAAATGGACACATTAAATGGTATTACACTTATCAGCCTGCAAAGTTTCCTAATTTTCGCCAACAATGTTTCTTATGAAAATCCCAAATTACTCGTCTCCATGTTACGTTTGCAACATCACATTATTTATCATTTTCTCTCCCGTCAGATTTCCACGACATGTTTTTCTTTTTTCCTCCCGTTGAACTGATCAATCTCGTAACTATGACATGAAAAAACCATCATTGAATTAGACAAAAACGAGTGTGAAGACTTTCTCAGTTGCTCCCAGCTTTGAATATTATAATCTCACCCCCTCGACAGAGAACCTTGAAAGTTCTACCCGTCGATCTGTTTTAAAAAAAAATCGTGTTGTAATTTCGTCAAACGAACCACAAACACGACCGAGTCTCTTCAACCTCGACTTCTTCTAGGTTTCGCTGTCGCATTTCAGGCTCATCCATCATGTTATATAAGGAGTACTTGCACTCTTCCGTTTCGCTTCATACAAGCTCGACAACAACCTGTAGCTTTTGAGAAACTGCTCACTGATCTCAAGCTTCTGTAGCTTTCATCGTTCGTCGGTTTCAGCCAAGCTTCATCGCCCATGTTCACCATGCACAAGGCAGTGCTGCCCTTTGCTTTGTTCATCCTGATCACCTTGATCGCTCCGTCTTTCGCTAGTCACGCCTGCGAGAACCACACCTTCTCCAACAACAGGACTTACGCCAGATGCGTCGACCTCCCGGTCCTGAACTCGTCCCTCCACTGGAACTACAACCGCTCGTCGTACATGCTCGACATGGCGTTCCGGCATGTCGGCACGACGTACTCGAGGTGGGTCGCCTGGGCGATTAACCCCTCGGGCCAGCAAATGGTCGGCTCACAGGCTCTCGTCGCCTATCAGAGCAACAACAACGGCTCCATGCGCGTGTACACGTCGCCAGTCGATTCGATCGCCACCTCATTGCAGGAGGGGAGATTGAAGTACCGTGTTTCGAGGCTGTCGGCGACGTTCGAGAAGGAGAGCGAGATGACGATATTCGCGGCGGTTCACCTGACCAGCGACATGGGGACGATCAACCAAGTATGGCAAGAAGGTCCCCTGAATGGGAAAGGCGACGGGCCGAGCATGCATGCAACGAGTGGAGATCACATCAAATCAGTCGGAACTCTCAATCTTGTCACTGGCGTAACATCTTGAATATTCGAGAGATTATACATTGTAATAAACTATTTATAGTGTGTCGAGCTTAATATTGTATTGCTTGATACTTCAAATAAAAATGAAGCATGACGAAATAACAGAGGTGATATCTAAGCATAGTATGACGAAAATGTCTGTTGTGTATTTGGGATAGATTATATATTTACAGGTCAATGGAGAAGTTTTTCCATAGGATTTCCAACTCAAAACTTCTGCAAACAAATTTCATGACACGCCCATCTTTTAGGAGAAAATTTCTTTTTCTCCATATAAGGTATAACATCAAAGACAAAATCGCAATTTAAATAGCCAAGATAATTGTCAACCTTTTCAAGATTGGATGAAATCTCTCACATCTTACTCTCATTTAATTGACTTTCCTTAATTAATTTGCACATTTAAACGTGGACTTTGCAAGTTTTCTCCATCGTTTCCATGGGCGTTCAATCTTCTATTTTTCTTCATCGGAAAGCTCGGAAAAGCACCAAAAAGTCCTAAACCTATTGCATTGGTACCAATTCGAGTCCTAAACTTTTCAATTAGACCAATTTAATCCTAAACCTTTTAATATTGGTACCAATTCAGTCCATCCGGCCAATTTTGGCCAGCCGGTGCTGACGTGGCAATTTTTATTATTTTTTTATGATTTTTTCGAATTTTTTATGATTTTTTATTAATTTTTTCTTTTTTTTTCCTTTTTCCTTTTCTTTTCCGACAGTGGCCGGCAAGCCTCCGGTGAGGCTCGCCGGCCACTGGGCTAGGGCCGCGGAGTCCCCGCCTATCATCGGCGAGGGTCGCAGCCCTCGCTCGGCCTCTCCCAAGGCCGATGAGGCCATGGCTGCCATCACCGGGCGAAGGCGAGGGCGCGAAGCCCTCGCCCGCCACCGGCGAGGGTCGCGGCCCTCGCTCGGCCTCGCCCCGGCTTTGCGGCCGTGGGCAAGGCGGCCCTCGCCTCCGCCCCGGCGATGGCTGCCATGGCCTCACCAGCCGCGGGCGAGGCCGCCTTCGCCCGGATCTGGCGGCCATCGCTGGGGTGAAGGCGAGGGCCGCGACCCTCGCCGGCGGCAGGCGAGGGCTTCGCGGCCACCGCAGGAAAATAAAAGAAAAAATTTTAATAAAAAATAATAAAAAATTTCGAAAAAATCATAAAAAAAATCATAAAAATTGCCACGTCAGCGTTCCCCCACCGCCGACGTTCACGTCGGCGCCGACCGGCCAAAATTAGTCGGATGGACTGAATTGGTAGCAATATTAAAAGGTTTAGGACTAAATTGGTTCAATTGAAAAGTTTAGGACTGAATTGATACCAATGCAATAAGTTTAGAACTTTTTTGGTACTTTTCCCGAAAGCTAACTGGCTGAAAACTCAAATTGGAATCACTGTCTATTGTTAATACATTCGTGGAAATTTACCTAAAAATCAGGATATATTTACATATATGTATCTGTATAGAAAGGAAGAAAATCTGGAATGTGGATCATATTATGGAAATAACATAGAGTCGTGTGGCCCAATTAACTCAGATAATATTCACATTGATTAGCTTGCTACAAATGTATGTTCATTCGGTGCATGCTAATTATGACACAATCGGTCGACAGTGATGGCATCTTCTGATACTTGAGGTGTATAAATCGAAGTACCCTTTGGTCATAATCTCTTGAATTCGATCCCAGCTCGAATAATCAATCACCATGAACAAGCCACTGGAGCTCGCGGTCTTTGCCTCGATTCTGATCTCTCTATGCTGTTCGTCTCGTGCTCAGACGTGCCAGAACTACAAGTTCTCGAACCAAAACACCTACGCGAAGTGCGTCGATCTCCCGGTCCTGAACTCGTTCCTCCACTGGAACTACACCGCGTCGTCGTTCCAGCTCGACCTGGCGTTCAGGCATGTGGGAGCGACGGCTTCCGAGTGGGTCGCTTGGGCCATCAACCCATCGGGACTCAAAATGGCAGGGTCTCAGGCCCTCGTCGCTTACCAGAGACCGGGCGGACCGTTCTACGCTTACGCGTCGCCGATCGGCAGCTACGACACGGCGCTGCCGGAGGGGAGATTGAGCTTCAGCTTCTCCAAGCTGTCGGGGACGTTCGAGAAAGGCGAGATGACGATATTCGCGTCGCTTCAGCTGACTGGCGACTTGGTGACGATCAACCAGGTGTGGCAAAACGGCCCCTTGAAAGGCGGTACACCGGCTATTCATGCTACGAGCCCGGATCATCTCACGTCGTTTGGGACTCTGAACCTTGTCACCGGCGCTGCAATTTAGTTAAATTCGTCTTGACTTAGGCGATGGCTTTAATGTAGTTTACTTATGTACTCGAGACTTTAGCATTCGTAGAAATGCTTGAAACAATGGTGTGCTATGAATAAATGAGTACTAGCATAGATACCCGTGCAATGCACCGAATTTATATCCTTTTCTTTTTCCTTTTATTTGATTATTTGACAAATTCCAAGAAATATCCTTTTATTTTTTTGTCTTTTATTGACAATGTTATGATAAGTCATGTACTAATAACTTAAATAACTTTTTAGAAATAATCTCACTAAAATAAAAGCAAAATCTATATATTTGAAAAAAAAAAACCGTGAAATCGAGTGGAGACACTATTTCAAATGATAAAAGAATCGATTCCGAGTCACGAAATCAATGCACCACCATTTTTACAAGCGACGAGTTATCTAAATGGTTTATGATGCTTTAGAAGTCCTCCGAAAAAATTTGGCCTGTTACTTTTTCTTTATGCAAGAGTAGTGCTTTCTTGGACAAAGGTAGGGACATTTCATTCCATGAAGCAAAGGACCAAATCAAAAGTTGAGAACATTAAAGCGGTAGAGAAAACTATGAAATTTTATGTATATTTTAATATTATATTAATGAAGAATACATCAACCAATTAATAGACTTTATTAGATAACTATTTTAAGATAATATCTCAATTAGGATATACATAATCAAAAAGACATGCGTGAAACACACAAGCAATATATGTACAATATATGTCCAATTTTGAGAAATACAATTAGTCAATAAAAATATTAAAATATCTTTAACATAGAAAATTGTACTAGAGAAATTCCTAATTATTTCTGAACCTTGTCAGCTCTCATATTGGACTCTTTTGCTCCATTTTTAAATGTCTAAATTTTGCTTGTGCTCGTTTATCGAATCCACTGTTCTAATGTCCAGTTGATGCTTAGGACTAACCCCATGGAGGGATGCGTCGTATAAAATTTTTTCACTTTTCATCTAGGTTGAAAGAAAACCTCATGTTTGTGTGTTTGGAGTGCCTAATCACGGATGCCGACTTTTGCCACTTATTTATCATCTACGGGAGATACAAATATTAGGTCCAATCTTGGACTCTTTTGCTTCATTCTCAATTAATCGACTTTCCTCGTGCTTGTTAATTGAATATCCTGTTCTAATGTCTTAAAACGGGAGAAGTGCCAAAAAAGTTCTAAACATTTTGGCTTTGTGCCGATTTAGTCCTAAACCTTTTATGTTGTGCTAATTTAGTCCTTTCAGGCCAAAATTGGCCGGATTTTCTTGACGGACGCCGGCCGGCTGACGTGGCCTGATCGGCGCTACGTGAACAAATTTTAATAATATTTTAATATTTTTGAATTTTTCTTTTTATTTATTTATTATTATTATTATTTTATTTTTTTAATTTTCTTCTCATCTTCTATCTCCAGCCGGTCGCCAAAGGCGACGGCCGGGCAAGGTGAGGTCTACCTCGCCGGCCACCTCGCCGGTGGCCGCGCCGCGAGGGCGGCCTCGTGCGGGGCGGCGAGGCTCGCCCTTGCCGGATCCGGCGAGGGTCGAGCCTCGCCCTCGCCGCCAGATCCGGCGAGGGCGAACCTCGCCCGCCGCGCGAGGCCGCCCTCGAGGCCCGGGCGGCGAGGCTCGCCCATGGCCGGGCGAGGGCGAGCCCCGCCGCCTCGACCTCGCCCTAGGCCTCGAGGGCGGCCTCGCGCCGGGGGGCGAGGCTCGCCCTCGCCGGATCTGTCGAGGGTCAAGCCTCGCCCTCGGCAGATCCGGCGAGGGCGAGGCTCGCCCGCCCACCCTCGACAGATCCGGCGAGGGCGAGCCTCGCCCGCCGGCGCGAGGCCCCCGAGGCTTGGGCGGCGAGGCTCGCCCATGGCTGGCAGGGCGAGCCTCGCCAGCTCGCCTCGCCGCCCGTGCCTCGAGCCGAGCGGGCAAGGCTCGCCCTCGCCGGATCGGCAGGGCGAGGCTCGACCCTCGCCGGATCCCGCGAGGGCGAGCCTCACCGCCCAAAGACGAGGCCACCCTCGCGGCCACCTTTGGCGAGGTGGCCGGCGAGGTCAACCTGGACCTCGGCGGCCGTCGCCTCCGGCCGGTCCCGAGCTCCAACCGGCTAGAGGAAGAAGATGAGAAGAAAAAAAAAAAGAAAAAAGAAAAAAGAAAATAAAAATAAATTAATAAAAATAAAAATATTAAATATTAAAATATTAAAATATAAAATTTGTCCACGTCGGCGCCGGCGTCAGCGGCATCAACAAAAATCGGCCAATTTTGGCCGGAAAGGACTAAATTGGCACAACATAAAAATGTTTAGGACTAAATCTAAAAAAAGGTCTAAATCGACAAAAACCAAAAGGTTTAGGACTTTTTTGGCACTTCTCCCGTCTTAAAACTGATGGGATGGAGGAGCGACATAATATCTTTATACAAATAGATGGTCAGATGAAGAAACATACTCGAATAATCCTCCACATCAGTCACTATATAATCGTATGATGATGGTCAACAAATGCTTACACAAGTCAACTAAGGCTACATAAGACAACTCCTATCGTGGGTAAATTATGGGACTTTCGTGTCCCTTCAACCTTATAGAGACCCATCTTTAGATGGTACAACATCTGACTAACTCTAGAGTCTTTTTCAAATACTCATACGAGGAAATTGGCCATGGCAAATGTCTTCCTCACATGGTGTCAATGTCATACTTATATGCATCACAATAATTTGTCATTTCTCATGCAATTAATAATAACATTCACTTCAACACATATACCCTTCTTCTCTTCTCATCATGTTATCATTGATGGAGAAAATCGTCTAAAATGTCCTAAACCCATTGCACTCTTACTAATTAAGTCCTAAACATGTTCACTTTTTGCTAATTGAGTCCATTCGGTTAATTTTGATTGGAATTTGCTAACGTGGACATTAACTATCCTAAGTCGCACAGTCAACCATGACATGAACAATTTTAAACAAAATTTTCACATTTTTTGAATTTTTAATAATTTTGAATTATAATTATAATTTTCCTTTTTTTTGGGTTTTTTTTTTCAGTTTTTATTTTCTTTTGTGGTGTTAGCAACCCTTGCAAGCCATGAAGGACTCGCCCATATTGGGTGAGTGCCGCCACACCCAAAGCCCACGAGGGCTCGAAAACCCTCGCTTGTAGCCAACAAGGTCGCAAAAGCCCTCGACGAGGTGGCCCTCCCCCTGTCTAGGTGAGTCCTTTGTGGCTAGCAATGGTCACCTTGCCGGCATAGGAAAAAAGGTAAATATATATAAAAAATTGAAAAATATTAAAAATTGTCTACATTAGGGCTGGTCGTGTCACGTAACACAACTGCTTTCTACATCAGCAATTTTCAGCAAAAATTGTTCGAATTGATTCAATTAGCAAAAAGTGAAAAGGAATATGACTCATTTGGCAAAATTTTAAGGTATATGATTGAATTGGCAAAACTACAATAGGTTGAAGACTTTTTGGCAATTTTCCCATCATTGATGTAGTAAAAGGCTTTAGTCAAGACCATATTAGAAACAATAAATAATCACAATCGGCAAGTGGATATACTCGGCATGTAGTTATACTCGGTAAGTGGATATACTTGACATGTCGAATATACTCGCCAAGTGGGTATCAGCAAGTGTGTACACTAGTGTACAAATATATACATGCAAATCAAGCACAGTTATGAGAAGGGAAATGGAAGAAAATCATGAATGTAGATCATATTATGGAAATAACACAAAGTCGTGGCTCAATTGTGTATAACCGGCATTATCTTTTTCGAAATATTTACGACTAAATTGGACTTTTTGGATAATCTTCCCATAAGGCTTTAGTTAGGGAATCGGGTCAGAAATAGTAAATGGTCATAATTGACAAGTGGGTATAGCCGGCATGTGGGTATACTAGGCAAGTATATTTACTCGGCATGTGGATATACTCTAGGCAAGTAAGTATGCTCGACATGTTGATATACTCGGCAAGTGTGTAAATCTTTTTACAAATAAACACATGAAAATCGAGCACAAGTATGAAAAGGAAAAAGGAAGAAAATCTGGAGTACGGATCATTTTAGGGAAATTATACGATCGTGTGGCTCAATTGTGTACACATCTATATATAGATATATGCATGCAAATCAAGCACAGTTATGGGAAGGAAAAAAGAAGAAAATCAAGAATGCAGATCATATTATGGAAATAACACGAAGTCGCGTGGCTTAGTTGTGTATAACCAGCATAATCATCTTTAAAAGTTTTGTAATTGAATTGACAAAAGTGCAATAGTTTGAGAAGTTTTTATATAAACTTTCCATTATTGATGTAATAAAGGACTTTAGTCAGAGAATCTAGTCAGAAATAGTAAAGGCGCGCATGATAAAACTTTTATTTCTCGATTTCTCTGTTTCTTTGTTCCCTGTAATAGGTTTGGAACATAAATCCGTTTGGTAACGCAATTTGATTTCTCTATTTCTGAAACAGATTTTTATTTTAGAAATAAAGAAATCGAAGAAATCATAAGCTGAAATTTTTAACTTCTCGCTTTAAAATAGAAATCGAAGCTAAAAGCAAACTATATAAAAGAACCTTGCACTTTCTTACTAACTTAATTCACTCATAACCACAACTTCACAAATTATTGCTGATTTTCTTTTTCTTATTTTGCTCGTGTTTTTTTTTTTTTTCATTTTTTTTTTTTATAACTCTCTTTTAGGATGAAAGGCAATCGAATGGGTCCCCAATTTTAAAAAACGACCAACGTTCTTAAATGCTTACTTAAAAACAATGGGGCTCTTTCCTCCTAAAAGGGCACACGCATGGCCGTTGAAAAAAAAAGTTCTTACGCAATAGATGAATAAAAAACGTGCCTAGAAATTTAACCTTATTTCCTTACGGATTCAAAATTCTTGCAAAATCAAAATAATTAAATTATTACACAATCTTGAATTTTAATTTGAAGGCAAGAGATTCAAGAGAATCTCTCTCTTTGCTATGCAAGGGCCATTAAAGGTTTATTGAGCAACAATAAAGAAATTAGAGATGAGCAACTGGACCGATTCAATTCGAGAATCAAAATAAACCGACCTTCCCCTAATTGGTTCCTAACCATAAACGTTACTTCAAGGTATAATTCTCATATATTCATTTACACCATCAATTTTATTTTGTTGATAATCTTGTATAATACTAGTCTTTGATAAAATGACAGGGTTGTATAGGCGTCATTGATGGCACCCATATTCATGCTTTTGTACCTCTGTCAAAACAAATCTCATTTAAAGGTAGGAAATGAATCACCACTCAGAATGTGATGTGCGTTTGTTCATTTGATATGAAATTTACTTTTGTATATGCTGGTTGGGAAAACTCTACCAACGATTGTCGAGTGCTTACAGCAAAGACCGGAGACTCCTCACTTGGAATTTCCTAGACCGCCACTAGGTATTTGCTTGTCCTTTAAGGAGTAATTTTCTTTATGATCATATTTATAGTTACAAATTATGACCAATGTATGAATACATTGTTGTAGGCAAATACTATGTCATGGATTCCGGTTATGTAGCAACTCCAGGATTTTTAACTCATTTTAAAGGTGAACGGTATCATTTAAATGATTATAGGGGTACAGTGAGACGGCCAACAATTGCAAGAAAATTGTTCAACTATAGGCATTATTTTCTAAGGAATGTCATTGAAAGATCATTTGCGGCATTGAAGAATTGTTTTTTCATATTGAGGCACATGCCCTCATTTGCAATTCGAAAGCAAGCATATATTGTAATTGCATGTTGTGCCGTCCATAATTACATCCATGATCATGACAAGATGGATAAGAATTTTTCCCTATACGGAGATCCGTAGTACTTGTCTAAACCTACGGAGGATGAGCTTGCAAACGATACATTAACTGAGGAGGGAAACCAAATAAATACGCTTAGGAAAACCAGTGCCAATAAAATGGCAAAGGATAATAATATGACGCAAATTCCATGAAATTGTATTTTCAACTTTTGTAATGTATTAGTATTATTTCGACTATTATTTTGTATTTGAGGATTTCCTATGTTATTTTAATATTATTTCGACTATTATTTTGTATTTGAGAATTTCCTATGTTGTTATCTAATCAATTTCTATTCCTAGAAATATAAATGTTATTCTCGTTATCAAACGGATTTACGTTACTAGAAATAGAAATTTTGAGTCGTTATCAAACGGGTTTTAACTTTCTCGAAATTTGTCCTAAATACAAATTGAGAAATCAATTTCTGAAACAGAAATTTTGTTATACTCGCCCTAAATGGTCATAAATTAGCATGTGGATATACTCAAAAGCTGGGTATACTAGGCTGTGGATATACTTGGCATGTAGGGTATACTCAGCAAGTATATATACTCGGTAAGTGGATATACTCTAGACAAGTGGGTATGCTCGACATGTTGATATACTCCATAAGTGTGTAAATCTGTTTACAAACAAACACATGAAAATCAGGCACTGGAATGAAAAAGCAAAAGGAAGAAAATCTGGAATAGGCATTTTTTGGTGAAAATAACACTGTCGTGTGGCTCAGTTGTGGAAAGCACGCGTATGAGAAAGGAAAAGGAAGAAAATCTAGAATACAGATCATATTATGGAAATAACACGGTCGTGTGGCTCAATTAATTCAGATTTTATTCCCCTTGATTAGCTAGCTATATATGTATGAACGTTCGGTGAAACTAATTATGACACAATCGGTCGACAATGATGGCATCTTCTGAAACTCGATCTATAAATTGAAGCACCCTTTGGTCGCAATCTCATGAACTTGATCCAAACTCGAATAATCGATCATCATGAACAAGTCATTGCAACTCGCGGTGTTTGCCTCAATTCAGATCTCTCTTTGCTCTCCGTCTCTCGCTTAGACCTGCAAGAACTACAAGTTCTCGAACCAAAACACCCACACGAAATGCATTGATCTTCCGGTCGTAAACTCGTTCCTCCATTGGAACTACACCGCGTCATCGTCCCGACTCGACCTGGCATTTAGGCAAGTGGCGGGGACGGATTTTGAGTGGATCGCTTGGGGCATCAACCCGGAGGGGCTCAAAATGGTAGGTTCTCAAGCCCTCGTTGCTTATCAAAGACCAGACGGACCGTTCAACGCTTACGCGTCGCCGGTCGATAGCTGCAAGACGATGCTGCTAGAGGGGAACTGAGCTTCAGTGTCTCCGCGCTGTGCGGGACGTACCAGAACGGTGAGAAGACGATATCCGCGTCAGTTCAGCTGCCGAGCTACACGGTGACGATCAACCAGGTGTGGCAAAACGGTCCCTTGAACGGCGGCGCACCGGCTATACATGCTACGAGTTCAGATCATCTCAAGTCGTTGGGGACTCTGAACCTCGTCACCGGCGCCGCTAGTTAAATTCATCTTGATTTAGGTGGTAGCTTCGATGTGGTTGCCTATGTACTCGAGACTATAGCATCTGTAGAAATGCTTGAAACTTGGAACAATAAGAATGATGGGTTATGAATAAATGAGTACTTGCATACTTATATCTTTTTCTTTTCCTTTAAATTTGATTATTTGACAAATTTCACTCACTCGCCAATGACTCTTCGATCAAAACTCATGGCAATCGTCTTCTCAAATCGTCTTCCTCTCAATCGTTCGTCGAGGATGTTCCCGATTTTTGCTCCCCCCAGACTTTATTTTTCTCTAGGATCGCTACTAATGGTTTACGCAGTGATTGATTCGACGGTTGGGATCTTCATTTGGTCGATGCTAGCTCTTGACCGTAAGCTAGCCGGCCACTGTGAATGGAGGACGAGGTAGAGAGAGAAAAAAAAAGGGAAATTGTTTTTTCATTCTAACTTTCGAGGGGGCTGTATGGAGCTAAACTCGGGGTGAAAGTGGAGGCCGTCATAGAAAGAAAAATCAAACCATAGAGTCGAATGAGATTGTCGGTTTAAATGGTGAACGGAATCGATTCCGAGTCACGAAAATCAATTCACCATGATTTTCACTGAGAGTTTGCCATTTAGTCTTTTGGATGCATTAGCAGTCCTCCAAAACAAATTTGGCTTCCTACTTTTGCCGGAGTAGTGCTTTTCACGGACGAACGCAGAGACTCTTCATTCCACGGAGCAAAGGACTAAAATCAAACCTACTCCCATGCTTTTCCCATGTCGACCAGTCGGATGTGCGTTGACTCCAATGTAGATAGCCGGGGTCAATGTGGACATCCGTCAGCAACTCAGCTGATGTTCAGGTGCAGTGCAACTGGACCTAATCGATCCCCCCATGGTTGTGAATGTATCCAGTGGAAAAATCCATGTTTGTTGACGATTCACCGCCGCGTTGTATCGCAATTAATTTTATTGATTACGTTATTCACAAAATGAATTTACTGGTAGTTTTTTTTTTTTTTGATGGTGTGACTGGATTATATGAATATATGGCCGACGAACATAAAAGATTAAGTTATAATTGCGTCTCTGCCGACCGCCCTCCACTGCTCACCAACTAATGATCATCTCTTCTCCACCAGCAACCTTCAAGCTCCACCTCCCCCCCGTCCCATCCGGAGCCTCCTCCGTCGCGACTCCATGGCCGAGACTCTCCGCCTGAGAATGATCCATGAGAGCGGCCGGAGGATTAGCTCAGCCGAACCGACAAGGCGAAGCGGGACCCAATTGAAGATCCGAAAGTCCGAACGCAAAACCGTGCATTCCCACGGCCGGGTCGGTGAGTTGGGATCTCACCGTCGCCTCTACGCCATACCCCGCAATAATTTTCCATTTTTTTCAACACTTTCTATCGTTTCGTCGGCGTGTCTAACGAGCATGTCCGGTCGCTTTCCTTCCTCGTTAGCTTCGCTTTTCAAAGGTTCTAAGTTGGACTTCCGCGCCATAATACTCGTACTGGATACGTACTTTTCTCGGGGGGCGGGGAAGAGAGAGAGAGAGAGGAGCAACTTAATTTTAATAAAATAATAAAGAAAAGGGAAAAGAAAGACCGGACTCTTATTATATCACTTTCTAGATTCTCCATGTGTTTATTTCGGAGGATGTTGACCGTGCGTTGTAATCTTCCTCTCGTATAATGGTTCATTTAGGTTAATGTCTGTGGTGGGTAAGACTATTCATCTCAAATAAAAGGAATAACACTATGAAAATCCTAAATTATTTGATACACGCATAATAAATTTATGGCAAACTAATTTTTTGATCACTAAGAATTATAAATTTATTCTAAATTACAAATTTATATTCGTGTGATAAATTCACTCTCTGTTGATTTTCATTAAATTAAATTAATTCCGGGAAAAATTATAAATTGGTATATCTATGACAAAAATAGGGTAAAACCCTAGACTGTTATATCCATCAATTATTATATGTCATTCAACTTAGCAATTTAATGTTAAAATTTAACTGAAACTAAATAAAATTGGTTCACTCCACCCAATTATAATCCTGATATTCTAGCCCACCCCTAAAAATAATTTGCCACATGGATGCGTATACGGGGTACCTTGAGGTCTCCGTTGTCATACTTTAACTATCACAGCAGACGAACCTCGCAATAATCTCACGTGGTTTGCACGGCATATTATTTGCTGCGAATTCATCTAGTTGGATGCTCGAAAAATCCCGAATGATTCTATTACCTTCGGAGGGAAAGAAAAAAAAAAAATCAGTTCTAGATGAGTTAGCCGAGTCGACAAAACCAGGTCGCGTCTCTAGTTTGAAAAATATAACCTCCAGGTCGATGTATAGTCCACAAGAAAAGTCCTAAGAAAATGATTTTTCATTTAGGGTCCGTTCATTTCGCGAAAAATATCATGTTTCCGGAAAACATTTTCCTGGAAATCATTTTCTAAGAAAATGACTCTATTTTCCGATATTCGGCCAAAACCCAAAATTTGAGTGGAAAATATTTTCCACCGTTTGTTAGTTCATTTAATTGTTTGGAAAAAATTATCAAAAGTTGAATTTTAATATTTTTAATTGACCAAAAAATTAATTTTATTTTTATATTTTTTGTTTAAAATGAATTTTTAATTATTTATATTTTAAAAAATCGAATTTTTTTTTCTTTTCCTTCCTCCTTTTCTACCGTCGCCGCCTCCTTCTTGCCGACGATGGCCGGCTGCCGCCCGGCCGACCAAGACCCGGTGGCCGATCCGGTGAGCTCGAGGCTCGGCCGATTTCGCCCGAGCTTGCGGAGCTTCGCCGGCTCGCGAGCCGCAAGCTCTCCGGATCTGGCGGCGGAGCTCGAGCTCGCCCGGATCGGGAGCTTGAGCTCCACCGCCGGACGGGCGAGCTCACGACTCGCCAGAGCCCGACGAAGCTCGTGGCGAGCTCGGGCAAGGCCCGAGCCCCACCCGGCTCGTCGGATCCGGCGAGCCGCGAGCTCCGTCCGAGCCGGCGAGACCTCCGCCTCGCCCAATCTGGCGAGGCCGGCGAGGTCGCTAGCCGCTAGCTTGAGGCCGGTCGCCGGACGCCGCCGTGGCCGGTTGGGCCAAAGAAGAAGATGAATAGGAAAGAAAGAAAAGAAAAGAAATTAAAAACTCGATTTAAAAAAAAAAAAAGAAAAAAAAAGCATAAAAATAAAATGAAAATGTATTAATAAAAAAAAATAAGAGGGAAGAAGTCATGAAAAACGTTTTCCACTTTTCAAAAGTAGAAAACGTTTTCCTCACTTTAAAGGTTGTTTTTTCCATGATGGAAAACATTTTCCTGATTAGTTTATTTTTCGTTAAACGAATACCTTGGAAAATATTTTTTCTAAGTCATTTTCCGCGAAACGAACGAACCTGCGTGAATTTTCTCGTGTGAACCCGAAGATTCAAATCACGCGATCATAATTATCGAAGCATGAATTCTTCAGATTGATCTCGTCCGTAATTAATCGAGCCCGGAAAGAACACGCCGCATTCACATTTCGCAAAGGCGGAAAAGCACGCGGTCGCCCTCGCCCCAATGTCAGGGAAGGTCAGCAATGATGCACATAATAAAATAAAATAAAATAAAAATGCCGTGGACAAATCGACGCCGTTTTGATCCCGCGCCTTCCGACTCTCCGACAAGTCAACCCACGAATCAGAACGCCATGCAGTGGAGAAACGTACGGATTTCGACAGGTTGGAAAGTGCGAACGCGCAGAGGAAACGGGCACCCTCGCTCGTCCATGGTTTGACTCTGCGACCGCCGATCAGACATTTCTCGGCACCTTCCCGATCCGTGGAAGACGACAAAAATTCCGCACCCTTGCTTTCGTACTCGTCGCGGTGGAGAGCCTGCACCAACCCGTATATAAACACGCGCCCTCCCCGATGCATTCACTGCGAATCGCGGCGTCACCAGTCAACAATAGCAGCTCCCCTACGGATTTCACCGACCCCAAGGGCGCCTCGTTTTTTTTTCTCGAGGAACTCCTGCTCGTTCGACCGCCATGGACGGAGCTCGTGCCGTCTCGCCCCGCCTCGCCCTGCTTTCGCTCGCTCTGTTTCTGTTCCTTGCTCCGTGTCGAGCGCAGACGTGCGCGAGCCACACCTTCTCGGGCAATAGAGCCTATTCGTCCTGCGTCGACCTCCCTGTCCTGAGCTCCTACCTTCACTGGACCTACAACCAGACCTCGTCGGTCGCCGACATCGCCTTCCGGGCCGGAGCGACGGAGTCCAACTGGGTGTCCTGGGCCATCAACCCTTCCGGCCTCAGGATGGTGGGCTCGGAGGCGCTGGTTGCCTACCAGAACTCGAACGGGTCCATAAGGGCCTACACCTCCTTGGTGGACAGCGAGTCGACGACTCTGCCGCAGGGGACCCTTAGCTTCGGGGTGTCGAACATCTCGGCGGCGCTCGAGGGCGGCGAGATGACCATCTTCGCGACGCTGCAGCTGGGCAGCGGGACGACGACGGTGAACCAGGTGTGGCAGGTCGGCCCCATGCAGAGCGGATTCCCGGAAGGCACCCGACGGGCGGCGCCAACGACCAGTCGGTGGGGACGCTGGACCTCCTGTCTGGGACCGCTGTGGGGGCGGCGGGTCGGCCAGCTCGAGGCAGCGGAGGAGGAACGTAAGTGGCCCAGTAGCTTCTCAAACTAGTTTTGGTGTCATTAGCATTATTCGTTGGAAATTGTTTGAAAACAAGAATCATTCCCGTGGACGTTGATGGAGATTCGCATGGATTTGCAGGTGCATGGGGTGTTGAACGCGGTGAGCTGGGGGACGCTGATGCCGATGGGAGCATTGATCGCGAGGTACCTGAAGGTGTTCCAATCCGCCGACCCCGCCTGGTTCTACCTCCACATCTCCTGCCAGGCCTCGGCCTACGCGGTCGGCGTCGCCGGCTGGGCCACCGGCCTCAAGCTCGGGAGCGAATCCTCGGTCGATAACAAGGTCCATGGCAACATCGGCCTCGCCCTTTTTGTCCTCGGAACTCTTCAGGTACGTTCAGAAGCTGCACCACCACGCGTGGCCAAGTCACATGAATTCGCGATCTACATCTGTCTATGCACGTGAACTCGACATGATCTCACGTATGACAATCCGGCCGCGGTCGTGTTTTTGCAGGGATTCGCGCTGCTTCTGAGGCCCAAGAAGGATCACAAGTACAGACCCTACTGGAACATGTATCACCTGGCGGTCGGATACACCGTGATCACCCTGAGCATCGTCAACGTGTTCAAGGGGCTGGACATACTGGACCCGGAACAGAAATGGCGGACAGCGTACGTCGCCATCGTCGCCACCTTGGGGGCCATCGCCGCCGTTTTGGAAGCCGCAACTTGGTACATCGTGATCAAGAGGAAAAAGACGGCATCTTCAGCTCCGAAGATCTCTCACGGCATGAATGGAGACGAGGGTTACAGCAATGGCAGAGTATAGTATGAGATTTCACTCATAGATTCCGATTATTTCTTCTAGGATTTTCGTTTTTTTTTTGCTTTGTTCAGCTCCATGTTGAGGGTCTTTTGTATGACCCATATGATAGAGCCTTTTTATTTTTATTTTTTCTTATCAGGCTTATGCATATATTGTTAGGCTTATACATATATTGGAGGTCCCGTACTTCTTTTCCCTTTAACCTTCTGTTTTCTCTTCTTCTCTCCCCCATCGTTTCAAATCCGTCTCTGACGAAGATGGTGACATGTGATTGGATTTATCAGTCAACGTCACTAGTTTGGTATGTTAAATTATAAAAAATCACACTTTTATTTTAAAATTTAAATTTTTAAAATAATTACCAGCGATTTTACCAAAATATATTATCCTATTAAAGCGAGGAAGTCTTAGATCTAAATATTCCAAACTCATATTTTAAGGTTAAAGTTACACGTTAAAAGGAGTGTTAAAAGGTTCCATCAAAATTTCTCTTTACAAATTTAACCTAAATTTTAAGGAGGTGACACCTTGTTGCTAATTAAAAATAAATATAAAAGTTACATGATGTCTAAGAGAAGTAGGATATGTTTATAAATTATGATATCAAAAGTTTTGGTAACGACACGGTGCCCTGTCAATTGTCAGTCTAGCAGGAGTAGAATTCTAATGCAGAAATTGGAAATTTATGAACCAATTAGTCAAGATAAATATGCAGGAAGATTTTTCTTAAAGTGATTAGTCTGACTCTTAGTTATTCTAGAAGCCATAATTATTACCACGTCAAGGGAAAATTACGAATACTATACTTAGACTTTCAAAACCTATATGTTTCTTTTTTCTTTTGGATCGAGTCGCGTCTCTTACTCATGTTTAATTTACCAAATTAGCATTTTATTTCCAAACTACCCCTGGCCCCGAAAAAAAGAAAATCCTAAGTCCATTGCTTCCCCACCCCCCTCCCCCTCTCTGACAAGCCTACTCACCCACCTCTGTGCTGAGCTAAGATGTGTGCGGGGATGAAGTCATAATTTTCGTCCAGCATTTGTTTTAATATCATAACTTTTTTAATTACTTAAGTACCGTATTAATATAAAATTAATTACTTAAGTGTCATTAATAATTGAAAAAAATCTCAAATAAGAACTATTTTCTCAAATAAGGATCCGAAGTGGCCGTTGTCCTAAATAAGGACTCGAAGTGGCTAACAAGTCTCAAATAAGGACTTGAACTTGCTTTGGCCTACCAAAATATTTACCCGCCGACAAGAGTATGACATTTCCGGTGGCTGGAATATGGGCAATTTTGTTAAAAAATATATAGATAAAAATTAATAAATCCTAAAAATCACCCCCCAAAACTCTTCACGTTCTTTTGACTTAAAAATAAAAACTCTTCATGTTCTCACGTTTGTCTTCTCCTGCTCTTCATCTTCTCCGTTCTTTATCCTCTCTCGCTTGGAGCACGGAAATTTTATGTTAATGGAACACGAATTAAAACACAACAAGAAACCCCTACCTTTGTTTCTTCACCTCTTCTTCTTTTGTTTTCTGTCTTTGTTTCTTTTCAACGAATAAGATAAATCTTGAGAAAAGTCACATTTTCCTTATCGAGACACTCGTATGTAACACGAGGGCCTCGATTCTTCATTATCTTTTCCTAGGTTCGTCATACATTTTGATCATACTCCCGTTTAATCGAGGTCAGCTTCGTTCAAATTGAGAGAAAGAGAGAAAGGGAGAGAGGGAGGGCATGTACCTTTGGAACTCAAGGAGACAGGGATCTTGCTCCATCAATAGAGAATTTGGGTTCTCCAAACAAGAGAAGACAAAGAACGTAAAAGATGAAGAGCGGAAGAAGAAGAACGTAAAGAATTTGGAGGTTTTGTTTTTATGGTTTGTTAATTTCTATCTATAGTTTTTTGGGACAAAATTGCCCAGGTTCCGGCCACCTGAAATGTCACACGCTCGTCGGTCGGTGAACATTTTGGCCGACCGGCGAGTTCAAGTTTATTTGACTTGTTAACCACTTCGGGTTTTATTTGGAAGAACAATGATTTCGAATCCTTATTTAAGAAAGATGTTCATTTTTATTTGAAATTTTCCCTAAAAAGAAAAATATAAAGCCAATTCGTGGGTTAAACAGTTAAACTCAAACCCAGTTCGGAATTTCCTATGCAGCCGTCGAAACGTTGCCTCGTCCGCTCGCACAATCTCTGCCACACACAAAGCGCCACACGACACAAACCTTCGCGACTTCGCAGAGCAACATCATCAAGAATCGAGGATTTAGCTGAGGAAGCATTCCCTCCGCTCCGAGCGAAGGCCGCCATGTTCGCTGTCCACAGGATGGCCACGTCCCATCCTCTCTCCTCTTCCGTCCTCCTCTCGAGCCCCTCTTCTTCTTCTCGCGCTCCTCTAGTCCCCGCCCTTTCGGCCGCGAAACGGCTCGTTCCGTCGGTCCCGAGGCGGCTCGCGGCGAGCGGGCTCGGGGGTTCGGGAGTCCGCGGCGAGAAATGGGGTGGGGCCCCTTCGGTGCGCTGTGCCGTGGCCACCGAGTCGGCGGCTCAGCCCGCGAGCACGCGCGAAGCCGAGAGCTTGGAAGAGACCCGGAAAGGAGAGGAGGAGAGGACCGTCTTGCCCACCAACGAATCGTCGGATAGGCTCCTGCGAATTCGCCACACGGTATCGGAGCTCATAAATGCGTTTAACTTTTTTTTTTTCTTTCGGTTGATTAGATGTGCTTGGTTATGTCTCTCTAGAATTACGGGTACTAGTGATGTGTTGTGAATTGTGAAGTTACTGTTAGACTTTGGGATTTCAAAACTTGCATCAAGTTTGGGTTTTTTCAGTGAACTGTCGTTGAAGCGGCGTTTGGGGGATGGTAGTGTATCCGAAATGCTTCAGTTAATTATGCATTTGGTGCATGCTTTCAATCTGGTTCATAGTCAAGCTGCAAATTTTCTTTTTCCTGAAGATGTCTGGCCGTAAGAGATGGCAGATTCTTGAATTTTAAAATAATTTCAGGATGGATTGCAGCATCCATCAATTGGTGATTTTGTGGATAGCTGATTTGATTGTGCTATTCTTTTTATGACCAACTGCGAGTAGCGTTTGAATGCAGTGCGCGCATGTGATGGCCATGGCTGTTCAAAAGATCTTCCCAGATGCGAAAGTGACAATCGGGCCATGGATAGACAATGGATTTTATTATGATTTTGATATGGAGCCATTGGCAGATAAAGCTTTGAAGAGAATTAAGAAGGAAATGGTGAGCAAAAGATACTCAATCAATGCTGGTGTTTTTTTCATTTTGCCTTGTTCATTTTCAAGAATTGGTTTTACTAATTGAATAATTGTTCGGAGATTATTCATTAATGTATGCTTTCAGGGCACAGATTTACTTCTTACATAATCTGTAGGACCGTATCATTGGGAAAAATTTACCCCTTGTAAGAGAAGAAGTTTCCAGAGATGAAGCTCAGAGAAGAATTACGGCAATGAATGAACCCTACAAAATGGAGATACTGGAAAGTATCAAGGAAGAACCGATTACCATATATCATATTGGTAAGCCTCGTTATTTTGTAAGTGCCTGCTCCATTTTGCGATTGATTTAATGATGTCCTTTGGTTATAATTCATGGATCGTAATTATTCCCGTGACTCAAAAGTGTTTTTGATATAATTAGATCTCTTGTTTTCACCCACCCTTAGAGAAAGCTTTCGACAGAAGTGCAAAAAGTTTTGCACAAGCAAAAACTTTTCTATTTGTTGAGGTGCGATGACACCCTTTTTCAATTCAGTTGACATATGAATGCATAGAAACATTATGCGACTAAAATTTGTGTTGCATGCTGTAGCTTAGCTGTACTATGTAGTGCCTCACTGCGCGCGTGCGTGAGAGAGAGACTTGTCTTGTGGGTTGTCATTCATAGACATGATAATCTGCTTCCCTCTATGGAGTTGGTGAGTATTCTTTTCTTCATTTAAATGCAAGAATCATTTTAAGTTCCTCTTGTGTTCTCTATAGGAAATGAATGGTGGGACCTGTGCGCTGGTCCTCATGTTGAATCTACGGGAAACATTAATCGGAAAGCTGTCGAACTGGAGTCTGTTGCTGGTGCTTACTGGAGGGGAGATGAAAAGAGACAAATGCTGCAGAGGATCTATGGCACGGCCTGGGAGAACGAGGAACAGTTGAAAGCATATCTTCACTTTAAAGAGGAGGCAAAACGCCGGGATCACAGGCGCATTGGCCAAGATCTCGATCTCTTCTCCATTCAGGTAAATCATTTTGCAGGACACTATAGTACTTCATATTTTGAACAAATGAACTTTACCATATTTCATCTTACTGTTTATGAAAAATCTGAAGTTGGTGCAACAGTTTTATGCAATATGAAATTTTACTTCCAAATTTTTTGCATCTCTCAATTGATTATTTGCAGGAAGAAGCTGGTGGAGGATTGGTGTTCTGGCATCCGAAAGGTGCCATTATACGACACATCATTGAGGACTCCTGGAAAAGGATTCATATGGAACATGGTTATGATCTCTTGTATACTCCACACGTTGCAAGGGCACATCTATGGAAGACCAGTGGTCATTTGGACTTTTACAAAGAAAATATGTATGACCAGATGAACATTGAGGATGACCTCTACCAGCTTCGTCCTATGAATTGCCCCTATCACATATTGGTCTACAAAAGGAAGCTCCACTCTTATCGTGATTTTCCCATCAGGGTTGCAGAGTTGGGAACAGTGTACAGATATGAGTTGTCTGGAAGCTTGCATGGGCTATTTCGTGTAAGAGGTTTCACACAGGTTTGTGATACTGATCCCACAGGGTATTTAGCTTGTCATTTCAATTGAACTTTTGAGGTGTATTTAATTGCATTATATGATTAGAAAGATTGCTTCATTGTTTATGATAGTGCTCTGTATGTATTCAATTATGTTGATCCACCCTTTGAGCCCCTTGGTTATAAGATGTCCAATTATGTATGGTATGAAGAGAAGTGTAGGATGTCCTGTCCTTTTAGCATCATCTCTTTTCCTAAATTGGATTATTTATATGAATGTCCTAAATAGTGAATTTGATTAGGCTATCTCTATTCTTTATATATTTGGTAGGATGATGCCCACATATTTTGTCTAGAAGATCAAATCAGAGGTGAAATCAGGGGAGTTCTGGACCTCACAGAAAGAATTTTACTCCAGTTTGGCTTTAGCAAATACGAGGTTAATCTATCTACCAGACCAGAGAAAGCTGTTGGGGATGATTATATATGGGACAAGGCTACAACTGCTCTTAGAGAAGCTTTAGACGACAAAGGATGGAGCTACCAAATTGATGAAGGTGGCGGTGCATTTTATGGTCCAAAGATTGATCTTAAGATTGAGGATGCTCTTGGAAGGAAGTGGCAGTGCTCGACCATACAGGTAACTTCTAAGCATTCAGAACTCATCCAAGTTGAGTTTTAATGTGAGTTTAAACTTTGAAAGGATGGTTTTAGTGAATGATTCTCTTTGTACTATGCACGCTTTTATGGGTTGTGTTGTTCAGAATGAGATGACTATAAGATTAAAAAGAGAGAGAGATGATGGTTACCATATGGTTGAATCAGGACCAAGCATTCATTTTATCTCAAGTATCTTGCTTGAGCTTTTCATTTATCGGTGACTCCATTTTATCATCTGCAGGTTGACTTTAATCTTCCCCAGCGGTTTGATATTACCTATGTTGACTCAAATTCAGAGAAGAAGCGGCCTATCATGATCCACAGGGCAGTGCTTGGATCGCTTGAGCGGTTCTTTGGGGTCCTCATAGAGCACTATGCAGGAGATTTTCCATTATGGCTTTCTCCAATACAAGCTCGAATTTTGCCAGTTACGGACAACCAGGTGAGAACCCAGCTTTTAAGAACTTTCTTGGCTATGATCTGTTGGGCATGTCTAGCCTCTGGAGGGTGATTCAACACCGTCATGTCAATTTCCTTTGGTTCAGTCTCCCTCTAAAACTGAGTTGCTCGCGTTCAATGCAGCTCGAGTTCTGCAATGAGGTGACACGAAAATTGAAAGAGAATGGGGTTAGAGCTGAAGTTTGTAATGGTGAGCGCTTGCCAAAACTTATCAGAAATGCCGAGAAGCAGAAGATACCATTGATGGCAGTTGTGGGCCCCAAGGAAGTCGAAACTGGAACCGTGATGGTCAGGTCTAGATTTGGCGGGGAACTCGGGAGTATAACCATCGATGACTTTATCTACAGAATCAAGCAGGCCATCGAAAACAGAACCTCGTTTTGAATTTCCTGAGAATGAAAAGGAGTCGGTAGGCCCTGTTTATTTTGCAAAGACGAATACAACTGGTAGGAAAATAAAAGAAGGGGAGCAAAAAACCGCGATATGGATAACAATTTGAGTACTGGCGGGTTATTGTAACAAATTTTGCTGTACATGTGTTCATCAGAGTTCTGTATATATTCCACTTATGAAAAACGGTATCGATATCTTTCCAAGCTTCTAATGAGCAACGCTACTTGTGTTTGACCCTGAGTAGAGGCTATCAACGCCAGCACGGCCGCGCAGCTTGTCCAAGCTGGGTTCGGCCAGGGCCTTACATGAGAAAGACTATCTTTGGTCTTGGCTCGGCTGCAAACTCCCCATATAAATTATAATTTGGGCAACACTTTAGGCCCGACCTTCGGATCTGTCCGAATATGCCCAATGATATAACCTCTGACCTGATATTCTACGCGATTGGAGGAATATTGCCGAAAGTGAGTGTTGGAAAGCTGCTTATAATCCAATGTTCATTGATTGTTCATTTTGATTATTTTAACCTCTCAGTTTAACCTTAATTGCCAGTACTACTTCACTACTTAAGATAAGATATTGGTTTTGCGGTTGCAGGAAACTTGACGCCGATTTTGCACAGATCTTTTAGCACTCCTTTTTCCATTATCCTGTCGTTAATCGGTTCTTCTACTGGGATTGCTCTATTTTGCATTTCTTGAACCTGAATATGTTCTTCGCGGACCTCAAATTTAGAGACCTCCGGCGAATACAATTGCCTCATAGGACCATGTACTATCTGGGTGAGGAACGAGATATCAAGTCAGGCGATGTTGCTCAAGCACGAACTATGTTCGCTTTAATGATTCAAACTAGAAGAAATCTGGAGAGGTAAAGCCATTGAAAGTCAGGCAAGACTTCTGAAAAATTGAAGGGGATGGTTCATTTCACGGGTCATTCCTCCATTCACTGAGGAGGATAACAAGCCTGAGAGTTTATCGGACTATTAACGGGAATTTCATGGCCCTTGCAAATCTCTTTATCATCCATTTGCAAACTATTCTTATGCTTGGCCTTATTTAGTTCAAATCAATCTTCAACATCCATGATGTGATAAACTAGCCAACAATAGTATCTCACAGGAATTGAACCCTTCACAATGGAGTGGCTAATTATAGTTCAAACCTCATGTTGTTTCGAGCTGCCAAACTCGATTATAAAAGGGGCATTTTTACAAGTTATGAATATCTCAATTGTTCTTAGTGAGGGATCTATAACGAGGAAGCCAAGGAAAGGAGACACCAGTGGGTAGAAATGGGCAAAAGATCAATTTTACCCGCTGCAATTGCGCTTCTGTTCTTTGCTTCCACAGCTAGGTCCCTAGTTTATGATGTCACGAAATATGGCGCGGGCGGTGGCGCGGGTTCGGATATCACCCAGGTACCGGAATATCTCCAAGGCAATCATTCTTGTCAGTCCTGTGGATATTGTGTGAATTATCTAGTCTGATGTTGATTTTCTGCTCAAAAAGGCTTTGGTTAGCGCATGGAAAGAGGCCTGCGCGGCAACAGAGGCCAGCAAAGTCACGGTACCGGCGGGGACATATGTGTTAGGGGAAGTGTTCTTAGAAGGTCCTTGCAAGAGCTCGATCGAGGTCCAGGTCGATGGCACACTCAAGGCCCCTGCAGATCCTGCACAAATGAAGACCGATGGGTGGGTCGTGTTCCAGAGCGTCGACCAGTTCACATTGTCGGGTAGCGGAACTTTTGACGGTCAAGGGAAAACGGCGTGGACGAAGAATGACTGCAAACTAAAGAAGGATTGCGTGCCCCCTCCTATAGTAAGCTTGTTTCGATCTTCATTTTAGATTGTTAACTGCAAAATTATAGTGCCTTCAATTGAAAACTTTGAAGAGTGGTATATCAATTTTCACAGCTGAATAATCAGTGAAGTCTTTGTCTGCAATTCTTGCTATATGGAGACATTAATTCTATTTACCTTGTTTGAAATGACTAGAACATAAGGTTCAACTCTGTCACCAATGGCATAGTCAAGGACATAACTTCCCTCGACAGCAAACAGTTCCACGTGAATGTTTTGAACTGCAAAAATCTCACGTTCCAACATGTTACCGTCACCGCACCCGGAGATAGTCCCAACACGGATGGAATCCACATTGGTCGCTCAAGTGGGATCAACATTATCGACACCGGCATCAAGACCGGGGATGATTGCATTTCCATTGGTGATGGCAGTGAGCAAATAAACATCACAGGAGTAACCTGTGGGCCTGGTCATGGCATTAGTGTAGGGAGTCTTGGAAAATACCCAAATGAACAGCCTGTGACCGGCATTTATGTAAAGAACTGCACGATTACTGGCACGATGAACGGCGTTAGGATCAAATCATGGCCTGCTTCTCCTGCCGGAACCGCAACGGATATGCATTTCGAGGATATTACACTGGACAATGTTGGGAACCCGATCATCATAGATCAGCAGTACTGCCCATGGAATCAGTGCACATCGCAGGTAACCAAAGAACCATTCCCATAGGATACTTGCCATATGATAGTGCGTTTTGACCTGAGGTTCTGTTTTCGATTGTTCCATGCGATTTTTTCAGGCTCCTTCCCAGATAAAGATAAGCAACGTCAGCTTCAGGAGAATCCAGGGAACTTCTTCAACACAAGCCGCAGTTAATCTTGCTTGTAGCAGCCAAAACCCGTGCACCGATGTGGAGATCAGCGACATCGATATCACGTACCATGGTCCCGAGGGTCCTGCTACATCCGTATGTTCCAATGTCAAGCCCACGATCTCTGGCAAGCAGAACCCCGCAATCTGCGCCAGTGCGGCGGCAAGCCCCATTTCTCAGTAAACGAAATACTTGTAGCATTGATCACATAGTTGGGGGAGATTTAGACCGTCTCCTATTCATTCCTGTCGGCTTCTTAATCTAGCTGATGTTAAAATTACCGGGTTAGAGTAAACTAACTGGTTGTAGAAATAAGAGATCTGCCTGTCGTGCGACGACAATTTAATGAGTGAAGATTTTCCGTTAATTTTGGCAGTTAAAGTCGTTATTATTATGGGAAAGTATCACAAATGGTCCCTAGACTTTTACTTAATGTGTAATCTCATTTCTGAACTTTCGATTTGCTCAATTTGGTCCCTGAACTATCGATAAATGTCCAATCTAGTCCCTAACTATTTGAAAATTGACAAATTTCGTCCTTCCGTCGCTTAAAGTTAACGGAATTGGGCATTTTGGTCTTTTTTTTTTATTTGCTTTTTTTCTTCTTCTTCTCTCTTCCCTCCGCCATGGCCATGGCGGAGGGAACCCGGAAGTCGGGAAGGGTCACCCTTGCCTGGGCTGGCTAGGGTTGCCCTTGCCCTCGCCCGACGCAGGCGAGGACGGCCCTCGCCCGATGCCAAAGAGGGCGGCACTAGCCAGCCTAGGCGAGGGCGACCCTTGCCGGACGCCTTCTTCCCTCCGTCATGGCCGGCGGAGGAAAGAGAAGAAGAAGAAGAAGAAAAAAGAAAAAGAAAAAATAGTTAATTTTTAACGGAAGGACTAGATCGGACAATTATCGATAGTTCAGGAATCAAATTGAGCCAATCGAAAGTTCAGGGACGATATTGCACATTAAGTAGAAGTTCAGGACTATTTGTGATATTTTCCCTTATTTTCTATTAAAGTCATTGTCTATTCCCAACACTTGCCCAGTAGCCGGGCGAATAACTTTAGGACCTTTTCAATAATTCTCCTATTCTTTGTGGCCAAAGCAAAGAGCCGTGAACTCTTCTTCTCCACAAGGCATATCGTCAAGCCTTTGCTTGCTTCTGCGCTCGCAAGAGTTACGCGACGAAATGGCCTTTGGGGCACGCCTAAAAGGAAGGCCCTCTCGATCTCGTGCGCGCTTGTTCTTGCCTCTTCCCAATTTGCTTCGGTCACTTTAGTTTGAGAAGGCTTGCTTGATTTTTAAAGAAACCAAATTTTATTTTTCTTTCCCTCTTTTCTGATCCTCTTTTCTTCAAAGAGCAAAGTTAAGAAAGAAGAACAAAAAGTTTTTTGAAAAATGAGGGAAGATATGAAAAATCTACAAATTGGAAAGAACGGGAATTTGATCTTCCACAGATGTTGTTTGTCGAATTCTACATCTCTCCTCCTCCTCCTCCTTCTTTGATGGTTAAGCTGTGGTTCCTTAGGGTGCGAATGGTAACATTTCAATTTTGAAGAATAATTTCTTTTCAGAAATAGTGCTTTTTTATTTATATTCCTCAATACAATTTTTGAGTAAAATAAAGCGTTTAGTATATAAAATTTATATTCTCGGAATTGGAAAAGAAATAAGAATGCGCTTGATATGATTCACAAGAAAAAATAGGAACGCGTTTGACCTTTGGTGCCTATTGCCCGTCGTTGTCGACTGCCAACCGCTGCCGCCACCCTCCCGTAGCCGTTGATTGGCTCGGCGGTCGGCGGCGACAAGCGGGCAGTAGTGATCGGTTGCGGCGACAGTCATCGAGGCGACAACGGGGGGGCTGTAGGCCAACGGGCAGCAATCCGCGGGGAGTGGCAAGGAAGAAGAAGAAAAGAAAAGGAGAAAAAAAAATTTATTTCTAAAAATTGTTCCCGAGAATAAGAAATTATTTTTTTCTACTTCTCATGTTTGTTCCAAATCTATTATCCAGGCTACTTTTCTATTTCGAAAAATTAGTTGATGTTATTAAAACGAAATTATGTTCTTTTTTTGTCCCAAAGAGCAAAGAACAAAAGAATAGGGGAACAACAACATTCCCATGCGCTACCTTAGTCTTCTTCTACTCCAATGAGGCTTTCAAGGGAACACTCAGGGATTAGGGTTTCATTTTCAAGTCAACTTGAGGAACAAAAAGAATGAACAATGCTGTTTTGGCCCTTTTTACCATGTTAGTCGAAGATTATCCACTTTAATTAAAATCACCACAACAAGTCATGTAAGATGAATAGTCATAATAAGCATTTGAGGGGACAATTATATAAAAAAAAAAAGTCATATATCTATTATACTTGTGTCAATTGAGTTCTAAAACTTTTCACATTTGTCAATTAAATCAATCTACCAATTTTCATCAAAAATCACTAACGTAGACACAATGATATTATGTGACATAACTAGTGTTAACGTAGACATTTTCTAGACAATATTTTAATAATTTTTTTTTTTTGGATTGAGGGCTGAAAAGAATGGCCAACAGACCCTTGTTGGCAATAAGTGACGGCGTCGTGGCCTTCATTGGCCCCGAGCAAGGGTCCTAATCTTGGGGATGTCGTGATGCCTTGATTGGGTCAAGCGTTACAACCCTCGCCCATGGTTAGCAAGGGCGTCTTGACCCTTTGTTTGTGTCAGGCAATCCTTGCTGCCCCTTAGTTTAAAACAAGTGTAAAGAAAAAAAAAAAAAAAAATTGTCAACGTTAGCGCCACCGCATGTTATGTAAGACAACCAATGAGTATTTAAGTTATTTCTAGTCAAAATTGATCGGATTAACTCAATTGGCAAAATATTAAAATGTTAAGGTTTAGACTTAAATTGGCATAAATGCAATATGGTTCAAGACTTATTTGATAATTTTCCCGTATTTAAGTGGTTGATTTTTCACCAATTTGGTATTTAGTAATTGCTCAAAATTTTGATACTGAAATAATCGTTGTATGAAAATCATAGCATTTTTAATGTCATTTTTTCAAATTAAAACATAACGGGGTAATAATCCCTAGCCCTTTGATAATCACCCTTAGTGAAACTAACGACATAACTAGAAAAATTTATGGAACCTGCTGACATCAGCACAAAAAGACTATTTGACCCTCACAAGGAATTTTATTGGGATATGCTTCTAGAGACGTGTACTTAAACAAATGAGTGAAGGAGGGATAGAATTTTGAGCAAGTACATGATTTAAAGCATGACCAGTTGATGTTAAAAGGGAGAATCTAGAAGGAAAATGAACTGTGGAAAGGGACTTCAAGCTAAGTGCGTGTTAGTCCCCATCAAAAGCCTCAATCATTTCACTTCCCTGACAAACGCACTTCAGTCCTCATGTCATATTCTTTTTCTTCTTCTTTTTTTTTCTGATAGAAGTCCTCATGTCATTTTGAATTAGTGCAAAGCATTTTCGAAGTCTTCTTCTTCACGCAAAAGGAAGGTATTCTTCTTTTGCTTCTTAGCTAAGGATAATCTCTCTCGGGTTTACATTTGGAATTGGAGATAGCAAAGGGTAGTCAATTTCTTCTGGCTAATTGTAGCTTAAAAGCGAAAAATGAACCACTTTTATTTTGGCATTTTATTACATGTGGTGAAATTTCCAATAATTTTTTGATGAAAGGAATGATTTGTAATATATTTAGATGATCATTATAGGTGGAGGACGAAATAAATGTCTTGAGACTGATGAAATGAGGAATTTTGGTTTCTTGCTAAGGAAAAATCTAGACACAAAATCTTCAAATGGAAAAATCAATCAGTCAATAAAGTTAGTTAATTATTTAAAGATAATTTAAGTGATATGTGTATTCATCTATCTTGTTTCATGGTTCATCCTTATGTAGTCACTTTCATCTACCTCCCAATGTGTGGACCATCTATTTGAATATTTATCTAGGTGTAAATGAGATAGGCGATTTGTCGCACTCATCAAGTTAGTTTTATTCTCAAAGAGTTTAAAATACTCAATTATACTTAGTGTCATTATTTTAAAACTATTTATCTTTTTCCAAAATAAAAGTCCGGAAAAGTAAAGTGGCCCTAAAGTTCCACATTTGTTTTTTTTTTTTTTTTTTTTTTTGTGGAACAAGAGCGCAAGATTGTCTATAATTAGAAAAAAATTCCAAATGAGATAAGTATGCCTTTTGCTTCCCAAAATCAATTTTTAGTGTAAAGCCATGGCCCGCAAATAACTTTTTAGTGACTATAGGGTCATCCTCCAATTAAGAAAAGCCATCCACATGTTATAATAGCAGCACATCAAAACTTTTGCTCATTTGTCAATCAAATCGTAGGAGTCTTTCTTGTAGTTATTATCATGGATCCCAAAAAAGAAAAAAAAAATTGCATCTTCTCATTGAGAGGTGTATTATTCACAATTTAGAGTACAATAAAGTACCAAGTTGATGGTCATCATCACTTGATAAAAGACGTGCTTTAATATAAGTGGATAATTTTGAAACCTTTTCTAATATATATAAAATTTTGTTTGTCCGTGCATTGCACGGGTTTTTTTCTTAAACTTTATATTTGAAAATGAATCACACTAACATAACGTAAAATTGATTATGATAAAATGCACTCGACTTTATAATGTGTTCATAAATTACTTCTAAATATTTTCCAAATTCTCACATTTGTTTTCTTGAATTATTCTTCTTGTTTGGAGAGGCATTGATTAGTAATGAAATATTCAACCTGATCTGAAATGTCATACGTAAGAAAAGTTTTGATGATAACATTAAAAAAAGTGATTTCTTACATGCTGAGTTTTCCATAACCACAAGAAATATAGTTATTCAAAGGATTAAGGCTAAACTCAAAGGTTTAGTTGTAATGGTTGCATTAGTTGTGAATTCCTACAATCCTAGTGTCGAAAAATGGTACGAAAAGATTAAACTCAAGAAATTAAAGAATTAAAGATGTGTTTTCAAGAACGCCAATCACCAAAAGGTCAAAAAAGTAGTGATTTTGCATAAGTATTAAAATAACCATTACTCTTCACAAACACCATGTATCAAACTTTTGTAAAACAAAGAATTAGCAAGCATGTGTCAATGAACTGTTTTTCCCTTAGAAAGGAGGGAGGGAGAACCCTAACTCACCTTCAGAATTTTTAGTGCACCTGGGGAAGTTGCTGCGTAACTTACCTTCATGGGCTATACGGTTGATAATACTAATAAAGATTGATATTTAGTTTTCTATTTTTAGATCATATGACACTGTAGAATACTAAGACAGATCAATTTTCTTTTGGCCAATAAAATAAGTTCATACCTATAGCTTTTTAAATTTTGATCTTTGCATAATTTAGATATGGAAATTTGTTCTGTCAACTTAAAATTTCGGCCTATGGGTAGAAGCGTGTATATCTGTGTATATTACACACACATAAGATTATAGATTTATAATTAAAATATGCATAAGAACTAGAGATTTGCTAAGACCAGAGATTTGTTGAAAAGTGAAGTACGAGGTAAGGCTCGCACCAAGCAAGTGTGTCGATGTGTACTCTCGTATAGTGTCTATTGGACTTGTGGCAGCCGCTCCCACTACTTCCCCCAATGAAATTCCCACTAGCACAAGTCCATCCGAAAATCGCAAGCAGTTGACTTGTTCCTCACTAATTATGGACATCATAGAAGTTAGAACCACACACCATTTCCTCTCCTTTTCCCCCTCCTTTTTCCTTGGTTTTCATTTGAACACTTCACCAAATTCCATTAGCCTCCTTGTAATGATTGCCCCCCCAGCCTTTTCCAATTCATATCTCTTGCTCGCGCATGCTGATTCGCAGTGTCGAAGATATCGTTTTTTAATGACATCTTCATCAGAAATCGTAATTGACGAGAACCGAATTCGAGAATTCGTGCTTTTTAAGGTTTGTTGTTCAATGCATTTCATCAATTCGACCTATAGATGTTTGTATAAAGAAATTATATATATGTATACTACTTTTAATAAGTTATGCATTGTCGGATATGATGGATATGCATGTATCCGTAGGACGACTCTATGGTTGAATGACAAAGGTAAGTTCAGCATGTACGAACAAAATGAATAATACTAGATATCATTCGTTCTTCATTCAATCTTGAAAGTACCTGGACACTAAACATCAACCAATGGCCAAGAAAAACTAAAGAGAGAGAAAAAAAAAAAAAAAGAATGAGGAGCTCCTTCAACTTTAAACGTTATGCAAATCACATTCTTGCCGCTGTCCCCACTAGTTATACTGCTAATAATGGCAACAAAAATTATTTCACCTTCCCCTCCTAAAAAACAAAAAGGATAAAGGCAAAGTGTTCTTAGAAATTATATTTTTATACCCTTGATTAATCCCAAAAAAAAATCATGAATAACTTCACAAGAGAGAAGAAACTTAATTTTTGCAATATTCGATCGAGAGAAAGAGAGCGCGCAAACGAACTTCGCTGTTATTGGGAAACTCTACACCCAGCATTCTGGCTTTTATCAAAAGGTATAAAGACCATGTTAAATGTTTTTGCACTTCTTTTTCATTAGAGTTACTTGCCCAAATACAAATATAAAATCCAAAAGGAAAAATACAAAAGAAGAAGAAACCACTGACCCTGATCTTCAAAATAATCTTAAAGGAAACAGAACCTTTTCTTTCATCTGTGGTCTTGATGGATCGTAGACTAACAAAAACCAAACAGAACAGACAACAGATGCCTTACATCTTATCAACAAAGGTAAAGACAAGCAAACTCAAATCAACGAAAAAGAGATTTTGGAATACAGAATTTGTGCATTTTTTGTGCGGCTATTCAAATCCTGGAAAGCACACTGACATGATCAGTACAAATGTGTTCTCCCACCGAGAAACAGCAGAATAAAAGGAGAAAAGAATTTGAACATGGCTCATATCCAAAACTTACATGCCCCATTACATCCATGCCCACACTCTATGTCTAATAACTTACAGTCCATACATGTGCAAGAAAGAAAAATGGGATCAAAAGCAAACTCTCTCTCTCTCTCTCTCTCTCTCTCTCTCTCTCTCCTCTCTCTCTCTCCCCCCAGCTGATGAATTCTACATCAAGATTGCATACCGCATGCTGTCATTGACCATGAGGTGATTCATCTCCGATATCTGCACGAACTCATGCCCAGAAGCCCACACCCCATCAGCACCGTTCACGTGAGGATGAGACAGGCAAGAGAGTATCGTGAACGGGGCCCGCACGAGGCCGCATATGATCGACAGGCCGCTCCACCCGCGCCGCGGCCCCAGCCCGTCCAGTTCTTGCGCGAAGACAGCTCCGTTCTGGCCACCTCCGGACATACCTTCATCGGCAACCCTAGAGCTCTTCCTCCTGTTCTGGAGGTTCCTCCGTATGACTGATAACATTTGCGACATCTCTTAAGGAATGAAGAGAGCTCGACCTTGGTTGTTTTGAGTATGGCGGATTCGAATTATTGTGGAAAACGTTGAGCGTATTGTGAGTTTCTGGTATGTGATTGAGCGAGTGCTGTGTTGTGGTGTTTGATGGTGGTTCTGATAGTGCTCGTGCTTATCAGAAAGCTAAGGTTATGGGTGCTTTTTAAGGGCATTCATCAGTCGTGCTTTTTCCAACTTTTTTCTTAGCTGGGGTCTTTCAATATGCTAATTATGTTGGTGGGGGTGTATCAAGCCAACATGCCGACAAAGCTGCCTAATTATGCATAGAGCCTTCTAGTAGTTATATGAATGTTGTGAGTCACCAAAACCAGAGAAGCATGGTGGGGTATTAAACTTTTTCCCTCAGTTCATCACCAAACTTATGAAACGAAACATACACGCATGAAAGTGTTCAACGCTAGTTCTTTGAGATACATCTGATCATACATGAACAGAGGCCATGCCTCTGGTGGAATGACTCAATTGTGCTGAAGGATGTGCTAGTTCTCTTGACGCATGTACCCCCGACAAGAACATATCAATCAAGATGAGAAGAAGAACATTAGAGGTGGCAAAAGTTATGTATATAGCTTACTTTAGTACCGAAGTTTTTTTTTTTTCCATCATTTAAGTGCCACTTAAAAAAAAAACGACTACTTAAGTGCTAACTTTAATTTAGGTTGTCGAAAATCTGACGTGGCCATATTTTATTAATTTTTCAATCCTACATGGCTCACCGATGTGCCCAATAAGCATATAAGCCTTAAACGAATGCCAAATTTTATTTAAAATGATCATTTTAGTATCAATCGTTAGGGTGAGCATGGTCTAGGTGAACGATTTTCACCCTATATTTGGGAAACACCCACTAAAGATCGGTTTCAAAAAATTGAAATTGGAAACTGCCCATTAATTCCATGATCTGCTTGGGAACGAACCATGGGTTCGGTTTGGTTCTTGGGGGTTCATAGAATCAGTCCCACCAAACTTCATGCGTTAGCACTATAATATATAACAAAGAATTACACAACAGAATCACCTCATCAAAGACATTCCCAGTTAGAGCAAATAAATCAACGATATTAGTATGTTAGGAAGTGTGTAAGCAAAAGAGCACAATCACCAAACTCGTTATAAGTGGGCAAAATTAGACAACTACTAGTAAGTAGCCTAGGGATTTAGGATTTTTCATTTTTTTAAATTAAAATTAAAATATATATTATATATATTATCAGTCTGGTTTGGGTGGGCAGTTTCACACTTGGAGCTAGGAACCGTACCAGTGACCAATTGGAACAGAGAATTGGACCAATTCCCTTAGGAACCACTAGTTCTAGGGCAATTCGATTCGGTTCCAAGCGATCTGGGCAGTTCCCGATTTCTTTGCACATCCTTACCAGTTATTGTTCAAATGCGATCATTTTAGTGTCAACATGCCACGTGAAAATGCCATGTAGACTGGATTTTTTTTTTTTATGTAATATGCTAAGTCATATAAAATTTAAAAGCTACATATTACTATTGGTACTTAAGTTATCGTTTTTTTTTTTAATTTGGCGCTTAAGTAATTCGACAAAAACTTTCGGCACTAAAATGAGCTCCATATATAACTTTTGACACTTTTAATATTTTTCTGCCAGATGGGCTCAAGCGCAAGGTTGTTTAAAACATTATGATCTGAATTATCGGTCATTAAACATCAATCAGTCCCACGAGCATCCTCATCCTCGTTGTTTGAAGCGACGAGACATTTAGGGTCGCCCCCTCGTTAACTTGGTGATGATGTTTTAGGGTTTTGAGCTACTGATACGTCATTCACAATTCTTTTGGCCGGCACTACAAAAGTTCTCCTTCTTTCTATGGAGTATACAATGAGATAACAGGGGGACTCGTTAGCAGAACTTGGACTAACGTTTGACCCCGTTGTTACCCACCCAAGAAACTTCGCCTAATTGCATAATTTAAATCACACTCCTGCAAAATTAATATAGAAAAACCCCCCTTTTTTAATGAACTTGGATTCTTTAACCCTTTTTTTCGGGGTCCACCGTATAAACAAGAGCTTGATTCATTTGTCTACATTATCTTCCTATTTCCGGTAATTAAGTATTCAAAAAGAGTGCACCATAATCGATAGTGCACCACAAAGGGAATATGATTACAGTTCTAAGCCACATAATCTTTTGCTTACATCATATTTCGGGGGATGCATCTTTGCAACAGTCACCATTATTGATCTGAACCGGGTTTGGAAGTCAAACCTAACAGTTAATCAAAGAGGAAGTCAGAGGCCAGTGGGATGTGTGAATTAACAAATATGTGGTGTTTATCTAAATTGGGAGATACGCGGGAGAGATGTGCAGGTCCACCATTGCTGCTCAGTGCCTCTAAAATCGATATCGTTCATGTTTTTGTATTGGATGAGACGCGTTTAGCAGGTCTTACACGGAACATTTAGGGATATGGTCACCCGATTTGAAAGTTCGTCTTTCTTGTCGGTACCTCTGTTCAGTTTCTTGCCCTTTGCTATTTCTTAGAGCCACCTTTCGGAGCTCGAATCTGTGTGATTAGACTGGCGATAGTATTATGAACATTATCATACTTAGTGAAATTTCACTGAGTGCTCCAAGAGCCACAAAAAATGGAGAGATCAAAAAAAATTTCACATTTGATAGCACAATACACAATGCCGATGAATAGTCGCCATCATTTTGTTGTCCCAACACACGCGGAAATACATTTTGCATGGAGGTTCCCGATGATATTTTACTTATAACATTTAGTTAACTGCTTAACTGAGGAGATTTACCAAGAGGGTTGATTTTGTTCAAGATTTTCTTCGAAAGACGGGAGGTGAGTTTATGATTGATTACCTTCAAGTTTTTTAATAGATAGGTACGGAAGGGACAACGACAATACCAAACGGGCGACCCCTCTACTTTATTAGGTCACCGCCCCAAAAATGAAAATTGGACTCATGCCCTGTCAAATTTGAAAGTAGCAAAGAAAGCACCCATGTAAGATTATTCCTACCACGTATGTATCAGATGGCGAATTTCTTTTTTCTTTTTTCCACCGACCATTCTACTATTTCATTCTAAAAAAATAATTTTTCTTTTGCGTGTTGGTAGATTTATGGAAGACCTTGTAATTGTCAAAAAATTGTTGGTAAATAAAATTACCTTGTCACTTGATTTCTTAACAATTTGTCGGGTACTTAGCCCCACTTTAATGAAATTGCCTACTATTTCCACTGTTTCCACTGATTAGGAGATCTTTTATGAATCTACTAATCATTATCCGGATAACTTACCAACTTTTTCCAGATTAAATTTATTTTGGATTATTAACTCACTTTGCATTACTAACCAACTATTATTTGACTCTTTTACAAACGTTTTAAATTCATCAACTCTCACATGAACTTGCCTACATCTGTATACATGACTCGCCTACATTTCTCCCATCGGGTTACCTACTATCTTGTTTTCCAACCTTCATTTGAGTTAAATGTCTCTCGTAAATAATCTTACCCCCAACGAAAAGCTCAAATCTCTGTCTGAACATGATCGGTGGTTTTGGTAATCAAAAGTTGAAGATGACAAATGCATGGTTGGTGATAATGATAACCCTAGTGGCTATGGGAGAGTTAAAGATAAATCAGGTGGAGAGACGTGGGGGGCGACGACGAGGCAGAAGCATAGCAACAAGAGAGCGACACGTGGCAAGGAGCTAACATAAAGAGAAATGAGGGCGAGAAGGATCTCATCACCTTGAAGAAAGCTATGTTGGGCAAGCAGGTGTTGAGACTTTCACAATCCCCACTGACTTTATAGAGTCGGTTATTAAAAAAAAAATATCTGCCAGATATTTTCTGGAATGAGTAAGGGCTCCCATCCTTCATGGGGTTGGCAAAAGTTGTTAATTGGCAAAGATGTGATTTGTCTTGAAGGTAGATTGTCAGAATGAAAAAATCATCAGTATTCGTGAATGATTATCAATTGGATTAATTGGTAGACTGGCAAACTTATGAGATCCTTAGATTGTGGTGGAATTGATTAATAGGGAAGGAAGAGTGTGGAATAAACAAAAGGTGAATGGTCTATTCAAAGAATAAATAGTGAAAGAAATACTAACGATCCCACTCGACTCTATTTCAGTGGAAGATAAATTTGTCTTGACAAAGAATAGAGCAAGAACCTATTCGGTTAAAAGTGGGTATGGCAGAATGTATTCCATAGATTATCAACTGACTTTAGACCAAGCTTCCTCAGCTTATTAGACACCTAGGTCTCTATGGATAAAGAAATGGAAGCTAAACTCTTATCCAAGAATTCGACTCTTTATGTGGAGTGTGTGTCAAAATGCCTTGCCTAAGCAAGAGAATCTGTACAAGAGGAATGCCTTACTTGATCCTATCTTCCCTTTGTGTCTACAAGCTCTGGAAACTATTGAACATCTCTTCCTCCTCTATAATAGGACAAGAGAAATCTAGTTAGTTCTATGATTGAATATCGTAATTTCACTTTCAAAAATCACTAAAATGGACAAGTGGGGATGTTTGAATTATTGAATTCTTTGACTCAGACACTAACTTACCTTCTAGGGAAATGCTTGCCAAAATTCCACGGTTCATATGAAAAGCTTGAAATGCAATCATATTTTAGTCTTGTAAACCAGATCTAAGGTCAATACTCAATGCCACTCTCGCAACAAACAATAATTTTATAACATGGAACCCAAATAAGGTGAATGAAGTCAAAATGCGAGCTAACCAACATGAATAGTGGATTCTGCCGGAAAATGGCTCTTCCAAGTTCGATATAGATGGTTCTTGGCTTGAAGGACACTCAGAAGGAATGGTAGCAAGAGCATGTCGTGATTCAAATGCTTTGCAGCTAGATTTGCAAAACATGTGCTAGCTTCTTTAGTGCTCTGCATCGAAGCCCTAGCGATGGAGGAGGCATTACTGTACTTGATCGAGAGAAGTGATCTGAGGTCTTCATCTGATTTGAGCGTAGAACTGGAAACTGACATCCTCGTAGCGGTTTAGTCTATTTTGGGTGCCGATGAGAGCCCATGGGCCCTGCAAAAGAAGCTTGGCCTAGCTCAAAGTGTTAAAATAGATCATTGTCCCTGCAAGAACAATCAACTTGAGGACCGGATCACTAAAGTCCATCATGAAAAGGCCTTCCATTCTAATTGGTTGTGTAAACCTCCCCAGCCCATATCACTTATGTTTAACTGGTGCTGGTTGTTGACTTTAACCGGATATTTCGTGAGACAAAAAACAAAAAAAAAAGAGAGAGAGGGATTTATGGGGACTAAGAAAACGAGATAGCAATATTTCGAAATTTAAAGTCGCAAGTCGAACACTGAAAAGAGAAAAACAAAAAAAACAAAAAACTCACTTTCGATGGACCCGAAATATTTGAATTATTTATTTTGCTATCTTGCCCCCGGAAATCGTGCTATTTGTCATTTCGTCGGCCCCCTTGATTTCCACGCCCGCGAATTGATCCTTCTCCCTCGTTTGACCTGCCGGCCGGCTACCCGTCATAACTGTCTTCGTCATCTCGGAAAGATCCGAACCAACAAAGTCTTCCTCGCAGTCGTCATGCAAGCAAGAAAGTACGAAGCGATCGCCCAACCGACCACTCACGCTCACCGTCGCCGTCGCGAGACCTGCTCCTCCTCCAGCTCCACCGACATCGCGCGGCGTCGTCCCACGACCCCTCCCTCGTCTTCCACTGCGACCACCCTCTCCGGAGCCAGCTCTACTTCGTCGACGACGTCTCCGGAAACGACTGGAGGAACCGCCCGGTGAGGAAATTCCACCCTCCGTTGGGCGGCGTCCCGCCGGAGTTCAACGTAGTCGGGTCGAGCGAGGGGTTGCTCTGCTTGGCGAATGCCCTATAAGCGACAACGTCTACGTGTACATTCCTCTCCCGGGTGAGTACAGGGAGCTTCCGGACTCGGAGGGTCACCAGAGGAAGCGAGAGATGGTGTTTGGGTTTGGGTTCGACGAGAACGAGAAGGATTACAAGGTGATCAAGATCGTATATACGATCATGAATCGCCATGGTCGACTGTACAGGGTTCTCTTGTGCTGTTCGAAGGTTCAGGTCTGCAGTTTGAGAAGCCCGACGTGGAGGAGATTAGGTAACGGTCAACAAGCCTGCAACATGTTTCATTGAAAATCTCACTGCTTAGCCTTTCTCTTTTCTAATGTAAACCCCATTGTCTGAGTTCACTCATTTGCGGTGCATAAATTCTATGTTCCCACAATCACCAATTATGACTTTTGTACTATGTTCAAAAGCAAAAGAAAGATCCTCATGTGCATATGTATTGCCTATGTTTGCTGGGGTTATTTTTATCAAAGCCCAACCTTTGCGCTTTCTTCCGCTGTGGAGTTTTCAAAACAATATAGGTACTCGAAAAGTAGACAGTTTTCTTCTTCAAGGCATATTTAATCCACTCATATTGATATTTGCGTGAATCTTGGCGAGTCTGGTGTTGACTGTTTCTAAAATCGATGGATGCCAATACTCCTAGATACAAAACAATCTACTTGGGGAGTTCCTAATATTTGTCTGGACTCGATTCTTTGACATCAGGTAATGCAACTCATGACTTGGAAGCGACGCCATCGCAGCCTCCTGTTAACAGAAGACTCCATTGGACCATTTCGAGAGGCGGGCATTGAAACATCAGGATCGCACCGTTCAACTCGACCGATGAACAATTCGGGACTGTCCCCGAAGCATATTGCATGGATTTAC
This sequence comes from Eucalyptus tenuipes, assembly GCA_014182365.1. Lineage (NCBI taxonomy): Eukaryota > Viridiplantae > Streptophyta > Magnoliopsida > Myrtales > Myrtaceae > Eucalyptus > Eucalyptus tenuipes. The sequence continues at coordinate 20,233,000 of CM024537.1, forward strand.
GGAAGGGCAGGTATCATCTGGTGGAGCTCGGAGGTTGTCTTTCTGCAGCTGTTCCGTCGCTGTGTGGAGCATTAGAGATCTGGGTCATGAAGGCGCACGGCATGAAGGAGTCGTGGATCAAGGACAACAGCATTGGATCTTACCTGCCCAAGGGGCTCCAAAACCACGAACACGAGGAATACAACGACCAGTCTTGCAAGATCTCGAGAATTCTGATGTGCAAAAGGTATGGATTATATGTGAGGGTCCTGGCGATGTTGAGGAATGGGAAGATCTTGTTGGAGTACCATAACAGAGCCTTGGTTCTTTATGACCCGGATCGCGACGAAGCTATAGATCTTACGTTGGATGGGCTGCCAGAGTGGTTCGAATCCATTGTCCATGTGAGCAGCATCAGTAGGATGCGAGTGACTATTTATTAGTGGATATGTAAAGAGATCCATCTCAATTACATGTAATTACTCGCTTGAAATCATCAATTTGGAACACTATCTCTTGGGTAAAAAGAACTCAGTTCACTAACCTTGGCTCTTTCAATTTCATGTTGCTAATTTTGTTTTTCTTATTTTTTTTAGCGAAACATACAAGTTCTTGATTAAGAAACTATAAGTATAAAAATGTTTTGCAACGGTGCTGTTGCTAATAGTAATCATACATTTATTTTTTCTTGAAATAAAGATGTTGGTTTGGTTTTTTCCACCTAGAAAAGCTGTCACGGCACTGTCCTCAACCCGGGGAACTGAGTCAACCTATGGTTGAGGATAGTGCCATAAGGCGTGTCAACCCAACTGTGGGCATTTAACCCACCCTCACTCACTCCAGGCGTGGGAGGCTATTATACTTGCCTACCCGGTAGTAGCCAGGACCGAAATCCTGACGTGGTGTCTACCTTCACCACCGTGAGACCCCCTAATTCTCTGTCTATCTTTGTCTTCCCGACAAAGAGAGAATAGGAGGACAGCGCGGGGTCTCTCACCCCAAAGCGGTTCTCCTGCCCTTTTCCTCCGTGAGCCTTTTAAGGACCTGCTCAAGTCCGCAGCGCATGATTGGTGTGAAGAGCAAAATTTCATATACTTTTGTACTTTCTAAGATGTTACATATCAAATTCATAGTCGTTGTGATCAGTTTGAAGAGCATATCCTTAATATATCCACTTTATAAGGATATTTCTCGATCACAAAATTCTCGTGCAACGATTAGTGAATTGGTACAACTTCCTTGCCTTTTATATTGACTGATCTAGAAGGAAAATTGATGATTACAATCTCTTGAAGATGGATATCGCAATCCCTGGATAAAACAATTAGAAGACGAAATATTCTTTTCAATACAAGGAACTCAACTTATGGAAACCCGATCTACTGTATGGGTAGTAGAATAAAAAAAGACTTTATTCTTGGCAAGTCTCAATGCAATCAAATCTTCTAGTAATGATCAGTTCCAACAGGAGGATGATGGGATGAACGATCCTTTAAAGGAAAGTCCAACGGTTAGCTTAAATAATGAAGAGTTTATAAAGAGATTGTGAAGCCAAAGAGACTAAGACGTGAGACGTGAGATGTGAGAACCATTCCAAGTCTTTAATTCTAAAGTGCAAGATAAATCCTTGTTCTTTCAATTCGTCTTTGTGAGCTCAAAACTATAATCTCTTAGAGGTTGTTAGAGTGTGAGATCCGGAAGATTTGATCCCGCTTACTTGAGTTGGGAGTACATGGATGTAACTTCTAATAAATTAAGCTAATGAAATCTAACCAATTAGGGCGTGCATGTTTTCATTTCTTTTTCTGTTTTTGAACACTTTTTTTTTTTTTTTTTGTTCCTGGAACAAAAAAAGGAACAACGCGTTTGGTTGCGTTTTACAAGTTCTTTTTTTTTTTTGTTCTGGAACACAAAAAGAACGAAAATGAGAAACAAAAAAAAAATTGTTTCTTGTTCCGAAACGATTTTGAAGAAACGATTTTTTGTTTCTTGTTTCTTCTTCTCTCTCTTCTCTTTTCTTCTTCTTTTCTTCTTCTTTTCTCTTTGGCCGGTCGCCGGCCTCGGCCATGGCGCGGCCAGACCGACGAGGGCCGGCGACGCCGTCGAGGGTCGGCGACCTCGCCGGAGTCGCCGGCCCCGGCGAGGCCGCCGGCCCCGTCGGCTGGTCGCCGGCCTCCGGCGACCGGCCGAAAGAAAAAAAATAAAAAAAGAAAGGAAAAAATGAAAAATAAAATAAAAATATTAAAAAATTAAAAGAAACAAAAAAGAACATAAATTTACCAAACGTGTTTCTATTCATTTTTATTCTCGGAACAAGTTTACCAAACGCATCTTTTGGTTAAAAATTGTTCCCCTAACAGCACTTTTTTCTATTTACGTTCCCTATAACGGTTTTGAACGAAACGTTACTGCACGCGCCCTGTCAGCACAAAAGAGTGGACTTAGGCTTGTCAAAGCTAAACTTGTGTGTGATTTTCTATCTCTTAAACTCTTATTTATTTCTTGTAATAGAATATTGCACATCGGTAACATCTATGCATTGTAAGGTTTAACTCCATATGTCATCCTACTACAATATTAGTTTCAATTTTCTTTAAATTCCGCATATTTACCTATTCACCATCTTTAGATGATAGATCTAATCCTAACAACATGTTCGCTAGGAATCGTTTCACCAAAAAAGTTACCGAATAAAAATCTTTCAAAATATGAATTGATGTGGAAATTGTCAAAGAATGTAAAGAGCTCCTTGTTGACAAGCATGAAATGACGAGAAAATTAAAAATATTGAGACTTGAGGCAATCATGGACAATTATGTAAAAGGATATTGAAATGTAAAGATAATAGGAAGATAAAGTTAATTACTGAAGGTGCATTTGGTAACGTTTTTGTTCTTGGTAATAATTTTTTTTATCAAAAATGATTCTTTTTTATTCTATTCCCGAGAACAATTTCTAAGCATTTTAAACCGTTTGATAACTGTCCAAAATTTCAATTCTCGGAATAGAATTGCATTTGGCACTTTGTGCTCAAAATTTCTACTTCAAATCATTTTCTTTTAATTTTTAAATAATTTTATTACTTTTTCCCTTTTTTTTCTTTTTTCTTCTTTTCTTTTTTTCCTTTCTTTCTCTTCTTCTTCAAGTTGCTGGTCACTAGCCATGGGATGACCGGCGACCAGCCAAACAAGGGCTGGCGACCTCACCGGAGCGTTGCCGACCCTCGGCGAGGCCGTGCCTCATCGGTCGAGCCTCATCGGCAACTAGGCGAGGCCGACCTCACGGTGGTCCGGTGAGGTCGAGACCCGTGGGCGGCTAGGCGAGCTCGACCTCGCCAAATCTAGGCGAGGTTGAGCCTCGCCAAGCCATGGCTCGGCAAAGCCTCACCGGTGGTTGGGCTCACCTCCGGCGAGCTTGCTTGGACCTCGCCCTAGCTCGGCAAGCCTCCGACGAGCTCGCGCTGACCGGTTGCGGGTGACGGCGATGATGGGCGGGGAACGGCGGGGAACAGCGGCGGATAGCAACCGCGACGGTGGCAGCAAATGAAGAAGAAGAAAGAGGGAAGAAGAACAAGAAAAAGAAAAGAAAAGAGAGAAAATAGGTTGCTTGATTCTAGAATTGTTACCGGGAACAAAGAATCAACTATTTTTTACTTCTCAATTTTGTTCCAAATCTACTTTCGAGAACAAAAAAATAGAAATTTGTTCCCAGAAACAAAAATTTTATCAAACGAATTTCTGTTTCAAATCTATTCCTGGGAACAAAAAAATAGAAATTATTATTGTTTGGCACGTTACCAAACATAGAACCTAAACAGCCTAGTACTTGAACATTGTACCCAAAACCGACAGCTCCACTTTGCGACAATTAACTCATATTTTTGGCAATTACAGCTAGTGCCTTTCAAGGTCGACTGTTTCATGATCTGATAATTTCGTTGGTCTTACAATTGCCTTGACCTTCAGAGCTGCTCCAAGGTTACTAGCTCCACAAGTTATATAATTGCCTTGTTCGTACTCCATTGCCACTCACTTTAGTCTGGATTTCTTGTCGAATCAACCGAGCTTCATTCACCGGCTGTCATGCTTCATGACTCGGTAATTTCCTTCATATCTATTATTGACAGATACTAATTATCTCATCGACCATCCATACTTGCCAACCAAGAAGGCAAGAACTCCCAATACTCAGCAGATTTTGCCTCTGTCGTGCCTTGCTTAGTCTTTCTTAGTCCGAGTCGATCGAGGACCGGGGCATTGTTTGTCGTTAGCATGAACGTCCTCCTTGCGTAGACAATCACGTCGAGAATTCATAAAACAAGAAAGTAATATTTTAAAATTTACAATCGCCTGTCCAACTCTAACATGAGAAAATATATTAAAAAACTCCTCACTTTAGATGGACCCGAAATATTTAAATTATTTATTTTGCTACTTTGCCCTCTGAAATCATGCTATTTGTCATTTCGTCCCCCCCTTGATTTCCCCGTCTGCTTCCCCAGAAGCTCAAAAGCCGCCATAACATCTTCGTCATCTCCGAAAGATCCGAACCAACATAGTAATCCTCGAAGTCGTCCTCTTCATCATCGATCTCTTCTTCCCCGTCTACCCGATACCAGCCTCTCCTCCATGGAATCAGAAGCAGGCTCGGGTTCGCAGAGCAAGAAAGGACGAAGCGATCGCCCGAGCGACCACTCGCCGTCGCCGCCGCCGTCGCCGTCGCGTGGCGTCGCCATCAGCGCTCTCCCTCGCGAGATCGTCGTCGACATCCTCTCCAGACTCCCCGCGCCGTCCCTGTTCCGAGCCCAGTTCGTGTGCCGGTCGTGGCGGGCCCTGGCGCGGGACCCACTCCTCCTCCAGCTCCACCGACGCCGCGCGGCGTCCTCCCACGACCCCTCCCTCGTCTTCCACTGCGGCCACCCCCTCCGGAGCCAGCTCTACTTCGCCGACGGCGTCTCCGGCGGCGACGGGAGGAGCCGCCCGGCGAGGATATCCCACCCTCCGTTCGGAGTCGTCGCGCCGGAGTTCGACCTCGTCGGGTCGAGCGAGGGGTTGCTCTGCTTGGCGAATGCTCTGTACAGCGACGACGTCTACGTGTACAATCCTCTCACGCGGGAGTTCAGGGAGCTCCCGGACTCGGCGGGTCACCAGAGGAAGCGAGAGATTGTGTTTGGGTTTGGGTTTGACGAGACCGAGAAGGATTACAAGGTGATCAAGATCGTGTATGCGATCATGAATGACCATGTTCGACCGCGGAGGGTTCTCTCGGGCAATTCGGAGGTTCAGGTCTGCAGTTTGAGAAGCCCGACGTGGAGGAGATTAGGTAACGATCGACATGCCTGCAACATGTTTGATTAAAAACCTCACTGCTTACTCTCTCTCTCTCTCTCTCTCTCTCTCTCTCTCTAATGTAAACGCCATTGTCTGAGTTCCACTCATTTGCTTTTAGGTAGTCACTGTACTTAGGTTGTATCTCAATTTCCTCTTAAATGGCTTATGTTCATAGGATGAGTAATGCTTGGTATTGAAAGTCTTCGCAGAAACTGGTGTACAAAAATTCTATGTTCCCACAATCACCGATTATGCGACGCTGTAAACACAGCCATTGATCGTGAGATGCTGCGAAATTTCATGTACTAGCTTTTGTTACTAGCTTTTGTACTTATTTTGTTTATGCAACCTTGTTCAAAAGCAAAAGAAAGATCCTAATGTGGATATCTATTGCCTACGTTTGCTGGTGTTGGATATTATCAAAACTGAACCTTTCCGCTTTCTTTCCGCTGTGGAGTTTGCTGATGTTATCCGTTTCTAAAATTGATGGATGCGAATGCTCCTAGATACAAAACAATCTACTTGGGGAGTTCCTAATGATTGTCTGGATTCCATTCTTTGATATCAGGTAATGCAACTAATCACTTGGAAGCAACGCCCTCGCAGCCTCTTATTAACAGAAGACTCCACTGGACTTCAAGACGCATGCGTTGGAACATCAGGATCATATCGTTCGACTTGTCCGATGAACAATTCAGGGAAGTCCCTGTACCCAAATCCATGAATTTACGCAGGCGCAGGTATCATCTGGTGGAGCTCGGAGGTTGTCTTTCTGCAGCTGTTCTGTCGCTGAGTGGAGCATTAGAGATCTGGGTCATGAAGGAGTACGGCATGAAGGAGTCGTGGATCAAGGACTACAGCATTGGATCTTACCTGCCTAGGGGGCTCCAAAACCACGAACACGAGGAACCCAATGACCCATCTTGCAAGATCTCCAGAATTCTGATGCTCAAAAGGTATGGATTATATGTGAGGGTCCTGGGGATGTTGAGGAATGGCGGGATCTTGTTGGAGTACCACAACAGAGCTCTGGTTCGTTATGACCCGAATTGCGACAAAGCTGTAGATCTCATGTTGGAAGGGCTGCCAAAGTGGTTCGAATCTGTTGTCCTTGTGAGCAGCATCAGTAGAATGTGAGTGACTATTTATTAGTGCATATGTGAAGATATCCATCTCAATCACATGTTATTACTGGCCTGAAATCTTCAATTGGGAACACTATTTCTTGGGTAAAAAGAACTCAGTTCGCTAACCTTGGCTCTTTCACTTTCGGGGTGCTAATTTTGTTTTTCCCCTTCTTCTTTTTTTTTTCTTTTTTTTCAGTGAGACATACAAGTTCTTGATTAAGAAACTATAAGTATAAAAATGTTTTGCAACGGTGCTGCTGCTAATAGTAATCCTACATTTATTCGGTGAGAAGCAGGTATGACAGAAAGTATTCCACATATCACAACTAACTTCAAGCCAAGCTTCCTCATCTTATCAAAGACATAGGACTCTGTGGATAAAGATATGGAAGCTGAACTCTTATCCAAAAATCTAGACTCCTTTTGCGGAGGGGTGTCAAAATGCATTGCCTACGCGATAGAATTTGTATAAGAGGAAGGCCTTACCTGATCCTATTCTCTCTGTGCCTACAAGCTCTGCAAACTACCGAACCTCTCTTCCCCCTCAAGTCACTGGAAAAGAGAAACCAGGTCAAATCTGAGATTGAGCATTGAAATTTCACCGCTAGAAATCACTAGAATGGACTAGTGGATGTTTGAATTCCTTGACTCTGACTTACCTTCTAGGGAAGTGCTCACTTGAATTTTGTGGTTCATACTCATACTTCAGTCTCGCAAACCAAATTTGAACTCAATAACCATTGCTGCTCTTGCAATGAACAATAATTTTTTGAGATGGAACCCAAATAAGGTGAATCAAGTCAAAAGGCGAGTTAACCAACTTGTGCAATGGATTCTGCCGAAAAATGGGTCTCTGAAAAGTTCAATATAGACGGATCTTGGCTTGAAGGTCACTTGGAAGGAATGATACTGGGAGCTTGTTGTGATTTGAATGGTTTGCTTGTAGCTGGTTTTGCGAAACTTGTGTGAGTTTCTTCGGTGCTTTATATCGAAGCCCTAGCGATGAAGGAGGCATTACTCTACTTGTTTGAAAGAAATGACATGACATCTTCATCTAATTTAAGCACGGAACTGGAAACTGATAACTTATCAGTGATTTAGTTATGGGTCCTTAAAATGTTCAAAGATTGCAGAAGAAGTTTGGCCCAACTCAAAGAGTGATAAAATAGCCCATTGTCCCCACAATAAAAATCAGCTTGCGGACTGGACCTCTAAAGCCCATCATGAAAAGGCCCTCCCTTCTAATCGGTTGTGTAAACCTCCCCTGCTGGTATGGGATATTTAATGTTTTGAAGCCCATCAACTTTGTTCAAACAGTGTTGGGTATACTCTGAGAGAGAGAGAGAGAGAGAGAGAGAGAGAGATTTGTGGGGCTTAAGATTTAGTGGTTGAGTGTTTGTTCATGTGATTTTTTTCAAAATAATAAAGTTGCTTTCCGTTAAATTCGAGTTAAAATAAGGCGGCTTCGAATTTGAACTCCTAAATTAATTGTTAATTTTCCAAAGCAAATCTCCTAAGTTTTTTAGCAAAGAAGTAGTCTCCCAAATTTAGAAGAATCATATTCAACTTTTTGTTATGGATTGTTTTGCCAAAAGCTACTAACAAAAAATCTTTTGAAATGTGGATCAATGTGGAAATGATAAATAATGTAAAGTGCATTGTTGACAACCACGAATTGCCGAGAAAATTAAAAATATTGAGACCACGGGTAATCACGACCAACCATATAAAAGAGGTACTGAAATGTACAAATAACATGAAGATAAAATTGAATAACCGATGTTCATTAATTGATTGGTTATCTTTTGTACAAACTACAAATCAAGTATTTATATCACTATCGATGATTACCAGCTTACGGTTACAAAAAAAAAAAAAAACACATTCTCCGTGATTTTTAAATTCTATATATTTACAAACAGTTGCTAAATAGACCCACTCACTTCAACACTGTACCTAAAACCGACAGCTCCACTTCGTGACAATTATAGCAACTCATTTTTTGGCCATTATAGTTACCAGCTTCACAAATTATATAATTACCTTGTTCGTAATCCATCGCCAATCACTTTAGCCTTGATTCTCTTGTCCGATAAACCGAGCTTCATTCCCTGGCTCTCATGCTTCGCGACCCAGTAATTTTCCTTTGCATCTGTTGTCGAGAGATACTAATTATCTCATCGAACATCCATACTTTTCAATCAGAACTCCCGACACTTCTCACATTTTGTCCTTGTCGTGTCTTGCTTGTTCTTTCTTAGTGCGGGTCGAGGTCGAGGAATCGGGCATTGTTTGTCGTCAACGGAAACATCCTTCTCGCGTACACAATCGCTTTGAGGATCTAGAAAACCAGAAAGTTATGTTTTGAAATTTAAAGTCGCACGGCCAACACTAAAATGAGAAAAAAATATATATATATATGAAACTCACTTTAGATGGACCTGAAATATGTAATTCATTGATTTTGCCACTTTGCCCTCTGAAATCATGCTATTTGTCATTTCGTCCCCCCTTGATTTCCAATTCTGCTAATTGATCCTTCTCCCTCGTTTGACCTGCTTCCCCAAAGCTCGCAACCCGCCATGACAGTCTTCTTCATCTCCGAAAGATCCGAACCGACATAGTAAATTAGTAATCCTCGAAGTCGTCCTCCTCAATCCTCATATTATTCCTTATCATCGATACCTTCTTCGCCATGGAATCAGAACCAGGCTCCGGTTCGCAGAGCAAGAAAGGACGAACCGATCGCCCGACCGACCACTCGCGCTCGCCGTCTCCGTCGCATGGCGTCGCCATCAACGCTCTCCCTCACGAGATCGTCGTCGACATCCTCTCCAGACTCCCCACGCCGTCCCTGTTCCGAGCCCAGTTCGTGTGCCGGTCGTGGCGAGCCCTGGCGCGGGACCCACTCCTCCTCCAGCTCCGCCGGCCTCGCGCGGCATCCTCCCACGACCCATCCCTCGTCTTCCACTGCGACCACCCCCTCCGGAGCCAGCTCTACTTCGTCGACGACGTCTCCAGCGGCGACGGGAGCGTCGTCCTGCCGGAGTTCGACGTCGTCGGGTCGAGCGAGGGGTTGCTCTGCTTGGCGAATGCTTTACACAGCAACGACGTCTACGTGTACAATCCTCTCACGGGTGAGTACAGGGAGCTTCCGGACTCGGGGGTCACCAGGGGAACCGAGCGATGGTGTTTGGGTTCGGGTTCGACGAGACCGAGAAGGATTACAAGGTGATCAGGATCGTGTATAAGCTTAGGAATCACAATCGTCGTCTGTTCGTGATCATCTTGTCCGAATCCGAGGTTCAAGTCTGCAGATAAAGAAGCCCGACGCGAGTCTCTGTGGTTCGGTTTTGGGGAAATGCTATTGGGAGAATGCGAATACAGTTTTCCAAAATGTTACACCCTTTGGTAAATTGTAGTCCCAAATAGTATTGAAAGGTAACTTTAGCATAAATATCTTTTGGCAAATCTAACATTTGTAATGGGTTTTTGCTTTTATTTTTATTTTTTTTAAATCTGAAAATCAAATCCAATGGTCGGCTAACCGCCGACCAACTGCCGGACGGCCAGATCGCGACCTCAGGCGACGCCGTCGCCGCCTGGAGGCGCGACCTCAGGCATCTGAGGTCGCAAAGGCCAGATCTGACGACCTGAGGTCGAGCGGACCCAGGCAGAGTTGCCTGGGGTCCGCGAGCGCCAAGCGACGCCGCCTAGGTCGCGGGTGGCGCCACCCCCCAGGCGGTGGTCACCGAGGACGCGCGACCCTCAAGCAGCAATGGCGGCTGCCGGAGAAGCCCGATGGGTGGGGAAGAAGATGGGCGGAGAAGAAGACAAAGGGGAAGAGACGATGAACAGTACACGGTTGCATTTCAAAAATGCCCAATGCCCAAAGCACCTCCTCCGCAGCATTTAGCTTTCAGAATTGGGAATGCTCACATTTGGCGAATGAGCTTTCAAAAATATTTGCCAAACACAAAAATTTTTCCCCGAGGGGCTTTGGGGGCCCAAAGCCTCTTGGGAAAGATCCGAACCAAATGGGGCGTGGAGGAGATTAGGTAACAGTCAACATGCTTGCAACATGTTTGATTAAAAACCTCACTGCTTAGTCTCTCTCTTTTTTATGTTAACGCTATTGTCTGTGTTGTCCACTCATTTGCTCTTGGGAAAAATCACCTGTATGTTTGTTGCATCTCAATTAGTTTTCAAATATCTTATGTTCATGGTATCGAAAGTTTTCCCAGAAACTAGTGTACAAAATTCCATTTTCTCACGATCGCAACAAATGAATTGCAAGACGCTACGGAATTTCGTATGCTAGCTTTTGTACTTATTTTGTATTTGTAACCTGGATTTGTGTGGATTTGCAAAAGCAAAAGAAAGATCCTAATGTGCGTATCTATTGCCTATGTTTGCTGGTGTTGAGTATTATCAGAAAACCAACCTTCCCGCTTTCATTCCACCGGGTAATTTCCAAAGTAAATTAGGTAATTTAAACCACTTAATTTGATATTGCGTGAATCTTGGTGAGTCCGGTGTTATCTGTTTCTAAAGTCGATGGATGCAAATGCTTCTAGATACAAAACAGTTTGCTTAGGGATTTGCTGATATTTATTTGACTCCATCCTTTGATATCAGGTAATGCAACTGATTACTTGGAAGCGACGCCCTCGCAGCCTATTGTTAACAGAAAACTCCATTGGACCGCTGTAGAAAGGAGGCGTGGGAACGTCAAGATTGTATCGTTCGACTTGTCCGATGAACAATTCAGGAATGTCCCCAAACCCAAATGCAAGGATATGCGGAGGTGCGATTATCATCTGGTAGAGCTTGGAGGTTGTCTTTCTGCAGCTGTTCTGTCCCAGACTGGAGCACTAGATATCTGGGTCATGAAGGATTATGGCATGAAGGAGTCGTGGGTCAAGGACTACAGCATTGGATCTTACCTGCCCAAGGGGCTTCAAAACCACGACCATGAGGAAACCGACGACCCGTCTTGCAAGATCTCCAGAATCTGGATGCGCAACAGGGACCGATCATATGTGAGGGTCCTGGGGATGTTGAGGAATGGCCAGATCTTGTTGGAGTACCACAACAGAGCTCTGGTTCGTTATGACCCGAATCACGACCAAGCTGTAGATCTTATGTTTGAAGGGCTGCCAAAGTGGTTCGAATCCGTTGTCCATGTTAGCACCATCAGTAGTATCTGAGTGACAATTTATTAGTGGATATGTGAAGAGGTCCATCTCAGTTACATGTAATTACCTCTTCTAAATGGCCAAATGGCCCGTCTTTATATATTATATGGTGACTAATTAAGCTTTTCTGGACTTAACAGTAACGATTACCTGATTAGGAGGGATTATATCAATTGATTACGCTTCAGCAGCATGCGTAGGAAAGTATAGGAATTCACATGATTGAAAAGGTATCACTACAATGACCAGAAAAACTCAATACTTAAATGATGAAGTCATCGACATAACCACGAATATGGAATGTTCTAAAAGGTAGTCCGATTAGATTCGGGTGCATTGTGGGGTCATCCAAAGGTCTTTAAGGTACGGAGGTGCTTCAAGGCCCGAATGTGGGCTGAATACCTATTATTTGGACCAATCATCGGTCTGGACAATGGATAGTCATTCTCGATCCACTTGGCCACTCTGAGCCGATCCTCGACCATCCCCAGTAACATCATCCGTTCTACCGTTGAATAATGTGTGTTTTGTCATGTGAGGCACGTTCTCATGTAATTTTAGCTTACAATGAATAAAAGATATGGAGAATCAATCCATCATTTGGCTCACAAGTCAAATTGATCACGTGCAAATTGATCCAAGTCATCCCTGATCTATCAGTGACGACTTTTCATTTTATCAGCATTCTTCAGGTCTTTAGTCATGATTATTTGTATTTGCATTCATTCTCACCTCTGCCTTGGTGGATACACGAAAAAATAACATTGAATAAATGTCGGTTTCACCGACACTATTTTCCTGTATGGATTTTAGGTGATTTCAATTTTGATCCTTTCTTTTAGTTTTTTCAGCATTTAGATTTAAGGTCTTCGTTTTAGGTGGCGTCATTTTATGAATAAGAAATGAAAAGGAAAATCATTTAATTACATTTAGGTGTTCCTCACATCTCATGACAGTTTTAGTATTCTTTTGTAGCTAGCTTCATCATATATCATTTATAATCCTTCTCATTAAATACATTGGCAGATTTTCTTTTCTTAGACTAGTGAAAGTTTACTTATACATATATCTCATCACGGGTTCCTGTCCTGGGACGATATAATGAGGCCTTATGTTAATTTTGCTCGATACAACTTGGGTTTTTTTTTGTATGTTCTCTTTTATCTTTATTGTTGATTGGTTCATTTTATTGTTTGAGCATTTATGCATGGAAATTCAGAATTATATATTCAGGAATAAGAAAAAAAATTGGACAAATTGCATGGAATGACAATTTCTCCCAAATTAGAAAAGGTACCGATAATGGGCACTTGAAAAATTTGCGTAAGTAAATCCTCGATTCCTAAATTTCTAGTTTCTACAAGGTGGTCTCTACTTGACTTCTAACCAGCTTAAAATAGGTTAATAGCAGCTACAGTCTCATTCTGTTCGTGATCAATGATAAAATCATAATTTGATAGGGTACTCAAAAAGCATAAGTGCTACCTCAAAAGACGATTACTCGTGAATGCCTTGCAATCCTGTAAATCCCTCGAAGTTAAACTCGGGATCACGACAGGGTGGAACATATCGAACGTGCAATGGAAACCTTTTGGTGCTTGAACAAAGCTTTGATCTTGCTAAAACACAGAGAGATAACTTACATGTCTGCCACTTCGAGGTATATCGACCTCACAATGTCGGTAACCTTGATCGGATCAACTGTCGACTTCCTTTTTCAATGTTGTGTGCTGCAATGTCGATCCTTGCAGCTAAATGGAAGTGTAAATTGTCCATCTCATATGAAACAGAAGACTACTGAAGAAAGGTGGAGTTAGGAGAAACTCAAAAATCCCAGTACTTAGGCAAAACAACCCTCATCTCACACCAAAGATGCACCAGTTGCCCGTTCTATCTGCAAGGCATGCATACAATATGAAGCAAAGCCTCTCCAGGAGTTAATACAATCCATGACGTAGCGACTCTTATTATCTTACAACCAAATTTAAAAAGCACAACCCACATGCAGACCACAGCATTAGCTACACAAACATCCACCAGTCCATAAGATCGCTCTCCTCTCATCACTTGATGGCTACTCAGTTTTCTCGACCGCAACTTCTCCGCCATCTTTCACTTCGATAACCACCGGTTTCTCTTCTTCCTTAACCTCCTCTCTTGGTTTTTCTACTTCAGCTTCTGGCACTGAAGCATCAACAGCCTCTGCTGATACTTCTTTCTTCTCCTCCACCACCGCCTCTGCAGCTTCCTTTGGAGTCTCGTCAACCGTGGACTCCGGCACCGCCTTTGCAGTCTCCTCCACGACCGAAGCTGGCTCAGTCTCAGGTGCCACTTTTACAGCCTCCTCTGCAACCGTGACTTCCTTTGGTGTTTCCTCTTCACTCTCCACTACATTCAGCTCTCGTGTGACAACTTCGGCCTCTCCTGTGACCTCTCTAGTTTCAGCTTCTTCGGACGGTGGCTCGGCCTCTGTGGTCACTGTTTCCTCAGGTAGTCCTCCAGTAACTTCCTTCTCCTTTGACTCTTCAGGAAGCGCCTCTTGTTTGGGCAGCTCGACCACCTCCTCTTGAGGCTTGATTGGTTCTTCAGTTTTCTCCACCGGAAGTGCTGTGGTCACTGACTCAACCTGCGTGACATGGTATTTGTTGCACTGAGTCATTTTCTGTGATGAACAACTACTATGCATATAAAGGCTTGCTCGCCAAATATGTTTGAGCGGCAGAATCTATTTGACTGCTGAACATGACCCACTAGTGTAAATACTTATTTACCATCTGCCACATCACTTTTAAACAAGTTTCTCTAGACCGTCTACTATTTTAATTCTCAAGCATTTACTCATCTGTCAAACATGAAAGTTTTGGTTTGCAACTTGAGATCTGTGTGTCTAGAGTTGCTAAAGCTGAAAACTGTAATGTTTAGTTGGATCCAGCACTATATTATCTTTGCAGAAAACAGATTCTGCTGATGTTATTGCTCAAACTCCACTCAATCCCGACGGAGGCAAACGGGTTCAAATCAAAAACTGATGAGAAAAACAAGAACAGATGGACAGGATGGGAGTGCACTGAAACGGGGGAAGTTACCTCAGCAGATGCCATAGGAACTTGAGAGAAACTGGATCTGTTTCACCCCAAGGGAATGAAGGCAAGCAAAATTTGGGGGTGAAAAGGGTAGGAGTAGGAAAGGAAATTATGGAGAGTTGAGTGAGCTGGTGATGATATGAGTGGAGAGAGGAGAAAGGTTTATATAGAAGATGTCAGGAGGAAAACTAGCTTTGGTTAGATGGGTGGGGTCGCTTTGGAGGATCTGGCTCTTGGGAATTTGGACGGGTTTCCATCCTTTCTCGAGATGCATTGCTGGTGCAATAATGTTGCCAAACGCCTGACTAGCTCTTTACCCTGATAATTCACTTCTTTTTTCTCTTGCAATCATCTTTGACTGTTCCGCTTATTTTGATATGTCAATATTTGCGTCCTTAACATCTCTCATATTTCCTTTTATATTTTTGTCTTCCCTAGGAAGAGAGAATACCCTCTAGATATTTTACATTCTAAAAATCTTGAAGGGATGAAACTCTTTAGGGACTTACTTAAGTTCAAAAAAACAAATGAAGTGATCTAAAAAGAAAAGTTTTACAGATTTCAATTCAGCCCTGGACATTGACACAACCACATGCCTCTAATATATTTCGAAAAAAAGATGCGATAAAATAGAGTTGCCCAAAATTGAGAAACGAAAGATAGAAAGGAAAATTTGGAGATAGAGAAAACCAAATGGGTAGTGGGGAGGCAATCTTTGCTTGGACTTGGACTTAGCAATTGAAGAATGCATCATCGTGCAAACCATCAACGGGTTTTCCAATGTGCTCGCGAGAAGGAGTTGAGTTTTTTTCTGCCTTTAATTTTATCCACAAAAATAGCATCCGCGTGCTAAAAGACCTCAAATTTAATGTGATTAGGATCATAAAAAAATGTGACTCTAAAATCTCGAAAAGAAAATTGATCGGATGAGCTTTTTGATTTTTCAGAAAATTCCCGAAACCGCTGGAAACCAATTCGAAAGCTTCAATTGTACTGAAACCGGTAATTTTTACACTATAGTTTGAAAAACATTGTGCCGCGATTTCCCAGATGAAAAGCAATAATTCATTTCCCGTTTCGTGACGAGCAATTTCTTGTGCTCTGCGAAGGCGGCGTCGTGGGGATGACCTTGATTGGGCTTGGGCGGTGGAGGCGGGCCCACGTGGGGCCCTTTCCGCAGAGCTTCGAACGAATGGGGAGGCGCCACGTGGAGGGCGTGACGCCGACCACGTTGGAAAAGGGCAGTTGTCCGATCTGGATCCATGTCATTATCGGGCATGGGAGGCAACATCATGGGCGGCTTTGCTGCTTCGGACGTGGGCCCCGCGCTTGACATGTGGATGGAAGTGAAACGATGCTCTCTTTTCAGAAGAAGACACGATCGATGGTTTTGGTCTGATCTGGGGATCAAATCAAACCGATCTTTCGTCACGTCTTTGCTCATTTTTCAGTGGAGTCATGGTCGTGGGATGCATCAGCGCCTTGAAAAAGAGATGATAAGGCCAATCTAACAATGAAATGTGCTCGAATAAGAATGAGAATAGGATTGAAACAATTTAGTCAATTTATAATCTCTCCAAATCACTGGACTTTTCTAAGACAATCGAAATTTTTACTTATACACGGCTATTGAACATTTCCGACACTCCTTCGGACATCTTGATTGCCAGATTTGTTGTTCTTAAGTGATGCACGGACTGTTTGGATGTGGGCATCGACTTAAAGTCGAAATTATAAAAGTGAAACTAAAGTTTTCGTAGCATATGAAAGTCAATAATCAAGGTAGGGGGATTTGCTTAATATACCAAAAGAGTAGTCCAAAGATGCATGTAAGTCAAGTGAGTAAAAGTGAAACTAAAGTATTCGCAGCATATGAAAGTCAATAATCAAGGCAGAGGGATTTACTTCATATACCAAAAGAGTAGTCCAAAAATGCATGTAAGTCGAATGAGTAAAAGTGAAACTAAAGTTTTCGCAGCATATGAAAGTCAATAATCAGGGAAGAGGGATTTACTCAATATACCAAAAGAGTAGTCTAAAAATGCATGTAAGTCGAATGAGTAAAAGTGAAACTAAAGTTTTCGCAGCATATGAAAGTCAATAATCAGGGTAGGGGGATTTACTTAATATACCAAAAGAGTAGTCCAAAAATGCATGTAATTCGAATGAGTAAAAGCGAAACTAAAGTTTTCACAAAGCATATGAAAGTCAATAATCGGGGTAGGGGATTTACTTAATATACCAAAAGAGTAGTCCAAAAATGCATGTAAGTCGAATGAGTAAAAGCGAAACTAAAGTTTTTGCAGCATATGAAAGTCAATAATCATGGTAGGGGGATTTACTTAATATACCAAAAGAGTAGTCCAAAAATGCATGTAAGTCGAATGAGTAAAAGTGAAACTAAAGTTTTCGCAGCATACGAAAGTCAATAATCAGGGTAGGGGGATTTACTTAATATACAAAAAGAGTAGTCCAAAAATGCATGTAAGTCGAATGAGTAAAAGCCAAACTAAAGTTTTCGTAGCATACGAAAGTCAATAATCAGGGTAGGGGATTTACTTAATATACAAAAAGAGTAGTCCAAAAATGCATGTAAGTCGAATGAGTAAAAGCCAAACTAAAGTTTTCGCAGCATACGAAAGTCAATAATCAGGGTAGGGGGATTTACTTAATATACAAAAAGAGTAGTCCAAAAATGCATGTAAGTCGAATGAGTAAAAGCCAAAACTAAAGTTTTCGCAGCATATGAAAGTCAATAATCAGGGTAGGGTGATTTACTTAATATACAAAAAGAGTAGTCCAAAAATGCATGTAAGTCGAATGAGTAAAAGCGAAACTAAAGTTTTTGCAGCATATGAAAGTCAATAATCAGGGTAGGGGGATTTACTTAATATACAAAAAGAGTAGTCCAAAAATGCATGTAAGTCGAATGAGTAAAAGTGAAACTAAAGTTTTTGCAGCATGTGAAAGTCAATATTCAAGGTAAGGGGATTTACTTAATATGCCAAAAGAGTAGTCCAAAAATGCATGTAAATATGACGAGTAACTTAAAACTCCATGGGAACCGATAAGAAGCTGCACATTTTCCTTATTTCTGTGAAAATGTAAGATGACATGACATAAATTGTTAGCATCAATAGTGATGCATGGCATTTACATGTGTCAATTCTAGGGCGACTGGGCCATGGCTATGCTTGGGCCCATACTGCACCCTGACACATGGCTTACTTAGATCAACGACCTTGACTCCAACAAATCAGATGGCCCAACCATTCTGGCTCCTGGTACCAATGCAGAACCGAACGACCAACCGACTCTTCATGCGAAGTTCATCGTTGCACAAGTCAGATTCCACATTCCCATGCATGTAATTAAAGCTCGCTAAACAACGACCTTGAAGACGACTCGGGTCGATGCCGTTTGCGATTTATGTCCAAAGTTGAAGGGGCGTCGGATGCGGCGCCTTTCACAAATCCAGGGTCATCTTTGCATTCTTTCCCATCGCCAAAGCCCAATTGCCTTGCGAGGCAGAGGAAGCGATTCTTCGGCCCTGCCCATCGGATCATCCTCCTTTGAGTACATGGCTCAAATGTCCAATAACGGGAAAATTGTCCAAAAAGTTTTGAATTTATTGCATTATTATCAATTCAGTTCTAAACCTTTTGATTCTGTCAATTAAGTCCTAAACCTTTTTATATTTCGCCAATTGTATCCGTCCAATTAATTTTGGCTAGAATTTATTGATGTGGACATCACTATCCTACATAAGCATAAACATGACGCCAATGTGTGACAAATTTTAAAAATATGGTAATATTTTTTCAAATTTATTTTTTATTATTTTTTTTTTTTCTTTTCTTCTCTTTCGTCTCTTTTCTTTTTTAACTTGTGGTGGGCAAGGGTCGCAACCCTTGCCTAGCCTCGCCAAATCTAGGTGAGGCCATCATGATCACCATGACCATGAACTTGTTCCGTTCGTTTCACAGAAAATGACTTCCAAGAAAACGTTTTCCGAATTTTCCGGTATTCGTTTCACGGAAAATAAACTACTCAAGGAAAATGTTTTCCATCATTGGAAAAAACAACATTCAAATGTTTTCCACTTTTCAAAAGAGGAAAACATTTTCCATAACTTCTTCCACCTTACTTCTTTTCACCAACACATTTTTGTTTTCTTTTTATGTTTTCTTTTTTTTTTTATTCCTTTTTTCTTTTCTTTTTTTTTTTAATTTTCTTTCTTTCCTTTTCATCTTTCTTCCTTAGCCTTGGTCAGTCGCCGGCCGCGAGCTAGCTCGAGCTCCGCCCCAGGTCGGCGAGGCACCGCCTAGCCCGATCTAGGGAAGCCGAGCATGGGCCTTGCCATATCGGGTAAGGCGAAGCCTCGCCGGCCGGGGGCGAGCTCGTAGCTCACCGTGATCTTAAGCTTGTGGCTCACCGATTCGACGAGCCGGGTGGGGCTTAGGCCTCGCCCGAGCTCGCCGAAGGTTTGCTGAGCTTTGGCAAGCCACGAGCTTGCTGGATCTGGTGGCTCCACCACCAAATTCGGCAAGCTCGTGGCTCGCCAGAGCCCAACGAACCTCCAGCGAGCTCGAGCAAGATCGGCCGAGCCTTGAGCTCGCCGATTTGGCGAGTAGATCTTGGTCGACCGCTAGACGACCCGACCATCGTCGGGCGTGCGGCGGCGAGAGGAAGGAGGAAGGAAAAGAAAAAGGGAAAAAAAGAAAAAGAAAAAGAAAGAAAAAATAAATAAACATTTCGATTTTTTTAAAAATATAAATAATTAAAAATTTATTTAAAAAAACTAATTTTTTGGTCAATTAAAAATATTAAAATTTAATTCTTCAATAATTTTCCCAAACAATTAAATTAGCTAGCGAACGGTGGAAAATTTTTTCCACTCAAAGTTCGAGTTTATTTAGAACACCGGAAAATATAGTAATTTTCCTAGAAAATGACTCCGGAAAAATATTTTTGGAAATGGCCATTTTCCGCAAAACGAACTTAGAGGCCTTAGAAATTGAAACAATCATGGCAGCTATAAGCTCGATATCTAGTGGCCAACTTGAGCTTGATCTGCTATGGCCACGAACCTAGAGCTCGACTCGAGCGGAGGAAGCTCGAGCTCTGGCCACCGGATCTGAAGGCCACCACGATTTAAAAAAAAAACGAAAAGAAAAGAAGGACGCCGCCAAAAAGACAAATTTTAATTGATAATCCTTTGAGTACATGACTCAAATCTCCAACAACCAAATCAAATCGGTGCGCCAGAAACGTGACATGAGGAGGAGCTACAGACAGCTGCTCGGTCTTAAATTTGATTAATTAAGCACGAGGTTCATTCAGCATTACGGTTTAGATGACTAATCATAGCTTAGCTTGCATCATTCAAAAGCCTTGCCGTAATGCTTGGACTAGCAGCCTTTTTGCCCGGATGTGATGCCTACCTGAAATAAAATGAAAAATAGATTACGAAGGGGAAGAAAGAATGAGAATATTGCTCGAAAGCAACCGGCAAACCAACTGGAGTAAGTGCAAGTGATGTTGATTTCCATAAGAAGGTGGAACGTTTGTGTTCCTGTAAATCAATATAATTTGATTGTTTCATAGGCCAAATTCAAAATCTCAATGAATCGGATGAAAAATCTCAAATAATTCTCGTAATTTATTAAGATTTTTCAGTTTAGAAATAGCTAATCCATAACTTATTAAGATTTTTCAATTAATCATTCCTGCTAAATTTTCAAAGTTGGATATCAATATTGGGAATTTGTTTAGGAACTTAAATCAAAACTTTGGCATTTCTAAATTATTCACAACAAAATTCATAACTACGCCTAAGTTTTGTGACCTTAGGATCATACGAATATTTGAAGAAAGAGAAAAAAAAAACATAGTGTAGCCTGAAAATGAAGTAAAAGCAATTTGACAAAGAAAAAGTGACAGAATGGAGGAGGTGAAGCGAAGGGCAAAAGTGAAGATATAAATTTAGTGAAACGCAAGTTTAAAAGAAGAAGAAGAAGTAGTGGAGAGGGGAAGGAAGTGACATCTATTATATGCCCTTTTAAACATCTCCTTTGGTATATAAAATAGATAAATATATAATACTAATAATATATTTTTGGCAAAGGGATGCGTTAGTGATTGAAAGGGGAACAAAGGAAAATATCTCAAGAAAATAAATAAATAAAAGTGAGGGGGGTAGGTAATGAGAAAAGGGCTAGAGTAGGAAATGCACTGTACTCTCCTAAATTAAACTCTCTTTGAGCATCCTTTCACCAGCAATAATAGGTGGTTGGCTGAGCAAAATGATTTTTTTTTCTTTTAAATCAATATAATGATGTTGGCAACATATATTTTATAGTAAGTTGAAAAATATATAAGAATCAAGATGTATCGTACGGGTCCCATATTGGAAGATCTATGCATTTTAAATAAAATGAGGCACTCATTGATCATCTCTATTTGTTGATTAATGATTTTAAGATATAAAAACGATCGCACATAGAAAGTGAGAACTTGAAGGGCCAATACTACAAAAAAAAAAAAAAAAAAAAACCTAAATTATGATCATTATAACATAAATATCCTAATTTTTTTGTCCCTAAAAATCTGATTTCTATACATATGTAACATATATACTTTCTACATCAGTTCCATCCGAGACATATCCTTCACACTAGTATAAACTCAGGGTTGTTAATGACATAAAAAAAAAGCGTGGATACAAGTGTCACGATGGGCAATTTTAAGGTATATATCGATTCAAAAAAGAGTTTGGAATATTTATGTCTAGAGGCATAGTTTAGGATTTTTGTAATATTAATTATAACTTAAATTAGTAAAACAAAAAGTTCGGGATATATGTCAATCAAGTGAGGGTTTTTTAGAAGTTATGGCATTCAAGTAATAAAAAATAGTTATGGATGTCAAAATTATGACAATTGTTTATCCAGTTTTATTTTATAGACAGATGTAAAGAGAAAGAGAAATGAAAATGAAAAACATTGTTATTTCTCGTTCACGGTGTCGGCAGCCTGACCAAATCCCTTGCATGTCTGTAGGGCTGTCGATTTCATGGAAGGAGATGTGGACCTGTATTTTTAGAATTTCCCGATTTCTTTTTTTATATGGTTTTTCTCTATCTCTCTCTCTTCGTACGTCGAAATAAAAATTAAAGAATTCCTAGGTTATTTCACGTGTCTCCAGTGCAGCTGAGTTTATCACCGACAAACAGATGCCATAAAATATATATAAAAAAAGAATGATTTAAAAGCAATAGTACCCCAGAAGCTCTGGAAAAAATTGAAGGACAATAGATTTAACTTCGAAAAAAGGCATTTATTTTACCAAGGATATAAACTTAAGAAACATGACTATCTTTCTTTCATTAAGCCCTTTTCTTTTACTGATTTTAAATTCTGCTTCACAAATTGTACGGTCGCAATTAAACATGAAGTTGTCTATAATAAAATTAGTGGTGTTTAACATAAAATGGTGATCGGACAAATAATGACGTGAAAAATACATCATTCGCACTTGAATACTCGGTCCCCATGATCGGAGAGCCTCTTTCAGCAACTTGATGTTGTGAGAACTCGATGGTATCTCCAAGAAGAATGAAAGTTAAATAGTAAGTAGCAAAAAAAAAAAAAAAGAGAGAGAGAGGAGAAATTCGAAGATCAACTTCTTTTATGATATTTACAATATTTGATAGATTAGTATTTTGTTTGTAAGTTTAAGTTTTAACTAATCATAATTCGGAAAGATGGTGCCTCGAACTAATCTCTAAAATATTCATGAAATAATTGTCAGCCGATCCTCAAAATTTAAAGGAAATAACAAAGTTATTAATAACTCTATTTATTTCACCAAAAATAAATGATTTGGAAATTATTTTTTTAAAATTCATCGATCATATCACTTATTAAAATGAATGAACAAAATATATTTTCGTTTTATATGAAAATATGTAGACATAAATTATTATTAATAATGAATTTTTATTAATTAATTATTTTAAGTAATTCTTTTTAAAAATTAATTTTTGTTTTTGTGAAAGAAATTAATCGTAAGTGTCAATTTTCCTTTTTCTAGCGACTGGCCGTTAACTTTTGTTGGGAAGTCTGACCAAACCCGCCTAAAAAAGAAACTCTGACGAAACCAACTTTTATTTTTTTTGCGTGATGGGAAAAGACTTAGCTGGGATATAAGCTGCAAACCTGAATTTCTCTTTTCTTTTAAGAAATGTTTGGTAATCAGAAAAATTCACTTTTAAGCATGGGAGAGATATTGATATTCTATTTGCACCACATTGATTCTACCTTGCCTTCAAACCTCACTCATTCATCAGCTCCAATACGTAGTCAGATGTATGCAGTAATCTCCTACGAATTACTAAACAAGGGAACAGGAAAACGAGTAGACAGACGCTCTACGGCACGATCCAACGTTCAGCGCGACATTCGATCCCGAACGAATGCGCGAAGTTTCCACGAGATGGCGAGTTCTGGAAGCTGTGGAAACGAGAATGGTTTTTTTTATTTAAACGTGGGGTAGAGTGCAAGGCTGGTGTCTAGAACAGAAGCGCGCAAAAGAGAGAGAAAGAAGAAGAGTGATTTGGAAAGCCCACCCTCCATGTGGACTTTCTTTCCCTTTGTTTATCTTCCTTCCTCTACAAAATTCTTGATGAAAAAGTAATGCCAAAAAAGCTTTGATGGGAATAATACATAAGAAGGAGCGTCCTCCATATTACGACGCAATGTGTAAGTGTCCTCATCGCTGGCCCGTCACTGCTGACCCCATCTCATTTTTTCTTTTCTTGCCTCTTTAAAAACTCCATTAGTTCTCTGCCTCTCTCGCTCTATATATGTTGTCTAGTGCTAATACACGATCCATTCCTTTCTTCATTGCCTCTCTGAGCTCCTCCTTGTCAGGTTAGTATCCCCAGCCTTTCTTTCCTGCATTGCACTGGTTGGATTGTTTTAGCTCTATGGCTTCTTGTAGTTGATTTCTCATCATACTTGTCTTATCACGATCTCTCTCTCTCTCTCTCTCTCTCTCTCCTGTGAAGTTCAAGTAAGTTTCATTTCTTTGAGGTGACATTGACAAGAGATCTGGGATGTGGACTTTATCTTTTGTCTGAAGAATTTTGTTTGACTAGGCTCTACTGCAGGGTGCTGCCAATTGGTAAAAAAGAAAGGAAGTACTTAGAATATTCATAAAGAAAAAGAAAAAAAAAAAAGATCTTTGTAAGGTTCAGAGGGTTATTGATCCGGGTTTTCCCGGTGGTTCTGTCACTTCCTGGGATTTTCTATTTAGTAAAGCTACAGAATTTCAGAAACTAGATTCTAAGATCCTTTTCGACTCGGTCGCCGCTGGACCAAGCATGGCCCAGTGTCCTCTTCAGTTCCGATCAGCTAGCTTAGAGCAGATCTGCATCTGTGCCAACAAGAACTTCCCTCACTGCATTTTCTGCTTCAAGCTTAAGATTTTTGTAGCATTTCTTATAGATTGGTGGAGGTGGAGTTTATTCTGGACCGAAGTCCGAAAGATCAGTCCTCTCTCTGTAACATTCCTCAATCTTCATTGTTGCAGGAACTTTTAGTCTTGGCATTGGAGGAAGCATCCCAACTTACGAGAACATAATGGAATTGCCCTTTGCCTGCATCATCAGCTTGGCTCTCCTGCTGTCGATTTCTCCATCATCGCATGCTCAAATTGCCAACGCTCCTACCCTCAGCCCAACGCCTGCCCCAGCACCAGCCCCAGATTTCGGTGAACCTCACGGACTTGCTCTCCGTGGCCGGTCCCTTCAAGACCTTCCTCAGCTACCTCGAATCCACCAAAGTCATCGACACCTTCCAGAATCAAGCCAACAATACTGAGGAAGGCATTACGTTATTCGTTCCTAAGGACGGCGCCTTCGCATCTCAAAAGAAGCTGTCCAACCTCACCAACGACCAGCTCAAGTCACTCTGCCTCTTCCATGCCCTGCCTCATTATTACACTCTCGCCGATTTCAAGAACCTCAGTAATGTGAGCCCGGTTAGCACATTCGCGGGTGGAGAATACAGTATCAACTTTACCGATATCACTGGAACGGTGCATCTCAGTTCTGGTTGGACTAACACAAAAGTTAGCAGCAGTGTGCATTCTACCGACCCTGTTGCAGTTTACGAAATCGATAAGGTTCTCCTTCCCGAAGCAATATTCGGAACTGACATTCCTCCGACTCCGGCGCCTGCACCAGCTCCGGATATTAGCCCCGCTGCAGATTCTCCGGCTGGAGGATCGGGAGCTGGATCTTCGGCGACAGCTTCGAAGCCAAGTTCTTCTCCTAAATTGAGCAACAGCTGGGGTCATTTGGTCTTGGCTGTTTCGAGTGGTCTGCTGGTGGTGCTACTGTGAGAGAACATTTTCATGTCGGGATGATTAAATCACTTTATGTCCAAAGGCCTTTTCGGATTGTTTAATTTATTTTCATTTGAAATACCATTTTTTCGACACATATGTTGCTCACATTGTGCATGAGATGTGATTTATCCAGTCTTGTAATACTAAAAAAAAAAAAAGATATACATTTCATACTGTTGAAGATGAATATGTCCATTCAAATTTGATTGGCCTGTTATTTCATTTGCTGAATAAGAAATTGCATCACGGGTGCTATACACGGGCATCTTTAAAGTATCTGGCTATACATTCAATCTTTGAAGACTGTTCAAGAGGAAATAGTCTACACTTTGGAAATCGTAACCGTAGTTTCTTAGTCATAAGGTAGGAATTTACCATCATTTCAAGCAAGTTCTTGATATAATTGACGACGAGGCCACTGCCCTCATCAACGAGGTTAAGTTTCACTTTCAGGCCTCGAACATTTTCAACGAAAAAATCGTGGCCTAAACTCAATTGAAGTGTGAAAAGTAATGACACAAAGACTACATTGATAATCAGAGAAGATCAGGGATCAGTGACTTAAGCTGCTTCTTGGCCATTTTCATTTGTGTCAAGGAAATCGCGATCCGTCGGTCAATGAAGTGTTTACTTCACCAAATCCAGGGAATAATTTCCCTGTAAAAGGGACGTTCTACCTAAATTTTCTATACTGGGAAGTTTTTCCCTTAAGTTCTCCTTGAGGTTACTGGTCTAAGTGATCATTGATTACACTGATCTGGACAGAAGAACAACCGCATTCCGTGAGCTTTTAAATCAAACGTGACTTCCAGCTTTTGGTTTAAGTTGAGTAATGCTGGAAGTGGCATGAGGTGGCATGCTGGTGTTGAAGCAATGATCGCAATAATTGTTTGCCAACTGGAAAGTTGTAAGGCAACGCCGCCATCAGTGCCCTCGCATCTGCTTAGTATTAAATGCATTTTACGGTGAGGAAAGTGCAGAGTCTAACTTAGAAGGTACTCTACCATTGTTTTGTGCCCACATAAAGTTTGATGTTGGCATCATTAACAGATGCGCCGGGGACGCGCATCGTTAGCTGGTGGTCGGATAGAGGTTGGAGGCTCTACAGAAGTCAAGCTGTATTGGATTGGATACGTCCCGACCGACACATTCTTTTTCCTTGTGTGGACCTGCCTTTTGCGCGATCGATCTAAAACGGGTCGAGGAGGCGAGGATTGTTGTGGTAGGATGAACAGAGGGAAGAAAGCAAAAGGGGGAAATGCATTGTAATTGCATTCTGCCTTCGGATGGACCAGACATGCTCATTGCCCACAACAACGGATACAACCAAACAGCTCTGCAATCTGTCACCAACGATATCAAAAAGGATCCTGATGAGATTATATAATATTGCGCAATGATTCTAAATTACATCGAGCGAGGCCGGGATGGATTTCTCACCAAAAATATATATATATATATATATTTATCTTTTTTGTCTTTCTTTTCTATGAATGATGATGCGAGGCGTGTCAAATTATTTTGCTGATTAAGCTGCGAAGTTAATAAAGATAGGCCGAGCTTTTAGTTTCGTTAATATAATTCTCACATCAAAAGCGTCCCAGATGCATTCTGCAGCGCATCAGATATGAGCACTTAGTAGTTTTTTTCCCTAATATTTTCCTACCTTGATTAGTTATATTAAATTGGAACTTGGAGTGCCGAATGGAGAGGCCTATTAGCTCAGTTGGTTAGAGCGTCGTGCTAATAACGCGAAGGTCGCAGGTTCGAGACCTGCATGGGCCATCCTTTTTCCATTTTCCATTTTCGTTCTTTTCGAGACTTGCTGCGATATGACATAAAATTACTTTTTCTATTCATTTTTCTTTCTTGTTTATTGGGATTTAGGGCAACTTCATTCACCTCCATCTAATCTTTCGTAAACAAAAAGCTTTCTCAACAATAACTGGTTGAACAAAACGAGATAATAGCTCATATAGAAAATAACAAAAAAAGAGGAGGCAGATGACAGGAGGGTTAGTTGATTCACTTAAAGAAAAATTTCAACTTCGAGTTTAATTTCAATTCTATCCACTAGTGGAGTCATTCATCCTGTTTTTTTCCTTTTCTCTTTTCAAAATTAATTATCCTTTTTTTCCTGTACTTTGTCCTTTTGTATTTTTTAGATTAGCTGTGATATAACGAAAAATTATTTTTTCTTTTTTGCTTACCGAGATTTAGGGCAACTCCATTCACCTCGATTTAAACTTTCATAAACAAAAAGCTTAAAGAAACAAGTAAAGCCATTCATCATATTTTTCTCATTTTCTCTTTTCAACATCGGTTATGAAATGATGTAAAATTAGTTTTTCTTTTCATTTTTCTTTTTTGTTTACCAAGATTTAGGGCAACTTCATTCACCTTGATCTAATTTTCATAAACAAATAACTTTCTTCGTAATGATCAATTCGATGAAGGAGATAATAGCTCATGCAAAAACTAACAAAATAGAGGAAGCAAATAAGGAGGGTTATTAACCATTGGGATTTGCTCTATTGGCCACCCTTCCCCATTGGAAGGGAAATGTGAAAGGTTTGAATCCTTATCTTCTTTAGGGGGTTGGAGTAGGGACGATTAATTTTAGGTGTAAATTTCGACTCCTATGCGGCCATCTTCTTTCCTTTTTTATTATTTTCGAGACTAGCTACGATATGACATAAAATTACTTTTCTATTCATTTTGCCATTTTGTTTATTGGGATTTAGGACAACTTCATTCACCTCCATCTAATCTTTAATGACAAAAAAAAAGGCTTTCTCAATAATGACCAGTTGAATGAAACGAGATAATAGCTCATGCAGAAAATAACAAAAACAAGAGGAGGCAAATGAGAGGAGGGTTAGTTAATTCACTTGAAAGAAAATTTTCAACTTCGAATTTAATTTCGATTCTATCCACAAGTGGAGTCATTCATCCTATTTTTGTCCTTTTCTCTTTTCGAGATTACTTATCCTTTTTTCCTATTCTTTGTCCTTTTGCATTTTTCGAGATTAGCTATGATGTGATGGTAAATTATTTTTTCTTTTCATTTTTCTTTTTTGTTTACCGAGATTTAGGGCAATTTCATTCACCTTGATCTAATCTTTCATAAACAAAAAGCTTGAAGAAACAAGTAAAGCCATGCATTCTATTTTTGTTCTCTTCTCTTGTCAAGATTAGTTATGATATGATGTAAAAAAAAAAAAATCATTTTTTTTTGTTTACTGAGATCTAGGGCAACTTCATTCACTTTGATCCAACCATTCATAAACAAATAACTTTCTCAATAATGACCAATTCAATGAAGAGAGATGATAGTTCATGCAAAAACTAACAAAATAGAGGAAGCAAATAAGGAGGTTTATTAACCATTGGGATTTGCTCCATTGGTAATCCTTCCCCATTAGAAGGGAGAGGTGAGTGTTTTGAATCCTTACCTTCTTTAGGGGGTTGGAGTGGGGACAATTAATTTTAGGTGTGAATTTTGATTCCTATGCCCTACCTCTATCCTTTTCTCTTTTTGAGATTAGTTATCTTTTTTTCCTATTCTTTGCCCTTTTGTATTTTCGATATTAGCTATGATGTGATGGGAAATCATTTTTTCTCTACACTTTTCTTTTTTCTTTACTAAGATTTAGGGCAATTTCATTCACCTCAATCAATCTTTCATAAACAAAAAGCTTGAAAAAACAAGCAAAGCCGTTCATTCTATTCTTGTCCTTTTCTCTTTTCAAGATTAGTTATAATATGATGTAAAATTATTTTTCTTTTCATTTTTTTTAGCGAGATTTGGGGCAACTTCATTCACCTTGATCTAACCTTTCATAAATAAATAACTTTCTCAATAATGACCAATTCAATGAAGCGAGATAATAGCTCATGCAAAAACTAACAAGATAGATGAAGCAAATAAGGAGGGTTATTAACTATTGGGATTTATCCCAACGGCCTTCCTTCCCCGTTAGAAGGGAAATGTGGTTTGAATCTCTACCTTCTTAAGGGGTTGGGATGAAGACGATTAATTTTAATATGAGTTTCGACTTTTATGCCATGCCTCTATCCTTTTCTCTTCTTGATATTAGTTATCATTTTATCCTATTCTTTGACCTTTTGTATTTTCAAGATTACCTGATGTGATGGGATTTTTTTTTTCTTTTCATTTTCCTTTTTTTGTTTACCGAGATTTAGGGCAATTTCATTCACCTAGATCTAACCTATCATAAACAAAAAGCTTGAAGAAACAAGTAAAGCCATTCATCCTATTTTTGTCCTTTTCTCTTTTCGAGATTAGTTATGATATGATGTCAAATTATTTTTTCTTTTCATTTTTCATTTTTTATTTACCGATATTTAAGGCAACTTTATACACCTTGATCCAATATTTCATAAACAACTAACTTTGTCAATGATGACCAATTCAATGAAGCGAGATAATAGCTCATGCAAAAACTAACAAAATAGAGGAAGCCAATAAGGAGGGTTATTAACTGTTGGGATTTGTCCTAGTGGCCATCATTCCTCATTGGAAGGGAAAGGTAGAAGCTTTGAATCCTCACCTTCATTAGATGGTTGGGGTGGAAATAAATAGTTTTATGTATGGATTTTAACTCCTATGCCCTATAAAGAGGCAAGGCAACGAGAGTGAGTTGGAAGTTAGATTAGGACAAAAAAAGAAAAAGGATGGTTATTTGAGAAAAAACTAAGGAGAGTTCATTCACATTAAGAAAACCCCAACTAGTTTTAATTTCAAATTTGTTTCTTTTTTTTTTTGTTTAA
Organism: Eucalyptus tenuipes; assembly: GCA_014182365.1. Lineage (NCBI taxonomy): Eukaryota > Viridiplantae > Streptophyta > Magnoliopsida > Myrtales > Myrtaceae > Eucalyptus > Eucalyptus tenuipes. The sequence continues at coordinate 20,262,924 of CM024537.1, forward strand.
AAAAATTATAAATTTTCACTCTAACCTCAATTTTACCTCTGTTAACCATTCATCAAAAAATTGTCACTCACTTGTTTCTTCATAATTATCGGTTCTACTATTATTCCAAAAGGTGAAGGTGTGGATGGCGACACAAATTTTGATAATGACTCTTGCTGATAATTTTGGAGAAATTAGTGTCGATTTTTGGACAGGGTTAATCAGAGCGGATTTGATATTAGAGTGAAAGTTAGTGATTTTTTTTTAGATAAAAAAATTTGGTTCCAAAATTGAAACTAGATTTAGGGTCTAAGAATTTTAAAAAAAGAAACTGAGTCCGAAAAATGATACAAAGACGGGGAGCATATTTCGCAAAATCAGATTTCGTGGAGGCCGAAATTACCGCGGGCTCCTCCAAGGCCCAGGGTGAGAACGAAACGTCGCGGGAGCGCGCTGGCGGCTCGGCTTGATCAGGGACATCTCGGTAATTTCGTCCGGGGCAGTTGAGAGTGATGAGAAAAAGGACAAAAGCCAAAACCGTTTTGAAGCAAAAAAGCATGCTCGGTCCTAGCCTCGTCCTTTCGCAAAACTTTCATCCCTCTCAAATATAGCACTCTCTCTCTCTCTCTATCTCTGCAGATTTTCCTCCATCTTCCTCCCTTCTCTCTCTCTCTCTCTCTCTAGAAACCGCTTCACCGTCGTCTCCGTCGCCGAGCGCTCCCTAGGGTTTCGCCCTCGGTCGCTGAGCGAAGACGCCCGGCGAGAAACCGCCGCTCGCCGCCGCCGCCGCCGCCGTATCTTGTCGGCCAAGGTACGTCCCGGCCTCGTTTCCGCTCTCACTGTGCGCGACGAGACTCGCGGCTCGGTCTGCATTTTTAAGTCCGTGAACTAGGGGGGTTTCGTTTCCAAACGCGCGGGAAATGTCCGGGAATGACGTACTGTTGCCATAAATGCACTGTATCTGTGTCCATCGCTACCAGTTTACCTGCTGATTCTTCAGAAAGGGAACGTTTACTCTTCGTCTGTTGAGATTCTGTCGACTATGTCGTGTCTTTCGCACTCGTGGAGGCGTCACTTTATTTTGAAAACTTTGATAGTTCGATTCAGTCCGACTGATTATCATGCTGGTATCAGTTTCTGTAGTTCGTCGTATTTTAGAGCCATGTAAACTTATCTTTCTTTGTTGATATTGGTCGACTGAAACGACAAACTGTACGCAGATGAGGACCGTCGGTAGTAACTTCTAGTGATGCTTGGAGATGGGTTGGTGTATTGCAGTTCGATGGTTTGTCGTGTTCCTATACTAATTGCTGCATGAATGGCATCCCGAGTGATGGCCTATGCTTGGGGAGCCCGTAGAACATCTTAGAATTTGAAAAACATGAAAGAATAAAAGAGAAATCTATGTGCATCTGTATTTGTGTGTGCTTTTAAAAATCATGTTAGTTCTGAATTTTCTATAAAACATTTTTATGGGTTTTTTTTAATCCATGCTGTCAAGGGTGTTGACTCATTCTGAGTTATGCTACTCTGCTCACTATTGTATTTCTCATTGAAAAGTGCCTCTCTGATTCTTGAGACAGGCTGAGAATCAAATTAACAAATGGAATCGTCTGAAGAAGAGGGTGAGATATTACCTCGCATCACAGAAGCTACCAAAAGAGAAGACTTGGCGAAATCTATGGTATGTCTAGTAAGTTATGTTTTTTTCAGGACATAGTGAGGTGAAGGCTGCCCTTTTTTATTTCCTTATATCAATCAAAAAATTACAGAGAAATGAGCTTCTATCATTGTTTAATTTTGCTGACTGGCATAAAATTTTTTACAACTTAACTGAACTGACACAAATTATGTGCTATTCTGCAATCTTACCATCTATTATTTAACAGGACGTTCCGGACAAAAAAAAATCCAACCCCATGGCAGCAGATAATGAGAATGTTTATATTGGGGATTCTGAAGAGGAAAAGGAGGAAGACATATTTGACACAATGTGCGCGATCTGTGACGATGGGGGAGATATACTTCCGTAAGTAGTAGTTCCCTTTTCTATTTCTACGAAGTCAGTTAAAATGCTACACATTTGTCAATGTTGATGATGGAACAACAGGTTTGTGCGAATGTGAGATTGGTGGCGGTAATCCTTCTTTCTAATTAATTATACTGCATTTTGCTGCATGCATATCCATGTCCTTGAAGAACAATGCATGCTAGATATTCAATTCTGAATGTACTTTTTCTCGTTATATCAAGGAAAATTTTTGACAATATGGAACCCAAAGGCCATATGTTCTCGAGCTATATTCTTCATGCTTAATCTATGGAATTATTTGTAATATGGAGAGGTCAGTGAAAATGCAACTCTTTTGGCAGTCAAAGTTGGTGAAGATTATTTAAATGCACAAACTCTTTATCTTATAGCGTCTTTCATTAGCAGTGCATGTACACAGCATATGCATAAGATGGGATTTACTAGTAAAATGCAGAAGATAAGGACTTCAATATGACTTACGAAAAGAAATCGGTTTTAAACTTTCCTCCATCTTTGTAGCTTGATATCTTGGAACTTGTAAGTAAATGTGTTATTATTATTAGTACATAAGCATTCACGTCCTTAATGGCAAGAATAGACACCAAGTAAGCTGTGATGGACCATATGCTTCATTCTGTCTGAATTTATGCAGTGTGCTGAATAGAATTGATGCTAGATTGTATTATCTCAAACAGTATGAGTATATATCGAGTGATTCTCCAAATTATTTGGTTGATTTGTTCTCATACCTTTCCATAAGTAAGTTAGTAAAAATACATGCTTTTTTGAAGGAATGTCGTCAATCATGAGATGCTGATTAATGCATCTCTATAGCCTCCGCCTTGTCCTTGTTTTGGAATATCAAATGTCATCTTACAAGAATTTTCTTTTTGAAGAATATTTAGATCAAATCAACTGTTCCAAGAATACTCTATATGCGCCGCAAAAGCTCTATGTACTTATATCTTAACTACCTCCTAAGATTTCACAATTGCAAAATCTTTTTAAACTCCCATGCAGTCCTCTAACCAGTTTCTGAGACTAATTTTTGGGGAATACAATGTCATATTCTCATAATGGAAGTTTATATCCTCACTTTATGATTACTCAAACTCTCTAAACTCTCCTCACTTTTTATTTTCTTTGCAGAATGCTAATATGTTGCACCCTATATCCCTTTGATAGGGCTTAATGCACATGTACAAAGCAATGTACCATATTCAACGTTGTGGAAGATTTCTCTAACGATTAAATACGAATGCACTTTTTCAATGCATATTTTAAAGTGTTGGCTAATATTATGCATTAAAGTTGCTTGGCACTATTTCTTCTTCATTTGTTGGACTCATCCCTTAGGGTTTATTCCTTCTTCACGCCTTGGAGTTGTCTGATGATGGTCATATGGATGGATGTACATCCATGCACATTGTCTGATATTTTTATTATTATCCATAGTGCCAATTTAATTTTTATTCCTGAGATTAGCATTTAGCATTGGACTTTATAGGATTTATACTTTTTGATTAACTTATCCTATTATGGACAATAATTTACTTTAACAAAATGTAATTCCGCCAAAATAAAACCACAGACTAAGAATGATAAATTAAATAACGATGCATTTATATTAGCCTTCCATGGACTAATATTGCACATAAACTCATAGAGATGAACTGTTATATTTCTCCGTGGTTGATTGAATTATATGTGCTTCTACATTGTAATTTGAACTATGAAGTAATTTGGATATCTGATAAGCATTTTCCATATAGTACATTGTAAAATTATTTTCTAAATAAGAAGGGCCCAATTTTGGTTCAACCAAGATGCAATATTCTTTATACTTTTAAAGTGATGGATTCCATGTGGTTGACATATCAAATTCACAAACAAAAAAGTACATAAGAGAACTTGGACCTTAGATTTTACAAATATTGCTTGTAAAATATATTTCTCAACTGACATTTTTATTTCAAGAGATTTTCTTAATTGGTCCTATTCAATATTTGTCATCCACAATTGGTTGTTTATCCTCCTATATTAATCCATATCAGTGCAATTTAGAAAAATTTCTATAAACATTATACCCCATTATGCTTTCAAGCTATGAGATACTTTAGGTTAAAAAGAAATTAGTATATTATATTCTCCAACAATTGTTTCTATAATTTTAGCATTATATAGAATAACCATGGAGAAACCATATACCCATGACATGTTTTAGCAAATTTAGTGCCTTTGTGATACATGTGGTTCTTTCACTTTTAATACAGAGCAGCTCTTAATGGGTGAATAAATTAAGGTAGTTGGCATTTTGTCATACTAATGCTTCTTTTGGTGTTGTGTAGTTGTGACGGGAGATGCTTGAGATCCTTTCATGCAACGAAAGGAACTGGGATTAGCTCCTTGTGTAAAACTCTTGGTTTCATCAATGATGCTCAAGTCAAAGTATTGACTACACACCTTATTCTTGTCATGTTTTCTATCTATGATTTGATTCATGTGGTTCAGTTTTACTAGGGCATATGATTCCCTGCAGGCTATTCCCAGATTCTTTTGTGACAATTGTAAGTATAACATGCACCAATGCTTTGCATGCGGAGAGTTGGGTTCTTCTGACAGAGCATTGGGTGCAGAGGTAGGCTTCACACAGCTTGGACATAATTTCAGAGCTGAATCCCTTGGAACACGACTAGCAGACTCTCGTTTTCTTTTCTTTAGATTAATTGATTATGTTGCCTATTCTGCCTTGAATCATCTTCTAATCATTTGGCTCTGTCCTTGTGGTGTTTTTAATGCATTCAACTCTTCAGTGGGAAAGAGATACTATATAAATGTTTGTCAGCATGCTGAGTATAAAATGGTTCACCTTGCACCTATCAAGTTGGCTTTGAGAAAAGTTATTTCATTTGTAATGTCATGGATTCTCATGAAATTTGGTCTATGTTATGTGTGTTATGTTTTACCTTGCTCTACTGATGGGTGAGCACATGTTTACCTTGAATATTTTGGATAATGTCCTTGGATGCCAGTTTTTCCTTCATATCTGGAGTTATAGAGCACAAATTTTATTAAAGGAAGAGGTTGGAGCAAAGCATTGCTTAATTTTGAGCCCAAAAGGTGCTAAAAAGTCAGCTTTGTTATCTTGAAGCCATTCTGCAAAATGGCAGGGAGCTTGGTGGGGACGATATCCCATGGATATAATTGAAATTATTTGGTCTCTTCATCTATAAAAAAGTGCCACTTAGTGAAGGGGTATCCTATTGGAGAGTAATAAGGTTTGCAGTCCCATATGCTTTGGAATGCTGGGCTGCTAAGTTTCTACATGTGCACAAAAGGAGTGTAACTCTAGGGTAGTGCTTTGTGGACACTCAGGAAAGGACAGGTTAAAAGGCTTAAGAGGAGAAAGGGTTGATTTAGTTCTGATTCAACATATTATCGGTGGGGCTATGGTGGTTGGTTTGGATATCTGTGAACATGCTCTAGGTGGCAGATGTGACATTAGGATCGACACATAGTATAGAAAGGGGAGAGTTAAATAGATCTAGGTGGATATTTTGAATAAACATCTTGGATGCTTGGAAGTTGCTGACTATCCGATCAAGATGTATGGAGCCGACCATATTTTTGTGGAAAAAGGATGGGTGACGATAGTGGTGAAAGTGGTAGTTCATATTGTGTATCTGCATGGACTTGCAACATCTCATTGGCTTCATGGCTATAATTCTTTGCATATTTGCTTGGTATTGGTTAATACATTTGCTCCCCGCTAATGCTAATACATTCTCACATCTTGTTTAGGTTTTTCCTTGTATTTCTGCAACTTGTGGCCATTTCTATCACCCAAAATGTGTATCAAAACTGATCCATCGTGGTGATGAAAGTCAGGCTCAAAAGCTTCAAGAGAAAATTGCTGCAGGCGAATCATTTACTTGTCCAGTTCATAAATGTCTTATTTGTCGGCAAGGTGAAGATAAAGAGATTCATCAATTGCAGTTTGCAGTCTGTAGACGCTGCCCTAAGGCCTACCACAGAAAGTGCTTACCAGCGTATGTTCTAGTCATTTGCCATATCTCCCATGCATCTTCTAAAGATATGCTTGTGAAGATATAAACTATGTCTCATGTGATTACTTGATAGTTTAAGCTCTTAAACTAATTAGTATCTACTTACCTTTAACTAGAATTGACCTTGTTGAGTTTCACCCACTACATGTTTTTTTTTTTTTTCCAACTTGGATTTTAATTTTTTTTAACCTATGTATTTTGTTTGCCAGCTTGAATTGACAAGGTTCTCATCATCTTGCCCTTCATGTGATAGACATTGTTAATATGTAATGTACAACCCATGTCATTCTCTAACAACTTAACTTCCAGAGCCAACCGTTTTCTAATCAACATTATCAATTTTTCTGGTTATTATTCATTATTTATTTATAGGAAATTTTTTTATCTGATTTCCATTAACTTTCCTTGTGTCAGGTCTATTTCTTTCATGAGTGATAAAAGTCGGAATATTATCCAAAGGGCTTGGGAAGGTTATTTGCCAAAGCGAATCCTTATATACTGCAGGTAAGTTCCATTTTAGTACAAATTTCCAGTAAGTAGCAGTCCTTGTACAGTGAGCACTTGAATGCAAATGTGGTTAAAATCATGTTGACCAGGGATCATACCATAGATAGAAGGCTTAAAACGCCAGCTAGAAATCACATAAAATTTCCTGATGGTGGACTGAAGATGAAAGGGCTGCTTACAAACAAAGTGAGTGTTGATGATTTGAAGAGAAGTGCTACTTCTGAAAATAAAGCAAAGGATAAAGCTGTTGTGAAGATGCCAAAATCAGATTATGACGTTTGGAGAAAAGGTAGAATTGGTGTTGTCAGAGAAAGCTTAAAAATTGGTGCTATAAAAAAAACAAACAGCGTTGGTGCTGTAAAGAAGTCATTGACGACCAGCAAGTCCTCAAGTGAGAAAGTTGGAAAGGTCATAGTGAATAGGAGCTCACGGGAAGACATTGTCCCATCATCTAAGTCAGGGCCATATTTGGGGAATAAAAGGCAGAAGATTGTGGTTAGCTCAATCTCAGATAAGACTGGGATGGCAAAAGAGAGAAAATCAGCAAGCAGTGCAATGGAAGATCGGTGATCCATCAAATCCTTTCTTGTTATGAATTTGCTGTTATGAAACGTCCTTCTCTTTCAATTAACTTTAATATGCCAACATCCAAAGATGAAGCCATATTATCGCACTTGCATTTGATGCCTATTTCTTGTGGAGCAAATTGTTTTTCTCATCTTGTCATACAGAATTTTGGCTTTTATGGAACAAACCTCTTCCGAATTTAATGCCAAAAGATTAGTGGGGAAGCAGAGCATATCATCATTATATGCGCCTGGTTCAAAGTTCATTTTGGATAAGACCATAACACTGAGCAAGGTCGAGGGCTTTCTGAAGGTATCTCCAACTACTGGTGCAGAACATCTATCTGTACTTTGTAGTCATATGATCAGCCTTCTTGTTGTTGAATTTCTTTCATGAACCTTCTGAAGGCCATTCGAACAGCATTGCAAAAGCTAGATGAAAGATGTGCAATGGAGGAAGCTAAAGAAATATGTGAACCAGGGATCCTCCGACAGATACCCATATGGAAGGTCAAAGCGACTCTGACTTGCAGCTACTTCACAGTTACATTTGTGCAAGATGTGTTTGTCCATACTTTGGAGAGCAGATACATTCTGTTAACTAATACTGAATGTGTGCATATTGATCTGGACTTGCTTATTTTAGGGTCCAGCTGGTTTCAGCATTACCTTAATTTAAGTGGACCAGTTAGACCATAGGCGATTGGTTACCTAAACTGAACATGTGGGTGAGGGGGTGTGTGTGTGAATGTGTGATATGTCGATTGATGATCAACACAAAAGAAATCAGGGTTGAGGACTAGCAAGTGGGCTAGGTGGTGGCTTATCTTGTTGGATTTGAATGTGACAAGTCTAGTTACTCTAGTTCTATAAACTGGTCTAGGTCCATTAGAAGCACATTACATAGAGTTGGAGCACATTACTTTTCAGATGATTAGTAGCTGTAGATTACTGATTACTTTCTCGTGTGTATCCAGAAGAAGCTTAAAGTGTATCTTGGACCATTTATTCATGGTCCACGCTATACATCATTTGGACGCCATTTTACTAAAGTGGAGAAGCTTCAGGAGGTAATTTATTTCCATGTGTTTTTTCCTGCTGGTGTTATCACTATATTGCTGATAACCTACAGTTGAAGCTGTATTGTTAAGTGGATTGTATCTTAAACATTTTTTTTTTCAAGGGAGAAGTCTGCAAGTGATAACTTCTTTTGAGAGAAACCATTACCTTTCTACTGTCAATTATGGCAGAAAAATGTAAGGGAGCTCTATGCTTTGATTAGATAGGGAGGTGAAAGAAAATGGGAGAGAAACTTGAAACAGAGAATAAATTTTCTTCTCTTCCTCTTCCCGGAAAAATTTCAAATTCCTCTGAACTTTCCAGTTAAACTTTCGTTCCCCCAGTTTCTTGCTTTTTCCAAACAAAAACAATAATTTTTTTTTTTTAAATGTGGGACCTGAGGTCATATAAATGCTAGCAGACTGAACCTGTTGCTATTTATGGTTTATCCTTTTGCCTTGAGCACATTCTGTTGGAGTTGATTGTAGAGCTTGCATGACATCTTATTTTTCTTTTCTTTCACATTCTGTGTCCGTGAAATAATAGATGGATGTAAATTATTTAGTGCACACTGTCCATAGATGAATGGTTGTCTGCAAATTCAGTTTTCTAACCAAATCTCGTGGGCTTTGTTCTGTAGATTGTGGATAGGCTCCATCTGTACGTGCAAAAGGGGGACACTGTAAGAGCTCTGTCCTTTATTTGTTTCCATGCTTCAATTGATGGCTCTACTTTTTCTCTTTTGTTTCAGCTTCCACGGCCTGTTCTTGTTGTTCTGTTATTATTACTTTTGAGGCTTGGCTTTAAGTAAAAACAGCTACTGGAGATACTGCATTGCACTCCTTGGTTGCATCAGGAACGCATCTCTAGAGTGTGTTCACCTTAAGAGGGCTAGGCTGGGGTGGGGGCATTGCCCCAAAAGGGCCTAAACATCTAAAATTTTCTTCCATTTCAGTATGTTACGTGTGAAAGATGATTATGGTGGGCACCCATTACTTTCCCACACTTACACCACTATCATCCTACATCAAACTCATAGCCCACAAGGTTTGCCAAATTCCGTTTCTTCGACTAGAAATCAGCAATTCTTCAGCCACATGACCCATTCATTCCCTCAGAATTTTCTTTTTTTTTTTTTTTTTAGGGTCTGCTCGATAATTATTCAACCTAGATGAGTTTTTATCAATAAGTTGTACGGTAACTTCATATGATCATCGAAAAATATATTTTTCTCATTGGCCAACATCCAGGTGATTTGGTGAGACAATGCCGAGTGTCATACAGATAGTCTTATTCTTGAGGTCCCCTTCCATGAATTAATTACTTTTATGAAATTGTACTAGCATACTCTTCCACAACACCAGGCAATGCAATTCTGTCCCTGAAATGAATTACAAGTTAGACAATCTTGCAAATTGAGGAGAATGTATCCATGTATAGTTTTATTATCATGTTAAACATATCCAGATTTTGGAACATCTGATTATAGAAATCTTCCTAATTGGAGGGTATCTTCGTATAAATGATGATATGTAATCATGGTGTTTTTTTTTTTTTTTCCATCTATGTTCTGCTGCTTCTCAAGTTGGCTTTTTTTTTTTTTTTTTTTTTTTAAATACCATTTTCTCTGGGCAGATAGTGGATTTCTGTTGCGGTTCCAATGACTTCAGTTGTCTGATGAAAGAAAAGCTCGACAAAGTAGGGAAGCGCTGCTTTTTCAAAAACTATGATCTTTTCCCTCCCAAGGTAAATCTTGACTCTTTCACATTTTGTTCTTTTTTTTAGGAGGGAAATGTTTCTTTTTATCCTTTCCGTGGACTCTGTTATTTCCTTTTGGTAAACTTTCATCTTAAAACAGAATTAGTCTTGACTCTTGCCATATTGACTCTTCATAAGTTTGCTGAGAATCACTGACTCAGTCATCTATCAGCTTTTCCCATTATAAGTTTTATAGCAGTAATGTCATGAAGAGTGGTTTCTTCATTGAATATAGATAATAATTGCAGAGAGTGCTCCATTTCCTTTCGTGTTTGTCATTTTGGAGGTTTTTTAGGAGGTCAAATCCATTTAAACATTGAGATCATCATTTTCTATTTCGTTTTCATAATGGGGATGCAAGGTGATTGATGACAGCTAGAGCTGTTAAACGGGTGGGTCGGGTCGGGTTTGGGTCGGGTCATTAATGGTCCGACCCAAATTGACTCATTAACCCATTTATATCTAATGTAAATTTTCCGACCCATACCCAACCCATACCTGACCCAACTCATATTAATAAAATATTTTTATATTTAACCAAATTTAGAAAAACTTATTCCTATGTTTTTTTTTAAAGATTATATTATTAAAATACTTCTAAGCTTATTTCTTATATATATATATATTATTTTTTAAATGGTATTGATAAAATAGTTTTATACAACACAAATTTAGTGTATAATTTTTATAATTTTTAAAATAATTATTTTAAAAAATTGAATTTTAATTATTTTTAAATTAAAATTAATTTTTTTATTTTTTAAATATAATTTTTCTTTTTATTTTTTATTTTTTGTTCTTCTTCTTCTTGGTTGGCCGCAGGCCACGACGACGGCTGGCCATAGGCGAGCCTTGAGCTCGCCGGCTTGCGATGCTTTGGCGAGGCTCGAGCCTCACCGGACGTTGGCGAGGCCTTTGGTGAACTCGAGGCTCACTTGGCCAGTCGCTGGCCATCGCCGTGCCGGCCACCGGAGGAAGAAAGAAAAAAAGGAAAAAAAGAAAAAAAAAGAAAGAAAAATAATTTTAATTTTACCACCTCTGGTAAGGTAGACTAGATAGTGGGTATTTTTAATAATATATGGGTACGAGTAGACCCATTTAAGAACCATATATTTTAGTCCTTTTATTTTTAAAACTCATCATGGGTGTCTTGGAAAATAAGGCGCCACCCATTAACGATCCATTTAAGCGAACATGAGTCCATAAATGAGTTGTACAACCCATTTAACACCTAATGACAGCTTAGATTTGTTCACCATATTTTGGTCATCTTGTTCTCCTTTTCTAAGGGTGTTTGTTTTGCAAAAAACAATTTCCGGGAAAACGTTTTCCTCATTTTCTAGCATTTGGTTCATTTAGGAAAATGAGTCAACATAAAATGTTTTCCTAGTCAACAAAAAGGTTTTCAATTTCAAAGCTTAAATTCAAGAAAACGATTTCCCCTTCGAAAAATTGGAAAACATTTTTCAAAATATTTTTAAGGTTCTTGCTTAATGAAAAATTTATTTTTAAAAAGAATTTCTAATTAAAAATTTTCAATTTGTTATTATTATATTTTTCTTTTCTTTCTTCTTTCTTTTTTTCTTTTTCTTGTTTTCTCTTTTCTTTCTTTGCCTGTGAACGTAAACCCTAACTCCTCCCCTCTCCTTCTCCTTCGCCCCCTCCCTTTTGTCACTGCCGCCTCCTCCAACCCTAGCCCCTCCTGCGCTCCCGTTGGCTTCGCTCCCTCCTCTTCCTCTTCGTCTTCTTCTACACCTTCATTCTCCAATGGATTCGCTCCACGGCGGCGACTTTGGCGCCGAATGCTCTTTGGTACGTTGTCGTCGGTCGCGTCCGGAGGATCGTTGCCCTTTGGAATGGCTCAGCCACAAGCTCTGGTCCGTCGCCATTCCCATCGAGTTCCCCTTCGCCATTGTTTGCCTCGTTGGGGAGCTTTGTTGCTTCTCTGTTCGGTGCGCCTGCGCCTTCTTCCAGTGCGAGCCTAGGTTCATCCTTGTTTGCAACGCGTGTGCTTGCACCTCGGGCATGGTCAAGGCTCGCCGGCTTGTGCCTATGCTTGGAGCTCGGTCGAGCTTCGGTGGATGGAATCACTGCAGAGGGAGGTGAGGCTGTCGAAGATGGCGGTGGACAGGAGGAAGGGGCAATGGGTTAGGTGTAGAGGCAGTTGGGAGAGAAGGAAAAAAAAAATAATAATAATAATTAAAAAAAAAAATTATCTGAGAGAGTATTTTCCAATGAGGTCTAAATAGGAAAGAACGTTTTCAACGATATTTTCCAAACAAAAGAAAACTAATCGTATTCCTGGAAAGTATTTTTCAAAAAAATATTTTCTTTAATCATTGAGTTTTCCATGAAACAAAGGCGCCCTAAGTGTTGTTTTGACAAGGAGTGCTAAAATTATTGTCCATGTATCAGGAACTAGAAACTAGGACTTTTTTTCTAAGCTGAATGTTTAAAGAACTAAGATCCACCCGTAGGTAGCCGTGATGGTTGGGCTTTACTACCTCATCGCCGAGGAACGAGTTGAAATCTCCGGATGCTCGCGACTTAAGTGGAGGTCCTAGGGGTGGTTTACTGGGCCAGCCCCGAGGGTTTATGTCTAAATAGCGGCTTGCAGCTAGGCCCCATCGGTGCTACCGAGCACCGGACGGTCGTGTGATCCCCGAAGGATGATCTCCAGCGGTTCCTCGGTCATAAAAAAAAAAAACTGAGGACCTGAGCAAGTCCGTAAAAGGCTTAAGGAGGAAACAGGAGGGAGAACCGCCATGGGATGGGAGATCCCGTGCTGTCCTCTGTATTTCCTTTCTATCGGGAAGACAAAGATAGATAGGGAATTTGGGGGCTCTATAGTGGGGAAGGTGGACTCCATGACGGGACTTGCTTGCAGGTCTTGGCATTGCTGGGTAGGCTAATATAGTAGCCACATGCACCTGGGGTGAGTAGGGGTGGGTGAAAAGCCCACTATAGTGTTGGAGTGCTGTCGCACTGCATACAACCGCACCCTAACACTATACCCCGGTTGTATGCAGCGCCTTACGGCACTGCATTCAAGGCAGAGTCTTTGAGTAGATACTATGTCTTGCAAGTGACAACTATGTATCACTCTTAAGGAGCTAGAAATAAAGATATACATGTAGGACTCCGCGTCAATATTTAGTCATATGTATTTCAGAACATCGAGGAATTAATTTGTGAAAGCAAAAGTTTGACAGTAAACATCTGATCCAGCTTTTGAGGACTTGTTGATGAATCCATAGCAACCAGGTCAATGATGATACTACATGCAAGCATCACATTGTCTGTCTGCTTAAAACCTTTTTGCTGAGATGATCTCGGCGTGGTAGGATTTTGTTACCATCAATCCTAACATTGAGCATCTGATCCGCTTCCCAAGTCCTTGGTTTGATACAATAATTACTGCTCAATTGTCAATGACCTATATGCAAGCATTGGCATTCTGTGTGTTCTCAAAACCTACTTGACTAGGATAGTTTTTTTTGGTACTACTTAATTATGTCATTCCTCTGCGGTGTAGTCTGTTCCTAGCTGATTGATCGTTTGTCTTCTATTGTTTCTTGTCATGACCATATTGCTGAAGATACTTCATTTATTCCATGTGGATTAATCTGGACCTGTGCATGGATCATGAAGAAGTTTTTGTTTTTGGTGCAGAATACTTTTCAATTTGAGAAGAGAGATTGGATGTCTGTCAATGTAGATGAATTACCAGATGGGTCTCAATTGGTGAGGCAATTAATAGTTGGTCTTCAATCAAAATCATGTTTTAAAATGTAATGGAGCTTCATTTATTTGCCCCATCATGTCTTTTGTGGAACAGATTATGGGCCTTAATCCTCCTTTTGGTGTCAATGCATCTCTGGCGAATAAGTTCATTAACAAAGCTCTCACATTCAAGCCTAAGCTCCTCGTTCTTATAGTCCCACGAGAAACCAAACGGTGAGGACTTGTAGTTCCTTAGTGTTTTCACAGTTTGTTGAACTGTACTGAAGTACCTTTGACTTTCGTTCATGATAGACTCGATATTGGAGCTGATCCATATGATTTGCTTTGGGAGGACTGTGAGCTGCTATCGGGAAAGGTATGTAAGGATAATCCATGGCACATCCCTTTGATATAACTAAAGCTATTGGAACTGATTCCTGACTTTCATTCAAAAGAGTGAGGAGGTAATTTGTTTATTTGAAGATTCTGAATGCTCTGAGATAAAATTAGGTTTATTCAGGGTGAATCCCACCTCTCCTATGTTCGTTCACCGTCGTCATCGCCATCATCCTTTTTGTTGTCACCTCCTCTTTCCTATTCATCTTTCTCTTCCTCCTCCTTCAAGCTCCCCAAAAATCTACATGCACTAAAGTACACCTCCAACCAATGTTTTGTTTCTTGATATTATTTTTGCCTGTAACATAGTTTATGTTCAAGATCATTTGTGAAAAAATGATCGTCGGTATTGATCAAGAAATGACACATGTTTTGGTTTCATGACATAATTTTTGTCTTTAGCTAGCATTTCATTAGAGATAGAAGTGCAATTTCTATAACATGGTTTATGTTGATGATCATTTGTCAAAAGTCGCTGAAGTTGGAACACTAGGAACTAAGATACATCTCTTATCTCATTCAACTTGCACTTTTTGTCCAAGAGTGAAGGAAAAGTACAATCCGGGATTTTGAAGGTATAAAAGGCAGGGAGGATTATATGGGTTTGGCCTGTAAGCTGAGGGCACATGTGCAAAAACACTCCTTTAATTAAAAGTACCATTTGCATTGCACTGCATATGAAAACAATTTAATGCAGTGGCTAATGGTCACAATCTTCTCTTTTCCTTTTTTCGGATGAACATTATATATCTTTGTGAATAGAGATCATCTGAACAGTCTTACAATCTTCTCTTTAGTCGTTTTACCTTCCGGGATCCATTGATGTGCACAACAAACGGCTGGAGGATTGGAATATAATGTCCCCACTTCTGTACCTTTGGGGTCGCCGTGATTGGACTCCCAAGCACAAGACAATAGCTGAAGAGCGTGGCCACATTTCCAAACGAGAATATATTAGACAGGAAGAAACAAATGCTGGAGCAGCCATCTCAAACTATCTGATGGAAGAAAATTATGATTGCTATCAGGATTACTCCTCCACAGTGAATGCCAATATCAATTTGTCCAGCATATTTGATGATTTTCCAGATGATGATGCTGCCGAAGGAGCTAGCAACTCCCCGTTCATTGCAAATTTTAAGAGTACTCTGCAACATGAATCACTTAGAGCGTTCGGGACTCCGATGGCACAACCACAAGGAGGATTTTGGAATTTCCAACCAAATGATTATGGACATGTCCCCATGCAGCCTGAGCATCGCAGGACTTTTGAAGTTCCAGGAAGGCAACCGCAACTCAGCCATTGGAACCAGCAGCCAAATTCTCATGGTTCTCTGCATCTAGGAGGTATTACTTTACCTAACCAGCAATCTGCCTCACAGCAATGGCAACGCAGCCTTTGGAACCAGCAACCAAATTCTCATGGTTCTCTGCATCTAGGAGGTATTACTTTACCTAACCAGCAATCTGCCTCGCAGCCATTTGGTGACGGACCGCCTTCATCCAGTGAATATTCGCTTCAATTTCCCTTTATTTAAAGATACTTGAACGGCATGCATTTTGGACCCCTCAGTGGCAGCATAACTCCTTTTCTCATCTTTTTATCCTCTTCTTCTGATGGTGACTTGTCCATCGTCCGCTGTCCTTAAAAGACGACTTGGCTAATTAAAGTCCACTTAGTGAACATTACTTTCATAGATGTGTTTAATGAGTGAAATAGCGACGTATGGATATATTAGAGTGGCAGGAGGAGCTGCTTTTCTTTCTCCAACATCTCTCGTTTTCCGGTCTCTCCTCCGTCGTACTTATTTGTGTTGCCGTCCTTGCAATTTGCAATCCAATTTCTTTCATTTATCACACGATCGGATTCAATGCAAACGTGGTGAGGACGAAGTTTGGAAGCTCACTTATCCAATGTCTCAGTGCAGACGTGGACAGAATGAAGTTTCAGGGCTCACTTGATCCCAGAGACATTGGCATTAATTAAATGGTGCTTGTAGCAATGATAATGTCTGTATTATTTTGTCTAATTAGCCGTTGATATCTTCACAGCGACGTTATTAATTATTGAATATACTATGCCATAACGTGTTAAAAATTGAAGGTAAAAAATGAAAAGGTTTTAAGTGCTAATTACATCGGAAATTATTTTAATTTTTTTTAATAAAAATACGCTTCTCATGTGGAGAAAAGATTTGCAAAAAAAAAAAAAAATCTTTAAGAGGGACTTTTCTAATGAAAAAATGTTACGTAATTAGTAACTCCATAATGATGCTCTTTTTCCCATAGTTTATTTAGATCTGAAAATGTAATCATCCGGACATGATTAATAAGAAGAAATGACATCTTGGACATGATTAATAAGAAGAAATGACTTCTCGAGATCTAGTGATATCATTAATGGAAAAGGTGAACATCAAAATGACAAAAATTAGCCATATCCTGGTTACTTTGAATGAGCTAGAATAAGTTATAAGCCACAAATAATTGTAACTTCTTCATTTAGTTTTAATCACAAATTAGCTAGTAATATATGTCATTTTTTTAATTGGTGAAATCTTTATGTGATAGTAACCTCATTCCATCTAGGATAAGTAACTTTCAATAATTAGTAAGCACCATATTCTAAATATGTTAGTAACTTTGACAATATAAAAGTAATGTCCGGTTGAACGATAAAACAATTTGTTAGTCAATCTAATTTTAGGCAGAAATGAAATCATTAAAAATGACATATGGAGGGATTCCAGTTTTGTTGGAGAGAGACAGCATGAAAAACTATAGTGAGAAATTTGAGAATTGAATTCAGACAAACTTTTGAAAGCGTTCTATCCCTTGGGACAGCCATACAAAAATTACTCTATTTAATGACACAAGCCTTACAAAATTTCCCCTGTATTTAGAGCGCAGGGAGACTCATTGCTGTTCATGGTCACTGGTCAGAATAAACTTGGGTACAAAAGGATAAATTTTTGGTTGTGATTACTGAATATCCGAATTAAGAACCAGATTTACAGGGCAAAGCTACCCTTTTTCTTAGTAACAGGATTTGCAATGTCACCCAACAAGTTGGTCCTTGACATTCCAAAATTTACACTTCCTCTCAGTCGCTACCTAAATCTACAACAGAGCCTTGCCTTCTCTCTTCCTGCTCTTCTTGGTCTCAGAAGATCAAGGTTACAACCACAAATTTTAAGAATTTGCATTCGGCGGTGAGCAGCCACCGGTCATATTGCATCTTATAATACAGGCCGATCAACCTATTTCTGATAATTTTACTTGTCCTCCACTTTAAGCGAATTTAATCTTCTCAGTCTCTGGTCAAGCTCTGCCATTACTGCTGGCTCCTGCTTCTTCCTTTGCTTCGATAGAGTGGTGGTGGTCATTGAACCGATTTTATCAAATGCAACCTGCAAGCCAACAGATTCATTTCCAATGCTAAGCCCACGAAACTCATTTGAATGGCATACCAGAATCAAGTGATAGAAGGGGTGCTGGGAGCCGTGACATGAACTTGGGGGACTCAACAATGTTTAATGCACAGTAGTGTGGTGGCAGATCGAATTTTGTTAACGCTTAGTATGATGAGTGTTGTAGATGCTGGGACAATCTACATGGTCACACAAAGATAACAGGGACGAAAGACCACTCTACAACAAACGAGTGATACAAGAGTACAAGAGCGTTTAATGGCATATGAGAATTGAGTGGAACAAGAGTACTGGGAACTGTGAGAGAAACTCCGGGAAGTTGACACTGTTTATTGCTCATTTTGCTTGATCAAAACTGTGGTCGAATTGAATTTAGCAATGCTCGATATAATCAGTATTTCAGATGCTTGGACAATCTAAATGGTTGAACAAAGATCAATGTGACAAGAGCTGACTCAACAACAAACAAGTGAACACCTTGGACATTGGACCTACTAATCTTCACTCAATTTTCATAGACGCAAAACATTTAATCTCACGAGACAAAAAAAAGTGACAAAAGAAAGAGGAATAACTTACTGTCAATAGGTCATCAGGGTCAAAGAGGTGGTGAGTTGTTCTCTGCAATACGTTAATTACGTCACCTACATGATGGGTTAGAAGTAGCTCATCCTCCTTCATCTGCATGCATAATCAGGAGTCAAAAAATCATTCAGAATTAATTCCGCAAAAAGCAGCAGATGCACAACTTAGAAATATGCAGACCTTGAAGATGGCCAAAGCTACGTGAAATAAAACCTTAGCCCCCTCATAGAAAAGAATATCCCACACTCTGAGAGTTGTCTGAAAATCAAGAAAAACAACGAAAGAAGTGTCAGGTATTTAATTGGTGATGTTATGTTTAGAGGGGTTCCTTGTAAAGGAGAGGAAGAGCATAGTTGCTCCAACCTCTGAAGGCAGGCTTTTAGAGAAGAGGCACAGAAACCACTCTGTGGCAACAAGAGATACATCAAACTCCAATGCTTCCAAATGAGCAGCTATCCTGCACATTTCTTGTTTTGTTATCAAACAGAAACCAATCTAACCAAATGCGACTGTGTGAAAAAGTCAATAAAATTACCTTGGGCACTTTTTGGTCAGTAAGTCTTGAAAAACCCTTTGTTCAACATGACATCCAGATAAATTAGTGGTGTAGCAGTCATTAACCAAGACGTTTTCCAGTAAAACAGCAAGCATCCAAAATGCATCTTCTTCTGTTTTCATCACAAGCAACAATAATGCTGCAACATAGTTTAGACCCTGCAAAAGAGTTACTGGGATCACAAGGCTACTTTACTGCGCTATAATATCTAAAGACACAACAAAGTGGAAATCCATTAATTGAAGTTAGTCTGCAAAGAACTATTATGGGCATATAGAATATAGATACTTAGGAACAGTGGAATGTTAGTTTGAACATAAGCTTTAGATTTGAATGAGTACAATATGATGTATAACAATTTTTCCACCCCTTTTTATTCACATTTTGGCAAGTCAACCAAAAAGTTTGGTATAAATTATGGGAGATAAGTCCTAAAAGGGGAGAGATCCAGAACACAAAACAGGACAAACAGAAAAAGGAAACATCTGTTGAAGCAAACACAACAGCCATGAATGAAGTAATTACTCCTCGACTTAGGAAAAATATATAATGGGGTGTATTCACCAAAAAGACTATATTCAAATCCATGGAGATTATTCTTATGAGCAGAGATGGAATCCAAAGAATTAGACCAAGGACAGACCTGACAGTAACCAACATCAGAATCACGGAAAGAATATCCGACTAGGACACGTCGTAGAGCAGCATGACCCTCCGGAGTGTCCAACCATGGGTGACCAGGGAAGGTTCGTGGTAGATCCTGCACACATAAGCATATGGACTAATTTCCAACAAAACTGCAAACAATAATAGAAAGTTTTCTTTTTCTTGTGATGAATTTTGATTTCGAGCATGAGAAAACTAGAAGAATTCAAACTGTCAAGGTGCATTTTCCTCTACACACAACTAACTATACATCAAGAAAATTCCTGTTCAAATGAACAAGTGTACGTTCCAGGGATATATTTTTTTCTTTCAAGACAAAGCAGAAACTGACGTCTAGTTACATGTAAATTCTAGAACATGCAAGAACCAACAAAATGCAGCAGCAGAAGAAGGGAAAGAGGACTATTTCCCATGCGGACATCCTTCATCATCCATTAAATGACTATAGAAGCAGAACACCAAACTTATGCCTTATCTTAGGTATCCTCTTTTAATAATCCAGGTGATCTAAATTGACACTAGACTCTGACTATCAATCCAGCAATTCATATGGCATTCCATCGTATCCCAATGAAGATCAGTAGTCTCATTAATCAGATCAAAATTCTCTTATTTCTGGTAAATGACAGATTCCGGTATCGAAAGACTTCTATAAGAATAAACTAAAGCAAATTATAAATTGAAGATGTCACCTAATTAACCAAATCTAGATGCAGAATGAAAGCAATCACATATCAATTCTTTTACAGGCAAAAGGAAATATATTTAGACATACAGCGATCTTTCTCTTTCAAATTAAACCATTTCCATAGGCATGTTTAGCATGCCACTCCTCACAAAGGAGAAAGTAATTCAGAAATGCAAATCCATTTGCCGCACAAATTAAATTTCTCAAAGGCGATCCGTCGAAATCCAAATCCAACCGAAATCTGCACAGACAATTTCACGGGCCCATTCAAAATCCAAACTTTCTCACTCACATGATCAATCTGTCTTGTGGCAGCCGTGACCTTGCCCTCCACAGCCTTGCTCAGATCGTTGTAGTAACTCTCCGGCACAGTGGACTTCTTCTTCGCGGCCCCGGAAAGGGAGAACCAGACCTTGGGCCGCAGCACCGGAGGGATCCCCTTCCTGATCAGCTTCTTCAACGTGATCGCATTGGCCAGGGCCGATATCTTGAGGGACGACTTGAGCGCAATCCCGTTCGAGACCTCCGGCTGCAAGTACCAATTCGCGCCTTTGCTCGCCTCGAGCGCCCACCAGACGCGGCCTTGCTCCCGGACCTTCTCCCTCACCTCGTTCAAGATATTCACGTCGTCCACATTACCTTCCACGGTGAACCCATACAGGTCTTGGAACTTGACGGTCAGATTGGCCCTCCTCGAGTGGATGCTCGGCCGCAAGATTGGGATTTGGGACTGGAATTCGAGGGCCAGGTCCCTCTTGCTCTGCGTCCCGTACATCTCTTGAATCCTTTCTATCGATTCGCGGGGAACCAGATCAAGAAACGGCAAATGGGTAGGAAGGAAAAGACGGGAAGCGAGAGGAGGGACAGGGAGATGGCGATGGGTGACGTGGGTTGCGTCGATTTGGACAGAGCGAGCGACGAAAACCCGACCTTGTCAACGAGGAAGACGGAGGAAGAATCAAACCCACATGTCCGAAACCATGAAACGGTCTCGCGGGATTGGTGAGGAGGGTTGGAGAAATCGGCGAGGATGATGCGAGAAGGGTGTCATGCGAGGCGAAGCGACGATGACGGAGGGGTGGGTGTTGCAGAGGAGATCAAAGGGATAAAATAGCCATGGATGGACCTTGAAGGAAGCTCTCTCTCTCTCTCTCTCTCTCTCTCTCTCAGCTAATTCAACATGTAGAAAGAAGAAAAATAAAGATTTTTTTTTTTCAATCCTTTCCTCCCTTTTTTTTCCAGGTTTTTGAGAGGACGGAAATTTTGAAAAAAAAAAAAAAGAAACACGCAAGAGAAAAAACCGAAGGGAAATGGGAAAGATCCAGGAAAAACAGTTATTTTCCCGTTGTTTATTCGCCGCACAAGTGACAAGGAAAAAAAATTATATTTCAAATTCATAGCCGGTTTAGGCATTAGAAAAAAATCTGATTTTTTTTTTGTCATTTTTCCGTCTCCATATAAAGAAATGATAAGAGAAGGGATAAAAGAAATTAATGGGGACCGGAAAGGAACTCTTTTAAAATTGTGGGTCGGAGTTCGAAACTTTTCTTTCTATAAAAGAAGGAGATGAAAATGCCTGTATTAAAAATAGAATTTTTTCTTTGTCTTTCTTAACAAATTTAAATTTGGGGAACGTTAAAAAGAGACGTTGATCCTTTCCATGCAAAGAAAGGGAGATTTTATGAGCATTGACATGAAACTGGGGACGCTCTACTATTGGTGGGGGAGCTCTACTCTAATGCGGGTTACGTTGAAAATTGCCGATATCATGACCCCGGAAGCCCAAATTACCAACATGCCCTCCTGCTCCTCCATTGGAAAAGCACAGCCCATTCTTTTTTTTTTTTCCATTAATAGCAACCTCATAACAAATCCCTGTTTACATATCTATATAAACTTACGCCCATTCTTTTGAGCCAAAAAAATAATCTGAATTTTATTCGTATTATCAAGGGGAATATAACATAAATGATACTCTAACTTTGTTTTAATGTGTGATATGATCCTCGAACTTTTATTTTGTTTCATGAAATTTGGTTCAATATTCAATTTGATCCATGAATTTTGATAAATATTTACCAATAGTTGATGGACTACATTGAACTAATTTAAATTTTAGAGACAATAGTACTCATTGAATCAAAGTTCATGAACCATTCATATTGTAATCTATATCATCATAGTATATATAAAACACTACCTACATTGTATTTTGGGATCGAATCTAAGAAGAAATATTAAGTAATCTAATAACAAGGAGAAAACTACTTGTCTTGGCTCCTCACGACGCTTAATACGTAAGGTTGCATTTGGTTTGATTTGGGGGATGTGAAGCCATTTGCCAAGGATCTTTAAATGAAGGTTTATCTAGGAAAAGCAAATAGTGTTCGAATCATTTATTTTGGTGAATACGTTGTGAAGCAACTTTAAAATTAAAGGAGAGGGAGGTAACTCGATGACTAGATGGGAGAGAGAGAGTAGGTAAGTGTTGTTTGTCAGCCAGGCAATCATCAACCAGTGGCCCTCAATTATTAGCTATGCTTGACGACCTTTATGTAGTCAGGGGTGAGTATGATCCAGGTGGGCGATTCCCACCCTAGAATTGAGAACCACCTATTAAAGATCTGTTGTGAAAAGTTAGAATCGAGAATTGCTTGATAATTCCATGGATCTACCCTGGGAGCAAGACTATCTGTTTGGTTCGGTCCAATGATGGGTCCATGGAACCGATCCCGCCAAGCTTCACATGCTTAGTGTGACATTTTTCGGCAAGCCAAAGTAAAGTAAAAAACAAAAAAACTTTAGTATTATTAGTTGCAATATTAGTAAAAAAATTAAACTCATATTAAAAATTGAGAATCGATATCGTAAGTCAATTAGTGTTGAGCTTGAGAGTGGAGGTCGTGAGTGAGAAATGAAGAGACGACTTAGACAAAATGAAAGCGAGATTAGACGAGCACTCAGTTAATTGGTATTGAGATCCAAATTAGAGGTTTTAGGGTTTTCAATTCTCTTAAATTGTTTTTTGGTCGGAAAATTTTCTTAAAAATTAAATATATATTTATATATTACTCGTTTGGCCCATGTGGGCAGACATGCGGTTTCACACCTCGAATCAAGAAATGGATCGATACCCATCACTTCCAATAAATTGGAATCGAGAATCGGACCAGCTCTCTTAGGAATTGTCGGTTCTAGTTTGGTTCGGTCCAATTCTGAGCGGTCCAGGTGGTTCTCGATTCTTTTGCATACCCTTACATGCAACAAAACTCGATGTTTGGCTACAAACCTCATCCATGCAAGTCTCAACCATCACAATAGAGCTTGACATAGCTTGGCAAAGCCTGACTATTGTAGCAAAGCTTGGCAAAGCCCATCGTTGAGGTTGCACCACCAAGCAAGGGCTGTTGAGGTTGAGCAAACCCCAGGCAATGAGCTATTGGGGTCACATGACCTCAGACAAATCAACATCAAGGTTGCCCGATAACTTGTGCAAATATGAGTTTTTGATGATTGAGTTTCCTAAATCTAGCACTTTGATGCTGATGAAACTCTAGGTGAAGGCCACTAAGGTTGCACAACTCAACGCAATGCCGAGGTTGCATGACCTCAAGCAAGCAAATTAGCAACCCTAGAAATTGAGATGCTGGTGTTAGGTGATCCCTTGTTGGAACTCCTCCAAGTGAAGCCAGCATTCGTCCATCTCCCAAGTGAAAGATGAACATTGCGAGGGCAAGACTAGAATAGTGAAATATTGATGGGGGCAATTTTGAAAAAAAAAATCATTAACCTCATATTTAGTATTTCGAAAATGTTGAAGGTCCAAGGGAGGTTCCATGGACTTACAGCTATGCCAAAGTCAGCATTTGACCAAATGGGTCCCAAAAAAATTTTAAAATTTTTTTATCAAACATCTCAAATTTTTCTTGAGAGATTTTAAAGACTCAAAGTCCCTGAACCAAACACAGTCACGGCACGCCCGGGCACGCTACGGCACTCGAGACCGGGTCTGACCGATGGTAAATATAGCTCTTGTGAAAACATATCGGGGACAAAAGGGGAAAAAAAGAAGAAGAAGGGTTGAAGAACAATAAATTTTTTGACACAGAACAATAAAGTTTGCGATAATGGGTATTGGAAGTAGAAAACGCGCGTCAGGTGATTAGTGCCAAAAAGAAAAAGTAAAAGATAGGCTGCAAAGTCAGTGTACTCAACTTCTCAATCGTCCTGCTTTCAGTGCGCCGGGTCCATACCCACACGCATGTGATTGATTTTACCGGTTTCTCCGATCTAAAGCGATCCTCATGTGGCCTGACCAATTTATATCGGACACAAGTTGTGTTGTACGTAACTTTTTCTTTTTTTTTTTTTTACCGATTTTCGTTCGCCATCTTAAATTGATTGATTAAATTTTACGAATACATAGATTTTACGCGACACGTAATAAGTGGCAATTTCCTTTTGTCGCTATTCGTGTCAGTTTTCTATTTCGAGACAAATTTTTCGACGCCCCGACGCATGCGGCGCCAGTGCATCCGATCGGCTAATGATTTTTCCCGTGAATTACAGCCCCGCGGGCCCCACGCCCCGCATACAACAGTGAATTAATATTCGGTGGGGACCCCCGAAAGTTGAAGCGAGCTGGCGCGAGGGTGGGGCCCCCGCTAGTCAGATCGTGCTCTCGCGGGCCCGCCACGTGTCGCGTCGGCGATCGCTCGCTCCGCTTCCCTCGTGGTCTATTGCTTACCGAGACGGACGCATCTTGCTACGGTACAGTCGGCCCCAGCAGAGCCAGGTGAGGGGTCGCCCTCAGATCGCGACACGTGTGGTCCTCCGCCGAGATGCGGCCCTGATTTTTGGGGACGTCTTCTCCCCGTCCTCTCTCGCGCGTACGGACAAATGGACGCTTGCCGCTGCCGCTCCTCCGGCTCGGCATTTTGGGCCGGTCTTGCACGGAACTCGGCCGCTCGCGGTCCTGCGTAATCCCCAACGCATCTTGTAAAGGGAGTAGAAACAAGAAAGTAACAATTAAAAAATATATATATATAATTTGACTTTAACTCGAGTGGTGCTCAAGCAAAAAAAAAAAACTCAAGTGGTGATGATGTTGATGCATCGAGAGCTTCTTGTCCTATCATATGTATCCTGATCAAATTCGCATTTGAAATTTTGAAATATTTCATGTTTAATGAGATCGGTTATTTGTCTATAATCGACATTTGGTATATCTGATTAGATGTGATCAATTTTTGAATGAGCTAACAGAATATATGCAATTTTTTTTTTTATCTATCATTATATTATCCCGTTCTACATTCCAAGCATAAACCTCCAATTATTATTCTCATAAAATGAGCGCACCCCTTTAGCTCTCTCCCTCTCTCTATTTGCATGTTAATTTGTCTTTACTCATTGTTTTTATAACTATTGCTGGACTCCTGTCTCTTTCTTTTCTTGCCTTTGGACACCAAAAGGCGATACTTGGAAAGCTTACGTGATGTGAGGAGGTACCGTCTCCTTCCGCTATAGGTAAAATTCATCACTGAGGCAGTGAAGTGAATTTGATATCATCGATAGCTCTCGATGTTGGGGACCATATGATATTCTAAATCAATAATAAGAAGCTATTTTAACAAAACGTAAAATAGCATAACATAAATTAGGGCTTATTAGTTTTCACATATTTGCAAGATTTTTTTTTTTCCAAATCGGATCGGTTTGAGTGGGAGGTTTCATTTATGGAACCGGAATTAGATCGAAATAAAATCGATTCCAAGGTTTCAAAAAATTAGAATTGGGAACCATATCGATTCCTCCGGGAATTGCTTAGAACCGACCAGTCTTGTTTAATCCGAGCGGTTCCTTTTGCTCACCCTTATGCCTTTTGCCTGAAATATTTCTTCGATGTTAGAAGTGTTGACATAGAGTTGATGAGAAACGGGGCTCCGATTTGAGAGACTCTCATGGCCTTGGCGAGGGCAGTGTAGCCTTAGTTTGACCAGAGGAGACGTGCGAAAACCGGTTTGAATCAAGATATAATTAATCGGGAAGAAAGCTGAGTAGATCTGCATCACGGGTACAAGGTTTAGAAAAAGATGAGAGAAAGCTATGTTTTCGCTTACAATCCACTGCTCTTTGGCATTGGCATGGGAATGAAGATCGTGACAACGCTCGGTTAGGCCAATCATGGCCATGATCGGACGTGCCGTGCGGTCAGTGTCGCCCCCACCCTCTTCATTTTCTTTGGTGCCAAGTCACGTACACGACCATCCCTCTCGACGAGGATCGGTCTTCTAAGCCAAGTCACCCAGGTTGAAACCGGATCGGATTTTCTTCCATAGTTTCCAGAGGGACAGATAGTAACTTGCCCTTTTCCACGATGCACTTCATTGTTTCCCCATTCTTTAAGGGGCTTCTTTATATCTCGTGAAAGTTTTACGATAATTGTCTTCTCCATACGACAAAAAATTACCCACTCTTGAGTACGGTGAATGAGGTGGCATGGATGACCGCTTGTTCTTGATTTAGAATCCAAAGTGGTTTCATTGTTTTTTCTTCTTCTTCTCTCTCATTTGAATTGCCGGTGAGGGATCCTTACGATTTGAGAAGAGTAAGTGAGAGGCCACGAACCTACCACTACTAATTCTAGAGTTTGGCAAAAGGGGAGAGGATCAACTGAAGCACGTACCCTTAAGTTCCCTCAAGGCACCGCCAAGAAAGTCAAAGTCTACCTACAACCCCTCCAGATCTGCCCCATCGTTCTATATGAGATATTTTCTTTCTTTTCCTAGTATTCTCTCTAATTTTGCTTCATCAAAACCATTTGTCTAGTCTCTTTTCTCATTCAAAATGGTCCTTATACATTTAAAATGTATCCCTGGTTGTCTTTGCGCCGTTCCGATGACAGCAGCATATTGGCTTAGGGTCTTTTAAAATTGCTGATTCGGACTTGACGTGGCTTAAAATTGCCGATGTGGACTTTAGAAAAGGTGACCTGGAGTGCACATATAGAATTTTTTTTCTTTCATTTTTTAGAATTTTATCTCTTATCTGCAGAAACACAAAATTTTTTGGTTAAAATCAATGGCTTTCTTTTTCTTCTTCCTCTTTAGGGAAAATGTCACAAATGGTCCCTATACTATTACCGAACGTACATTTGGTCGTTGAATTTTCGATTGGCTCAATTTAGTCCCCGAACTATTGATAAATGTCCGATTTGGTCCTCGAACTTTCGATCGGCCATTTGGTCCCCGAACTATTGATAAATGTCCGATTTAGTCCTTCGTTACCTTTTTTTTTTTTTAATTTTTGGCTTCCCTCCGCCGGCTTCGGAGGAGGGAAGCCGGCGTCCGGCGAGGGTCGCCCTCGCCCTCGCCGGCGTCGGGCGAGAGAGCTCCTCGCCCGACGCCGACGAGGGCGGCCCTCGCTGCGTTCGGCGAGGGCGGCCCTCGCCGGCGTCGGCGAGGGTCTCCCTCGTAGATCCGCGAGGGAGCCCGCCCGCGAGGGTATCCTCGCAAGACGGGGGCGAGGGTATCCCTCGCAGATCCGGCGAGGAGCCCCACGCGGCGTCGGCGAGGAGCTCCTCGCCCGGATCTGCGAGGGAGACCCTCGCTCGACGCCGGCGAGGGCCGCCCTCGCTCGCGTCCGGCGAGGACGACCCTCGCGACGCCGGCGAGGGCCTCCCTCGCCGGACGCCGGCTTCCCCCCGCCGGCTCCGGCGGAGGGAAGCCAAAAATTAAAAAAAAATTTTAAAATTTTAAAAAATTAAAAAAAAAAGTAACGAAGGACTAAATCGGACATTTATCGTAGTTCGGGACCAAATTGAGCCGATCGAAAGTTTAGGATTAAATCGGACATTTATCAATAGTTCGAGGACCAAATTGAGCCGATCGAAAGTTTAGGGATTAAATCGGACATTTATCAATAGTTCAGGGACCAAATCAAGCCGATCGAAAGTTCGGGGACCAAATCGCACATTAAGTAATAATATAGGGACCATTTGTGACATTTTCCCTCCTCTTTACTTGTCTAAGACATTGTTGACTTCAAAACCTCCAGCCGGCCCTCGCGCAAGCTCAATCTCCTCTGTTTGTGACCTTAAGCTCGTAGTCAATGACCATATACGCCCACGCTTTTATACTTTGTGGAGTTGGCTATTAGATCGAGACTATTGTGGCGATGGACGCTCGATCTGAAATTTCATGGCCACCGTGGTAGTGAAGTCCGAGCTCATGGGAGCCAGACCCGTCTGAAGCTCGGCCACAGCTGCCATATCTCGAGTTCAAGGCCACTGCTGCCATGACCGCTATGACAGTAGAGCTCGTGCTTGTGGCCATGTCCGCTTGAGCTTTGACATCTCGCAACCGTGGACGATCAAGCTTTAGGAGGCATCTTGGGATGGTGGCCAGTGGTCTCGTCAATATCGACGGGGCTAGGGTTTCTTTATCGTTTAGGTTTTGTTTTCCTAGCTTGCCTATTATTTTATTAATTTCTTTTAAAAATTTTCTATTCATTTAATCCATGTAAGCCTTTTTGGTTGCCAACTCAGTTGTCTAATAGGAAAAGTACAAAAAAATAAAATAATAGACATATTATATCTATTCCAATTTAGTCATAAACTATCAAGTAAATCACTTTAATTCTAAATATTTCAATTAGACAAATTTATTTTTAAACATTTTTACATTGATATTAATTTAGTTTATTCAAATAATTTAAACCGAAAATCACCGATGTGAATACCATCAATTCTATGTGGCACAGCTCATCCATTTTAGGTGACATAGTTAGCATTGTCATTGACTTTTTTTAATAACACTTTAATAATTTTTCAACATTTTTTTTATAATTTTTTGCTTTCTTTTTTATTTTTTGTTTCATCATATTTTCTTTCATTTAGGTGAGGGCCAAGGGTTGCCATGCTTGCGGCCTCATCGGCTCTAGGCAAGGCAGCCCTTGCCAGCGGCCGACAAGGGCTTGCTGGCCCTTGCCAGCAAAATGAAAGGAAAAAAAAGAAGAAGAAAGAAAGTATAAAGAAAAGAAAAGAAAAGAAAAAGAACAAAAATAATTATAAAATACTACCTAAAAATGTCCACTTCAAGAGAAATGAAAAAAGAGCTGTTTTGACTTTTGATGAATTAAATTGTTATTTTCTCCATTATTTGATAATACGCTATCATCACACGCACGCACACATATATGATGGTAGCCATGATTGTTCATGAAATGACGGTGCAAAAATTTGAACTTGGAAATGTTTTTGGTTTGTGTTACAATATAGAAAGATGCAAATCAAATCAATTTTATGGCTATGTTTATTTTGAGGAAAGTGAATGGTTAGGAGACTAATCTTTTTTGAAAACATCACTTCTATTGCTTACAAAGGAATAGACAAATATTTTTATTTTTACATATAAATTATCGTCGATAATAAAAATATTTATGATCAATTAATTATTTCGATTAAAATAGATAATTATTTTTAGGAAAATATTTTTAAAATTATATATTTTTCACAACATTAATGGAGCCTCCGCATATATTCATTTTCCACAAGTAGCTTAGTGAAATTGGCAGAGATGTCTCACCGTCCTTTGGCAAGAATTATCCTAGATTGTCGGTCATTATGGTGGAATACTTTTCGAGGACGCGAGGAGATGGGCTCACAGATCATTTCATCGCTCGGTAGGCGCCTCCTCCGGTTCTTTCTGCAAGCTGATGTGACGGGACAGCGTCACAACCAGCGATTTCTCCTATCTTCTTTTCGAGAAAACTTTAGCTGGTCTGGTCCCTTCACATTAACATAGTCCCTCCTATTCAATAATTGACATGGCGTCAATGGATCTAGTCGGATTTTTCGAAGAACGCGTCCGCAATCTAAGGCGAAAACTTGAGAAAACTTCAAATTTTTTTCGCACAGCTGTGTACAGCAGTGTGAAACGGCTCGGTATTCTTGCATATCTTCCAAAATTTCTAAGCATATCTCTCACTCACTCACTCTCTCTCTGTCTCGTCTGTGTGTGTCAAACGCATCTTCTTCTTCATTTGGCCTAACTATAGGAGCCGCTTATCCTTTGTTATAATTTTGCAGGAAGCCACGCACATAGCCACTCGCCGCGCTTCAATCTGCGTTCCTTCGAGACCCTTTTGCTAAGATCGAGCATTATTCTGAGTTCGGTCCACTCGAAACTCCAATCCAAGATGAATGCACCGGCGGGTTTCTCTGAACGATGAAGAGAACTCACAAACGTGGACTCTCTCACCACTTGCGGCCAGTCGAGAGCTCGGACAAGAAAGACACTCTCGGCTTCGGGAAGCTCGTTGGAGTGATGGTCACATTCCCGACTTTCTTGGCTCGGTCTTAGTCGACTCAGGCTTGGGGATTGCCTCGTCGCTCTCGAGCTGCAACTCCTCGAAAGAGGCAATGACTTTCTCACAATAAATGGCCGTCCTCGACGTGACGGACCTCAAGCTGGATGTCCATCCCGACATATGTAGCTCTCTCCTGTTCATTGCTTTGCATGACTCATTTTCATGCTCCCTTCACACGTTCCCCCCATGAAGCTTCTTCATTAATATTTTATGGCAACAAATCCATCCCTAGTCGCTACCACGCTACAATGGTTTGTTTACGGCCAT
This sequence comes from Eucalyptus tenuipes, assembly GCA_014182365.1. Classification (NCBI taxonomy): domain Eukaryota; kingdom Viridiplantae; phylum Streptophyta; class Magnoliopsida; order Myrtales; family Myrtaceae; genus Eucalyptus; species Eucalyptus tenuipes. The sequence goes on from CM024537.1 coordinate 20,293,575, forward strand.
TATCATGAAATCTTATTCAAATTGTACAAGGTAAATGGTAAGTAAAAAATAAGGAAAACTAGGGGGTTAATCCCAGTGCTCCAAACCCGTAAGAGATCAAGCAAAAACCTCTTCAACAAAACTCAACAACTCACCAAAAGCAACACCTTCTACAACGTTCCGTGATTGTCGGTCGTTATGGGTTAAAGATTGAAATCGTCGATCGTGGAATGCGTTTCGAAAAAGTGACATGTTTACAGACTTTTAGGGAAAGCGAGGAGATGGGCCCCCCCTCACGGATCATTTCATTGTTCGGTCGGTGCCTCCTCCAGTCCTTTCCGCAAGCTGATGTGATGGTGGGACGGGACCATCGATTTCTCCATCTTCCTTTCAAGAACATAGTCGGTGGCCCGTCCCCTCCAGGTCAACATAATCCATCCCCATTCAATGATCTACACATGGCGCCACGTAAGTGAATGAGGCCCATTAAATTCTCTAGAGAACGCCTTAACAGGGTCAGTTTTAAGTCACGCAGATAGGAGAAAATGCCAGTCACTCCTCCAATCTATGTTCCTTCGAGACTCTTTTGCCAAGATCGAGCGTTGATTCTAAGTCCAGTCCACTCGAAGCTCCAATCCAAGATGTGGCATGCACCGGCGAGTTTCTCGGGATAATGAAAAGAACCCGCGAACACGGACTCTCTCACCACTTGCGACCGGTCAAGAGCTCTCGACGAGAAGGACACTCTTGGCTTTTGGAAGCTCGACTAAGCGATGGTCCTGGTCCCATTCCCAACTTTCTTGGCCCAGTCTTAGGGTGCGTTTGGAAACTATTTTGGAAAGGACTTTGGACACCTAAAGTCCTTTGAGCCAAGTATAGGGGCATTTGGCAAAAAAATTTGAACCCCCATTTGAAGAATGCCAACTTTGTGAAGCCGAAAGCCCAAGGCAGGTCCACCTGCCTTGGGCTTTCGGCTTTTTCGGCTTTTTCAGCATGCAAGGCGGGTATTGTTCATATTTTCTTTTTTTTTGAAATTGTCCTTACGAACTTTTTATTTTTCCATTTTTTGCCCTTGTGAGGACACTGTTCATCTTCTCCGTCTTCTCTGTCGAGGGTGGCTGGCGTGGTCGCGACAACCTAGCGATCGTCGTCGGAGAGTCAGGCGACCTCCGCGAGTCGCGGCGTTGCCGGCGACCGTCGCTTGCCGCACCACGACCTCTGCACGGAGCTCGCCGGGGCCGCGCGACCCATCTGGTCGCAGGTCTGGTCGCGACCAGATCTGGAGCTGGAGGCTCGAGCGGCGACCGAATCTGGGTCGCGCGACCTCGCCGCCCCCGGATCTAGGTCGCGGCGGCGTCATCCGAGGTCGCGCGACCCAGATCCGGGGCGGTGAGGTCCTCCCGCGACCTCGACACCCCAGATCTAGGTCGCCGGAGGTCGAGGCGGCGTTGCGCGACGCGCGCGACCTCGTCGCCCCAGATCCGGGGTCGCCGGAGGTCATCGAAGACGAGGAAGGCCGAGGGGTCGGAGGCGGAGGTGTCGAAGAGGACGTCGCCGGAGGAGCGGCGGGAGACGGAGAAGGAGAAGGGCGTGGTGTTGTGGAGGACGAAGACGAGGTCGGAGGAGGCAGCGGCGGAGAGGTAGCATTGGGAGAGGCAGGCCGGCGTCGGCGACGGAGCAAGGGTGTGTTCGGGGAGAGCACGATGGGGAGGGGAGGGAGATCGGCGAGGGATGAGGTCGTCGGGGACTTCCCATCGGCGGCGGTCGGCGTTGTGATTCAGACTCGAAGACGACCGCCCACTTCGAAGCTGGAAGGAGACTCGTGTAAGCAAAAGTTAGCTACTTTGCATGGATAGCCAAAGAAAAAAGCACATTACAAATTAAAAAACTAAATTTATATATATATCTAAATATATCCGTTATATTTATACACTATTAAAATTAGAATTTTTACCACAAAGCTCCTTTTAAATGTAATTTTCAAACACCATTTTTCTCAAAATACTTTATAAAAGGCTTTTAAAGTACAATTTACTAAACACAGTTTGTATTTTGAAAAACACCTTTAACTTAAAGGTTTTTGCATTTTTCTAAAGATTTTCCCCAAAAGTATTTCCAAACGCACCCTTAGTCGGCTTGGATTGCCTCATCGCTCTCGAGCCGCAACTCCTTGAATGAGCCGGTGACTTTCGCACGTTAAAAGGCCGTCCTTGAGGCAAGCTTGATGTCCATCCCGACATATGTAGCTCTCTCGTTTTCATTGCTTTGCATGACTCATTTTCATACTCCCTTCACACGATCCACCCATGAAGCTCCTTCATTAATATTTTATTGGCAACAAAATACATCCCTAGTCACTGCCACGCTACAATGGTTTCTTTCCGGCCGTCATCATGAAATCTTATTTAAAAAATAAGGAAAACTAGTGGTCAATCCAGTACTCCAAACTAGAAAAAGGACAAGCAAAACTTCTTAAACAAAACTCAACAATTCGACGAAAGTAATGCCTTGTACGAGGCTCCATTTCGCATGCTTAACGGCAACACCAACACCGTCCTCTCCTTCGCTACCACCTTTGTCTTCGCCGTCCTCACCCCCGTTCGCCGGCAGCACCAGTGGCCACGGCCTAACATTCGTGAAATCACCGTCCTCGACTTGTCGACACTCTCTTGCGACGGCTACATTAGCCTCTTCAAAGCGAAACAATGGGAATTCGTCGAACCACGTGTCCACCCTCAAGTTTCATAAGGCCTAGCAGCTCACACTCGTGGGTGGAGTTAATGAAAACCATGCTGAAATGGACATCAAGCTTGAGGTCCGTTGCATCAAGGACGGCCTTTTATTGTGAGAAAAAGGAGTTGCAGCTCGAGAGCGACGAGGCAATCCAAGCCTAGGTCGGCTAGACTAAGACCGGGCCAAGAAAGTTGGGAATGTGACCACCGCTCCGACGAGCCTCCCAAAGCCGAGAGTGTCGTTCTTGTCCTGAGCTCTTGGCTGGTCGCTAGTGGCGAGAGAGTCCACGTTCGTGGGTAATCTCCATCGTTCCGAGAAACTCGCCGGTGCACACGACCTTCCGGATTGGCGCTTCGAGTGGAGCGGACTCGGAATCAATGCTCGATCACAGCAAAAGAGTCTCGAAGGAACAAAGGTTGAAGCGCGGCGAATGGCTACACGTGTGGCTTCCTGCGAAATCATAACAGAGGAGGAGCCGGCTCCTTTGGTTAGGTTGAAAGAAGAAGATGACGATGATGACGATGATGGGTGAGAGACAGATGTCAGAAAATCTTGGAAGATATGCAAGACTCGAAAAATCATAACGTACCTGGACGCTCAAAATAAGTGAGGTACTAGCGCCTCGTGATTTCTTCACTTTTTCAGGAAGCTACTTCTGTTTCATAGAGTCGTTTCCCTTTGCTGGACCCACCTCTGCAAAAACTTTCCAAAATTTCGCAAGTTTCCTCCTTAAAACCCTAACGCGTTCCCCGAAAAATCCGGTGGAACCCAGTCAATCATCGAGTGGGGAGGGACTAGGCTTCCAGGGCCGTACTACCTAATATTTTTTCTATCCAGACGTGATCAGAAAAACCACAATATATGTAGAGATAATATGGCGAGTGATTTATAAACTTTCATTTAACTTAATGCATGATATTATCACTGAACTTTTAATTTGTTTAAAATAATTCATAAATTAGTAGTAAATATTCAATGTGCTCACATTGGAAAAAATAAAAATCCAAAGACAATATTATTCACTAGATTGAAGTTTATTGATCGTATTAAATAAACTTAAAGATTAAAGATGACATTATATATGAAATCAAAATTTAGATACTATTTGTATCATTTTTTTCATTTAGATATGAATTTCGTATTTCTCACTCGCACTCACCAACGCAACGCTCGGTTTTTCGGTTTTCATTTCGCTGGGCTGAGTGGAAGATCCATGTGGGTCACTCCATGGGCTCGCATGATGGTTGGTATGAACGTTCTCGGGCCTAAACGTGGATGAGCTGTGGGCTTTGGCGTGCGTGGTTCGTCCCCACATGGAGCGGCGATCGAAGCCCCCCCTGCCGTAGGATCTTTTCCTTAAACCAACGCCGTTCAAAGATCATAAAGCCTTCGACGTTTTACTAACCTCTCCATGACCTACTAAGCACTGTCGTTGTTCTTGTTCCCACCACAATGCAAAGTCGGAAACGGGTTTGATTTGGATTTCGGCATCACAACTACGTTTGCACTCGAAAACAAGTTTAGCTTCAAGAGCAAAGCCTTCCGCCGGTCGGGAATGAAAAGAAAACCTCCGTGGCGGCGATCGCCCTTGTTATTGCCTCGATTGATCTCAGGTGCACTGGTTGTTTAAGTGTGAAGAGGCTTTTGATTCGATTGGTCAAGCTCGATGATTATGGAGGTAGATCGGAAGTCAAACACAAGTTACTCTTGAGGCATAATTTAAGCCGTCATATTATGAAAGGATGGAACTTTTCGCTCCGCAAAATGCACGGCGTAATAAAACCCAATTAACACTTCCCAATCATAAAAGGATACGTTCATTCCTCTTCGATGCACTTATTATGTTGTTTGCTCGAGTGGCGAATGGCCGAAAAAAGTATCAAAGAATTAGTCTTGATTCATAGCCGCGTCCCCAAATTTCTTCAGACGCCCTAGAAACACAGCCTCAATGTCCACCTAAAACCAATCATAATTCTGTGGACATATAATCATTTTTCCTGTTAGTTAACTAGTCGCTACGATTGACTTGGGTGCTTGAATCCAATGAATACGCCACCACTCGAACTTCTGCCCTACTCATTTGCTTGTATTCATTCCCAAGTTGTTCAACCTCCTAATTTCCGAATTTCCCCCAACATCAATTTCACGGTCAAGTCCCCCCACCCACCCACCCCTCCGTCCATCAATTTCGTCATCGATTTTTCGTTTGTTCTCGTTCAAACTGCGAATTATTCTAATAAAAATTAGATCACATAATGCACTAATTCTCCCTGCGAGGAAAGGCTAAAATGAATAAAATTTCATGGTGGTGGGTGATGGCTCCACCCCCAACCCCACGAAAACGACGCCGGTGATGTAATTGCGACACATACATATCGTGCGTTGGTTCCTACTCTCGAGTCATATGACATGCCCCCCTACCAACCGATTACCAACAGTATAGTCCAAATACATATTATTATGTTGCCAACTAAATTTGCCACATTAATTCCAATAAATTATAATAAACGGCACGAGAAAATTCGGGGGCAAGAAAAAATAAAATTAAAGTAGGCAAATTCGATTTTCGCCTGCGCCTTTACCCAGAAAAAAAGAAAAATGAGCACAGCCTGGGGGGAAGAGGGAGCCGAATCATCGGAAACAAGAAAGCCGGAAAACCGGGTCGAATATTATTATTATTACTTTTTGTATGATCAACATGCTTCGATCGATGTTCTACGAAACCGAACACCTCCACGTGCGGCTGTCCGGTCGCCGGCTTCCTTCCCTTCCCTTCCCGTTCCGTTCGGTTCCGTTCCGTTCTCCCATGGATGTAGTAATCAAGAACTGAAGCTACAAATCCCAACCCCAGAAAAGAAAATAAAAAGAAATAAAGAGAGAGAAAATTAAGGGAAAAAGAAGAAGGAAAGTTCTCCATAAACACAGGGAGAGAGAGAGAGAGAGAGAGAGAGAGAGGGTACGAACTTGAAAGAAAAACAAAAATGGAGCAAAATGCATGCCTGGCCTTCCCATGTACGCCGCTGAATTTTCTTTTCCTTCATTTTTTTCTTCTCTTTTTTTGGGTCATTCTTCGGTGGGCGAAATCTTCTTCACCATGTCACCAGAAGCAAGAAGCCCGCTCGAGGCCGAATCCCACGGCATCTTGCGGCTGAACCAGAAGAGACGCCTCCCTCGTTAGCTCAGCACCGCCCGAAAGAAGAAGCTCCACGGACGACGGCGGCGGCGGCGGCGGCGGCGGCGGCGGCGAAGGAGACGAGTGGCGCGCCGAGTTGGAGAGGAGAGCTCCTCCTTTTCTGTCCTCCATTGACGCTGCTGCTGCGGCGGACTCTCTTTCGCTCTTCGGGTCGGGAGAGGTCGCGAGAAAGTTCGAAGGGATCGAAGGAGGGAGACGAGAGGCCACGCTGCAGCGACGAACGTTCGAGTTTCCAGAGGAAGAAGAACATATAAAGGGACACTATCACAGAGAGAGAGAGAGAGAGAGAGAGAGAGAGAGAGGTGTGTGTGTCTCCCCAAGAAGAAGACGAGCGTTTCCCGTTAATGTTGTTGTCAAAGGGAGTGGGCCAACGAGAAGCCCGCTTTTTGTTTCACACGTTGGGGCGCTTCTCTTTGTCTTCCCCTTCTCTCTCTCTCTCTCTCTCTCTCTCTCCACCCACCAGAGTCAATGGTTTCCGGTTCCTCTAATCAGATAGCAAGAATATTTTATAATGCATCCGGCGCAATTCCAATCGTAATGTTCGGCCCTTGTGAGTCGTAGCCAGTGCGCGGATCCTATAGAAACCCTCGACCCTTCTCGTGTCGCCGTCGTGTGATGTAAGAAAAACACAATATGTATGCGTTCGAGACGACGTTCTTTTTGCCGTTCAAACGGAGGGCATGGCTTTGACAGTTCTGGGGAAAACCAAACTCGCCCGATTCCAAGAGACAAAATTCAATGGCATGCGAGGGAGACTTTAAGCGAATGCTGCGCAGAAGTAAAGCCAGCTCTGCGGCGTTCATCGGGCGAAGAAAGTCAGATGAGTTCGGCGTCGTATCAGCGAGAATGTACACGGCAGCGAAACATCTGTCCGGCATCTACTGGATCCGCAAAGTCGTCTTCCCTTTCCCCACAAGCAATGTATTTCTCTGAGCCGTCTCGTAATTTTGTTTGGTCCTTCTCTTTCTCCAAGATTTATCGTACCATCCAGTTTTAAAAAACCCTAATCAACCCATTTAGATGCATGACACGTTAACATCGGATCTTCGCATAAGGGCGTGCTTGATTCAGGGTTCATTAAGGAGCAAGATCACCCAAATCACATGACAGACTGAAAAGATATAAGTAGAAAACTACATGAGGGAAAAAAGAAGAGATCTGCTGGATGCCGTGACTTGAGATTCGTACCAATTTAAGTGGCCGCGTAATCTTTTGACAAGTCTTAGTTCGTATTAAAGGTATACATGATATACATCCCTCGTATTTTGAAAATTGAATATCAAAATAATATATGTGGATATCTTAATAAGTCACACAAACCCATAAATTTATCATTGCTTTATTGGAAGATAAACTGATAAAGAGAAGTAATATGTATAATTTCCTATGGGAATGAGAACTTCTAAATTTTGTTAGGTAACTTTACATCTTAAAGTTCTTCCATCAAAGAGGTGAATGCCCCGCAATCTTTGAACCAATTGAATGGCCAATGTTTGTTCTCCATTATTCCTCTTCTTTTTCCATTTTCTTTTTGGCCTTCCTCTCATCCCCAATTACCCATTCTGCCCTTAGATATGGCCTCTCTCTTGCGCATGCGCGCCCTGACACACACGCCCACAATCCATGAACAGAGGACCTGAGTCTCGATCACATGGGACCGCACGTTGCCGACCACCCGTAGAAGCTCATCCACCCACCGTCGAGCCTCCAACAACATCCCGAGACCCGACCACTCTATCGCAAGTTGGACTGATCTCGAGATGTTGGCTCCGAGGTCACCAGCCTTAGGCGACTTCAGATCGAGTATTGCCCAGCAACGCCACCCGTAGTGGTCATGAGCTCGCGACTCACGCATGGCCCGGGAAAATTAAAATCTAGGTTTTCTCTTTGTAAATTCTTCAATAGACAAGAGCATTTCTGTCATTTAGAAAGTAACTTCATATGGTAAATTATCCTTAATTTCAGAGGACACCGACCTTTTAAAAAAACAACGAGATCTTCGCCCCACTTTTCTGTGCGGCTGCGGTGGATTACGATGCGTGGTCGTCTACCACAAAACAAAGCACAAATGTAAGATCAAGAACACAGGCAAGAGTTGCCGCAACAGTGTTGGTGCGGATGACTGGGACCTTTGGCCTACCAAAGGTCCAAAACAAGGTTCTGTCCTATTCGCGATTTCGAGCTATGATTGCTTCACAAGAGGATGTTTCGACCGCCACCAAGTCCATAGGGACACCCCAACAATTTGTACGTCCCTGTGTTAATCAAAAGGTGGCCCAAAAAACTACAAAAGTAGGGCCACAACCTTCAGTACTCTCTATCCCCTCTTTGCTACGTTTAAATTCTACATGTGCATGTATCTTGGCTCTCGAACTACTCCTTAATAAATTAATAGCGACCGCGCTCTTTTTGCGCTCTAATTTCTTTTCTATTGATATCTTTTTTTTTTTTTTTAGAGTTAATACTATAAAAAATTTTAAATTAGTATATCCGTAATAAATTTATCGTAAATTAATTTTTTGACCATAAAAATTCACACTAGAACATTTGTGACAAATTTATCATTTCTTGATTTTCGTTAAATTATTGCTGAGTTGGATGACCATAACAATTGACGAATGTACCGGTTTAAGATTTTACCCTCCATTTGTTACAGATATACCGGTTTATGATTTTTTATGGTATTAATCTAATAACGAATGGTAAATTTATCACAACCGTATTAATTTAAAGTTTTTGATGGTTAAAAAATTAGTATGGATTAAACTTATTACAACTGTATCGGTTTGGATTTTTTTGAGATAAAAAATAAGGTTGAGGTAAATTTGTCACAAATATACCGGTTTAGAGTAAATTTATCTCAGGTGTACCACTTTGAAGTTTTTTGTAACGAAAGAATTAGTTTGAGGGTAAATTTGTTACAAGTATAATAGTTTAAAATTTTTCGTGATAATTTTTTTTATAGCATTAGTTATGTTGTATGGAGGTTATGATGATAGATTAAATCCGCCCAATGTCTGTGGACGAATAAAGAGTATGAACAAATAGCATACTAGTTTCGATATGTGCGGTGGTTTCCTTCATATCGGTCGCAAAAAGGTCCTTCAATCAGTGTTCCAATTGATGGCTCCTAACATAGACGTCGCCTATGTTTATATTACTTAAGTTTGGATGTATGCGATGCTCAAAACTTGTAATCTATCGATTAGAAATATTATTGGAAAAAATGTTCTTCCTACTCATGCTAATGAGTGCCTTGGACACACTTGTTAATCATACTCAATTTGGAATCGAGGCGTTCTTGGTTGCCTAATTATGCATGTGCTAGGTGTTGCAAAAATGGCTGAAACCAAGTCTAGCCATAAGAAACACATTAGCGCACGAAACAAGGTGTAAGGAATTTGAAGTCAAGACCCACGACCCCGATGCCCTGTCGTAGTTGAGTGCACAACGATTCTTTTTCTCCAGAAAGCTTAACTTCGAGTTGAGCTCATGTCCACGACATTTAACGATTTAACGCAAGACATTTCAGTTCCAAAAGTCAATAAGTCTCTAAACCTTAAATCCTGGATGAAAGAACCTCCGGCGCGGTTTTGACGTCTGTCGTGGAAGTTCGCCATGGCCGACCTCACGCTCCCAAGAAGCACGACGCGAGTCAAGAAGGGCTCTTGTTCGCGTAGATTTTTAATTCGACGTGCCGAATGCCCTTTCGACGATCGCGAAAGTAAAGATTCAACGCCTCGGGTCCCCCGCCGCGCCTGATGAAGTTGACTTTTCAGGGGTAATGAGCGAGCGAGTCAGTCCGAGCCCGACACGATTCCCCCCAAGAAGAAAACCAGAACGACAGAACAGATCGCTTTGACCGGCGAAAGGGGCCGGTCTTGCGGGCGGGAAGCGCGGGGCCCGCGCCCCTTCTGCGAGGGTGGAATAGAATAGCGATCCTCCCACGTTGTAGAACGCGAGAAGGGGTTGAAAAGGAGGACGGGGAGGGTTTGATTAAAGGAGAGAATCTCGTCCTCGCCGGAGGGCTATTCTTAGAAAAAGATCCGGACAGTCTAAACTAATTCGTGCCTAAAGTCCAAAGCAAGATGTTTGAATGTGAATGGTCGAACCTTGATTCGCTCCTCTTTATTTAATATTTTCAGTCATGGGTCAAATATACTCTTGGTGGAAAAGATCCGATGAAATAACAATTCAGTCCATCTAAATTTAGAATACGATGATACTAGGAATTGGATAGAATAAGATACTCGTCAAAAAATAGTCCATTCATATTTCCGCCTTCGGATCACCTAGGCCGGTCGACAGGCCTGGGTGAGCCTGAACGCGCTTGGCATCAGGCCGCCATATTTTTTCTTTTGGCCCCCAGCCCATAAACGAAACTGCTATTCCCAGTCCAAACACTTCGGGGAATAGATTTTACCCGGCCCGATCTCGGCCGGAAGGTCCAAAAGCATCGTCCCGGTCTTTAGCATGGCGGTCATCAGATTGTGCCGTCTACGATCAAGGGTGTGATCTCCGGAAGAGTCGTCATCTGCTGCATCTTCTATATACTCTGTAACTAGTAATTGTTACCCCAGTATAGGAGCTCTTTGTTGCTTTTCTTTTCATTGAATGCAATGACCAGCATCATGTTCACATATAATACTGAGTTATCAAACGGGACCTCTCACGCATGTACTCTCAAGTCCAAACTGAGATGAGACACGTCATCTTCGTTCATGTTATCGAACCATCAAAATTACCAAGACTTCAATTGGTCCCATTAATAGGGACGTGATCATACGATCACTATAAGTTATAATGGCAAGAACCGTTGTGACATGTTATTGAATTGCGTGACGACCAGACGTACCGTTGCGTGACAAAAGACATGTTACTGAATTGCGTGATGAAAGTCTTTACTGAATCGCGTGATGAAAGTCTTTACTGAATCGCAGTCTTTACTGAATCGCGTGACGAAAGTCTTAGTCGTTTGAGAGCCGTCTGCTTATTTGGCTGTGGAGGATTAAGAGGCGACGAAGTAAGCAAACAGAAGACACCTTTCGACATTTTAGTACAGAAACATAAGAGCCACAACATAGTCAGGGTCAACTTCAGGGGGATCTGACCCTTTGCTTGTTGCATGCTTCCTGCATGCATTTATTATTACTCTCGTTCACACATACTTTTGACGCACTCTCCTAAACACTCTCCATCGATACTAATTATTCCTTAATTTACAGCCTATGATTTTACCACTTTCTAGGTTCGCGGCTTGCCTCCTCTCGCACTCTCGTTCGCCTCGGTGTCGGTGCAGTGCGGGCACCTCCCTCCGCCACCTCCTCCCCCGCCACGCCCTCCGCCGCCTCCTCCCCAGCCTCCTCCACCGCCGCGCCCTCCTCCTCCTCCTCCCCAGCCTCCTCCGCCGCCGTGCCCTCCTCCCCCCAGCCTCCGCCGCCATATCCCGTCAGCACGTATTGCCCAGTCGCCTCATCGAGTTCATAAACTTTATCTGGCAAGTAAAAATAAAATACAACGAAGAATGAAAAAGTTGTCTCTCTTGGCGAAACAACACTTCCGGATAAAAAGCCGAATTAGAAATCCATTCTCGGACGCGCTGTGAGCTTACCATTGACGCTACAGCAATGGCAATGCCCATAGTGGCAACACTGCTTCTTGCAATAGTATTTTCCGTCTTCAAAGGTTGCCCCTTCGGCCGCTTGGTTTTTCTCAGTCACTGTTGCGCCTCCTTTCGTATCTTTTTCCCCAAAAAGAAAGTGAATCAGATATAAATACATAAAGCATAAGATAGAAAGGGAATCTGCCCGTCGGATAATACAGTCTTGCCCGGTTTTGAAAGTCTCATGCCACGAGAAGCATAACAGAAGTGTAGACCCGAACCATTTTAGAATTAGAGAAAGCAGAAGAGCCCGTTAAGCGCCGAGCGACTGCTTGCTCAATCAATTGTCGTAGGCAAAGCTTCGCTACAGTAATTTTTTCTTCTAATGAGAAATAAGAAGGTTCCCGGTACTTGACATTCGATAATTGATCGGAAAGATAGTCCTATTCTTACCCCCGAAAATATCTATAGTTCTCTCTCTTGACCCTCGTTACTTGAACTGTAGAATTCTGCCGAATTTTCAAAAGTTTAAGATGTATATTTAATGACGAAGCTCATCATCAAGATGGCAACAACGGCCCCTATAGCGGCCACAGCACCAGCAATATCCTATCCCCTCTCCGAAATTCCCACCTCGGGCTCGGTCTTGGTTTTTGTCGGTCGCTACGGCCTCCGCTGCATCAATTAACCAAAACCCAGTTTTTGATTAATCCTGTCAAAGTATGTATCCATATTGATCCATGATCTCATAATTCTAGGTGTTTTTAAGTTTGAAGTAGCTCATATAGTGAGAAGTGTCCCGTTCTCGCGACACGTGACCCCCGAGAAACTCAAATTTGCACGCCACATGCATGTCAACAAATGACTGCCATAAACTAGCCATGTTATAACCTAGAAAAATATAAGGATAAACGGAAATATGAACTGGGAAATTTCGGACGCAGCGAAAACGTTAATCAAGAGGACAAGCGAGGGCGAAGTGTACATTTCTTCTCATCTTTAGACGTCTCGGTGGCCGTGGAGGAGATGAACACTGTCGCCAACACGAGGGCCGCAAAACACAGAGCCTTGAGCTTCATTTTGCTTTAGCTCGGGATCCGAAAGACTCGAGCGTGCGATGAGGAAAAGGATATGCTTGAACAGCGATGCTAAATATACGAGCGGTATATATAGCGATGGAGGCGGCGCAAAGCGATAGAAACCCACAGGTAGAGCACCGAGACGGACGCGCAGAGCATTAATGACGACGGGCCGAACTTGGTTGGGTGTTGGGAATTTTTGGCGCATAGCACCGCCGAGTTTCGAAGCTTGTCGCTTGGAGCATTGAAAGTGCAAGGGCCATCTGTATCAGCTGAGATAGATTGGAACGCCTGAATGGCGAGTGGAAGATTTCATTTCTCTTTTTTTGCGGCGAGACCAGAGACACGTTGAGGGAGCGCTTGGTGAACAAGTATGGACGCTAGGAATGCGAGCCTATTCGCGGTACACGCCACGTCAGTCCATGCGGAGTCGACGCACTCAGCCACGTGTTGCGCCGGTGTCGTCTTGACTCTTGACTCGTGCAAGGGACGTGGGATTTTCAACTGTTAATGCCCTATACCTCGTGTGGAAGGTCTGCCACTCCTTGCGAGATTCCTATCGTGAAGTTACGTGGGAGTGTCAGGTTAATTTCGTCGATAGACATAGTTCGACGACCCAACAAGGATCTTGTCCCATTACTTAATAAAAAACTTCACTAGATGATTCTAATATGGCTATTGATTACGTTACAAGCTTTTAGCTAGTGCAATGTCCCGATCGCGAGAGATGCCATAGTGACTTAGGCCATCGCGTATGCAAAACAATTCAGACAGCAGCTTACATTGTAACACGACACCAAGTGAATGATGGCTTGCGAGAGGTAACAAAGACTAGGAATCAAAATTCATTAAACACCTTCCGATGCTAATCCTTTTTAGGGACGGTGATCTTGTAGATTAGATTCAACGCGTTCGAGAGGAAGGCAAGTCAGCAATAGTTAGGTTCGATTAGACCATCAAAAGGCCAACCTTAATTACCGGTGGTCAGCCGTCCCTGATGCAAGTCTTTGGTGGCGGATGCTGCAATTGTCCCCAAAAACTTAACAATGGGCTTCCCAAAGGTGTAAGTAGCGAAGAGCGCCTTCTTGTCGCCCATGATCATTAGGGACAAGCTCTTTCGCTTTTTTTACGGTGGACTTTGCCCTGTCGCTTTTGCTCTCCTTCTTTCTAAATGTGCGTGCAATCTCGAGCAGATGAACTGATTTGTACGTGATGGAAAATATCACATCGAATGCCGGCTGATGCAGATGACCTCCATCCGACAAGCAGTTCCCTTGATGATGACAACCATATTTGGGAGAGGGGGAGAGAGAGAGATTTTGTGAGAGTAAGGTGAGATATTTTCTCTTATCCAGCCCCCCCAAAAAAAAATAAATAAAAGGAGGATACTTATCACAAATTTTGAATTATGACTAGAGACTTAGCAGTTAGCACACAAAGGTACTTTTCTACATGCGTCATTTAGGTTATTACATGCTCGGTAATGAAAAAGTAGCGTAAGTGAGAGAAGTAGAAAGCATAAGTAGTACGCAAGGGTGGCGTTTGGCAACACTTTGCCAAAGCCTTGTGAGGGCTTTAAATGTCAATGTGCAAATGCTAATAGCATTTGGTAAATTTTTTGAAGAGCTTTTGAAAGATGCAATTGCATCTTCTACAACCTTTAAAGTCCCTCAACTCAAGATAGGTTCGTACGAATTTTGGCCTTTGAGTATTTCTAGAATGCTAACAATTTTTTTTTCTAATTTTTCCCACACTAAACTTTCAAAACTCTAGATATGCCCTCACTTAGTGCGACGTCGCCGGTTGCCCAGTTCCAACAGTTGGCAAGCCTCGCCTAAGGTCACATGACCCCTAGCTATAGTCGCTTGAGGTTGCACAACACTAGGCGAACACTGCTTGAGGTCATATGACCTTAGAAGGGGGCCGTTAGTGATAAATTTGGTATGCCAGAGTTCACCAGAATTTTCGATATTTTCTTTTTCAAAAAAAAAAAAGAAAAAGGAAAAGTCCTTTCCAAGTGTAGTTTGTTCTAGATAATATTTAAACCAAAGTTACTTCTAATGCACTTTTTAATGATACTTTACTAGATACTATTTGCATTTTGAAGAAACTATTTAACCTAAAATTCAACTAGCTAGCCATTTTGTCGTCGTGTTTTGACCTTATCGTTATTGTCCTTTAAGGTGTATTCGGCTTCAGGAAATTTATTATTTTTTAAACAGTCAAAGAAATCTTCGACACCTAAAAGAAAATTGCTAGCTAGATGCGATATAGCAAGCCTATAAATTTACCTTATACGTCGAATTTATATGCTCGGAAAAATGAAATTTTTCATCAACCAACGGTTGTATCGTTATGTTTGTTTAGCCAACCCAAAATCAACACAAACGCTCTCATCTACTTTTATTGAAGACGCTCCATACGCAAATCACAAGTTTTATTCACGTGCACTACATAGCTCATTCACGCTCACACCACATCATACAATACAAGGCATTTTCTGAATCTACATAACTAATGCAACACAGGTTGCATATGCAATGCCTGGCCTTGTTGTTGTTGTCGTTCTTTTAGTTCTGAGGCTTCTCTTCTGGCTCGGTCTCAGCAGCCTCGCCAGCATAAGTGCAGCACCTGCAGCCTCCACCGTTGTACCCTCGTCTGCTGCCACAGCAACCGTAGGGGCAGGGTCGTCCATAACCTCCACGGCCACCCCCATAGCTCCCACGGCCTGGGTCACCTCGGCCCGGGTATCCTCCGTGCCCGCCGCCCGGGTATCCTCCAGACCCACCGCCTGGGTATCCGCCGTACTTGGCATCATTTACATCGTTTGCCTCCGTGGTTGTGGTGGATGTCGCTGCACATAGAAAATGAAAGTTTAATCAGGTTTAAAATCTGACGTACCAACAAAGCTTTAATTCTTCATTTCTAGGTACTTATGATTAGGATTGGCCATGATGGGAGTAGATATGTTTGAGCACCGCCGTTTGAATCCTAATCATATTTTATTAAATAGCATAGGTTTTATGCAAACTTAATGCATATAATCCATTGTCGATTGTGCTGCGACAGGGTGATTCATAACTAGCATCATACCAATGAAGCTCGAGTTTCACTTCGTAAAATATGTTTGTGTTTACCCCTTCATTTTGTACACTGTGAATGCAGATTCACTTCGACATGCAAAATGTCCTAATGGAATGAATACATTATATGCTCATAACAAATCAAAAAATGTAAGGAAAATGCACATGACGTTCTCCAGGTCAACTTGTGTAGACAAAACTTTGCACGTTCCGTGCATATAATAAGAAATTTCATTGAATTAGGTAATGCATCGATTCAGAAAGATAGGGAAGATGGATCATCAAGAAGCGTAGTGCAGTAATAGCTCACCATCTTCTTCCTTGGAAGTAGTCTCGGCCAATTCTCTGGCAGATACCTCCAAGGAGATGAGAAGAACAAAAGCAACCAAAACACCCAGTAAAATCAAAACCCTCGAACTCATCCTTCCTTTTCCCCTAAAAAACAACTGAAGAGCTCTCAAATAGGTATGCGTTCTTCGTTCCCTTTTCGGGAAATTTTGATGATGAGGGAATGCTCCTTCCAAGCTTATTTATAGGCACGAGAAGATATGGAAGTCCTTTGCAAATGGGTGAGATTGCATGTGAGATCTGCACAGGGTTCTTGATTGAGACCCCACCCAATGTAGTTGGCTGTTAGAGAGAGAGAGAGAGAGAGAGAGAGGTGTCTGATTCTGAAGTGTTAGATCTTATCTTTTGATTTGAATGCTTGTATCCCACTTGATGAGAAAGCTTTTTGTCTTGTTTCCACATATTATTTATCATGAGATGGACGTTGGATGTGCATTTTCAGACGGGATCGTTCCCTCACTTTGGACTTTGCTTCAAAAGGCAAACTCTCGTGCTATAAACACGTCCCAATCACCTTCCCAATTCAGTTAAAGGGTTGTGAATATTCATCTAACCAAGCAGAGTTTAAAACTAATGCCATGTGTAGGGTTCTCGTTTCACTGGTAGCCAAATGAGATTATATTTTCCGTAGTGTTTAAACACCTCTAGTGCGATGTCAATGTAATGTCTATGTACATTAATAATTGAAACTAATCGAGATTGCTTAGAAAGGTTTAATCTAAATTCCTTCATTAATCTCTCTGACATTGGAATGCAAGATCCTAACATAAACTCTTAGACTTCGAAAATATAATAATAATTAAATCGAACAATTAATTAGTCTAAAGAATTATGACATGAATAAGGTACCTCCCCCAAACTCGACCTTCAGAATTTAGTAGAATGCATTTCCATCACATCAATTAATTAAAGCTTGAGAAATGGTCAAAATGAGGTGCACCGGGCCGGTACCACTTAGTCCGGTTGGCGTTTTTATTTTCCTGTTGAAAATGACTTGTAATTAATCGCGTCATTTTATAATGTAATTTTTTTTTATTCGGGATATACTAAAGCTGTAAAAACCAAATCTATGAGCGAGACTGAGCTGCTAAGCTTGAGGGGCCAAGGTGATATAAAAGGTCCGAGACACGTCTGAATGGGAGGTCCAGACAGCCTTACCTTTTGTGGAACCGGATACGTATACAAACATCACTTAGTGCATGTCTAATCAACACGAGGCTTAAATCATTGCTTAGGAGCCTCTAATTTTCATCAGGTATAAGTTCAGACATAAAACTCGAAGTTATTAGCGAGATTAAATTCACATATGGAAGGGACATGACTTATAATAGAAAAACTTAGGGCTGTTTGGCAATATTCCTGTTCTTTTGCTCTTTGGAAAAAAAAAAAAAAAAAAAGAACAAAAATTCATTTGATAATATTAATTAATTTTTTTATTTTTTAAAATAGAAAAGTGGTTGAGGAGTAGATTTGTTATAGAAACAAAAAGAAGAAAAAAGTAATTTCTTGTTCCCAAGAATAATTTCGAGAAATAAGTTATTTTTCTTTTCTTTTTTTCTTTTCTTCCTCCTTGGCCCCCGCTACCCCCCATTGCTGTACCCTGTCGCAGACTAGCTATGGCAGCAGTTGGCGGCCATAGCAAGGAAGAATAAGGAAAGAAAAAAAATCTTAAAAAATTATTTAAAAAATCAAAAGAAATTATACATTATAAAAAAATTTGTGGATCATATTAAACGTATTCCCGTTCTTTTTCCATTTCGAGAATAGAAAATTTGTGTTGTTACCAAACGGGTTTTTTTTACTCATAAATTGTTCTGAGAATATAAATAGAAAAAAACTATCTGAAAAGAAGTTATTCCTTGAAATAAAAGCGTTACCAAATGAATCCTTAATCAACAAATGATATCACATCAAAATGCTACACGGTAAAACAATTGGCAATCGGGTGCACATAGTATTTATTTCGTCACTACGGTCTATTTACGGAATTCAAGAAATTATCTATTTTTATTACGTTTTGGAAATATTTCGAGGGCATAAAGATGGTTGGTGGCTAGCATCCTTTAGAGGAATATCATCCTAATAAAAGCAGATTGGATGTGAATGTAGGATATATTTTCTAGACGTTATCTGTCTGGTTAAGATGCAGAAGATTTAAAGACACGAAGGAGTTATTGAAGAAAAAGTATAAAAATGTAGATTTTACATGAGGAAGAAGAGATAAGAAGGAGATCTGTGCATGGAGGAAGAGGCCATGCATGCGGATGTCCCACTTGACAGCGGGAGTAATGGAGGTGGGAGAGCTTTGACAAAATCCCCTTTCATTCAACTGTCTGCGCGTTGTTCATTGAACCTCTCTCTAATGGAGGTGGGACAGCTTTGACAAAATTCCCTTTCATTCAAGTGTCTGCGAGTTGTTCATTGAACCTCTCTCTCTCTCTCTCTCTCAAGTTCAATCTACCTAAAGAACAATACATGCTCTTAGGTCCGTTTATTCGAAGAAAAAAAAAATATTTTTATAAATTTATTTTCCGATTTTCTGATGCTTAAATAATGAAAAACTAATTGATTTAATAGAAAACATTCTTTATTGATTGAAAACAATAAGTTTAGATCGAGGGAAAAACGAATTTCCTTTCTGGCAAGAAAAAAATATTTCTTTCAATATACTACAAAACAAATGAAAACTAACCATTCTCTTTTTAATTGATTTCTATAAATGATATTTTCCTTTATCTTTGACGATGTTGACACAGCAAACGCACCATCGGTACCATACGTTGAAAGTGAGTGTGCAATTGTATATCTGACATCTACTTTTTTTCGATGGATTAAAATTGCTTGCTGATTTTGTAGTGCCAGAAGAGTGCAAGGCGATGATTCTTAATTTGAGTTTGAAGGGGTTAAAGAAGAACTTGAAGCTTTGTGCTTTTCTTATGGGTCACTGCTCGACACTGTATCTAATCTCCGATCTCCGATTTAGAATTCTTTTACGTAAGTGTGCCCCGAAAATTAGAATCTTGAAGTCGTTCAAATTGAGATCAAGCCAACCCATATCTACTACGTCGATAAGTTTTCTGGTCTCAGGGTTGAAATGCGTAGGCTGACCTCTAGTTCATGTCATTAATCTTGATGCTCTGTCAAGACTCCAAGTCGGTTTGTTTATTGATAAGTGGCTAACTAGTGAGATAATTTCCTCTTTATTTATTACCATTCATACTTTTCAAGGAAAAATCATCAAAATAATCTTATATCTATTGTAATTTTTTCGATTCAATCCTGAATCTTCTTTTTAGGAAATTCAGTCCTAAATCTTTTGCAATTATGCAAATTCAGTCTATTTAGCCAAATTTGGTCGGCCAATGCTAATGTGTCATTTTTAATTTTTTTTAATCTCTCTCTCTCTCTCTCTCTCTCTCTCTCTCTCTCTCTCTACCTCAACCAGCAACAACGACCTTGCCATCCCTGGGCAAGGTCCTCGCTAGATCCACAGTGAGGGCGGCATTGCCCTAGGGGGCCGAGGCCTTGTCGCTGGGCGAGGCTCGCAAGGTTCGACGATCAACTAGAGGAAGAGAGAGAGAGAGAGAGAGAGAGAGAGAGAGAGAGAGAGAGAGAGAGAGAGAGAGAGAGAGAGAGAGAGGGAGAGGGATAAGGAATAATAAAATAAATATTAAAAGATCGAAAAAAATTCAAAAGATGACACGTCGTCATCAGCCGACCAAATTTGCCAGGACTGAATCGAAGCAATTGCAAAACGTTTATGATTGAATTTGAAAAATTGTAATAGATTTAAGACTTTTTTGATAATTTTCCCTACTTTTCAAGGGTTAATATAAAAAAGTCGTAAGTTATATTCACTTAGATAGTGATGCCCTAAGGTTTTCCATGTAAATAAAACCCCTAAAATATATAAATTATGACACTTATATCTCAATTTTTGTGTGATAAAAACCCTTAAACTATGTCTATTATGACATCAATACTCCACAAAATTTTTTATCATCTAACCTCCCAAACTTGTATTAGTGTCACAAAAATACCCTCCATCTACCTATAAAAACCCTAAACTTTAAACTATAATTTTTTTTTAGTGGATTCTGATAAAACACCCTACTTCATTGGCACAAGTTTGGGTTTATTGGTAACATGAAA
The DNA here is from genome assembly GCA_014182365.1 of Eucalyptus tenuipes. NCBI lineage: Eukaryota > Viridiplantae > Streptophyta > Magnoliopsida > Myrtales > Myrtaceae > Eucalyptus > Eucalyptus tenuipes. The sequence continues at coordinate 20,313,744 of CM024537.1, forward strand.
AAAAGGCTTTGTATATTGATGTTACAACCAGCAAAATTTAGGGCTTTCAGTGGTAGACAAAAAAATGGTCGAACTAGTACAAGGTTGGAATATAGATATCAGAGCAAGCAAAATTTAGGATTTTATGTAATAGATGGATGACATTTTCATCACACTAGTATGAATTTGGGGATATTTGTAACACAAAATAAAATTTAGGATATAAGTCTTATAATTTGCATAATGTAAAAATTTTCATGGTATTACCTACTTTTAATTTTCTAATATTACATCTTTTTAACCAAGTTTTTGACCCATATAGATCAAACCATGCTAGACGAAACGTTGAGAGGGAATCATGGTTTACCTCACACTTACGCATGGATTACTAGGAAGTCCCAAGAAAGCAAGCCATTGAATTTTAACACTTTCAAAAAATTGAATACTGTAGCAAATTGTAATTAAGTATTTGGAAAAGGTAAATCGTATTTGACTCACAACTAAAATCTCGCAACGTCATTTTTTTTACTAGAAATCTATTAAAATCGCTCCAAGGCACTAATTTTTAAATGTTGATTATGTCGTGAAAGTTAGTTATAACATGTTAGGAGAATATCTATCTACCATTTTTGAACTTTTATATACGTAAAATTATTCTTTGTATGTTGTTAACGTTGAGGAGATCCATATCCATTATTCAGGCTGATTTTGCCTTTCGGATTGTTTCTCCTGTAATAGTTAAGGACATGTTTATAGCACTTTTCTATGGTAATTTTGATTTCTCACAAAGTATTTGTAACTCGAGCATGATTATATTCATACAACTTTGGAAAAAGTTGCCTCTTTACGACTTAGGGAGAAGTCCTCCAACCTGTTTGGTTTTCTTCTGATGTTTGCAGAAATTGAACCTGCATAGTTTCCTTTTTGTAGTATATAAAAAGAGTATCTTCCTCATTGCGTCCCCGGCGTTTCCCTTTTCTAGCAACCTCGATTCCTGAATTTTAATGTTCTGGTGGGTGCTCTTTACCGCAACTTCATAGCATCTTGCAGGTGATGAGGTCTGAATTTTAGAAGATGAAAGCTTCTATCAACTGCCGAGTCAAACCGAGTTTGCTTCAAGCTATTTTCCTAATAAAGAGATTGGGAATTCTTGTGTTCCCTTGTGATGTCGATTGCTGACTAGTGATGTTGAATGTACGGTAAGGCAAGGGCATGCTTCGTGTCTTGTCTCACCTTTTGTTTCCCAATCGTTCATTCGTCTGTGTTTTTGCCATTGTACCGATGCCAATTGTCCGGAGGTGGGTAAGAGGGCCAATGTGGTTACATTTCCTTATTGGTGTAAAAGTTTCTTAACTATAGCTCCTTATGTTCAGCTGATGCCACATGTTGCCTTTTCTGCGACTCTACATTCTGCTGTATTTTCTCCAACGCCGGCTTTTCAAATTTAGACCATAGCGCTGCGGATTCTGCTGTTCAACGAGCAATTGCACGGATATGTGCCTTTTGTTATGCTCGTTCCTGCTACATGTTGCCCCCTGCAGAACACTTGAGAGCATAATTTGTCTGTTGGTCTGTGCTCAGTGGCCAAGGTGGCACATTAACCAATCACCGCGATTCCCATGAACTTTAAATCTATACAGTTTTAGAACAATGAAATGAGGAAGTCGAGGGTCTAATGTCGTATTCGACCCAATTTAAGAGAATAGTACAGTATTGATTCCTGTAATTTATTTAACATTCAAGAGATTTTCAAACCAAATATTATTAGGAGGAGAAAGTAAAGTTGAGGAACTGAGTGTATTTTTTTTCTTATGTTACTTTATAAAGTGTGCAAGCATCTTAAAGTATACGGTCTCATGGAGAACATGCAGGCGGTGCGGTGCCTGCTCTAGCCCGACTCGCGTCGTCATCTGATTGTGCAGCTGTCTCCTCTCCATTGCCTCCTTCAGCTTCTCAGAATGATAAAATGCACAAGTCAAGAACTTCATTTACTTTGTAAATATTAGATTAGCTCTCTCTTTAAGCTTGTCTGTGCATGGGTGCTTGGGACTGGAGGAAGAGAGTGAGCTTGCCTGTAGATTTGATAAGATATCGGGGGTTTGTTCCGTCAACTCTGTAATTATCGATCAACTCAATTGTTACTCTACATGTCGAAGCTTTCATCTTTGCACTCTGGGTATGAAATCCTTTGCATCTCGTTCCATATGCTGGAAGCGAATTGGATCTCTCCATCACTATTGTATCATCACTGAATCGCGTAGCTTGATGCATAAATAAGCGTATTAATTATAATAGGGAATAACTTGAAGTTCTTGTTTAAATGTCTTCTACTAATCACACGAGAAACTTGGTCCTCCCTTGGATCTGGACGAGGGCCCGACGCCCTCCCCTATGTCCCATGAGGGCCAGAGGCCCTCGCTGGCAAGCGCTGCAAAGCCCTGGCCAGCCCACAAGTGCTTGCCAGCCCACAGTAGGCCCAAAAAAAGAGAAGAAAGAAAAAGGAAGATAAAAACAAATATATTATTACAATATTCAGGTTTTCAAAAATTTTAAATATTTGCTCATGTCTTTGCCAATGTGCTATGTAGGATGGCTAGCATCCATGTCAATAGTTTGGTCAAATGGACTACATTAACAAATTGTCAAAACGATCATAACTAAATTGGTCTAATTAAAATATTTATTACGGAATTGATATCATTGTGATATGTTTTGAACTTTTTTTATACTTTAATTTTCTAGAATTTGATATCAGTGGGTCTTACATGAGTAATTTAAATGTTGGGATGCATTAGCCTTATGGATGCACCCAAAATTGTCTTGTAATTTATAGAATGAGAGACATGGATAGCTAATGGGGACTAGGATGATAACGTAAATTGGTTAAATCATATACTCTAATATAAGTTAATCATATAAAATATGAAATGGTAATGCTATTCAACCATGAAAGTCACACGTTTAACTCCTGTTGGTACTCATGTATAAATATTTTTTGCTGTCCTTGACCTTTGAATCAGATAATCACACCGCAACCACGAGTACTGAAGGAGGAAAATTGTCAATTATTTTTTTCACCGGGCAATCACCCAATCAATGTTTCCTTGATATTTTCAAGACCAAAAAAAAAAATAATATTCATAAATCCATAAGACCTGATTGCAAGAGTCTAGGAGCATGCCCTAAACAAAAGCAATGTTAAGTGAAATCAACCTCGTCACGACTGAAGTTGGACTTTAATGAAATCAGGGCATAGAATGGACCCGGACATGTACTAACTCACTCAAACTCACGACATGCAAAATCAGAATATATGACCCCATCACATTAAAGACATGCAAATCAGAATATATCCATCGAATTTGGATAGAAATATGATGAAAGGAAAATAATAGATCATCATCCTCGGCTTTGAGTTTGATGGCTCGGCCATTCTCTTGTTCTTCTATGAAAATGATGATCCAAGCAAAAGAAAGACTTCTTTTGGTGGGTTACTTGTGGTTTTCGTTCCTCTCCAATTGGGACTTGAGACTTGAGAGGAGAGAGAGCACAATGAGAGCTTGAAGGAGAGAGGGGTCTAATGACTGAGATAATAAAGAGTGCATAAACAATTCGCACGTGAGGATGTGAATGGTGATTATTCACTTCAGCAACGAAAACAACATGCGAGATGATCTCTTAAATTGAATGAAAACAAGCATGCACTTCTTCTTCACCTTTTACTTCTCTCTTCTTTTGGCTGGAAAACATTTTTCTTAAGTTGCTATTGACCAAGAAATATTTTTAGTCTATTTGTTTAAATTTATTTCATAAGTTTGTGAGGGAGTTATGGTTGATGGCTATTGCAATGAAACCTTGATCTCATGGAACTTTGTGTTATGGGCCGGTTGATTTAGCGTTTGTGGTCTTACGAATTTCTTCCCAAGTAATCCTTAATCGCTCACACTCACAAAGATCTTCAGAGAGAAAAACTTTACGGAGAAAGTTCTGAATATCCATTACTTGTGAGATAATAAAAATGAGGAGGAGGTGACCCTTTATATATAAATGCATGCTCAATCACAACTATACATCTATCCTTAATATAAGGGCGAAGATTGTATTTCCCCATCTACCAAGTACCCATGTTTATTATAAGAGTGTACATTTACAATATTGTCCGCCCTAAAAAATATTCTAGAATACACAAGAAAACCCAATCTCATTTACATTTTCATTTTTCTTACATTTTTATTGCTTGCTTGATTTATATGGACTCTTATTTTTCATTGCAATTGTTATTTCGCTCAGTATACAGAATTAAATCTTATGTTTCATTGCAATTGCCTAGTTTTGTGTTGAATTGCATCAGGGAGTGACAAAAAAGGGCAAGAGGCTAGAGCCCTAGTGAAAGAGAGAAGGCACTACTCGATCTAATTCGAGCAGGTGAGCGAGGACTCCCGAACGGCGACTGAGCTACCCTCCCGCCGCCGCCGCTTTGGGCTGCTGGCGGCTCTCCGTAGTTTCGGTGTGTCCCGTCCTACGATGAAGGCTGCCCGTGGTCAGAGCCTCTCTTCGATTGAATAAAACTACTGATGCGGTGGATCATATTGACTTAAGTTAATGCATAGGGAGATTTTATGCACAAAACCCTCTCAAGTTACTAATTTTTACATGGAAATTATTTTCTTGATTAGTTATATTAAAAGAAAAACTTCCCCCTTCCCATTGAATTGAGACTCGAGACTTAACTGCAACTATCTGCCACATCAAATGTGATTATGAAACATAATAATTTTGAGTGGCAAGGTAGTAATTTATCAGAAGGGAAGCCAAATAAATAAATAAATAAAACGTCAGGGGTCAATTTACTATTTCATATCTCAAAAGTTGGACATTTTCAGGCTTAGGGATAGAGGGAACTATGTGGTCCGAATGTAAAGAGTGGCTTGCCTTCTTTTCTTCTCTTTTTTCTCACGTCGCAAATCAGAAGCTCTCTTTAAACAATATCCCCTTTCTATTAATGTGAAAACTGTCGTGACCCTTTTTTGATGGGGTCAAGGAAAATAATTGACTTAGAGGTAATGCGCAAAGGACAAGCCAACGGCCCTTCATTAGATGTGGACTCGAGCTCTCTCGAGCCCTACCTTGCTCAATGTTAGATTTTGGACTTCTTCACAGCCTCTTATGTGGCACCTGTGAGATTTGGTGAAACCTCTATTAAGTGTTCCAAAATTTTAAATTATTAAATAAAGACGTGATTTATTATTTAAATTTTCTAAGAGACCGAGCCCCACCCCAAGCTCCTCCTCTCTCTTCCCCGTTGCGCCCGGCCGCCCCCACTTTAACCTGCTTGAATACCCAAACAACACCGGCCTACCTCAATGTTTGTGGCCATTGCATGATTAGCCTTTCTTGTCCAAGTACCTATTGGGCCTACAAAGCAACGACCTACCAAAATAATGGCCCAAAAGATTATGGTCGGCCTTGTTGAGCCGATTTGGGATTGTGGGCAAGTCATCAAAAACGTCCTCGATCATGTCCAGCTACGTTACAGTATATATATACATTCCTAATCCTAGCTAGTTTTCTTCCGAAAAAAAGTCTGATTTTGCTAGGAAAGCGAAGTTACCATAACTCAAAGCAAACCCACTCTAAATTTATGTAACTACTAAAAACCTATCGGTGACTTATTTCATGAATAATTTGATGAGCAAAGAAATGGTTTGAAGTTCATGTTTTTCGACGGGACACAAATTGGCGGCCTCACCGTCACCGTTATGGTTCCCTTTAACTTCTTTGACATGTTATTCATTTGGATGCCGCGGAACAGATTTTAGCCTGGTCAATACGCCAAGGCGTGCGAAACAGCACAGGGCTGAGACGAAATTCGGGTCCTTTCTCGTGATTTAACATATGACGGATGAGGGATCCGCCGACAAAGAAAAACATTAGTCTTCCTCTTTTGCCCCCTTCCTTAGCTCTTCCCCGTGATTGCCGTTTTTGCCCTTTCCCTCCTCTGTTTCCTTGGAGTTCTCGGTGTCCGGGCACTCTTGATCGGCCGAGTCACTAAGGGACAAAAGCATGTGCGTGGATTAGGCGTATCATGCCAGTTCAATTCCTCACAACGCAAGTACAAATAATTTTATACTCGAATTAACTACTCAGATCACACGCTGCAATATTTATTGAAGAACTAATGAATCAAGACACAAAGACCCACTTCCGGACCATTCCTGCTTCCTTGCCCAGACGATGATCGACCGAAGTACCTAAGGTAATGACCCAAGATAGGAAACGGATGGACTCGGCCGGGGAACGAGGCTTAAGAAGCAAGAATCGACAGACGTAGCCACCCCACCAAGCAAAGAACTATTCCAGGAGGCCAATGGGGCGAGAGCCATGTGCACAAAGCGACTGGCCACGAAAGAAAGAAAAGAAAAGCTAAGCCGAATTATATGTCCGTCTCGGATCCATCCATCCTTTACTAACTCAGCCTCTCGCTTTTTCAGTTTCCCTTATCTATTTCTTGACGATAAAGGGTCCTTCAAGTCCAGCTCTAAAGTTTTGCTTCACAGGCAAACCCCACAGAAAGAAAGCTCTGCCCTGCGTATGTACTCAGCTCACATGTGCTGATTAACTAATCATCCCATTTTTTATAAGGAACTGATCACCCAGCAATCACATTCCATGCTGAAAGATTTCACTTACTTTTTCCGCTTCTCTGTACTTTGGTTCTTGCTACATATCTGAGAGATCTCTTGTCATTTCCACAAGCTTCTGTGTAGTTCCGGGAAAGACTCATTAGAGAATTCCTGCTCTGCGGCTGGTGGGTGGAGACCAAAGATGGGTCTCACTGGAGAGCTGGTGAAGAGTGTCTTCTCCAGAAACCGACCCTCCGGTCCGCATGAGACCAACGTATGTTCTTCACCTTGGAAATGTGTCTCCCTGCTAAGATCATGTTGGTAACTTGTGTTGGTTGCGATCTGTTTGATTCTATCAGGCAAGAAGTGGTATGGCCGAGAGGAGGAGATGGAGCGTTGTGAGATCGTACCTGTGCGGTGATGAGTTCAATTCGGTTCTGGCGGAGGAAGATTCGGCTTCTGTCAAGAGCTATGAAGCCACAATTAGTCCACTGTTTGTAGAAACTGAACCGGACATCGAAAGTAATGGAGAGAACGAAAGTTTGTCAGAAAAGCAAAAGAATTCAATGTTCAGATTGTTCCATGAAGACGATGCAGCTATGATCATTCAATCAGCTTTCCGAAGATTCCTGGTGAGGCCACAATTTCAAATTCTAGGATACAATCCACTAGCACACAGTTTATCTTGAACCAATGTTTACTCATCAGCAGTGTCAATTAGGATAAGTTAGTTACAATTGCCATTTGCGTTGTAAGTGCTAAAACAACTGTTGTGTCACAAATTCAGGCTAGGCGTAAGAACGTGGAAGATATATCAGTGAGCAGGAGTGAGCAATGTGCAGTATCGGCAGCAGAGAGCCCAAGCAAGGACTCCATTGGTACATCCTTGGAAGTTCAAACAGCAAATTCTGTGCAAGTAGTATTCGCAGTACAAGGCGAGGAGTTGGCTACCAGTCAGAAGCACAAACAGAGAACTCAAGTCTCAAAGCCAAAGGTAAAATTCGTGGCCACAGTGGCTACTTCTAACATACCTGCACCTTAACAGCCAGAAACTTTACCATAAACGTTTGGCACTAAATGGGCCATTTTACTTGGGTGAGTCTATGGTCCCTCACGGGACCGTGCCTCCCCAGATTTTCACCATTAGATTGAAAAGCAAATCACACCAATTCAGGCTGAAACCATCGAACGGCTGAGATCATTTTACCAAGATCATCATTTTTATATCTCTCCCACTTCAGCTTGATCCTCAAATTCAATTAGTGACCAAAGCGTCCTGAGATGAGAAACCAAACTCTTTTTCCTCTACAATCCTATATCAATACACATGAACACTGACATAAACATCTTCCACCAGTTTTTATCAACGTGAAAACATATTTCCAAATCAAACGAGGTAAACACGTCTAAGTGTTGACGGACCACAGAAGTTCCTTCCACACATCAACGTTCCAGGACTCTAGAAGTGAATTGAAACTGATCCCGACTCTACCCGACATATGGTGGGACAGCAAAAACCGTGCTTCAGAACCTCCAACAATTATCTCAAAAGTTACGACTGTACCTTCACTGTGTAACTTCTGTGTGCGTCAATGTTGCAGGAAGAGTGGGACGATAGCACAATAAGTAGCAACATATCGAAAATGAGGATTCAAAGCAGACTGGCAGCTACAACCAGGCGGGAGAGAGCTCTGGCATATGCATTCTCCCAACAGGTACATCCAACCGACCTAAGAAAACATGGTTTGACAACTAGAACCGGGCTCCATTATATAACGATCTGCATGTTTGTAGCTAAGGATTTGTTCTAAGAAGAGGCAAACAAGAACAGAAGGTAGAGAACCCAACATGAGTTGGAGCTGGCTCGAAAGATGGATGGCAACTCGTGTTTTAGAGAGCCCATCAGTCGGAAGTCATGTGAACATGCAAATTCCGCCAAGGAACAGAGTCAAGAAAAGATTGCTTGATGTAGCAGGAGAAGAAATCGAAAGTTGCGGATCCAACGAAGTATCTGTCCATCTCGATGCCTTGTCATTCAGAGCTACAGGGGTTGGGAATAACTTAAAGCCAACTAGGATCAGGCCTAAAGCTACTAACAAGAGAAGTGTATCAAGACGAAAAACAGTGCCGAGCCAACAATGTCCAAAGGCGTATGCAAAGGTAGAACTCTTTCGAGTCTCAGCTCAAGACGAATTTATAAGGCACTTATACAGCAAAGCGATCACGCATGCTCCAGAACGTTCACCAATTTAGGAACCAAATAGCAGAACTAGTTTGGTTGGTTCGTTTGCAGTCAGAAGATTCATGCAACATAAATATAACTTACTGCCAAGTAACTCCTAATTTTTCAGGTATCTAGGGAAGACTCATCGGATGATGTTGGAAGTGGAACAGACAGAAAGCACAAGCAGCAAATGGAGAGCAAGAACGAGATCATATGCCATGATTCAGAATCCTAGCAAACGCTTCACAAAATGCACGCAACGCCACGTCCTGCGGCTGGCCAATTAACCCAGCAAGACAAGTCAGTTAATGCATCCAGTAAATATAGCAGTTTAAGACTGTCAGATGCCTGCCAGAATTTCCTCTGTAAATGTATGAATCAAATGCTTTCGCATTATCATATGATTTGCTAGACATATGAGTTTCATGAGTGTTCTAACAACTTCGATATCAGGTTTGAATCAACTTATGTAATTGAAAATACTCGCGGAATTGAAATGCCTCTTTGGCCAGTACCTGCTGTTAAGGTAAAGGCACAGGACATTACAACACTATCATTTCTCTTACTGTAGTGCAGGGGATAGCTAACTAATGCATGTCAAAATAGCAACTATCGTGTGTGCAAATGACGGGTGTCCTATCCTCAAGACTGTTTAACTTCCTATATCCAGTAACGCCCATGAAACTGCAATTAGCTCACTTCATCTCTGTGACCCGAAAAAGAATAAAGACAAATCAGCACACATCACCAGCTGAATTGCCTTCCAACTCCCTAAGCTTAACATATAGGCAATGAACACTCGCACCCACGAATCTCCTTTTCCCAAGTACTTATCCCCTTGATCAAGACACACCCTAAGGCACGACCCCGAAGCATCTATACTTTTGTTAAAAGGGATTGATGTCCCTTCAAGTACAGACCTTTGATCTCACAACTTAAGTGCTGACACCAAAATGCATTACCTTGAAGACCGATGAAATGGAAAGAACTAGAGGATAGCAAGAGAGGTGCAAGTATAAATCCTTAATAAACAGTACTAGGCATAGAACCCTAAAGCAAAAACACTTGCACAACAAGAAAATTTACGAAATATGATGCATAATTCCAGTATTACATATGTGTTAAACCCCACATCTGTGATCCACTTATAGCGCAATATCTTACTTTTTGCCAATCGCTACATTAAAACACAGCTCAATAGTATGCAACATCCCAACTAATTCAACCAAGCTTCATCAGCAAACAAAACAGATTATATCTTATCAATGTCCTCGTCCTCAAACTCGATGTAGTCGTCCCCGGGCCCTTCTTCGTCCTCCTCGAGACCTCCGGCGATACCCTCGTTGAGACGGGTGTTCTCGGGGAGCTCTCCATACGCCTTGAGCAGCCTGGCCTCGTCGGGCATGTACTTGAGGATCACGTCGGCCTTGTCGTCCTGGTAGTCGCGGAGCCCCACGAGGATGATGTCGCCGGCGGCGATCCAGACCTTCTTGTGCATCTTGCCCCGGATGTGGCAGAGCCGCTTGGTCCCGTCGATGCACATGGCCTCGCACCTGCCGTTGCCGAGCATACGGAGCACCTGGGCGTACTCCTGCCCGTCCTCCTTGAACACCAGCTCCCGCTTCTCGTCGTCGGCCTCGTTCTTTCCCCTCTTCCGATTCTTACCTCCCTTACCCTTGTTCTTCGGCATGTCGGCGGATTCCCCTCAAGCACTGAGACACGCCAAAGAAAAACCCAGAACTCAATCGCGCCTCATCGTATCACCATCGACACAGATCAATCGAAACAGAACACGAAATCGCGATATCCGATATGCGAATCGAATCGAACAAAAAGGAGGACTTTTTATACCTAAACCGGTCGCGCTCGATCGATCGGAAGCGCGTCCCGAGCTCGAAAAAAGAGGAAAGCACGAAGAAATCGAGGATCGAAGAGGAGTACCTGTTCGAGAGAAGATTGCGAGCTGCGAGTGAATTGAGAGGATTTTGGGGAATCTACGCGGAGTTGGAGTGCGTGTGCAGGAGGAGTTTTCCAAGCCCTAGGTTTTTATAGCCAGTCCATGCGAGAGGCCGTGAATGAGACGCTTTCTTCAGACGACGACGGCTCGTTCCGTGGCGAAGAGGAGGAAGCCAAGTCGGTTTCGGAGTGGTCGAATCTGGGCCGGGCCGGGCCGGGCCGGGCCGGGCCCAAAATGTATCCCGCCTTTCCCCAACCAATCGTCGACTCGAAAAATTCGATCGAGTTTTGGGGTATGGGAATGTACGTCATGATCATTCAGCTTTACTGCATACATCTGGCAAGATAATTATGGGAAAATATAATGTTCTCTCGGAATAAGAAATTAAAATAAGTAAGAGGCCCACGTTGTAACTGGAATTTGTTGTCACTTCCGTGTGAGATGAAGTCGGCGAATTGCAACATTTTCTCGCAGGACAAGATGCCGGCTTCGATAGACTTGATTTATCAAGGCGTTTCACGGCACATAAGCAATTAGCATGGCCGATGATGCATCTGATGCCTGATCGATTCTTCATCAAGATCAGCCAAGCCTCGACTTTGAATCTGATGGGATCATATAGATGTTCATTTTGAGTCCTAGAGTTGTTGAAAAAGGGGTGAACCATCTCTCCATCGTAATAGGGAATAGAGTCGGAAACATATTCGGTCTATACATCTTGTATCATTCAACCATTCACAAGTTTTAATTTCAATTTTATAATGGTAGCATGAGATAGACATCAGAAACTGTTGGAAGACCAATCATGTCGTGACTTTGTTTTCCTAAGTTCAAATAAACTACCGTTAAATGGGATGTTAGGACGAAAAACAAGAATGCGATGAGTATAAATGATATAATGGAGAGCAAATGAAACAATCATCGGATAGCAATTATAAGTGATCAGTTTCAAGATGAGTAAATTCCACACTTGAAACCTACCATCCATGTTAGAATGGATTCATAATTCATGGAACCCGAACCCTATCCCATTTGCCGTGGAACTGATCTTGAAACCTATCATGTTTCTATAATCTGATTAGAGAGTCTACCCAAGAACTTGTTTTCATTTTGTTCCTTCTCTGTTCATTGTTAACGGCAAAATAATAAAAGATAAACAAGGGCAAGCAAGACTAGGCGAGTCGGGAATGAGCAAGGGTTACAAGACTCGAACAAGCGAGGGGAAGCCACGAGCAAACAAAGAGGGTGAGTTGCGAACAAGAGAGAGAGAGAATTGAGAAGTGTCCAAGTGAGGATGGAGAGAATAAAGAAAAAGAAATGCCAAAAGAAAAATTAGGATTTTTAGGTTTAATAAAATTGATTCCAAATTCGGTCCGGTTCCAAGATGGTTCTTCATTTGAAATCAGGAACCGGAGCGGTTCCGACCGGTTCCAAATTTTTGGAGCTCGACCGGCTTTCAAGGCAGTCCGCTCAATGCTCGGACAAAACCAATCTGATTGCACAGACCTAGCGATAATCTCCCACAAGTTAATATGATAACTAACAATGGGTGACAAAAAGTCAGAGCAGCAACTGAAACAAGGGACAGAAATAAAGCTCCCTTTATCAACAACTTTACAATAATGCAGTTGCATCATCTTCACTTACAGCCGACCAAAAGCTTATTGACACAACAAATGAAATCAAGCAAATATTTGAGCAGAATGAAGTGGCCATAACTGGAACCAAAGCAATCGGATGCACCTATCAATTTGATAATCTAATCCCACATTCCGAGACTCAAAAATAGAGGTGAGTCAGGTAACTAATGAGAAAATATTGTGACCAAAAGAAAAAAAAGAAAAGAAAAAAGGACCACATGTTTCAGATTATTCCCGGAGCCAATGAAATCCCAACTGGATAAGATCTGTGTATTCTGCGTGTAGTAATTGGAACCTTTTCCTTTACAAGACTGTCACCATTCTGCTTCGCACTTGTGATTGAATTTTCAATGTCACTCAATCCATTTGTTTCGGAAATGAATTGAAGCCCCTGAAAGTTTTAATAGAACCATGCAAATCAATAGAGAGCCACAGTAAAAGAAGGGACAATATATCCTTCAGATCATACCTTTGCAGAAGTTTCCTCATATGGCAATCTCAAGTTGTTGGCTAGTGTACCACTGACATCCTGCCAAAGTAGAAGGAGAAAACTAGATGCATAAATCTCCTTGCACACAAGATTTGTCACTCCTCACTTGTCAATAATACAAAATCCACATCTAAATATCATTCAAAGGATTATTCTTTCTTTCTTTTTCAGCTCGAAGCGGGCTGACCTTAATCTTTTTGCTCTTTTGGGCATCTTGAAAACCATCCGCTAGTTGACAGAGATGCCATAAACCAGAGTTAGTAACATCCTGCATAAATCAACAGACCAATTAAAGTCAATCAACTCCAAGAACTATGAGCAGTACTTCTTATAACAGGTGCATGAATATGTTAAAAATTTCACCTGTTTGCTCTCGATCAGCTCAATTTTGTCTTCCTGTCAAAATGAAAAATCAACATCAAGCAAGTTCCAACTTTCACTCCAGCAAGTCAAGAAAGCTGGATCATTACAATAACGTAAGTCAAAATTTAAGCTTACCAACCCAGAAACCATCTGGTGGATTACTTCAACATTGAGTCCTATTTGAGATAGGTTCAACTTCACGTCATCTACCTGCAATAGTGCAGGTATAGGTAAGCAAGTACATGTGTGCATAACTGATATCAACCAAATGTAAGTTCTGCACCAGATGAAACATCTTTCTCATCCATACTTGTAAAGATGAGGACAGTGCATCATGCATCTTGCTTTGCAGTGGCAACCAAATTTATGCACCCAAAGAGGGTAACTGATTATGCTCGACTACGTGCAAGCAGAAGATTGTACTGACTATTGACTATCAAGCTGGTTGTTTTTTTTTTTTTTTTCAGGGGGGGATGTTGGGTGTGTCATCCAGGTGCATGTAGACACATTCTGTTAGAAAGAGAATTCCTTACATCATCTGCAATAAGCTGGGATATCTCCGTTTGCTCCTCAAGCTTCCAATCCAAGCTCTCAAGCCTCTTCGATAGGTGCCTCCTTGTTGTCTGCATATTCGATGCTTATAGTATATCAAACATGCTCAAAAAGAATCTAAAAGGAGTAATTATAGATTAACATCATCTCTGACTTACTGCCAATGTTTGAGACACATTCTCTAATTGTTTTGACACAGTTGCAACAGCATTTGCCATATTGCGCTTCGTAACAAACATGGCATCAGTGAATGACCAGCCCTGTAAAGTCCATTTTTAAATCAGTACATATCCTTGTAGCAGTAGTCGGCAATAGTAAGAGTGCAGAGGAATACAAATCAGTAATATATAGGCATCAAAAACTGTAAGTCGAGTATGGGTCAAAAACATTGCCTTCCACCACATGTAACAATACCCCATTGCTCCAAGTGCAGCAGCTGGTACTAGGTAAGAAGCATAACTCCCTGTAATCACAAACAAAAGAAGCATCCATAAACAAACAAGCAATCTATGATGCTAACATGAGATATTACAATAACAAATTACGAACAAGTAAAAAGCCGGAGCTGCCAGATGATTGAAACACAAAAGCACAACATGTACAAACCTTTTTCACCCTCAGGATTATCACATAATTTACACAAGTCAGATACCATAAATCATTTAACAACTGGCAGCTCTACCATTTGCAGTCAAAATGAAGCCATCGGTTGAAGAATAAATCAAAAACTTAGCAAGGACAATTCTAGCAAGCAGCTCCCTAAAAATGCAGCTAAACCTCAGAATTGGACACGGAGATTTGGAAATTGTGCATCGAACCTCTCGTCAGAGTACTGGAAAGTGGAAACTGTTTCGATCTCCAGGAGAATGTCATGTCTCATTAGTTATTCCTCTCAAATCAACAGTTATGGAAGATTACGATGTTGAGTCAAGGAAAAACCCAGTACAAAGTACAGTGCCTAATGCACACAGAAAAAATCTCCTCACATCGACCTTTAAATCATTTCATTATCTACAACTGCAAAATTCTTTACCTTTTTTGACTATTCTCACACCTCACTAAAATGACAGCCCAATTTGCATTTCTGTAGCTTCTTCAAAGCCTATCAAACTATGAAGCCTCAATTACCACTCATAAGTCCTAACTTTGATATTCGGCAACATAGCAAGGAAAACTAAGAAGTTGGCAGATACTATGAAACCACCAACGGACTGCATCGCTGCTCTTATCACTCTTCTTCCACGAAATCTTTTATCACTTGCTCTCTCTGAGAAGGAACATAAGTAATTCCCTCTCTCAATCTTAGTGATCCCAAAGAGATCGTTCTCAAGAAAGAAACCCAGGATTAGACACAGAGCATTCTTGGGAGCAGATAAAGCAAATTCTACATGAAATTCTCTTTAGGCAACAAATCATGATAGACTATTAATTTCTTTACTTCTCATTCACTCAAATCAATTATTCGAGACAAAATTGGTTCCTTTAGATGAATATTATCTTTTGATCTAAAGGAATTTTCTTTTTAACTGCACTTCATGCTGGTAAGAATTCATTACGCTCCTCTAATAAATTAACAAGGTACCGATTTCGTGAGGAAAGAGTACTTACTCGTTTCGTAAAGATTACTTAGAAAAGACAACAAGAAACCGAAAATCCTTCATTAGACACAGTAAATAGAAAAGCTGTGAAATCATCAAGCCATATAAGCTTTGCAATGTAGTATAGGGTAATATGTCCATACCACTTGAAGTTGAGTTCCCATTATAGATGGTTATTGGAGCGGACAAGGATAACTCCTTGATATCTTGTGCCAATTGCCTAATCTGAAGGCACAAAGAGAAATGAGGCAGTAAGTAAAGGACATTTCTGTCAAAGATAAAGAAGAGATGGATGTGAATCCCAGGAGAGTGCATGGTCTGCTCATTAAATTATCAAGAAAGATTAATGATAACCACAACTGTATGCACTGAGATTAAGTTAAGCATAACCAAGTAAACCCTATATGCTTAGGTAAAGTGTCGATTTCGGCAACTAGATGATCTTAATTATAATTCTTCATTAACTATCATTATCAGTTCGAGTGAAGGTGATGACCTTCAATAGATATAATAAACGATCCTCATACGTTAGAACAAGGATCCTATTACAAACTCTATCATGTGTTTCATCCTTCTATATTTTCTCGACATTACAATTCCAAACATGCAGTATTCACCAAGAACAATTGTTTCTCAAATGCATGAGGATTAGAATATCGGTTCTTACTTATAAAAACAGACTCTGTTGTCAAATTTTAGAGGCTACCAAATGTATCAAAAATCGAAGTTAATCAAGGATAGCAAATAGCTCTGCAATACCTGAGCTGCAAGAAGAGCGCTATCAAACTTGTTGGACGAGACCTCGGCCTCATCGACACCCTTCAGAATTTCCTGAAGCTGTGCAACGAGCTCCGAAAGCCGTCCACTATTGAATACGATGGAACCAGTCAAACCTGTTGCACAACAAGGGAGACAGGTGGCCAGAGGTTATCGGAACTGCTTAATCGGTCAGATGTCAGACAAGCGACAAAAACTCAATCCTTCACTCAACAGAACAAAACACTCTGTGGCAAAGAGAGCTCGTTGTCAGGATTCCGAGCGAAACCTTCAAACGATTGAACAAAACAAAGAACCCCTCGTCGACTCATTTACAGCAAGATGCATACAGGACCTCAACACTGACAAATAGAATCCGATAACCAGAAACCGAAGACTCAATCCTCAAGGAAAAGCTCAAGACCAATCAAAATCGCCACGTCGTAGCTGAAAATCAACCGAGAAACGCGGTCGGAAACTTCAACGCGAATCCTGAATAAAATCCGCCCGGCGAGCGAATAACGGCCCAATCGAATCGCCGGCGATCGCGATTGAACATGGCGGAAGCGGGAGGGAGGAGGCCATTACCTGCGCCGACGAGAATCAGAACCTTGGAGCTGGAAACCCCGGTCTGCAACGCCATCGTTTCCTTCCTCCCGACCGTCCCCTCAAAACTGCTCGATGAGGAGCCGATACCACCGCGTCAAATTCCGCAATCGGCGAACTTTCTGCAGCCGCGAGCTTGAGAACAGAACCAGAACGCCGCCGCCACCGCCGCCGCCACCGCGAGATTCCGGAGCTCCGTTCCGGCTGCCTCCTCTCGCGTGAGCTCGGAGAGAGAGAGAGAGATTACGCCGTCCACGACGGTCGTGTTTTGACCAACACGGCACGCGAAATAATAATAATCATAAAAACAAATGTATATGAAATTAATAACTCCTCTTTTGGAAATTAGGGGATTTTCTTCTTTGGCAGAATCATGTGGGAACACAATTAATCATCAAATATGTTAGTTACACACTTTTTATTTTATTACGTTCCATCGACTTTTTTTCGCGCGGAGGTCGGAAAGCTCTGTCGGTCTATTATTAGATTTATTATGATGCTATGCATAATTAAACATCCACGTGGAATGAGTTTATTGTATGGTGTCCCATCAAATTAACAGCATCATATATGAACGAGGACCCACTGCAACACCAAAGCACATGCTTTTGTAATCAACTTTTTCCCAAGTAGGCCTCATTTTCGCAATCAATTTATTAATTATTAGAATTATTAAATAGAATAAGAATTTCATTTTTTTGTTAAAAAATGGAACTTATAAGAAATTCAAATTTAAAAAATACAAAAAAGGAATAAATTTATAACAAGACTAATACAAAACAAAAAATACAATAAGAAATAAAAAGAGATACGACCGCCCCCACATATTTGACACATTCTCTGAAAAAGAAATTTGTAATACCAAAATCATTCGTAATTCCGTCAATACTCGTCTATATAAAAAATGAATTAGTTCAGCTAGTCTTCTTATACACTGAGTTAAGAATATTGTATAAAAAGCATCTATGTAGTCGTAGGTATATGATCGGTCATATTTCACATTTGTCAGCCAGAAAAGGTCTGATGGCCACAAGATAAATGAAGAGAAGAATGGAAATGTAGAGACTAGGCACAAGCTTGTCACAGGTCGGTTGATTACGATCGATCAAAACACTGTGCGGCCTTAGAATTATTGATCCCAAGTTAGCCTTACACACACACGCACAACCACAAGAGTCGAATGAGCAAAGAGAGTGTATTTTCACTTGTGAACAAGCTAATTACAATGAGAGGGAGGGATCCCTATTTATACAAGTGCGGGGATTATCTTAGCCGTTGATCGTCCCTCTAATCCAACAGTGGTGTTTGAATATACATCATCATTACAAGGCTACACAGCAAGTCACTCAATCGCCTTAGCTCTTGAAAAGCCCATGGACGTGTGTCAGAAGCAAGATCAGAGCAACAGGGCTGCCTGACACGGGAGAAGGTGAACGGCCATAGGTTGCACATGGGCTGGCTGAGCATTGCTCACGAGTTGATCATTGGTCGCGCATGGGCCTTCCTTTGTATCGCACTTGGGCTGACCATGTGCGGATCAAGGATTGTTCGTGGGTCGATCGTGGGCTGTTCTTGGGCAGCCCCTCGTGCGCGACACGGCCCGGACGGTCTTGGAACATGCTTAGTCCGTGGGCCATGTCACAAGCGTGCATCTTCAACCGTAGAAAAGGGTAGTGCTCACATCAGATGGAGCAACTCCGGGGGACAAGACCGGCGGTAGAGGGAAGAACCAAAGTGAATCTTTGAGGGTCAATCTCCGGGAGTTGTTGGAAACTGTCTACACTCACCGAACAAAGAGAAGCCCAGCTCGCGGCCCGTTGAGGTCGGTGTCACTTCGCTTCAGCCAGAGCAGAACTAGAATCAAACAGGTGATGCTGCTAAGCCTAAACAAAATTCAGATAAATCACTTTTCCTAAATTCCCAAATAAATGAAAACTAACCATCTTGTTTAAAAATGATTTCCATGAGTACGGATATAAGTTGTGAACTTGGCTAAAACAAGATTTATCATATAAATGTTTCGACCCTTTTGTGCTAATAGAGGAAGCATGGATGTTATGGTACAGCACAGTTCTATGCTAAACTAGGAGAAACCATTGTCATCTTTCTGTCACTCATTAAACTCATCGCATTACAAAACTTCATCAATCAATCATGACGAGTACTCTTGAGGCATTTATCAAGGAGACATAATGTATTTTTGAATTCTGCACTAAGATTATAGTGCCCAAAGATGACCAAATAACAATGCCAAGGCCTCCTCTCCAACCCTTTTTCCCGATTGAATTGTCATGTGAATACCATCCATACTGGCACCCTTAACAACGTCACCAGTGGCGTCTTTCCAAGAACATACAAAACTTTGTGTGCCCACCCAACTCATCCGAACCCCAATAAACAGGACCCGTCGGATTCGACGTGGCCCCTGGGAGATCCGCGAATCAATACAATTCGACAGCTTGTGCGAGCAGTGCCTCACATAAGCAACTGGAGCCAGTAGAAGAGTAGGAAGTTGTACTTATCGACGATAAGAACGGCTCTTTTTTTTCTTTTGGTCCGGTGTCTTTCAAAAGCAATGGAATTTTGGTGCCCCTATGGGAAGAAAAACTATCAATGTGTGAAATGGACAGGTACCTGCTATTTCGTCCTTGCTTCTAGATAGATCCGATCGAAGCCTTGCTTCCTGTTCTTCGTACGCTGCACTAATTATCATAGGAGAAACTCTCCATCTCCCTCGACCAACTTAACTGGAATCCCATCAATGGCCGACGGAAGCTCTCGCCGTTGCGCATTGGATCTCAATTAATGAGCTCAACTAATTCCCTCTTCTACCCGCAAATGACGGGTCTCTTCTTTGCAATTCAAACCGCGTTTGGTAAAGCCATAATGATCATTGCCTATTCAGCAACCTCATGTGGGCATCGATCGTAGCCCACTCCATCTACCCCCTCCCGGCAAGCCTCGTTTTGTATCTTTAACATCTCCATCTCCCATGAGATTGGGGCAAACTTCACCTCCCGCCTCTCCCCCAACCATAACAGTTTTAAGAATGAAAAAAAGTCTAAAGGTTACGTTTGGCAATCGAGATAAAATTCAGAATAAAATAAAATTTATCTAATCCTACGTTTAGTGTATACTCAAGATAAAATAAAGTCATATATAAATGAGATATAAAGAAAAAAATTATGTAATAAGATAGGTAGATTAAAGATAGATAGGATTTCTAACATTCATAATAAGAAAGTTATTTTTCTCGTATTAACAAATTTTTAAATTAATAAAATTAAAATTATATTTCAATATACATAATATTTGAATTCTAATATAAGAGATACAAAATAATAAAAATTACAACAATTTAGTTTTTTAGTTTAATGTTATTTTTATTTATATATTCAAATTTAATTATATCTTATAATAAAAATTTAATATATAAATATAAATATATATTTATTGCATATTTTAGGTATTTTAGTATCTTAGGTATATTAAAAAAGTTTATTATAAAATTTCATTAGAGAATGATCGAATGAAAATAAAGATATAAAAAATAAACTAAAAAAGATAGGAAAATAAAATAAAAGAAGCAAATAAAAATAAAGTGGGCAAGAGTGTCGTGAGATTTTTACATCTCTGTTTGTAAAGTTTTTGGTTCAAATACAATACGCCATCTATACCAAACAATTTATATGATATAATGTGAATACATTCAACTTTATTACTACAATCACCAATGAGTAGATAGGATAAAGTAAAATCATTAAATTTCATATATCAAATACTATTCTAATTAGAAATTTGGACGACCAAACGTAACATTACAGGGTCGAATGCTATTGTCTAGTTAGATCGGAAACATTCCTAGGTGGGTAGAAAGGGAACCAACAGTGGTCACCTCACATGAAAACGATAGTTGGAAACTCAATAGGTCGATCGAGACATGAAGTTGGCGAGGCGTAGAGAAGACTTTCGTGGAAGGCTTTGATAAGCAACGTATTAGAGCCAATTTCATTGGTTGGAAATTGTCAAGTCCTATGTCAAAATCGAAGTCGTTTTTTTTAGCGTTAAAAGGCCATAGACTCTCGTTCCACGTGCATGTCTCAAATATAGCCTTTTCGGTTGGACTCTTTTTAACCCATCTTATGTCCGCAGACCTTATGCTCTGGTGGAAATTTTCGGACTCGACCCGGACAAGATTTGGTAAAGAATAAAATGTCACATCATGCTCAACATCGCCCATTAAAATAATTGAACAACCATTTATTGCCAATTGCAACGCCCTCCCTACAGATTTGGGGCCATTCCAACCAACAGTGGTCTTGGTGGTTGTTATATGGGTCTCCTCATAATCAATGCTGCGCCTAGAATATAATCAAATTACTTAGATTTTTTTTATGATGCTCCTCTGCATGGGACATAGGATGAGATGAAAAAAAAATGTTCTTGCACAAACCACTTAATGTAAAGTTACCGTACGATCCCGCTCACGAGGTATTACTAATCCAATCACGGAATTTACTTTTAAATACTAAGTTCTTGTGTTTCAAAATCGCAAGAATTTTGAACCGGGAGCCCACATGGAGTAAATAATCACTTAAATAATTTTCGAGTTATCACACTACCGAGGAGTCACCATACTCTTCAAAGTTTATATTTGTCTCGAGTTTTTTTTTTTTTAATCGAGTATCCAGTCACTTCTTATAGGTTAAGCAATTAAATATTTTTTTTTATAGTTTTTCAGTGTATTAATTTTCTCATGTTATACTCAGTTGAAAATCGAAACATATCTTGTGAGTAATATTTAGGATTTTGTTAAAAAACTAATTAGCACCAAATGAAGAAAAGATTATTATCCCTAGTGTAATACATTTCTTATGTTACGTCAGTATATCGACAATCAAAATTACATGTTTCAAATACTCATTAACAATGCCCTTAAGAAAAAATCGGGGATGAACCACAAAACTCTAGAAATATCACAAATTATACACAGCTGAAATAAGGAAAATTACAAAAAAAAAAAAAGTTATAAAACCTATTACATTGGAACTAATTCAGTCATAAACCTTTCAATTGAACCAGTTTAATTATAATTTTTTTTTTCATATTTTGCCAATTAAGTCAATCAAGTTAACATAAACTAGAAACTGCTGATGTGGAGATCGGTATTCTTATGTGGTTTTGGTCGGCACTGACGTGGATGGTCTCACTCAAGAAAGGCCAACCCTCGTCGGCTACTAACAAAAAGAGAAGGGAAACAAATATTTATTAAAAAATATTTTTAAAAAGTCTACAGTTGTGCCGACCATGTTACACATGGCGGCTGACGTCTATATCATTAACTTCCGACCTGAATTGATCCGGTGAACCCAATTGGAAAAAACATGAAAAAAGTTTAAAATTAAATTAATTCGATTGAAATGTTTAAAATTAAATTGATATCAATAAAATATGTTTATGACGTTTTTTTATTCATTTCCCGATTAAAATATAATTAACGGAGCTTCCTTCTCATTTCATTCTCTTCCGTGGAGTAACTCCCTTCCACAATTTCACGGCCTACCAATCTATCATCATTTTCGGGGAGAGAGAGAGAGAGAGAGGGAGAGAGCTGCACCCCATCACTGATCACTGCAAAGTCTCATGCAACTGCAACTCCGAGTCCATTAATCCACTGCATTAATACTCCCACCAAACTTTTTTGCCCCGACGATTCTCCATCCAAGCTTCTCTTACATTATCAATCCCTCCCTCCTCTCTATTTATATCGTAGACCCATTTCTCGCTCGTCTCCGAGACTCAGCAATTCCTCATCAGGAAATTACATACGTAGCATGGCGCGCATGCACTTGCCATTTCCCAGCAGGCCCTTCTTGCTGCTCTTGCTGGTGGTCGCCGCTGCCACCCCCATGTGCGAAGCCGCAGTCCCGGCGATCATCGTGTTCGGGGACTCATCCGTCGACGCAGGCAACAACAACGTGATCTCCACCGTCCTGAAGAGCAACTTCCAGCCATACGGCCGGGATTTCTACGGCGGCCGGCCCACGGGGCGGTTCTCCAACGGCCGGATCCCGCCCGACTTCATCTCGGAGGCGTTCGGGCTCAAGCCGACTGTGCCGGCCTACCTGGACCCAGCGTACAGCATCAAGGACTTTGCCACCGGAGTCTGCTTCGCCTCCGCCGGAACTGGGTACGACAACGCCACCTCCAAAGTCCTCGTAAGTGCGGACTCTAATCCTCAGCGCTCAGCTTTCAGAATTCTTTTCCTGTCATTGGTCAAGAAATTTCAAATTCTATAGCAGATTTCCCGGCTGATTTTAAATCCTTCCCTTATTTTGCCCCATAAGTAATAAGTATCTGAACTGCAATGTCAATGATTCGAAATGGATTCCTAGAGCAGAAATAATGGGCACGGTGCGAGCACAAAAAAAAAAAAACCATTTGAGCCTCTGCTGCGAGAAAGGCGACAAATGCCGAAAAGTCAAAGATCTATTGACAAAATACACATTGGATACT
The DNA here is from genome assembly GCA_014182365.1 of Eucalyptus tenuipes. NCBI lineage: Eukaryota > Viridiplantae > Streptophyta > Magnoliopsida > Myrtales > Myrtaceae > Eucalyptus > Eucalyptus tenuipes. The sequence continues at coordinate 20,337,048 of CM024537.1, forward strand.
ATGATGTTGCATTACATGTCCATTTATAATTATTTTCACCTTTTCCACAAACGGAAACAACCGGGATAGTCATATAAATGAGGGTCAGCTAAGCTTTTTCCCGTAAATAAAAACCCCAGGAATGGATGAAAACCTTAGTCGCAAGCAGAAGTTTTGCTGGGGTATTGGTCTGGGAAGATGAGATATTTAAAATAAATAAGAACATTAGGAATCAAAAAAGTCTCTCATTTACTACGGACTACAGTGCCCGAGAACTTACATCATACAGTCACCGACGCGAGCTGGCCAACTGAGGCATTCATTAATGGCGGTCGTAGCTTTCTCTCGCAGAACGTGATCCCCATGTGGAAGGAGATGGAGTACTACAAGGAATACCAGCAGAAGCTCCGGGCGTACCTTGGCGAGGACAGGGCCAACTTCATCCTCTCCGAGGCGCTCTACCTGGTCTGCGTCGGCACCAACGACTTCCTCGAGAACTACTACTCCTCCCTTCCCGGTGGCCGGCAGTCCCAGTTCACGGTAAGGCAGTATGAGGACTTCCTCATCGGTCTTGCCACCGAACTTATAACCGAGCTGTACAGCCTTGGCGTCCGGAAGGTGTCGCTGACGGGGCTGCCCCCGATGGGGTGCTTGCCGCTGGAGAGGACGACCAACTTCTTCGGCTTTAATGGGTGTATTCAGGACTACAACAACGTGGCCGTGGAGTTCAACGGCAAGCTGAGGAAGGCGGTGGCAAGGATGAACCGGCGCCTCCCGGGGCTGCGGATGGTGCTGTCGGAGCCCTACGATCTGTTCCTTCAGATCATCAAGAAGCCGTCCTCCTTCGGTGAGTTATATTACCTCTTCACCGGTCTTACAAAGAAGAGCTAATCAATTAGGTGGGCTCGCACCAGATCAGTCCCGAAGGGACCTTCTGACGCCCTTAGGGACTAGCACGTTGCCTAGGCTCATCGTTTCTTTTCAAAATCTCCTAGGAGATGTTCGGACCGACCCAGGCTGATCCTAGGAAGTTAGGGCAGACCGAGCCTTCTAACGTTAGGTCGAGTGTGCTCACTGACCCTTTTCGGTTTCTCGGGCTTGGATGTGTCCGAGCGGCTGCTCGCCCATTCGAGGTCTAGTGACGAGTGCATCAACCCACCACGGGTTTGGAAGAAAAATTTCACAAGCACATAAGTTACTAACACGTTTATAGAGTCACTAACGGCCGATGAATGCATGGAAAGGAAAACTGGCATACACGGCGCTGATCAGTGAAATTGCTTGCAGAGTCTCAAACACCCCCTTTATATAAAAATAAATACTACAACAAATACCATTTTTTTTTACTCGTGCTAATGCTTTATGCTTTGCCTTATTTTCCAAAGATTTCATTATTGTGGGGTTATAAGTTTATCTTACAATCTCATTTAGAACACACCAATCTTACGTGCATTCGAGAAACTCAGATCATTTTTTTATATATATTTTTTTATCATCAATTATACTATTAGAAGATTCGATAAACATCACAGTTTCTACTTCTATGCTACTATGCCGAGGGAGCATGACGTCACACCTTAAAAAGATAATAATGACCTTCTAAATCATCTAAGAGGAATCTAAAATTTATACACACCTTTATCTGTAATATCTGCAAAACAAAGAAACTTCGCAATTTCATCTTTAGAGTACATGATTTCTCCCGATGGGGACTAAGCCTCAATCAAGACTTTGCGTTTGGGCAATGTTTTTTCTCTTTTCTCGTTTGGTCCTTGTCTGTTCAAGTTACCAGAGCCAGAACCGCACGGCCACCAATATTTTTCCTGAGTCACTGACCAAGGCTGAGCCGAGCGTAAATGCCAAACGTGCACAGGAGGCATTAATGAACGATTTTTTTGGGGGGGCGGCTAGCGCTTTCATGTTCTCTGTAACTGTTGCCGCAGTTTCATGGCCCAGCAGTTTTCTTGACTTTTTCCCGCCTTTAGATATTAAGTATTTGAAGTTGGGTCACTGAACCAGCGGTCCGCGTCACGGCCAATGCGTAGGCCATTGCCTTTGGATGTGCCCGTGGCTCATGACTATGATGTACGGTTTCTTTTTCAGTTTTCAGTGTTCCTTTTTCTTTTTTCCTAAGTCACGCGGATGTGATCCCGCATTAGCGGATTTCATCTCCAGCTAGGCACACGACACCGCATTAACTTTTCTTTTCTTTAATAAAACATAAAAAAGAAATCAGTAAAAAGATGATCGGAATGCAAGAATTCCAAATGAAATGAAAAGTTCAGTCTACATTGAATGACTTTAATGAAGGTTCGGTGGCCTAATTGCAAGATTTGTCAACGTTCAAGGACACCAAAATAGAACACACCCAGTCAAGTTGATCAGGACTTCGTGACTAGAAATTAGTACTTAAAGTCTATAATTTTTGTCCAGTCTTGAGGTGCCCTTGACTGCTTCTCCAAATCACCCTTTTTATTTTCTCATTCTAGCCAGTATGTCGCCCACAGGCGCAACTGTGACTTTCTCAAATGCTTTGACTGCAAAAGTGTACTTAAAAAAGCATGTAAAATCACTAGCTGAAAAATTTATATATCTAGCAAAGATCAAAGGGTAATCAAATTGCAACACTGGCTCTCATTCGACCATTTTTTGCTTCGACTGCTGCATGATGTTGAACGTGAAGCATGTTAACCGAACTCCATCTTGACAGGGTTCGAAGTTGCACAAAGGGCATGTTGCGCAACCGGATTGTACGAGATGAGTTACATGTGCAATCAACAGAATCCATTCACGTGCGTGGACGCCAATAAGTATGTGTTCTGGGATTCCTTCCACCCGACGGAAAGGACAAACCAGATACTCTCGGAGCATCTGATCAATGAGCTTCTCCTACCTACTTTTTCTTGATTGAGTGTACAATGAATACATGTGATGTATGACTCATACATAGACACGACTCTTGTGGAGCTATCTTATGCTGTTCCATGCGTAAATTGCGATTGTCAGCATAGAAAATCGTCTAAAAAAACCGTAGTTGGATCGAACATTATGAACAACTTAATGTAAGGAGCTCAATGAACTTCCATGCATGATAATGTTGATAGATTTGCTTTATTGTATAGTTTTCTCTTTTAGGTAGAAAGCCAGTCTATCTAGAAGATGTAATGTGTTTGAAAGGAGATTATAAGTAATTACGTGCTCCCAAGGTTATTAATTACACTCTTGCGCATGTAATGAGAATGTTCTTGTGGCATCATGGGAGTCCGGTGAAGTTTGATCCTAGACGCTCACTATTGGAAGCAAAAGAAAAAATTTCATGAGTCCAAAAATAGGTTGCGGTTGGTGGGGCTTCTGGAAAAATCTTTAGAAAAATGCAAAAAGGACTTCAGGTTAAAGGGGTTTTCAAAATGCAAATAGTATTTGGTAATTTGCAATTTAAAAGTATATTGAGAAGCAATTATGGTTTATATGATGTTTGAAAAATCACACTTTGTAAAGAATTTTTTTAATAAGAAAAAAACACTTAAATAGGGGAATGGTTGGGTGAGCCCTTTGTCGGCAATATGCGATGATGTAAGGACATTTCTAGAATTATGAAAGCTTAGCGAGGGTAAAATTGGAAGAAAAAATGTACAAGCATTTGAGAAATGCTGAAAACCCAAAGCTCTCTCGGACCTTCCTTAGACTAAAGAGACATTTGGAAATTGCATCTTTCCAAAGCTCTCTAAAAAATTTGTCAAACACCATTTGCCAAGGCCCAAAGGCCTTTAAAGCGAAGTCTATTGGTTGAGCTAGGTGTTGGCAATGTCACAATGTCCCTGATTAGCTTTAGAAATCAAGATGGTTGTCTCTCAAACATTAGAGAAAAAAAAAATTCTAAGGGCTACTCAATATTTAGCTCGTGTCTTATCTAGTTCATGATATTAACAAGTACTTCGTGACCCAATTTATCTTTTTAAAAAGTACTTTCTCGTCATAAAAGAAGTAAATTTGAGACAAAGCAAAGTATTTCTGGGGAAGATTTCAATGAAAAAGGGCAATGGGCATTGCTACTGTTGGGAAATGACGAAGGCTAACAGATTTTGCAATTCAAGCGCAAGAGAACCAAAATACCAAAAAAATCAATGAGGAACAGTGTGAAAGATTTACATGGCCCTGTTTGAGTGTTGGTACCTAATGTATGAGAGAGCCAGTCACAAAGAATCCACTAATCGATCGTAAAATTATAAAGTTACTATTGCTTGCCCTTTAGAGTGTTTCTCAATCCTTAGTGTTTGCACTTGCATAACTACTCGACAATATAAATCGCAAAGAATACTTCATAGCTTAGAATACTCAAGTCTCTGTTGGAATATCTGAATATTCTAACACTTGCTTTATGCATAGCTGAGTTATGACCTAAGATTAAAGCATAGCAATATGTTACTAGGGAGGCAAATAAAGATTTGGACCTTCCGCTCTGATACCATGAGAGATTTATAGAGACCACTATTAACTGTGCTAAAAAATTCAATTATTAAATAAAGACATTGTTTAATATTTAAATATTTGAACATTTCCATGAGGAAAACGCCTCAATTGGAGGTAGAATTCTCTGGACAAATAATCTTTTTCAGAGTTTCCGTGGTGTGGCTAAGGAAAGCAAGTATAGACCCATCAAATGGGTCGAGTCGGGTCGAAATGATCTGACCCATTTTATCCATATTTATGTAGTGTAAATTTTGTGACCCATATCCAACCCATATTGCTAAAACCCATTGATATTCTAGGAAAACCCATGCCTACTTTAAGTTCTATGCTAAATGGATAAAAACTTCAAATCAAATTTAATAAGCAAATAAAATAATTAAAAATAGTAAATAAAATAAAAATTGTTAAAAAACCTATAGATTGAAATATTAATAAAGAATCTGACCAATAAAATATATATTCATAAGATAAATAATAGCGAGATGAACAAATTCCATCAAAACTATAAATGTTACTCCTCTTGATGCATTGCAGAGAGACCCACCGAAAACAACGACACGAAAAGGAATGGCCCACGATCCAAACAGCAGAGGGAAAATAAGACAAATAATAATAAGAAGGACGAACTCCATCAGAGAAAAATTGAAGCTTTTTCGCCGCTGCTGCTGCCCTCAAACGAAGACGGAAGCAGAAACGAGAAGCGGATGAACAAGAGGAAAGGAGAGACGAAATGAGAAACGGATGAACAACGGGAAGGATTTTTGGTCGAGAACCACCTCGACCTGGCTATGGTCGTGGAGGTGAGCGCGGAGGTGAGAAAGAGAGGCTGCGCGGAGGTGAGCGTCAAAGGTGAGTGGGGGAGGCGGCGTAAAGGTGAGCGTCAAAGGCGGGCCGCGGAGGTGAGCAACGTGGAGGCCGGCGAGCGGCAAAGTGTCGCGATCTATTGCATGTTATGATTGTTAAAGCTTCATGTTAGCTAGGGCACCCACTTAATGTCGAAAATGGGTCAGAATGGCCGTCATTTTCGACCCATATAATTCAGCATTAAACTTGTTGAACCTATTTTAGTTGGGTTTTTATATATTTATAATCCATGTACAATCCATTTATATAAAATATGAGTTAGAAAATAAGTTATGGACCATTTTGACACCCGAATAGGAAGGTGAATAAGCACTATAAGAATTTGGGATTTCTTTCTATACAAATGGATTTGTTTTAAAAAACCATTCTACATCCTATTCTCTAATCTAGTTGGGTTTCATACACTCATATAAGCTCGAAACATAATTTAATCACGGCTTCGTTTATTTTTCACATAATAGAGGAAGCTCCATTTGTGATTATGGTGGGTTAATAGATCAACAAAAATGAGCAAAACAAAATACGTCTTTTCAATTGATGTAGCCCTTTAAGTCATAAATCTCTTTAGTTCATGCATCTCTTAAGTTCATGTATCTCTTGAATTTTTGTATATCTAGAATTCATGTACATCTATAGTTCATGCATCTCTTGAAATTTCTTCGGTACATAACTTCTCTAAATTTGTAAATTGATATGAACTATTCTTCATTTGAACAAGAGAAGAAAAACCTCTCATCTCTTCACTTCAATTTTCTCTAAGTGTGCCAGTTCGAGAATTATTCGACAGGGTCCTGTTTGCATAATGTTAATTCAAATGGATTCACGGTATTGTATATTGGAATGTATAATTCGTGAATCTACATAACACCGTTGGCAAAAACTAATGAATTTAAGAAGATTTGGTTAACCACCCCTTACATCAGTCAATTTTACTTGTAAAGATTATATATACATTGACTTAATTATTATTATTATTAATTTGTTATCGCTTTCGGATTTATTATTTCCGTGTAGTTTAGCTGATCACAACAAACGGTGCGGAGTTGCGAACATATTTCCAACACCATTAATGGCCGAATAAAGGCACCTCCTTTTCTGATGGAAAACTTTCAATGCTCTCAATGACATTGAAGTTTTTATCCTTTCAAGTGTTTGCTATCTTGGGCGGTTGCAACCACATGTTGATGCCATTAAGTCTCCTCCCTCTCTCTCTCTCTCCAGTTATCTTGCTCCAGATGTCTTTTTGTGGACTTTGAGGCCAATGTTAATGTTCTCTTTCGGTACAGCAGGGCAAGTCACTTTGTCTATCATAGTTTTCCACTTTCATAATTGCGAGTCATTAAATGATCTTGACGACGCCCGCCGTTGGATCGTCACATTGAAGAAGTATCATAGGAGAGTGCATTTTTATTTGTCAGACGCGCATAAGTAGTTTCTCTCGCGACTTGATGAGGTTGATTTCTGCGTCAATGGCCTCATTCTTTCTACTCTTTTGCTTTGTACAAGCTAAAACGAACTGGGGTCGGATGAAACTGTACTGAAAAATGCAAAATGGAACTGCGAATGCCGTGCCACGGATGATGGATTTGAGCTATGTGTTGACACCATTAGAATCATCTAAGTTCAGGATAAAAGAGAGAACGAGAGAGTTGCAGTTTTAATCTTTACTCGAACAATAAAAACGATGATGTATCAGATCTTAAACCGAGCATTGATCGCCGAAGAAACTGTTCAATGATGTACCAGCCTTGGGTTTCTGTTGGATTTAATTTATGCATAGCTGCTCTTCTTCTTTATATCATTTCGGTGCTTGAACAAACCCTAAAAAACATCCTCCAAAATAACGTGCCACTTAGCACAAAATCAAGGCCCAACATTAAATTATGCTAAGTGCAATCCAACCGGTCCACATTTACAATTTCAACAACCTCCTCCACCTAAAAACCCTGCCCAGCATCTCTTATTTATGACAAGCCCCCTCGACAAGGCACCCTACAATCACCCCCCGAGCACCATACACAGCAATACGAAGAAACGAGAAATGGCCCTCGTCAAATACGGCATCGCGCTGTTCCTGCATCTCCTCTGTTCGGTCACGACAGCAAGCGCCAAAGTCCCCGCGATAATTGTGTTCGGAGATTCCACAGTCGACGCGGGGAACAACAACCACATCCCTACGATCCTCAGGAGCAACTTCGAGCCCTATGGACGCGACTTTTACGGCAAAAAGCCGACCGGGAGGTTCTCAAATGGGAGGATCACGTCGGATTTCATTGCGGAGGCCTTCAAGATCAAGCCGAGCATTCCCGCGTACTTGGACCCGGATTATAAAATATCGGATTTTGCCACCGGAGTGACCTTTGCCTCTGCGGGGACGGGTTATGACAACGCGACATCCGACGTGCTTGTGAGTCTCTCTTCTTAAGATACCATGTGTGGCTAGATCGACGCATCTGTTTAGTGGAATGAATGGATTATACCTGAGGAAATGACCTTGAGAGAGCTTTTTTCTTCTTCTTTTTGTCCCTTTTATTTCAGACAACGAAGAACTGCAATTCCAATATATTAGGTTAAGCATTTTTTCAAAGTGACATTATCATAATCACATGTTTATGTTTGGTTTGCAAGTCTGTGATACCCCTCTGGAAGGAACTTGAGTACTACAAGGACTACCAAAAGAAGCTAAGATCGTACCTTGGGCCGAGAGCCGCGAACCAGGTGCTCGGTGAGGCGCTCTACTTGATTAGCATCGGCACGAACGACTTCCTCGAGAACTACTACACGATGCCGGGGCGCCGCTCGCAGTTCACCGTGACACAGTACGAGGACTTCCTCGTCGGGATCGCGGAGAAATTCGTGAGGGACCTCTACGGCCTCGGGGCGCGCAAGATATCGTTCGGGGGCTTGCCACCGATGGGGTGCCTGCCACTCGAGAGGACGACGAACGTGATGGAGCAGAACCAGTGCGTGGATAGTTACAACGACCTGGCCTTGGAGTTCAACGGCAAGCTGAAGGGCATGGTGGGGAGGCTGAGCTCGGAGCTCCCGGGGATCAACCTGGTGTTCTCTAACCCGTATTACATCACGATGTACATCCTTCGGAGGCCCGCTTCCTACGGTGAGTCCTCTTTTAATCAGCTCCATCCTTCGTATATATACGTATGATTTCGTGTAGTCAGCATCGCGGGCAGGCTGTCGTGTGCCATAAAAAGCATTACTCACGTTTCAAGAAAAAGAATTCGTTTAAGGTTGACCGAATAGACTCAAAAGCGGAATATTACTGAAAAAGTCATGTATCTATTATAATTATATAAATTCAGTCATAAATTTTTTTTTTTTTGTCAATTCAGTCATAAAAGCTGTTGACTATTCATATCATCCTTCTTCCCTGCCGCTAGGAGATTCGTAGTAGGGGTGTGCAAAATACCCGGGAACCGCCCGGACCGCCCGGAACCGGACCGGAACCGCCCGGAACCGGCGGTTCTTGAGGGAACCGGTCCGGTTCCCGGTTCCAATTTTTCGGAACCGGTGGGTACCGGTCCGGTTCCCGGTTCCATGGGCGGATCCGCCCACCCGGACCGGACCGGAACCTTTTTAATATTAAAAAAAAAATTACTAAAAGAAACCCTAGATTAGATCTCATTTCCTCACTCCCTTCGTCTTCGGTTCTCTCTCTCTTTGTCTCTTCCTCGGTTCCTCCTAATCCTATCGCCATTTCGATTCCTCCCCGAGCATCGACGCCGTCACCGCTACTCCTCCGCCGCTACTATTTGCCCCTTCGCGTCGGCCGCCACCCGCCACAGCCGCGGAAAATTGTTTCGTGACCGTTCTATGTTGAAAACCCGACCATAGACCTCCTCCCCTCCTTCCCAACTCATAGACCCGACCATTTTATGTTGAAAACCAAAATTGTTTCGCGTCAAGGTCGGTTCCATGGATCCACCCGGGAACCGGACCGGACCGGCGGTCCGGTTCCCGGGTGGATCCATGCAACAAGCGGGTGGATCCCGGTTCCAATTTTTCGGAACCGGTCCTTAGCGGGCGGTTCCCGGTTCTAGGTCGGGAACCGCCCGCCCGGACCATGCACACCCCTAATTCGTAGGGACACACATGAATCCGGCATTAAAACACGTCACGGGACACGAGTGGTGAGGATGGGACCTAGAGATTAACCATGTAGGCATGCTGGTTTTTAATGTATGGCATGGCTCTTGTGCTAGGTAGACATCGACTCCGGAGAGATTCTAAGACGTTTACACGAACAAGGTCTCGATAAAAGTATAGACAATATCGCACGATCTTGGTCTAGAAAAGCTCAAACTGATTTCGAATCTTCATCTCATTTAGGATACGAATAGAGTAAAATTTTACATCGTGTTAGTTCTGTTGTTCCGACATGATTTCCCCACGTTCTTGAATGTTCATAGGGTTCGAGTCTACGTCGGTCGCGTGCTGTTCGACGGGATTGTTCGAGATGGGATACGCGTGCCAGAAAGAAAACCCTTTCACGTGCCAGGACGCGAACAAGTACGTGTTCTGGGACGCTTTCCATCCCACCGAGAAGACCAGCCGCATCGTCGCCGATTACGTCATGAAGACGGTCTTGGCTAGATTCCTTTGATCGCTGCCCCGCTACCTACGGATCCATATACAATACCATATCGTATGGTCTACGTCTAATACGGTCTTTGTCATTTTGTAGAGTCTACATGCTGTCAGTAACTATGTCTACGTGATCTTGTGTATAATGTAAGTACCTCCGCGAGTGCTGTTGGGCGTCATGCTTGGTAAAAGAATTATACGGTGTGAGCTTTTACTTATTAATTTCACCTCTTTCCTATGTTGTTTTGAATATTATTTTAGTGAAGCCGCCCAATAAGAGTTTAGTCACATGAAGTTTGGTACCAATGCAATAGGTTTAGAATTTTTTGGGTACTTTTCCCATTTCTTTTTAATTCATGTATTTCTTAAGTTCATGTATCTCTTGAATCCATGTATCTCTTCAGTTCATGTATCTCTTTGTTTCATGCATTTATTTAGTTCATGTATTTTTTGAATACATGTATCTCTTGAGTTAATATATCTCTTTAGTACATGACTTCTCAATCTCTATAAATTGATGTAAACTATTCTTCATTTGAACTAGAACAAGAAGAAGAAAAACCCCACATCTCTTCACTTTAATTTTCTCTAGTTGTGCCGGTTTGAGAATTATTCGACAGAGTCCTATTTGCATAATGCTAATTCAAACGGGTTCATAGTGTTGGATCTTGGAAGGCATAATTTATGAAGCTGCTTAGCACCATTGGCAAAAACTAATCAACTTAAGGAGATTTAGTTAGCCATACCTTACATCAGTCAATTTTACTTGTAAAGATTATATATATTGACTTGGTCGTCATTATTAATTGTTATCACTTTCAGCTTTATTACTTCAGTTTAATTTAGCTGATCATAGTAAACAGTACGGAGTTGCAAACATATTTCCAACACCATTAATGGCCAAATCAAGGCACCTCCTTTTTCTGGTGGAAAACTTTCAATGCTCTCAATTAATGAAAAGTGTAAAAAAAAACCCTAAACTTTTTGCATGTGTGTCAATTTAGTCTTGAATCTTTTATTGGTACCACTTTAGTCTTAAATATTTTCACTTGGTGCCAATTTAGTCATTTCCGACTAATTTTTGCCGAATTTTACTGACCGAGCATTGGTCGGTTGACATGGCATGATCGGCGCTGATGCGGACATGGTCAAGGTCAACCTCACCAGCCAGTAGGGAGGCTAGAGCCCTCACCAGAGGCTGCAAGGGTTGCTCACGCTGGGTGACAAGGCTCGCCCTCGCCGGATTTGGCGAGGGTTAAGCCTCGCTGGCCACAAGCGAGGCTCGACCCTTGCTCGCCTTAAGCTAGCCTCGCTAGAGGCCGGGCGAGGCTTGACCTCGCTAGATCCGGTGAGGTCGAGCCTCGCCCGCCTCTAGCAAGGTTAGCTTGAGGCGGCGAGGGTCAAGCCTTATCGGCCATGGGCGAGGCTAGCTCAAGGCTGCCTAGGCCGCGAGGGTGGCCTTGTGTTGGGCTGGTGAGGCTCGCCCTCGCTGGCCATGGACGAGGCTTGACCTTACTAGATCCGACAAGGTTGAGCCTCGCCTGGTCACTAGAAAGGCTTACCAGAGGCCGATGAGGTTGAGGTTGACCTCATCGGCTGTCGCCAAGGTCTGGCGACCGGCTGGAGAAAGGAGAAGGAAAAAATAAAAAATTCGAAATTCGAATTTTTTAAAAATATTATTAAAAGTTATCCACGTTAACAGCGGTCGTGCCACGTTAGTTGACCGGCGTTTAACCAGTAAAATCCTATCAAAATTAGCCAGAATGACTAAATTGGCACCAAATCAAAATATTTAGGAAAAAATTGGCATCAATAAAAGGTTTAAGATTAAATTTGTATAAATATAAAAGGTATATGACTTTTCTTTTTGACACTTTTCCGGTCTCAATTACATTTGAAGTTTTTTCCTTTCAAGTGTTTCGCTATCTTGGGCGGTTGCAACTACATGTTGATGCCATTAAGTCTTCTCTCTCTCTCTCTCTCTCTCTCTCTCTCTCTCTCTCTCCAGTTATCTTTTTGTGGACTTTGAGGCCAACGTTAATGTTCACTTTCGGTAGAGCGGTTGGGCAAGTCACTTTTTGTCTTCTATGGTTTTCCACTTTCATAATTGCGAATCATTAAATGACCTTGACGACGCCCGGATCGTCGCATTGAAAAAGTATCAGGGGAGTGCATTTTCTGTCAAACACGTATGAGTAGTTTCTTTCGCGACTTGATGAGGTTGATTTCTGCATCAATGGCCTCATTCTTTCTACACTTTTGCTTTGTACAAGCTAAACGAAATCAGGTCGAATAGACCTGTACTGAAAAATGCACAATGGAACTGCGAATGTCGTGCCGCGGATGATGGATTTGAGCTGTGTGTTGACACCATCGCGATCATCACGTTCAATGAAGAATAAAATATAGAACTGAGAGTTGCGGTTTTAATCTTTACTCGAAGAGTTAAATACGATGATGTCTCAGATCTTAAACCGAGCCTTGATCGCTGATGAAACTGTTCGATGGCGGTCCTAAAACCAGCCTTGCCTTTCTTGTTGGATTTGATGATGCACAGCTGCTCTTCTTCTTTATATCATTTCGGTGTCCGGACAAACCCTAAAAACATCCCCCAAAATGACGTGCCACTTAGCACAAAATCAAACTCTCTCAGGCCCGACCAATAATTCATGCCAAGTACAATCCAACCGGTCCACATTTAACAATTTCAACGACCTCCTCCACCTAAAATCCCGCCCGGCATCTCTTATTTATGACAAGCCCCCTCGACATGACGCCCTCCAATCTCCCCTCGAGCACCATACACAGCAGAAATTATAAACGAGAGATGGCCCTCGTCAAGTACGGCGCCGCGCTGTTCCTGCATGTCCTCTGTTTGGTCACGACGGCAAGCGCCAAAGTCCCGGCGATAATCGTGTTCGGAGATTCCACGGTCGACGCGGGGAACAACAACTACATCCCAACGATCGCCAGGAGCAACTTCGAGCCCTATGGCCGGGACTTTTACGGCAAAAAGCCGACGGGGAGGTTCTCGAATGGGAGGATCACATCTGATTTCATTGCGGAGGCCTTCAAGATCAAGCGGAGCATTCCCGCGTACTTGGACCCGGATTATAAAATATCGGATTTCGCCACCGGAGTGACCTTTGCCTCTGCGGGGACGGGTTATGACAATGCGACATCCGACGTGCTCGTGAGTCTCTCTTCTTAAGATACCATATGTGGCTAGATCGAAGCATCTTGAGAGACCTTTTTTCTTCTTCTTTTTCAACCCTATTAATTCAGACAACGAAGAACTGCAATTTCAAGATATTAGGTTAAGCATTTTTTCAAAGTGACATTATCATAATCACATGTTTATGTTTGGTTTGCAAGTCTGTGATACCCCTCTGGAAGGAACTTGAGTACTACAAGGACTACCAAAAGAAGCTAAGATCGTACCTCGGGCCGAGCTCCGCGAACCAGGTGCTCGGGGAGGCGCTCTACATGATCAGCATCGGCACGAACGACTTCCTCGAGAACTATTACACGATGCCGGGCCGCCACTCGCAGTTCACCGTGACACAGTACGAGGACTTCCTCATCGGGATCGCGGGGAAGTTCGTGAGGGATCTCTACGGCCTCGGGGCCCGCAAGATATCGCTTGGGGGCTTGCCACCGATGGGGTGCCTGCCGCTGGAGAGGACGACGAACGTGATGGAGCAGAACCAGTGCGTGGATAGTTACAACGACCTGGCCTTGGAGTTCAACGGCAAGCTGAAGGGCATGGTGGGGAGGCTGAGCTCGGAGCTCCCGGGGATCAACCTGGTGTTCTCTAACCCGTATTACATTATGATGCACATCCTTCGGAAGCCCGCTTCCTATGGTGAGTCCTCTATAATCAGCTCCATCCTTCGTATATCTACGTATTATTTCGTGTAGTCAGCATCTCGGGCAGGCTTTCGTGTGCCATAAGAAACATTACTCGGGTTTTAAGAAAAAGAATTCGTTTAAGGTTGACTGAGTAGACTAAAAATAAGGAGAATTACAAAAAAAAAAAAATTCTAAACCTATTGTAATTGTGTCGATACAATTCTAAACTTTTTTTTATCAATTCAATTCTAAATATTTTGCAATTGTACCAATTCGGTCAAATTGTCTTGACGCGACAATTTTTAATAATATTTTATTTTATTTCAATTTTTTATTCTTTTTTTTTCATTCTTTCTCTTTTTTTCCCCCACAATGCCAAGGAGGCTCACAGGCCCTCGCCTAGGCCTCACCCAGATTTGGCAAGACTAGCCTCACCATGGCCTCCCCAGCCTCGGGCGAAGGTGGCCTCACCACTCATATTTGGGCGAAGCTGCCTTGCCCATAGCCCCTAGGCCTTGCCTAGATTGGCATTTACATTAGTGTCGGCTAGTCAAAATTTGTTGAATGGACTGAATTGACACAATTAAAAATATATTTAGGATTAATGGACATAATTACAATTGGTTTACGACTTTTTGTCTAATTTTTCAATGAAGATCTAATAAAAGCCATTGACTACTCATCTCGTTCTTCTTTCCTGCCGTTAGGAGATTCGTAGGGACACACATGAACCCAGCATTAAAAACAAGTCACAGGACACGAGTGATGAGGATGGGACCTAAAGATGTACCATTTTTGTTTTTTTGGTCGATAAAGATGTACCGTGTTGCCATGCTGTTTTTAATGTATTGCGTGGCTCTTGTGCTAGGTTGATACTTATATCATCTTTCGTCATCGGGTAGGGGGGAATTCTAATTTTACACGAACAAGGTCTCGATATAAGTATAGACAATATCGCATGGTCCTGGTCTAGAAAAGCTCAAACTGATTTCGAATCTTCATCTCATTTAGGATGCGAGTAGAGTAAATTTTATGTTGTGTTCGTTCTGTTGTTCCGACGCGACTTCCCCATGTTCTTGGATGTTTGTAGGGTTCGAGTCTGTGTCGGTCGCGTGCTGCGCGACGGGACTGTACGAGATGGGATACACTTGCCAGCGAGAAAACCCATTCACGTGCCAGGACGCGAACAAGTACGTGTTCTGGGACGCTTTCCATCCCACCGAGAAGACCAGCCGCATCGTCGCCGATTACGTCATGAAGACGGTCTTGGCTAGATTCCTTTGATCGCTGCCCCGCTACCTACGGATCCACATACAATACCATATCGTATGGTCTACGTATATTACGGTCTTTGTCATGTTGTAGAGTCTACATGCTCTCAGTGACTATGTCTACGTGATCTTGTGTATAATGTAAGTACTAGCGTGAGGGCTATGGGGTGTAATGCTTGGTAGTAGAATTATACGTTGTGAGCTTTTACTTATTAATTTCACCTCTTTCCTATGTTGTTCTGAATATTAGTTTAGTGAAGCCGCCCAATAAGAGTGTAGTCATATGAAGTTTGGTGTATTTGGATTTGATAAGGATTAGAAAATCCTCTTGATTATATTTTTTATGTCTCATCATGTATTTATCTTCGGAAATCGCTCTGTATGTCTATATTACCAAAAGATGATGGCGGCGATCGAGTCTTGAATTAAGAGCTGTTGTTTCCTATAAGAGTTACTGGCCTTCCTTTTTTTTTTTTGGTCAAAAAATTTTTCAGTCATTTACCATTATCAAACATGAGAAAAACATTAAAAAACTTCAAAGCAAATACCAAAAGTGTTACAAAACAGGACAAAACTCAAAAAAAACAAAAGAGTACGATTTGAAGCTCTAAGCATGCTCTCATCTCAAAAGACCTAATCTATTATAACATCAAAAAACAATCGACAACCGATCACTAGAACCGTCAATGATGGGCACACGTTAAGATCTTTCCCTGTAGAATCTATGGCTTATAATGTGCGCCTAGATTCAGTATCCTCAATACCATCGCCATATGAAGACAACGACAAAAATAACATGTTGAACCACCATAATCGAACGCTTTTAAGAAACTCCTAGACTTAGATTTAGATTGAAGGAGAAAACTCTAAATTGAGAGAGGAGAGCTTCCGTCAGATCTTAGAGAAGTCAAAGAACTATGTGTCAAGCATCCTACTGGCTAGACTGGTGATGACGTTCTCACAAAATTTGCAGCGGCAAGTGGATTTATTCACTACGACGAGTAAAGAAAAACAATAACAATGAGCAAAAGAGTACACCAAAACAAGGCGAAATAAGACTCCCAAATTAGACTGGAAGAGAAGAAAGAAGGAAATCAAGGCCTATTAAAGAAAATCAAAGCAAGCGGGCTCTCCGCACCAGAAGTTTCTCTGAGGGAGGGTTTTTTAGGAGAGGAAGGGTTTTTCTCTAAGCCAATTTAGTCACCGGCCTGAGACGTCGTCCAAGCTATGCGAACAAATTCAATTCAATAGGTTGTCGTGAAACTGATGAGTGATGATTCAGAAACAGTCAAATGAGCATCGCCGATTCAAATCAGGAGCTTTACTCAATTATCGACGAGTTACATTCGTCGTACACGTATCATTAATGTGCGGTGGCCGGTGATTTTCTAGATTTTATGTCTAGTTTATCAGCTGTTTTGACGTGGATGCGGGGGTGGGGAAAACCTGTCTTCGTAAATGGCCCCAGCGAAAGAGTCCGATTTTCGAAAAGTTTTTGGGGACCTGAGCTTCGGTGGTTGACACCCCGCGCCCCGCGGAACACGAGAAAATATTGGCTGGGTCTTACCCTCCACGTAGGCGTAGGGTAAGACCATTCAAAATTCGACATGTGGCTCCACGTAGGCGACGGCGTCGAAGTTCAAAATTTGCGCGCGCTGCTCCCGGGGCCCACCACTCGACGCTCTCTCTCCTCTACTCTCCTCTGCAACCGGTCGACTCGTCCTCTCTCTCCTCTCTCTCTCTCTTTCCCCGTTCTCCGTTCCGTTGCGGGGGAGAACAAAAAATGCAGGTTGGCTTCCATTTGCTCTTCCCCCTCCCCCCTCTCTCTCCTCCGCCGGGTTGCCCGCGACGCCGACGCCCTTTTTACCTCTCGCCGACGCCTCGCTCTCTCTCCTCCGCTGGTTGCCCGCGCCACCGACGCCGACGCCCTTTCCCCCTCCGCCGACACCCCTTCGCCTCCCTCTCGCGACCTCTCGCTCGCTCTCTCCCTCTTTCCTCTGCGGAGCGCCCTTGCTGGCAACCCGACGCCGACGAACCCCTGCTCGCGTTTTGGCCTCCCTCTCCGTGAATGAAGGTCGCTCTGCTCACTCTCTCCCTCTCTCTTTCCTCCACGAAGCGCCCCCTACTCCTGAACGCGGACGCCGCCGATGCCGTCGCCTCCCGCCGTCGCCTTCCCAAGATCCACCGACAGGCACCCCATTGGCGACTCCCATACGTCCGAAGGTTCTTTTTGTTTTTTTTTTTTTTTTTTTTTTTGGATTCCACTTAGTAGAATTTGGTGCAATGTTAATGTTTAAGTTTATAGATACAACTGTATTGCTCCTCTACTAAACCCAAAAGCATATTGAATGAAGAGCCATATTTTTCTGTCGTCTCTGCTCGATGCGTGTGGGAGAGAGAAATGAACATGTGAAACTCTTAAGCGACAAATTGTCCGAGATGATAGGAATTGATATCTGCCACTAGCGTCTGCATTCTCGGAGTGAATTTTAAACTCCTCATTCATGTGGCAGGTGGATTACTCCGGATTTATGACGATAAATCCTCAATGGTTTGGACAAAAGTATGTTGGAAAGGTAAATGCATATTAGAAGGTGCACACTGTGTAGTCTTTGATAGCGCTACCAAAAAAAGGAGTAATGATTTTTCTTTTTGTAGGTTGCTAATCCTCAAGATATTTTAATCTTCTCTAAGGCTTCAAGAAAGGGTCGGAGTGAAAGTGGTACGAGATCTTTTGACAAGTGAAGTTCGATGATTTTTCTTTTTTGGGTCAAAGAGTTGAAATTTAGTAGGCTATGTTTTTGGCACTATTTGTCCTTCTTTTTCCAAGTCAATATTTGTATGCCTTTCTTATTGCCTTTGAATAAAGAAATGACTTGTCAAATGTATAATGCCTATGCCAAATTCTATTTATTCACCCTCTTTAATTGCAAGACAAAATTATCTACTCAAAAATAATTGTATTAGTAAAGCTTTGATTCTCAAGCGTATATTGCATTTAAACATTCTTTATCATCTTACCAGCCATTAAAATTGTTCGTCTTCCTGATCTGTAGCACAATTTGAAGATTCTAAGCGACTTCGCCCGAGGAGCTAAATCAACAAAACATGGAGGCGCTTGTTGCCGAGAATAATCTGGTAATCCCGATTCTTTTATGCTTTCTAAATGAATTTTTCATATTGTATAAATCTCTTATGGTCACCAATGAAATCCATAATAATAACACGTGCTTTGCGTTGTGATTTGTTGTTGCACACACATATTTTAACTTTAACTATAGTTTAATTGAGTGTATTGTTATGGGTAGAATGTTAGAAAGATATGCTGATAATTGTTATCAGTCTCTTAGTTTTCTTAAGGTCTGTACATAGTTTAATATGCTGTTATGCCTTGCAGAAAATGGAGATACTTCCAGTCAATGATCTGGATAAAGCATTACACGAATTTGTCAATAAGGATGATAAAACGGCATTTTATTCTTGCGTGCAACTAAATCTTGAAGAAACTCGTGTAAGTATCATACCCTGCTTTTGTTGTTGTGGAGGCATCACTCTTAAGCTGTCAGTTCCTCATGCTATAGTGTGAATGTTATGTTTCTGTTATGCTTCGTGTTGATACTTTTTGTTTATGAACATGTGCAGAACAAAATTGCTAGGGATTCCAACACCTTGAAATGCGAGAAGGAGGATCTAATTCTTTAAGTCGGCGAGTGTTTGGAGGCAAGAAGTTATCTATTGAGACTTGTTATCCTTATAATGTGGTGAATTTAGTCTCATCCAACCATTTAATGTGTGGAGTTCTTCCAAATTTTTGGGGGCTTTAGCTCATTTGCTTCAATCTGTAGTCAGGCTTTAACTTTCTGCTATGATTGTGGCTGTTATTAGAGTAAAGCAGGAATTTCTTGTATATCTTATTGTAAGGTCTTTCCAAGTTACGAAGGGCATTTCAATGAGAGAAACTAGGAGCTTGGATACGCTCGAGCATTATTTTTGCCTGTTGTTTTTAATTCCCATTGACGATAGGCTGAAGTTCTTTTTAACTCATCTTCTTCCTGCCAAGTGCTGCCTAAAGTAAAGATTGATGCTGAATTGACTTTTTCTTTTTATTCAGAACCCGTCAAGGAACGTTCGTACATCCTGGTGACACCCCACATGGAACATCTAGTGCACCTTCTGTGGAGGTAAATCTAGCTGTAGCGCTGATTATCCTTCTTGGATTCTTATGAGTTTCTCTGTGAAGCCATTAAGTGATAAATTTTTCATGTTAAATTCTGCCCAAGCTGCTAGAAATAGGAGTGTCTTTGCAGAATAGGAAGCACAGTTCCTTTTAGCGATGATGAGGACACAGCGAGAGACACTCGGCTCAAACTCGCCACCGAGTCCGGAAAGGATCATTGGGAGTTTCTAGATCCTCCCGTGCTACTTCAGATCTAGGAAGAGGGAAAACTTCTACAAGAGGAAGGGGCGGGGAAGAGGATCTGCTAATTTGAAGCAAACTACTCTTGATTCAGCTTTGGTATCTCGCCGTCGTGAAAGGTTAGTAGCGGATGTAGTCATGAACTCGAGCTTATGGATTAAAGTTGTCAAACTCCAATGTTCCATATCCCGAATCACCTAGCTAAAGATTATTTGCATCCTCAATGATCTGGCTTTGCAATTGAAGTGCTTCGGGAAATAATCGCATTAGCGACCGGTGTAATATGTGGATACGGTAGGCTCTCTGATAGTGATGATTTGTCTGCATGGATTAAATTAAGTGATGGTATTTTCAAATGGCAATCTGGATAGTCATTTGTTGAGATCATTAAATCGAATGTGCAGAGCTTTTGTACTCAGAGAACTTGGATAGAGTGCAATGTAGTAATCTGTGGACAAACTAATACTTGGAAAAGTGCCAGCATTATAGCATATAAGTTATAGCTCGCTCACTGTGTGTGTATGTGTATGATGACCGGCTTCCTATGGCTTAAATTAAGCCTTTGAAAGAACAAGGATGTGAAATCGACTAATGTCCGTAAGCATCTGTATTGAGTCTGCAGTACCCCCAAAACTTCTTGTTTACATGGGTTTTTAACTTTAAATGATGGGATGCCTTTCTTGCTGCCAGTGGTTTATAAAGCCATGTATATGGAAGATCTATGTCTTGTGTGCAGATGGTAGATGAATTATACTAGCTCTCAGTGTTCTACTTAATGAATCTGCAGTCCTCTATATCAGTACTTGGGATAATTCTGTCTTTTTCTTTCCCTGCTATAGCACCTCTGCAGCAGGGGCTGCAAAAAATGCTGCCAGAAGTATTCTTGATGATGAGGACGATTTAAATTCTGCCTCTAGTGAAGAAACAGGAAGATATGTGAGCAAGGATCCTGAGGAAAGCTTAGTAAGAAAGAATGCCTTTTCTCCCTATAAATAGATTCTTCCATTGGGTCAGCATATGGTTTCCCACAATCGGGCAATCATGAAAATCTTTATGTTTGCTTTACCTTGTTGAGTTTATGTATATTTGATCTTAACGAGTTACCATTTCCAAATTAATGCCTGTTTGGATGTAAATATTGTCTTGTTCCAACTAGGGCCATTTCATATCAACTGATCTTAAAAACATGTGACTGGTGGGCTTATTCAGTCTTTAGATTGGAATTTCCTTTTGTTGGTCTGACTATGCCTTGTAGCAAAGTTGCGGGTCTTTTTTGGCCAATTATCATTCCCTCATGTTAACTGTGAATTTCCTCATAATTATTGTCTCCAAAGGGAAGTGATGAGAATCTCGCACGAAAAAGGACGCAAAAGAGCTGCTCCACGGGGAAGGGGTAGAGGTACGGGAGCATCTTCCAAGCGTGGCGAAAAACTAACAATTACAAACTGCTCTTGAGCAATAATGACAACGATGATGATGAAGATGATGTGGGAAAGAGACCAAATAAGTTGCAAACCAGGGTAAGTAGTTCTCATGGTCTTGAGAGTGATTTATTCTCTTCCCATAATCTATATGTGCTATGAAGTCTACCCTCTGCTTTTCAAGATGAACGTCCTAAGCGTTGAAGTCTTTTGCTTATTATTTGCTTATAAGGCTTAATAATCAGACTCATAATTGCTGATTGACGAAATTGTGCAAAATGCTGAGTAATTCTCTGCCGATATCAATTTCAGCTTCATTGTTGACTTAGAAAAGAGACTCATATTGGTTAAATAGCTGAAGTACTTCATTCTCTATAGCTCTGTCTTCTTATTCAAAAACCGATGAAACTTTACATCGTATGTCCTAGATGCCCATCAGGCTGTCATTAGCATGCCAAGTGATTTCATATTTTAATGGCATGTCCTTTCCAATCTCTCACTATATGGAGATACATAAATGAATGAAGAACCTGATTCATGTAACGCTTCAGAATTCACAACTTTTTTTTTTTTTTTTTTTCCATAGATAGATATAAGTATGGCTGAAAATGTTTCACTCATTAAGCTCCATTGTCTCTCTATATGATGCATCTAAAACTACAGTTGAAATTCTATGTTCGTCTCTTTATCTGAATGGACCTCATTAAGGTGGATAAGATGGAGAGCCTGTTTGCAATGTCAATGCTTTACAGTTGGAACTGACAGCTCTGTTTTCGGTTCCTAGGTAACGAGAAACTACGGTGCATTGAGAAGATGGGGTACTATGGTTCCATGCCTTGTCACCAGTGCCTTTCGCATGTTGCGTCCATACCATGGCCAGAGGCAGTGCATTTATTAAACTTTGACCTATATTGCTTCTTGATTGAGGACCGTGCTCTTGCTACGGTTAAGGGGATGCCGAGTCGCTCCTGTTTTCACGGGATTATCTCTTATGGCTGTAGGGCGGAATCCCCATTTCGAGTTTCTTGAGTAATGTATGCTATTGGCAATGATAGGCTATGTAAATTTTGAGAGCGTACATGGCTTATGTGGAAGGTTCATCTTGCAATGGTATCTATCGTGCTCGTTGCTTGGACTTGGCTCTTTCCATCATCATGTGTGCATTGAGAAATCTAGTTGTATTTAGTATGGTTAATGCGAATTGCTAATACTCATATGGGCATATGCTGAGATGTTGAATACTCATTTCGCAAGTTTTAACGGAGGATTCAGTGTTGAAATGGTAAAATATTCTAAAGACCGTCCTTCCGCTCAAAACTTTCCGAGTTGTTGGTCGACTGCCCTATATGTAAAATTGGCATTTATTTGCCATCAAGCATTTATGTGTGCGTTATAATTGTGTATTAATATATTTTTTTGAACATTCAAATCTAATTTCTTCATTTTGACTTAGGAGTGTACATCAAAGCTTAAATTCTAAGCCCGATTATGATTCAATGCGACATTTGTCCATCATTACGACATCATACTATCAAGTAATCAACGACTAAATTGCAGAGAATGATCGATAAATCCGTGATGTCCTACTCCTTTGGCACTTGAGTTCACTACTAAAGATAAGAATTAGATCCAAATATGATATGAATGTGGAAAAAATGTCCGCCGCTCATCTTTTCATGCCCCGTAGCTTCACTACTAATTCACATCTTGGTGCTACTCATCAGCATTGTTTAAGTAGACATTGGTATGAAAACTTTCTAACAAAAAATAAGTCTTGGTGGACATTGTTATATGAAACTCCATAATCATTGACAAATATATATTCACGATACATTTTATAAAATTAATTTATTAAAATACGAAATATTAACATCAAATGACTAAATAAGTAAACACTTTCAAGCATCAAATAGATTTTTAAGTCCTCCTTGTTCTCTGCAATCTCATTGAACATCTCAATGCACTTCTTGACAAGATTTTTCCCGATGACCTTCGAATCTTGTTCTCGTTGCAAAGATCTCACGAGAAATGTTGAGGGGCAAGTCATCAGAATCGACAACTCCTTTCACGAATCCAAGATACTCTGGAATGAGCTCCTTGTAGTTGTCCATAATGAAAACCCTCCTAACATAGAGCTTGATGTTGTTCATCTTCTTGCGAGTATCGAAGAGGTCGAACGGAGCACGTTTTGGGACGAACAAAATAGCCTTGAATTCAAGCTGCCCCTCAACAGAAGTGCTTCACGGCAAGATGGTCTTCCCAATCATTGGTCAAGCTCTTGTAGAAGGAAGCATACTCCTCCTTGGTGATCTCCTCTCGGCTTTCACGACCCCGATGGGTTTCGCTTTGTTGACGAGCTGCCACTCATGAGAAACCTCCTTAATCTTCTTCTTCTTCTTGGACTTCTTTTCTTCCTTCTCCTCATTGATGTCCTCAACATCTCCTTCCTCTTCCTTCTTGGGCTCATCGTCCTCATCATCACCGATCTCTTTCTCGGTTGTCTTTTCACCATAGATAGATGGGGTAGCTAATGAACTCGGAGTGCTTCTTCACAAGGTCCTTAATCCTTCTTTCTTCCGGTACTCCAGCTAAGGAAAACAGAGATGTGACGCTGTTAGCATCATGTATCATCCAAAACCATAGTAAATCTTCTCCACCAATTCATAAAAGCAACCATAAATGAACTCACCTGGTCCTCCTTAAGGAAGAGGGTGATCTTGGTCCTCTCGCCGAGTTGCTCCCCACTCACATCTCTCGTAACGGTGAAGGAACCACCGGCCTGGGACTCCTGTGATGTACTTGCTCATCATCATTGTGCTTAGTAGTCACAATGACTTTCTCAGCCACCAAATAAGCAGAGTAGAAACTGACACCAAATTGATCGATCATGCTCACATTAGCTCCCACCTGCAATGCCTCCATGAATTCTTTCGTCCCCGACCTCGCAATCGTACCCCGTGTTGTTCACAAGATCTGTCCAATTCATCTCAGACGTTAATATCTACCAACAATCTCACAACTTAAATGAACTCAGCGTAACAGTTACCGTTATCACGTAGTAACATAGCCATAGCCAAAAGACGTGAGCAAGAAAATTGATCAATCTCTGTCAGCCAATTACATTACCTGCTTTAGTCATGCCAACGCCGCCGTTAATGATCGAAAGGGTCTTGTTGGCCTTGTCCGACCAGCCTAATGAACAGCTCGGGCTGCGCATTGAGCTTGCTCTTGTCCATGAGGCTCTCGTATCTAATCTTATCCAACGCCTAAAGCACACACAAACCGATCACATATCAGAATCAATATATCACCTTCAGCATCACAATATCGCATTTCGATCATGATTATTTCTCAACAATGCCTAAGGCAGAGCCATCCAATCAACTAAAAATGACACTCTTAAGTCTTCACTAGGCATCGAACAACTACTTCAAGCAAACATAAATCTCTCTGATCTTCAAGCCTGCAAGCCATTACTAACACCTAACGGACAAAAGACATTGAACAAGGCAACCTAGTACTTCAAAGCGAGGTGGAGGAGACGTACATCGGAGGAGTTGCTGATGAGCTCACGAAGGAAGATCTCCTTGTTGCTGTAGAAGGTGTTGATGATCAAGCTCAGGAGCTGGTTTATCTCCGCCTGGAATGCAAACGTCTCCGCTTCCGCCATTTTTTAATCAACCTTGGATACACAGGGAGTAACGTGTTTCCACAAAGATCGGTGGAAAGCGGGGACAAGTTTTGTAGTTATAGTTTCTACCCCTAAAAAGGTATATTACCCCCACCAGATTAAGGAAAAGGGTCACTCTCTCCATTGACCCAAAGGGTCACTCTCTCCATTGACCCATTTTCCTCAGTCACGTTCAGAAAATTGTGCGGTTTCCATGTTCACTCCCATGGCTGCAAATACTATGGCAAAATTGTCCTCTTCGTCATCCTACATAAATTTGCAGCACATCTTCAGAAATGATATTGAAAGAGAGTGTTTGGAATATTAGAGCAAGATGAAGACTTAGAGCATCGATTCTCAAAGAAAAGAAACAAATAAAATAAGATCAGGAATCTTCACAAAGAATGCATTTAGCAATTGAGAAGTCTAGCGGATAATAGCGAGCTAGTACATTTTAGGTGAATTATGAACCTTCACTCCAAAACCGTAGGAAAATTCCGTGAAACTAATGGTAGTTCATTAAATTATCGAGGCAACAAAACTCTACTCAAATCTCGTGGACGTTGCCGATCGTCAACGACTCGCTTGCCGATTCCCACGATCCTGCACCCTCGAGCCGGCGGCCATACAAAAGTTGTCTCTTCTCTGTGTGCTGAAGATGAAGAAAAAGGCGATCGTCGGAAGAGGGGGAGACGAGAGATCGCTTTGATATCCAAATGAGGAAGTGGCCCCGCGCGTTATATAGAGGGATCGCAGAGAAGCTCGGAGAAAAGCCAACCACCAAACTAGGTGGCCAGGTACACCTACCCACCCCCGTAGTATGGCTATGTATTCAATAGTACCGTCCGCTTTTCCTTTCCCTCGCCGCCATCACTTTAACGGCGAACAAATGTGAAAAAAAAAACTAAAAGACACGGATTCGATTTTCGGGGCTATTCATTTAAAAAGAATTACATGGAGAATGATTTCTTCCGTTTTGAGAATATGGACGCCACCACCCAATATTTAAACAAAGTTTAGAAAAGCATAGTTTACCCCTTCAACAATTTGTGGATGTCCACCTTCGGGATTGGCAGCATTATTTTGATTTATACCCAAACCAAGAGTGTCCTTGCAACATCTTCGATGTCTCTGATTATTGACTTCAAAAGAGCAACATGTAGTTCGCCCAACAATCTTGAATCCTGCCATGAAGTAGAATGTGTAGATGGGCATAAAAATTAATAAAAGGAAATCTTATGAGAAACAAAGATATCCAATTAGAGGGAACATTGCTTACATAGTCGTGAAAAGCTTGACTGATAGAGTGCAAACGGATAATGCAACACCCATCGTCCCAACCATTTCGATGCACGCTTCGCCCGCGCGCAACATCCTTAAGTGAGAGCCCACTGCGGCTGCAGCTCCGGCGACCTTATATTGACAAATGAAAGCAAAGAATCATATCAGTATTCTTCACTTTCACTACTCATAAACATAGGGCAAGAAGTGTGGAGTCTCTCAACAATAATGAACCATAGATATTGCTAGATGCATGAAAACTTCAGAAGAATAATCTGAAAGGGATGTCCTTCTGACTTTCTTAATTAAAAATTCAAAAACTTTTTACAAATTGATTTGCCAAAACAGGAGCTTCCTATGTTAAAGATCTATTACAACAAGAAAATACGAGAGTTTTTAAAGTTGACGTAGTCATTCGAATAGATGAAAGTGATGGTGGCAAAAATTAAGGATACAAGCTTGGACCATGAGAAGTGGGGAAGGAAAAGATTCTTGTTTAGTGCCAAAAGGGACATTTAAAGTACAACCTTTCAAACAGAAAGAGACCACAAACCTTGTGAACTAGAATAGTCCTTGCCAATCCTCTCCTCCCGACTATGCCTCGAGGGGAGGTAAAGCACAATCATCTCCGACAATCACCATCTGCAATAAGGCATAACCTTTTGACACCGCCTCTCAGCATATGTTAAAATCACAATCACATCTAGAAGTAATTATAGGGGAAGTACCTCAACCATGTAACCTTCAGATTTAGCCAGCTCAGCAGCCAATCCAAAGTTCAAGTGATCAACTGTATAATTCTGCAAAAGGGAGATTGTAATCCTTCTTCTGTTCGATCTTCTGTTTTGGACATATGTCATAGCATAGGGAAATAAGTACTTGTGGTCTATGCAGCTACTAGAACTGCATAAACGCCTAGAATTTCCGTGGCAATGAAAGTTCCGTTTACAAAATTTTTAGTTTTTCCCTTGTATACACAAGTTTACATGTATGCCAAAATACTCTATAAGGTGGTAGGATAAAGTAAAGGAAGTACCTTGACAATAAGTAGACACCCCATTGGACCGCATTACAGCTCGATGCCCCGAAATATATACAATAGAGCAAAATGAATCTCATAGACAAGGAGACAAAACATAAAGCCTCACTAAAACTGAGCTGTTGGAGATGGGAATTTATTCTCATCTTCCTTAACTAACCAACACAAAACTAATCAAATATGAGATACCATTGTTACCTTAGCAGAGAGACAAGACAACCAAGTCTTCCAAATATTATTTCCATGAAAGTCCGAAAGACAAAATGCTGACCGCAAGAAAAGACTCCAACCAAATAATGTACAATAGCAATTAATTTTCCTTTTATTCCACAACTTGAGACAAAAGCAGCAAAACTCGAGAGAGGATGAAGGTACCAATATTCCTTGCAATTATGCTCAAGCATATTAGTCTCAACGAACAATGATTAGATAAACGAAGTAGCTTTTCCACCAAAAGCATCCATGCTCGAGCTCCCCGCAAAGTTACAACGGCATCGAAACGTAATCCAGAGATTTGCACTTAATGTATTTCAAATCCTTTCAGCTTAAGAATCAATCCGATGGAAGAGATGCTCTACAATTGCTGAGAGAGACACCATGTAAAAGCATCCATGATAAAGAATACAAATCAGAATACCTGATTATTTAAAGGGTGAACAAGATGCTCGAAATAAGTGACCACATAATAAAATTAGCAAGGGCACGCATCAATTTGTAAACCCAATTATTCATACACTAAGTTGACATTTTTGTTGTTAGATAAAATTGATTCATTATGCCAACCTATTCTAAACTGTCTCTACATTCCAAATCCCTCTCGATATCTTTTCTTGTAGCATTTTTATCTCTTTCATTAATAATAACTTCCCAAAGCATCCCTTCGATGCATAAATCTTCACTAGAACATTACGAATATTTTCTCGGATATCAAATAGCTTTGGGAGAACAATTAAATAATCAGTACAAATCTCTATTAAACCACAGACCCCCCCCCTAAAAAAAAAAATAAGAACACCAACCACCACCACCACCACCAATAACGCAAAATGTAATTTCGGCGAACAAGCGGCGACCTTGCAAAACTCAAGTTGTTGATCAAATACGACAGAGACCATCATTACAAACTTACAATGATGGTCTACTGTTGGATTATCGCCCAAATAGAAAAAAATAACATGATCACAAAAAGGTAAGAAAAATGCAATATGTGAACCTCTCAAGTGAAGTAACCAATTGTGAGTATTAATATATTTAGGCAATACCGACAAATATCCATTCAAGCACCAAACTTACTAAAATGTTAAGCATCTCCAGCTTCAAACAAACTTTTCATGCATGTGTGCACATTTGGACAGAGAGAGAGAGAGAGAGAGAGAGAGAGAGAGAGAGAGAGAGAGAGAGAGAGAAGAGTGAAGCACTTAATATCTTTGTAGCTCTGCAATTAGATGATGCATTTAATTAGACTTAAGACATCACTATACATGAAGACAGCTTTATTATAATAGCACTTTAGCAAACATAAGTATATGAGATTTTTTTCTCCTATGAAATTGTCAAATGTGATTGTTAAGATGGAATATCCAATTTCTTAAAAATTTCTAAGAAAACTAAACTTACAATATTTAGCCCATCTTGTTTGACACCTACGCTAATTAACTATATATTCTAAGGGAATAAAATATCCCAATCATTATCGTTTATGAGTAAAATGACATAATCCTACTACTAATATGCATGGGCTAATAATGAGACATTGGGACTAAATTCCACATGAAAAACAAACAGTCACTTAATAAAACTAGATGAACAAATGCCTCCAGCTTTCAAATGCCTCCAGCTTTGTCACCATCTCTACCTATTACTCATGCTACATCAGGCGAAGAGGAATCAGGAGCTTTTGTTGCCGCATTCATTGCCTTGTATGAGCAAAACTCTACAAAATTCCTAGGGTAGACTGAAGGTTGCGTAGCACTTTCAGGTATCTCTTCATCAAAACGATGGCACAGTTCTTCAAAGGAAACTTTAAGGATCCTGAATATATAAGCAAGTAGATAAATCAAATCAATTTATAAGAAATACAAGAAAAAGCACCCAATCAGGCTAATAGTTAGATCGAGGTAGCTACACGAGTGCAAGACTACAATCCTAAAAGTGCCATTTTCATTTTGAATGCCGATACCACTTTTTATCTAAACTCCCGAAGCCCACTTGGACTCATCATTCAGGTCCCCACTCAAGTAGAGTCAAAGATAAGCAGTGGCATATTCTAAGCATTGAGGAATATCAAATATTCCATTCGAGCAACTTTCTAGGATTAAGTTAAAGCTCCATATCTGAAACAATACTAAAGTAACAGTATGTACTGCCGCACCCTATCAAAAACCACTTCTCTCTCCAGAATATTTGCCCAAAACCATCAAAAAGCAAGAAGCTGCTGACTGCTTGTCCAAAACACATGGAAACACTCACGTCCGCACATGCATGTGCACATCAGAAACAACTGACTGATTCCCTGAACATCCTTCATCTTCTCCAAGTTCATCATTGTTTAATCAGCACTAAATAAAAGACCGAAGGCAAAGGGACAGATGACTTAACACTCAGTTACAGACACTTCTCATCGGCATCTCGTTGAGCGAAATCATCAATTACATGCCTTAAACATCAAGCAAGCGTGAACAACAGATAGGTTCCTCACAATCTCACACAAACATTTTGGCAGCAACTACGATAAACAAGCTCCTGTACGATTTCAGTCACTTTCCGATGCTAACATAGGCCTAATATCGAAACCGCCATTCAAGCCCAATCAAGTCAGCACAAGCCATCATACATTACAGCTGCCGTCACGGATTCAAATTTCACAAGCATTCCTAAGTCCACACTAAATTTTCAAAAAGCAAAATGCATATCGCGGCATAGTCTGAACCTAAAGCCGCTGCCGCTCTTTCAAACATTGCGCACCGAGCAGCACAAACCTCTGCCGACACCTCGAGGTATGTTCACTCGATAGAGAGTTCGAATCTCCCGGAAAGCACATTCACTTTCAGGTTGGTCGCGAGCAAGCGAGCGGAGAAAGGAATCGGAAGCGCTCACCTGGAACAGCGAGACGCGACGGAGTTGGCGACGGGGAGAGGAAGGGGAGGGGCCCGGGGGTGGAGGCGGAGGGGCGTCGGCGACGGCGTCGGGGAGGAGGCGGAGGCGGAGGGGCGTCGGCATCGGAGTCGGGGCGACGGAGGCAACCGGCGGAGGGGCGTCGGCATCGTGGGCAACCGGCGGAGGAGAGAGAGCAGAGGCGTTGGCGGAGGGGGAAAGGGCGTCGGCGTCGGCGCGCGCGGGCAACCGGCGGAGGAGAGAGAGCGAGGCGTCGGCGGAGGTAAAAAGGGCGTCGGCGTCGCGAGCAACCGGGAGGAGAGAGAGTAGGGGAGGGGGAAGAGCAAATGGAAGCCAACCTGCGTTTTTTGTTCTCCCCCCGCAACGGAACGGAGAACGGGGAAAGAGAGAGAGAGAGAGGAGAGAGAGGACGAGTCGACCGGTTGCAGAGGAGAGCAGAGGAGAGAGAGAGTCAGAGTGGTGGGCCCCAGGAGCGGCGCGCGCAAATTTTGAACTTCTGACGCCGTCGCCTACGTGGAGCCACGTGTCGAATTTTGAATGGTCTTACCCTACGCCTACGTGGAGGGTAAGACCCAGCCAATATTTTCTCGCGGAACACGGCGGTCTATGTTCGAACCGTGTGATGTCATTTTCGTCCGGAAATAAAGTAAATAAAGATAAAAACGTGTAATATAATCAGAAGTCTGTAGATTTGTATTTCTAAATTCCGTGTTCAGCACCACCCCAGCTCGAAGCGCGTGTGGCTCACACGCCCCCGGCTTTTTCATTTTGTTTACCCGGTCAATTCTTTTGGAGCTTTTGCTTTATTTCTTTATTTCTTTATTTTTTGTTTTTTCGCTTCTATGCTGTTGCGGCAAACGCGATGTCAATTAGGAAAATCCCAGTCATCCCTTCTTGACCACTCCATGATTACTATAACCACGCGAGTCCAAAACTTCTAAGGAAGGGATTTCAAGAAAAATAAATAAGACTGAGATTAAGACCTCCTTCTATCCTTTGAGGCGAAAAGCTTAGCCTTGCACACCGTATAGATCACTTTAATTGGGGTCGACATTTGTAAACTATAAAATTTTCCTTTTGAATTGGCAAAGTAGCTTAAAAGTTTTATTTATTTTTTATTTTTATTCTTCTTGGATGAGAGGTTTAAATAAAAAGAGAAGAGTGACTTGATAGGATGAACCTTAGGAGGTTCGATGCAGCCTCTATGTAGCCTGAGCTGGCCTAATGAGTGAGTCTTGCAATCAAGTTGAGGGCAAAATAATTGATGAAGTCTCCAAGGCCCTCCTTGGCACCCTATAGGATGACCCTCTTTAAAAGCCAAAAAGAGTAATAGAGAATAGTACCCTCCATATAGAGTTTCGGCAAGCTTTATATAATTAAGTTTGTTAGATAAATAATTTTCCCGCAAGAACAAAATATCTGAAAATACGAAATAATACATACATGAATGTGTTTTTGTGTAACTCCTCTGCATATGTGACGAGATCTTGCACTCGATCAAATAATGATGTAACAAATAGAGAATTGGCAAATAGACCAAAAAATAATGTGAGTCAAAACACTAAATCTACATATGAAAAAAAGAAAAGAAAAAGGTAGCACCATTCATTTTAGATAAAAACTTAAAACGGTCGACAACATACACTAGTATATGGCATTAAGTTTAAACTTTGGATTGCAATTTAAACAAGCAAGCATGCTCCAATCATGCTTCAATCATGGGTTTTCGATCTTTTTCGAACTACTATTTCAAAAACCCCAATTAATTATCGACACAATAACCAACCATTGATGGTATTGCTAGCATTTATCTACTCAAATGTGCATCGGTGGCATTTGTAATAATAACGTGCCTTTAGTGAAACGATTCTTGGAAAAATTCCGTCAGCTAATTAATTCCACAAACCCTAAAGCAATGTAACTTTTTCCTCTAATAATACTTTATTCTCGCACAGGCGATCGAGACGGGGCGCGTGGGCGTGTCTTTCTTCTCCTTCTTATATTCCCGACCCCGTTCGGGACTTTTCAAACCCACCATCATTCAAAGGTTCAAACTCCTCTCACCTTAACCCCGTTCTGCAAGAAAGCAGAGAAGATTCTCCACCCATCCTGTCAAGAAATCACCGCGCATCCACCCTCCATGGCCAAGCTCTACAACAAGAAAGGCAAGGTCCACCCGTCGCCGTCCTCCGTCGCCGACCAGCTGGCCCTCCTCCCCGCGGCCATCCTGACCCTCGCGGCGGCGCTCTCGCCCGAGGACAGGGAAGTCCTGGCCTACCTCATCTCGTGCTCCAACAGCAGCGGCAACGCTTCTTCCGGCGCGCGCCCCTCCGGCCGCAAGAACGGGGAGCAGCCCGTCTTCTCCGGCGAGGAGGACCACCCCCCGACGTTCCAGTGCGGCTGCTTCCGGTGCTACAAGAGCTTCTGGTCGCGCTGGGACGCGTCGCCGAACCGCCAGGCGATACACGAGATCATCGACGCGTACGAGGAGGGGCTGTTCCGGAACGGAGGGAAGAGCCCCGGCGCGAAGAAGAAGAAGCAGCGGAAGGGCCAGAACAGAGTTGCCGATTGCGGCGAGGACAGAGTCGCGGCAGAAAGAACCGGGAAGGACGAATTGGGCGAGCAGGAGATCGGCGGCGGCGGCGATGAAGCGGAGGCCGCGGGGGCGACCGGCGGCGGTGTCGAAGATGACGGCGAGGTCGGGTCGGAGAGGGGGACGGTGATAAAGATTGCCAGTTTCATCGGAGAGAGAATTTGGGGCGTTTGGAATAAGGTGTAAGAGTCATCTTCTTCTACTACCCATTTCGCAAAAGATTCATTTTTTAGGTTCTACTTCTTCGTAGTTTCCAATCTCTCCTCTCTGTTCCCATGTAAATGACCGTATTCATAACGGGGCACGTAGTGTAACTTTTTGCCCATTACTGGGTTTGAGCTAAGCTTTTGAATCTCAAAGAGTAATGTAACCGACAAAAAAAAGAGTAATTTAACGTTCATCTTTGGCCAATTTGCACAATTCTTAATTGATCTTTTGGAGCGAATCGATCGAGCATAAGCTAACAGGGACCCCCGTGGGGGACTGGATCGAGCAGTTCCTGCTGCAAATTCCTTTCTAATCTCGTCTAGCTGAGGATGTTCTTGAACTCCATGGATTCTGCGTCTTGATGTTGAGTGGCGTGGCGGCGACACGTGGATGTTTCTGGTTTTGGTATGAAAGTGCGGAGCGGTCAATATTCTGCAGCTAGCGTCGTTCAACCGCAGAGGACCAAGAAAAAAAGAAAAGAAAAGGAATTTCGTGGTCTTTTCTCTGTATGCGTACGTGCGTGCGTGAGAGGAGACGTGGTCAAATTTGGCGAAAGGTTCTCGATTTTACTTTTGCCGCGGGCTTTCGGTCGGTAAAGTTTGACTGTCCTGGCAATGGCATGAAGGATAGGCTGGATGGCTAGGCCGAAGGGGACGAGTAACTTTTATTTTTTTACACAAGTGATAATTGCGAAAAAAAGTTTATAGCGGCGAACATTGCGTCAGTATCTGGTCCTTCGGAAATTGATACCATCTAGATTTCCTATCGATGGAGATGATAGAGTATTTTGCGTGATGGATATATTGTGTTACAGTGATGATCAATTAGCATTATCCACATGTTATGAAATCTGGTTCTGCTTAGTGGGTCGTGCATATGCACCTCGCTTTTGATTATTTTTCTACACTATGTTTAAGTGACTCATGATATATTTGTTAATTTAAGAACCTTGGCTGAGGGAGGTATTCAAGATCCTCTTTTTGACCTTGCATTGATTTTTTTTTTTTTTAAACCCGCTAGGCTTTGCTTTAGAATTGCTCTTATCATTCAATAGTTAGCTGTACCAATTCAACTAAAGCGAATTTGAAGTTGAACGAATTCTTATATTACGTTGATAAGTTAAGGCTAGTTTACTCGTCAATTTCGATCTTTGAATTGCGGGAGGTGAGGAATAATATTGACATGGTCCGAATACTGTGTAAAGAGTGTGAGACCCCTGACTAATTTTAAAAAAAAATCACTGTCGCTAGTTGTCCCTCTCTGCCCTAATACTAATTACGAAAAAGTTTTAATGTAAATCATGAGATTCCCCGCCTCAAAGGATAATGTCAATAGACTTGGTCCAACTTGTCTTAATAAACAGAGTAGATCAACAACGGACAATCGTTGTCCAAATTTATCCAATTTATTAAAAAAGTGCAACAAATTGAGTGGCAAAACGTTCTGATGGTTCGATTATTTTAAGGAATATTTGCCCAAAATAGGCCTTATAAGAAGAAGAAACATTTTGCCAATGTCAAATGACAGGTCAATGGCCTTTCTCTCACTTGTTGTAACGATTGTGCATATGTTTTTAAGTCAATTTTGGACATGAATCATTACAGATGACTGGTTTCGTTCTTGAAGCTTGTGCCTCCTGGTCTCGTTTTTCTTCTTAGGGTATACCAACATTTGACTTTAAAGCTATTTTTTTCATGTATTGATTTTTTTTTCCTTAGCTATCCGAAAATTTTAATCCATAGTAAACCCCTTCATTAAGTGACATTTACAAAGAAAAAAAAAGGATAAGTAACATTAAGTAAGGTAAAAAATATTTGGGTTCGAATATTGAAAAATGCAAAACTAGTACGTTAATGATAAATTTACCTTCCGTTAATTTCTGTTAAATTGAATTAATACCAAAAAAAACTAAAACATGTATACTTATGACACATGAAGGGTAGAACCTCAAATCGATATATTTGTCAATTGCCATGTGTCATCAAACTCGGCAATTTGAAGGTAAAATTTAACGGAAATAAATAAAAGCCGGCAAATGTTACATGTCATTCAACTTAGTAATATGAAGGTAAAATTTAAAGAAAAATAATGGATGATAAATCTGTCATAAGTATATCAATTTGGAGTTTTTGGTAGTATTAATCCAAAATAATTTCATCCTTCTCTCCAGATTATTTCTTTGAAAAAGAGTGGGCTTGAGCAACTCATTGGGCCAGACGGACCTCGACTCCACAAGAGGCCCACAACCGAGAGGCCCATCGCGCGGCCGGCGCACGTTAGCCTCCTCCGCCGCCAGCCTTCTCGCGCCCTCGAATTTCCTTGCCCATTCGCGGCCTCGATTCCTAACTTCTCCGTTCTCGCCTCCGTCACGATCCTCTCGCCCGAACCGAGGCCCCTCCGATCGAGCGATCCGCCGTCCACGACGGAGATGGACGCCCTCTTCGACACGATCGACGTCCGCGACCTCCTCTCCGCCGGTGACCTGAGCGACCCGACGTCCCCGCTGTCCGCCCCGGACCTCCGCCTCCTCATCCAGAGGCTCGACGCCCACTCCCGCGGCATCAAGT
The DNA here is from genome assembly GCA_014182365.1 of Eucalyptus tenuipes. Classification (NCBI taxonomy): domain Eukaryota; kingdom Viridiplantae; phylum Streptophyta; class Magnoliopsida; order Myrtales; family Myrtaceae; genus Eucalyptus; species Eucalyptus tenuipes. Next base: position 20,372,395 of record CM024537.1, read on the forward strand.
CGCAGGTCCAGTCCTACCTCGTCTCCCACCACGCCGACTTCTCCGCCCTCTTCTCCCTCTGCGCCGACGCCGTCTCCCGGGCCGACGGGGTCGCCGCCGACCTGGACGGCGTCCTGCGGCTGGTCTCCGACCGCCCCGTCGACGTCCAGATTCGCGAGGCCGTGTCCGAGATCGAGGTCAAGACGCGGGAGGCGAGGCTGAAGAGGGAGCTGCTGGAGCTGGTGAGGGCCGTCTCGGGGTTGAGCGAGAGGTTCGGAGGGGCGAGGGAGGCGCTGAGGGGCGGGCGGATCAGGTTCGCCGCTGAAGAGATTCGGAAGCTGAAGTTGGCGGCGAGAGTTTGTGATGCGGAGGAAAAGGGTGCGGGGAGAGAGCCTGTGGTGTATGGGCTGTTGAAGGCTCAGTGGCACGAGTGTTTTGAGGAGGTGAATTCTTTTTTTTTTTTATTTTTCCCATTTTAGTTCAAGATTGGTTGATAGGGAAATGGAATGAGGTCCTGAATTTGTGCTTTTGTTTCGTTGAAAAGCTTTTAATTGGTGATCTTTTCAGTTCATGATTGTCCTTTGAGAGATTTTGGATTTGGGTTTCTAGATACAAGAGCTTTTCTCGAGGTTCGTGGATAATGCAGTCGTATTCGAGCAGCAGTCTCGCAGAATTCGGGTGAAATACCTGCTTAGTGTCGATGGAATTGCTGGGGTGGATTTCCAAGAAGTTTTGGAGTCAATGGAGGTGAGTTTATCAATCTTCCATGGGCTTATGCTTGATTAGAATTTATGCAGTTCTACTTCCCATTATAATCTTCAGGTGAAAATAATGCAAATTGGTGAAGTACTTTCGAGTATGGTTGCAAACTCCTGTGTTAGATAGCAAACTCCTATCTATTTCTTAATGTATTTGGTTGGTTTGGTGGCAAGACACCATTTCTTCAGATTCACATTTTGACATTGTTCATGTTTATTCTAGGTGGTCGGCCTTTTAGATTATGGACTTGCTAGAGTAGCTGATTTGATGATCAAGTATGTTATCACACCGGTCATTAATTCTGGCTCGGCAATTGCTTTTGTAGAAGAACTGAAACAAGAGTCGGGAAAAATGACTGAGGCGTTTTTGAAGATGGTGCAGTCTCCGGATCAGAAGGTGATTATTATGAACGTTTCTTATAGGTGATATATTGGGCCACGTTCTCTGACTGCAAAAATAATCTTCTTTGGTGAAGAACTTACCAACCTGTGATTTATTCGTTTCATTTGTTTAATTATTCTTCCAGATTGGAACTGTGGATAGCGAGATGATCTTTTCCAAGATTATTGAGGTTGTTACGTTTATTTGTGAACGCATATGCTTCAAAAATGATTCATGGATTCGATCTTTTGGAAGATTGACATGGCCAAGGATGTCAGAGCTGATAATAATTAACATCCTCTCCAAGGTTAGTTCATTAAGCAATCAAATTAGCTTTGATACAGTCACCAACTATGCATGCTTGGGTGCTAGAAGTATGATGTCATTCAGAGTTTGTGCTTGAAATAATCTCATGATTTGAAACAATAGAAGTTCTAAAATGTTTTGTCTACCATGGCTTGTGTATTATATTCAGTAATATTGGTAGGTACTTGGCTGCACTGAGTTTTTGCTTATGTGAAATTGGAACTAGGAAAATTCTCTGCTTCACCTAACCATTTCACTTGTTGAATTATTTGTTCAGCTGATAAAACATTTTTATGATGAAGAAATCCACTTTAGGTAGGTAAACCTGGACCGCTGATATCCCCATAGTTGATAAAACGTTACATTCTGCCGGTTGATAAAGTGCCTCATAATTGGGAACAGAGTCTATATCTGAGTTCTTCCCATGATGTTGGTACTATAACTTATGTGGTCATTGCTTACTTTATGAGAATTGTCAATTGAAAATTTATTCTCTTCCTTCTCAGGATTTTATTTGTCTAAATTTACAGAGCACATTGATGTGGACTCTGTCTCTTTTTAGGTTCAGGCACTGTGTATGAATATAGACACTGCCTCATAGATATAGATTTTAGACCATGTCAACTGGCTTTTGACATCCTTAAGACTACTATTTTCAGGTTGTTCCAGAAGATGCTTCTGAACTCGCCAATTTTCAGAAGATCATTGAACTGGCAACTGCATTAGAGACTGCTTTGAAGGACTTACGACTTATTTCATCCTCTGATAAAAAGGATGAAAGATTGAGCAATTTCACTGAAAATATTGAGCTTCACTTTGCATCAAGGAAGAAAAAGGAAATCTTAGGAAGGACCAGAAAGCTGCTTCTAAATTGTGATTTTGCTGTTCCACAAGTAAGGTCTTTTAAACTTGTTACAGATATTTCATATTTGCCACTAGTTAGCTTTTTCACTGACTTTTGCCTGGCAGGAATATACTAGGAAACGTCATTCGCCAAAAGATGCTGAAATCACTGAGGATCCTTCTGATCATGCTGTTGACTTACTTTTTCTGTCAGAGAAATGTTTGGTTTCTGAAGCTGCTTCTGGATTGATGAAGATGGTGCATGATACTCTGAGAGTAAGTAAAAACTGTGCATGATGTAGGATGAGACACTTGTGTAAAATTTTGCTGTACAGATATGTTCAAATCTAGAAAAAAGAAGTTCCATTTTATGTGGTGGAACTATTCAAATGACCAGTTCTTCATAGAATATCAACTCACCATGTCTTAGGCAGAGTGCACTTTAATTACTTATGCTGCAGAAGCGAGGGTATACAGGTGGGCTTCTATTACTTTAAAACTATATTTTGCAGCAGAATTATAATTGCAGTATCTAAATGCTTTGATTGGTAATGGAAAACTTTCACGTTTTTTAGTGAACATCATAAAGCTTGTTGATTATCCTGATAAGACAATATCATTCTTTCATTACTGTTCATATTCTTAATCTGTAGACATCACTTCTTCATACCTTCCATTTTGGTTGCCTAGCATTTTATATGAAGCGTGCCAGTGGCACAAAATGATGGTTTTATTTTATAGAACAGAGAGGAACAAAGAAAATAGGATAATTGTGACTTGTGACCTCATGCAGGATGTTTGCTCGTCGTCCACTAGAGTTGCACTGGAACTGTACCATGCTGCAAGGGATGCTATTCTTCTTTACGAGGCTATTATTCCTGTCAGGGTAAGTGATATGACCAGCATGTGTGTAAATATGGTTTTCATATGTCATATTGCTGTATATACACTAGAGTTTAATTTGATGTCTGCACTAAAAAATTTTCTTGGCTGATGATATAGAATGCCCTAGATTGCTGCTTTTCCCCCCTTGCCTGAAGTGAGTAATAATTTATATTGTAATTCAATAAGAGTATAAAGATGAAAAACTCAACTGTATCCTCATGTTACTACATATGTCTCTGTATATGATGTGATCTTGATAGTCTCTTTTGGGTTATGAAGCAAGACAGGCATCTTGATGGCATCAACCAGGTTGCTGTTCTCATGCACAATGACTTCCTTTATCTTGCTCAGGAAGTACTCGGCCTCGCATTCCAGGTAGGCACGTATGAATTTGTTGGTTTCTAAGGTGTGGTTTCCTTCTTTCTATGAATATCAACAATCTGCTTTATAATTACTTAACGATCTTCTAATAAGATTGTACATTAAATGTGATGTTACAGTACCGGCCTGACTTCCCAAATTCCATCAAGGAGCATGCTGTTTTTGTTCATTTGGCACCAAGATTACATTTGAAGGCAGAAGAAATGTTGCAAAGACAAATTCAACTTGTAATTTTCAATTTAAAAGAGGTAAGACTTTCTATGTAGATGCACCTTAGTTTTTTGTGGCAGGAGAGATCCTAGAAGTTGTTTGCCTTTGTTATTCTGGAAGTAACTTTACTTTTCAACTCTTTGCTAATATTGATTATTGTCAGGCCTTAGACAGTGCACAGGGATTCCAGAATACCCATCAAATGCAGCAGTTTGAATCTGCTAAATTCAGTATAGACCAGGTATTTTTGCTACAGGTTTTATTTTTCTGCTTATGCTGTCTTTGACCCCTGGTTTGCATCTAATTCTTGTTAATCAGGTGGTTTTCATTCTAGAAAAAGTGCACATCATATGGGAGCCCCTTTTGCTGCCTTCAATCTATCATAAGAGCATGTGTCTTGTCCTGGAATCAGTTTTTTCCAGGGTCGCTCGGGACATACTGTTTTTGGATGACATGGCAGCAGAAGAAACATTACAGGTACTTAAGTTCTCATTGGCTGGTTTCTGCTGGCATCTGCCAGAAGTGGTCTAACACATGATGCTCATTTCAGCTCCAGAGGCTTATATACCTGATGCTGGAAAGTCTGTCTGATTTATTCCACTCCCTGAATGCCATAGACCAAGAGGGAAAGTCACAAGATTCCTCTTTACGATCCCTTGATGATTTTATGCCATCTCTCCGTAAACTTCGTAAACTGGCAGGCATGCTCTCCTACAGATACTCAAAATTTTCTTCAAATCCATGAGACTAACTTCTGTACTGCAAATCTGATTATTGCGTTTCATTCTTTCACAACTCAGAGCTGTTGGATATGCCTTTGAGATCCATTACAGCAGCTTGGGAAAGTGGTGAATTGGTCACTTGTTGTTTCACATTGCCTGAGGTACTATTTATGGCATATTCAGGCAATCAGTATGCTTGTTTTTTGTTAATTCACTGTTTTACGTCAAACTCTTCTTTTTAAACTGTTGTGCTGTTTCGGTGTTAGAAGTACTTTGATCAGGAAGGGAAATAGCTGTGGGTTTTCACCATCAAATTGGATTTTGTTCATTTTTCATGCCATATATGTGTACTCCTGTTTTTGTTAGTTCCTTCTTTGCCTGTTATTCTTAGCTTTCTTAATATGCTTTATGGTGACGTGTTTTCAGATCAAGGATTTCATCAAAGCTATATTTACCGATTCACCTCTAAGAAAAGAATGCCTACGGAGGATTGAAAATTCCAGCTTCTAAAATTTGCTGGATGATCGCATCCATCTGTTTTGAAGATCCAACAACTGAAAGAAAGGAATGAGCAGTCTTCTTTTCGGCTACAGGTTCATCTTTAGCAACTTACTTAACAGCGTTCCTTCCTGGTAGAAGCTAATCCAGGATTAACTTGTGGTGTAAATTTTCTTCTTTCTTTCTTTCTTTCTTTCTTTCTTTTGGCTAGATTTTCTTTTTCCGACATTCTCTTGAAGGAGTTTGAGGGAAGAAAAAGGCATACTTCTCGAGTCTGGAGGATTTTTCTAGGGCCCCTCCGTTGTAAATTATTATATATATGGGTCCAACTTTCCGAGTTGTTGATAGAGGATCAATCAATGTTTATCTAGGATTTTGAGATCCATCTCATCAGTGGATTCTGTTGATCAACAATTTTTGGATGTATTTATTTGATGTCATCTTATGACATCTACAGGCATTGTCCACCAATCTGTTGCGGTGTGCTGCCCATATTTGCATGCTCCTTGCTAAAATTTGCTCTGTTTGTTTTTTTTTTCCTGGTCATTCAGTACATTGACTTAAGAATTAATATTATGCTTGTGGCTTCCTGTTCACACAAGTAATTGCCTTGTGACTATCTAACCGCTCACTGTTTTACTGGCTGCACATAGAGATCGCCACAACGGCGGTTTTTATTTGCTTACACTTTCTTTGGAGTCACATGTGAACAGTGTTACCATTGCTTTAGAGGACATGTGAGACCGACCAATTCCTTTCATCTGAGTATTTTGTGTGTGCTCGTCCGCTGGCACATAATTATGCACTATCGCAACCATGCGTGCACGTGTAGATGTCTAAGGTATTCGTTTAGGTGTGCACATGCGAGCATGTGCCCAAATTCACAAGTCGAAAAACTTACAATTATCATGCGCAAGGCAGCTGTGGGGTTGAAAAGTAGAACTACGGATTTATGCTTAAAAATGCCTTCATCCCTAGTGTCAGACCCTCACTAGTTACTAATATGATGGTAGATTGCGTTAGAGAAATTTCAACTCTACTCAGAGAAACCAAAATATCAATCGCCAGGAGAGAGAGAGAGAGAGAGAGAGAGAGAGAGAGAGACCCGGGAAAACGCTGAGGAAAATCAAACGCTGAGGAACATCGAACATGCGAAAAAATGTCCAAGAAGGAACAAAAGAGAGACCCAGGAAAACGCTGAGGAACATCGAACATGTGAAAAAATGTCCAAGGAAGAAAAGAGAGACTCGGGAAAACGCTGAGGAACATCAAACGTGCGAAAGAAGTCGGAAGTTTTAGAGGCCAATCCAGTCATTCAGATTCCTTGGCTTCACCTTCAAGGTCAATCCACTGCGCAGGATCCGATCATGGAACGCCTGTGTTGCAGCCCGGACTCACTTCTCTCTCAGGCATAACATTTTTCTTTAACTTACTCGTGCTACTGATTTTGTCAGTCGCAGTTCATGTAGTGCAGCTTCTGATAACAACAAAACCCATGCGTCGAAAGTGGTCCGCGACAATTCTGCCTAGAGATAAGGGATTGAAGAAATGATTTCCTGTTGTTGAATGATGTTCAGAAGATTGCAGAAAATCAGGAGACATTACTTCGTACTACTCAAATTACATCATATTAAATGGGACGTGCATGTCCTAGATTTGCAGTAGACCTGTTTTAAACGCAGTGTGCACTCTTTTTATATTTCTTTTCCTGGTGGTACTTGATACAACATTGTTGTCTGCACTCACCTTGCTGATAATTCATACACAGAGAGAAGGCTAACTTCTATCCTATATTTGTATCCATAGTTCTGTTCCACGCTCAGTGAAGGTGGAAGAAGGCCATTACAGGCTCATATATGATCTGATTCGCATTCACGCCAAAGACAAAATCGGCATGAGCGTAGTCTTCCCTGTACTGGATCACCAACTTGTCCCCATCATGATCCTTGAGGCAACCAAGCAAGACTTTCACGTCATTAGGATCGGCAAGCAGGTCTTTCCCTCCATAACTAAGGTAGAGAGGGAGATCATTCGGGATTTTCGTCATGTTATATACTGGAGGAGTTGGCTGGCCATAGTGGTTCATATTATTGACTTCATTGCCATAATCAAACATCGCTATGGTTCCCGTCCTGATCACTGCTCAAGTACAGAGATTGCATAGGAAAACGGTTTAACTATGTCTGTAGCCATGAGACGATATCTGAAGAATCAATGAAACTTACTCTGGGCCAAGTGGATCATGTTCTTTGTTGCAGTCGATTGCGGTTCGTGATTAAGGAAAATATCTGACCTGGAAGAATTTAAGCAACAATTCTGGCCTACAACATATAACAGTACACAACCGGTGGTCAGTGAAAAGTGAAAAATTACAACGTGAGGACATTGAATGAAGGTTGTGGACGCCAAAACTGGGATTACCTGTGAAGCCGGACATCAAGTTTGAACAGTCATTGCCTGTTATGTTGCATATGTCGTTTATAAGTTTGTTCACAGCGTCCCTGTCAAATTGATACTAGGGTCTAGCTTCAGAGTGTGATTCTGGTTTTAAGCCAGAGGGTGAAAGAAATTAATTATATGCATGGCATGGGCATTTTTGCAATCACATAGGCCCGTGATTGTGAATTATACCTACCCTTTAGGAATGAATTGATGGAGACCTAACCAGTAAATGTCCTGGTAAAACAGACCATTGTTTAGTTAGCTTGCTGCTGAAATTGTAACTCTTCGTTGACAAATTTCTATTCTTTATAAAAAGGGAAAGAGGATGATATTAGTTTACTTCAGCTAGGAAGATCTGAGCAGCAGCTCTTGCAAGTGGGGAGGGCATTTGATTCAAATAGGCGATCGGGCTAAGCAAAACAGCCGATCTTAGCATGCTCACTAGTTCCTTGTGCGAGAAGGCAGCCAGCGCAATCAAAGTTCCCTGAAATCAAATTTACCATCGAATTATGTTTTTTCAGCAACACAGTAAAGATTTTTTATTTCCATGAACTTGACGTGAAGATCAAGCGAGATTCATTCACCAAGGAATGCCCAACATAGTGCATATTCTGGCCAGTGATACTGCGCACGTGCTGAAGCATGGCGGGCGTGTCGTAAGCGACTAATTCATCCCAGGACCACTCCCAGTATGCCTGAAGTACAGAAACTAAAATGTTAGTCTCACCGATTGAAAGCGGTTCAATCAGAAGTTGAGTTAAGCAATTTCTCAGAATGCGACTATTTAGATTCTGGGCCTTTGATGTACTCAAGACTGAGGACAGTCCATTTTCTTTTAACGAAGAAGTGAGGAATTAAAAAAGCCTGTCCATTGCAAAAAGTGGAATTAATAGTAGAAAATTTTAGGAAGTGACTCGCGAACCGGATCACTAGGACTGAGGGACGTGTGCTGGAGGCTGGATTGAGTTCCACGAGAGTTGGATAGCCATACATCGTACCCGGCATCTGCCAATAAAAATGCCAGCGACTCATCTGGCGGGTTCATCAACCATGTCACAGCATCCTGTCAAATGTCATTGAAAAGCAGTGTCTCTGTCAGTTCATCTAAACAAATAAGGAGGTTGTAAGACTCAAGATTGCCCTTTTTTCTGTCAAATCCACCAGTAACAAATACACATCTCATATACGTCCAAAACCCATCGATACATGATCTAAGAAAATTTCTGGCATGTGCCAGGTGCTTGTGATACTGGTGGTTCAGGTGCATCACAGACGGTAATACATTTACGATTGATGCTCGGCCCATCACATGCTGCAGGAGATGTGGTCAAGTCCTTGCTGGAAAAGTGTTTTGCTTATATATTATTTTGTAAACAGGAAAACGGAAAATTCAGACATTCAGTTCTTTTTTTGAAGTCCTTATTGTGAATCGTCAGTTCGGAGCTACTGACCATCATGAGACCATGTTGTAGAAGAACTGGAGGCTTATAAGCCAACCGGCCGGACCGTGAAGCTGGAATCCTCTGAAGGCCAAGAATGTAACCATCTTTCGTCGTCACCTGAAACCCATGACATCAGAAGTTCAATCAAATTCCACGAGAACGTAATATAAAAGGGTATGATATGAAGTGATTATAAGTTTGTTAACTGCATGTTCTTGGCAAGCATAGCCTTGTGTCACCACCAGAGATTTGCAGATTCCATCAGCAGCAGATGAAGATCTCCTGGAGTAGGACCTTGCTCTTCCCACTGCAACTGAAGCCGTGCAAAATAGAAATGTCGCAAGAATCAGCTCAACCTTAGTGGTAGCCATTGCCAACTGCCTTTTTTCTATATCCAAAATGCCCCATTTATTTATACCATGCGAAGTCCAGACAAAACAAAGGAGGACAGAAGAAGATGGCTGCCTACATGATAGGCTCGGTGTTTGAACTGATCAAATACGGAAAAAGCCGTGTGGGGTCTAATCCTGCGGCTTTTTAATTTTTTTTATTTTTTCACTCTTCGTTAATTCTACGATGAAATCTCTTTATTCTGCTGCTCATGCCTCATTATGAAGTCGAATCGGGCTACTACAATGAGAACCAGGAGACAGCTTGCGAACTGCAAAATCAATGTGAATGTGGGAAGAGAAGACGTTGATATATGGGCTGTTGAAAAACTAGTGTGCAGATAATGTCAAAAGACCACTCAATAACAAGACAAATCCAGAGTTGTCTTTTTTGATTAATTATTCCATTTCGTGCAGAAAAACGGTGTGAAAATGCAGAACAGGATGCGGCACGCAGACGTTCTTGAAAGTTATCTGCTGGCTGTAGCTACCCAAACGCAACCTGTTGTCGTTGGGAAGATATTTCTGGTTTTATAGCTAAAAACGCGAAAAGGAACCCTTTTGAATGATGTTGGACTCTGAAGCTGACAAAAGAGTTCGAAAGAGAAATCCATGAATATTTCTTTCATGCTCTGAGATGAAAAAGAACAGGTTTTGGGTGTGACAAAGTCGATATCATTCTTGGTCCCATTATCCGATTTTTCGTCCAGGCTTGATTCCGACAGAATACAAGTCATTTATTAACTTTTTCTCAGAACGTTTCAGTTTGGCATGTCTGTAATTATAATTTATCTGCCCTGAAAATTTTGCAACATGCCTAGTCGAGAGGATGATCTAGCACTCTTTTTTTAATGTGGTGAGGAATATACTGCAGACATAAGTCCACAAGGAAACAAGGGAACGTGACTACGCCAAACAAACAAGACGATTCGCTTACCAACCAAAGTTAAATAAGTAGACCAAGATTAAGACCAGGATCAATCAATGATGTGGGATTAAACGAGAAACTGTGTGGCGTAGATGCTTAATTGCTCCACCACCAAGATTGGTTACTAAACTTATAATCATCTGCAAGATCACACCAGGGAATGATCCTAAGTCAGAAAGTCATCTGTATGGTCCTGTTCTCATATCCTCGAGCATTCGACTGCTGACCAATAACAAACAAAAGCAGACAACAAATCTGAAGAATCTATAATTTTCTAAGCATTCACATTCTCATTAAAGTTACATAGTTCCTTTTTACACCATTACAACCACAAGTTTCTACCGAAAGAATCCTTGTAGAACGGGCTTTCTTAAAAGTATGCACTCACTGCAGCCTGAGAAAGGCCATCAGAGGATCATACACCACTTCCCTAGCATTCTCACCCATAATGAAGTCCGCGTGGGCATAGTCCTCTCTATATTGAGTCACTAGCTTGTCCCCATCATGGTCCTTGAGGTTGTCAAGCAACAGCTTCACGTCGCACACGTCTGACAGAGCGTCGGCTCCACCATAGCTCAAGAAGAGGGGCAGATTGTTTGGAATGCTCGACAGAGAGGAGGCATCGCCTGCCCATAGTGCTCAATGTTCTGGCCTTCGTTGCCATAGTCATACATTGAGATTTTTCCATCTCTAATCACTGCTCATCCATCATGAAATGTAAATAAACATTTCTTTTGGCAACTGAATGCATCATATAACTTTACAACTGAAGATCATTATGATTTAGCTGGCATCTATTAGAAATTCATCGACTTACTCTGAGCCAGATGGATCAAATTCTTCGTCAATGTTGGTTGAGGCTCATGGTCCAAAAATACATTTACTATGGTGGAGTTCAGACAGCAGTTTGGGCCTACAGATGTTCAAGCATGCTTTCAGGTCAGTAATGGATGTCGAATGATGTTGAAAATGTTTATTCGATCCGTATATGGGAAAATACAAAGAGTTTGACTTTTTGATCGACCGATCAACCTATTCATCTTTAAAAACACAAGGATATAACTTGTTTGTTCTCATCGCACTAGTTAAAATGATTTTCAAAGAAAGAGGTGATTGTTGCACCAGAAACATAACAAATATAGTGCCTTGGAAAAAGATAAAATTTACGGGCGTTCAGCTTGATTTTTGTTGAACCTTCTACATTTAGTCAACATATGAGGAACATATACTACCTGTGAAAGACGTCAACAAGTGAGTGCAGTCAACTCCAGTTTTCTGGCAAATATCTTGTAGTAGCTTCACTACCGCTTCCCTGTATGCTTAAAAGAAGACAGATCAGTAGTCTCTCTGAACATATGCTGCCGAAATTTCAATGTTGGTCTTGGAACAACATTAACAAATAAAACTTGATGGAAGTAAATGGACTGCGACCCAACTACCAATAGCTAAGCCTACTTGGAGAAAATGCCGCTCCTAAGTTGTCTCAATATAAAGTGATACTGATGCATCTTGGATTGGTCTAACTCTTGGAATAGTTTCTAATGAGAATGTTCCCATGGATGCAATACGCATCATTCTTTCTCTGGCCGTCTATTTGGTAGCCTGGTAATACTTACATTAAATGTAGTTTAGTATGCAAATGTTGCAGGACAAGTGGAGGTGCTACGCTTGTTACACTATCTGCCAGAATGATAAGGGATCAAATCAAATTATCTCACCCTCTCGGATCAAATTCATAGACGCTTAACTGGTAAAGAGCCTGTCAAGAGGTTAAAAAGTGAGATTCTGGTCCAGTTTTGTCAGTTTAGCCTCTCGGCCAGTACTGACAGAAAATTAGGTATTTACCTAGGCTAGGAAGTTTTCGACAGCACTTCTTGCAATTAGAGAGGATATCTGACCGATATAGGCAATTGGACTAAGTAAAACGGCCGATCTTAACATAACCAAAAGCTGTTCCCTGGAGAAGGCAGCTAGAGCCATCAAGGTCCCCTGCAAGAAAACACTTTAGTTGCTTACAAATGCTTAAATCTGCACCCTAACGCGGCTTCTAAAACAAAGTCGATTTTGAAATTGAGCGGAACCCACCTGGGAGTGGCCAACATAGTGCAGCTTCTGCGCCGTTTGATCGTACACATAGTTGAACACGGCAGGAAGATCTGAAGACACCAAATTATCCCATGTCCAGTCCCAGTAAGCCTACGAGGAAAAGAATGGACTTTCCATTAAAGAAACATAGGAAGGCCGTCGCAACCAAATTTTCGGGTGCATCACCTAAAATTAGGCTAATGGATTGCTAAGTCTAGACTTAGCTCAGGCTCTCCCAAGCCCATACCAATTCACAACTTAGGTTCAAGTTCTTAACATGCAGATGATTTTCAATCAGGAGTCGCCACTAATATATTTTTGGTAGATTGATTAGATACTAAGTAAAATAATGAGAGAATTATTTTACTTCTACGAACAAGAGATTTATGAGTTCGGGGACTTGATTACGTTAGATTTCTCTAATGCCATTTTGGTACTTTTTCTTTATTTTGAAAAATGTTTGGCAAGCAGTTTGAATTGATTTTAATTTACTTTCTCAACAAGTGAGGTGATCATGCGGGTGCGCAAACCACCGATTTAACACCCAAATAAAGCAATAAATAAATTACGGGACTTACCTTGTAACAATAAAAGTATATCAATGTTAGATCAGAATTCACATCAACGGTCCTAGATATGATTTCTAATTAACACGCAATCATTTATTTTTTTTAAGATTTTCTCTTATTTAAATGAAGTCTAGAAAACTACGTGCAATGCAATGCAAGTGCAACCTACATGCATACTATATGTCACGCAACGTTTATTAAATGACCTAATCTAATGACATGCAATTTTCTAATTAAATGGACCTAGCAACAATCACTAAATGACATGCATTTCATAAACCTAATTCTATATGATATGCGCATGGTATTTTTGTATTTTTTATAAAAATTGGTAATTAAAAATTACTAATAATAAAAATCTAACTAAAGTGAGATATTATCTATTTTAAGTTATGAAATAGACTAATTTGAATCCTATCTTAACTTTGAAATTTATCTCAACATGTAATTTAATTCAAAAATATTGTCTAACCGAGATACCATCTAAACATGCATTTTAATATAATTAGAAAAGAATCTAACTATTCTATCATGCAATTCTATCTAGGAAATCAATTCTAATCTACATGATATGCAAATGCAATTTTTTTTTTTTTTATTTTTGGGATAAATAAAGCAATTAAAAGATAAGCATCAAATCATTCACGGTCATCAAAAACATTATCCATTGTTTGAATTAAAAAAAATATCTAATCAATTTGAATATTTCGTTAATAAAATCGATAAATTGATCTTAAGCCTTAAAGATCAAGATATCAATTTTATTCCCGCGTGATTAATTATTCCATTTAAAGCCTTACAGATGGAATAAAAAATTGACATGCGATTGCGGATTAGGCAATAAATCCTACTTGGGAATGCGCTTATCATTCAAATATGCATGTAAGTTACTGAAAAGCATGTTTTAGGCAATAAAATATCTAAATCAAATTTAGATATGATGATTACCTAATTCCGCAAATGATATTACCAAATTTGGACCGAGTGGAATCTGCTCAACGGGTGACCGGCGGTGCTTGGTGGTGCTTGGCCTCGGTTGATGGCGCGGTGAGGATCGGGTCTTTGCGACTCACGGACGGACAGGATGGTTTGGCATCGGTGCCTCCCTGGAAAATCTATTTGAATATTGAGTTTGCAAACTTGGACTGACAGGCGGTTCGGCTCGGACAGATGGTCGGCAATGGACTGAGTGTGGCCGATGTTGGTTGGTTGCTCGCGATGGGGGTTCCTCGGTGGCTGCCTGCGGTCTTGGAGTAGCAAAGCAGGAGATGTCGGTGGTTTGCAGCTTCGTCGCTGGGCTGTCGGCGCACAAACTAGCTGTTGGGCGCTCGAAAATTTGCCGGGAAACCTACCGAAAATATCAAGAGCGCGCCCATTTCGACCAAGAGCTTCGTTGGCCGCTGCTTGACTGTGAAACGTTGACCAGGAGACCGCGTAGATATGCTGGTGGAATTGCTTGACACCTGAACTCCTTGATGATTGCCGAGGGACTCTGCTGGATCATCGAAATGGAAGAGAACCGCCGGAGAGCAACCGAGAATAGTCAAACTTGTGGACGTATGTCGTGAATGTGCTCTCTTCCGTGGCCGTGTGTTTCAATTGTGTGGCCGACCCCTTTTATATGCATGCACAAAGCCCCCCACCAAGGAAAGAAAATGTGGTAAAATATTATAAAATCTTCGCTTTTGTTTTTCTTTCCTTTTGGGGTGCGCTCAAAATCTGCGACTTTCACATTTTCAAACGAAAAATATATCACGCCATGTAAGCTCCTTGCCGATGTATTGCATGAATATATAAAACGTCGACTACCATATCATCATTTCTTTTTATTCCTTTTCATTAGTCAAATTTTCCTTTTATGCTCTTGAACGAATATTGACACAATATTTCTTTTGGTCTTGTTCCGATTGTGAATTTTCCTCCAAATATTTGACAAAGATATTCATTTCTTGTTTGAAATAAAGAAATATCACATCAAAGAATATAATGTCTTCATATCTATTAAGCTTAAAACCATTTGTTCGAGTCCATCCACCATCGTCGATCCAATGCAAATGCAATAATAAGAAAAATGAATATACCTAATTATATGCTATGCAATTATATTTTTTTTAAGGCTTAAAATTAACTCCTAATTTTTTAATGTGATAAATGACTAAACGGATCGCTAAAATTTAGGTGTCAACAAAGGCGAAAGGGGAAAATCCGGTACTAAAGTGGCAAATGTTTGTTACCGGATCGTCAGGACTAAGCGACCTATGTCCATGGCTATATTTGGTTCCACAGGTGTTAGCGATCCGCACATCGAAATTATCATCCGCTAAGAGGAATGCCAGCGATTTGTCCGCCGGCAACAGCAGCCACGTTATTCCGTCCTATCACCAAAACACAACATGTTATATCTCTTAGAAAAAAAAAAGGATCTTTTTGGTTAACCTATCTCGTGATAAATTAAATCAACAAGATCCTAACTAAAACGCTATTAGCTGCTAAATTGCCAACCATGAAGACCCCGTGCTGTAAAATCACAGGGCCGTAATTTTCTGCAAGCTCAGGATATAACCATCCTGTGTCGTTACCTGAAAAATTATGCTAACTTACATTGATAATTTTACGTTATGCAGTCACTGCAAATTGGGAATTAAACTGTCGATATGTGATCAAGTATTGGGAGTCAGCAAATTACTGTATGTTCTTCACAGTCATAGTTTTGTGGATCCACCATTAATTGGCAAATACCATTATTATCTGCAACTGCGTCCAAGCTGGACGGGGGCTGCTGACTTCCGAGTGCAGATGCTTTTGTTTATGCTCCTGTGACTGACCGACAGAGAAAAGTCAGCAGAAGAATAATCGTCGCTAAAGCATTCGCCATTTTCAACTCCCTTCAGTGCTTAAAAACACACTTGGACGCCAGCCATTGTTTGAGGACAGTCTAGCGATTGTACCATGGAGGCATCTTCAAGAGAAATCTTAGGATCACTCTACATCCCTCGATGATTACTAGGTGTAATCCGTCAAACATGTCGGCCAAAACATGTGAATTACCCAAAAGCTACAGTTTTAAAGGCTTTTTGTTGTCTGATCACCCGAGGCTTAAGATATAGCTCCAAAAGATTCCATAGGAAAGTAAGTCTGTCCCCTCATTTTGCATACGAAAGCGAAGACATCTTTCACATGGCCAAGTTCCTCCAAAAAAACATTGCAAATCAGCATAGACATTTCCAAGAAGTTAGCCCATTTGATGCAATCAAAATAGAGCGCCTCAACACCGATGAGTCTCTGTCGATGGCGTCTTGTAAGGCAGAACTTCCTCATCTGTCCATGTAATGATATCAAGAGGGAGATATTCGCATAGCAACACGAATAAATTCTTTTAGCAAAAGGTGTTTAGATGATCAAAAGATCACATTAGACTAAAGACACCTTAGGAAATGGGACAGGGAAGAGATTAAGCTACCGAGGCGGTTGTCGTCAAAACCACGTTTCTTGCAAGTTCAAAAGGAGTGTCCAAGTCATCGCACACCAGACTATCCGTGACATAAGAATCTTAAACTGGCCTGACATATATACTAAACATCGTTCTGATAAAAAATATGTAAAACAAAAAAAAAGGTTGCTGTGACCTGTAGGAGATTCCTTCACTAGTCAGTGATGAGCTCTAAGCAAAGAAAACACACTGAAGAATAGAGATCTTGTCTTGTGCCTAATGGCTGGACCTGAAAGCTCTGATTGTTGACAGAGTTGGGTGCCTGGGGACCTCAGTTCGCATATGGAGTTCTGATAGTAAATCCAAATATCCGAACCATGGTGCAACTCCATGTATACACACTATCAGTGGTCCATATCATGAGAACCGATTCGCCCATTGAGAGATGTCGGGTGTTGGGTTCGGTTGTCTAGATCACGGCTAGCCGTCTAGCCCTTCAATCGTAAAACCCGCATGCATTGCACTCCGCCGAATTTGATAGTCCAGATTTTCTCGCTATACCGATGAAAGAATGGTTCTTTGAGAGAGTCATAAGCGAAACATGAGCAAAAAATTTGTAGTAATTGAATCACCTTCCTGGCCGGAGTTACAATCGCATCCATGTTACTTATGTTTATGAGAGTTTCAATGGGACTGGCACAATACTGCTCTTTACATGCGACAACTAACATAGTGTTTATCACTCACAATCTCTCAAAAATAATCTCTCTATCTCTCAAAGAAATTCCCAAATTTCACCATAAGATTCATTAGTTTTGAACATCAACTTATTCTTTCATGGATGCGAATGCCACTTAAACTCAAGGAAATTCTCCATGAATCTTAATCGAAGCCACCAAGTTGGAGATCACATTCTGCACGTCGACGCCATCAACACAAATACTTCAACATGGATTAGGAAATTGTCTCGTTTCTAAACCCTATTTGACATGGTTTGATACAAAAACCTGTCCAAAAAAAATAGATACAAAACCAAGTTGGACTTGCCTTTTCGGAACTTGACTTTTAACACACTTCCATTCGGATTGAATTCCCTTCAAGAGTTCAAACTGAAGAAATAGTTTTAAAATTAACAATTTGGATAGGGTTGTCGGATTGTCCTAAACTTTCAGTTATCTGAAATGGATGCACCCTTCTCCAAATTTAACCAAACATCAATTGAAATCTTAACATGATAGACATTTGGCCAATTTTCTGGAAAAAATCTCATTCCCGCATGGCCACCACGTCAAAATGCATAAACTAAAGGGAAAAAAATTTTCACCACGTCGCTGACCTACTGCAAAACTTACTTGTCACTTTTAACCTTTTCAATTAAAATTTCAAAGATTGGTATTTGTTAATGTGCTAAAAACCATATCTTCAAAACCTTGTACGTATGTGGTCTCGAAATCAATTTCCAAAAATTTTCAAAACTCCTATACAAAAGCTTTCCTAAATCAAGCACAAAAAAGTGGAAAAGAAAAATGAAGCCAATAGGTAACATCTCAGCTGACAGCAAACCAAACCAAACAGTAACATGCCCCAGCAAGTCAAGTGAGCAACGGCCACGTAAGGGGTCTCATTGGGGTACTTTTGATTAAAACTTCGTTTCAATCACTCAGCAGCAGCAGCAGCAGCAGCAGCCACCACCACCCAGACCGATGTACCTTAAAATGGCCTCCCAAAAGAAAAAGTGAAAAAGAGCATTCGGAACAATGGATCATTATTACGTTCACCCGCAGGTCAGGGGTTGGATGTGAAAATGTCTCCTAACCCGACAGTAAAAAGCGAATGCCCAGTACAAAGTAAAACCCCTCATCTCTTCTCTTACCACCCTCCTCCCCCCTTCTTTGTTTTGAAAGAATCCTAGGGTTAAAAAAAAAGCGAGGTTCCCAACACTGTTAATTACTCTCTTGATATCCGACTTGACCCTTGACAGACATACAGACTGTCAAAGATAAGACCAGATTCCTCTCTCCCCCACCCACTTCCTCCATGCCCAACACATCATCAAACAGCTGAATGATTTTACCATCCAACGAACGCCAACGCCCCACACGTAAAAAGTCAGATGGAAAAAGCTTCCAAACGCAAGCATGAACGACTAAAATGGGACGGGTCTACGGCCCCAAGTTGTTCGTATTTATTGAACGGCTGAAATCTGTTGCATTTTCATTCAATGACGAATACTAAAAGGGCATGAGCATGAAATCACTCGGTAAAATGTGCATTGGATTTCAAAAATTGCCCGAAAGCTCTACTTTCCCCGTGCCAGAATTCTGCTGGGGGAGTGACCCGTTCTCCCCCGGGTATCGTGTTTTAAAGAGCAAAAGAGAAAAGAGCAAAAGCATGCTCAACCCTTATGCTTGAGCAATGCATAGCTGCAGGTAGAGTAAATAAAAGAAAAGGTTAGGGAAGGGTGCAGAGCCTCGGAATGCGGGGCCTCTGACGCAAATCCCAGGCTTTGCAAGAATCCCCATTAAGCCCCCCTCCCCATGCGCATTCAATGCCTCTCATCGACAAACACTACCTCCACCACTCATCACCACCGTCCTCACAAAAGCCCTCCCTCCATTCTCAACCGTCTCCATCGTCTTCTCGGCATGTCCCCTTCACATTCTAAGGTCAAAAGACACGCTCATGTCCACCAGAACCTCACTTGCTATACAATGTAGGCTAATGGGTCAATATGCTCAAAGCAAAATGACTGTCCTTTGCCCTTGAACAAGCAAGTTCCTGACTTTGAATCCTAACTCATCTTCTGTCCATATGTATGACACATCGTGCAGTGCACAGTGACCCCCCCAAAAAAATCAAGTCTTGTTTTCGTCAAGGTCCCAAAACAATAAGCAGAGAAACAATGGCAACCAGGAAAAAAAAAAAAAAAAAAAAACAGAGAGGGAGAGACCAATGCAGAACAGAAGAAAGAGGGGACCGCATTGAGTCATAAGGATTATTCTTAGCCAAAAAGGAGATGACATTTTTGTACACGCAGATCAACAAGATCTGAGTAGCAGAAACATAAATCTTCTATCCGAAAGCCCATCAAGTTTCATGGACAAAAGCATATAATCTACAGGAGATCTAAAAATAAGTAGATTATCTCTGGAGAAAAAAAGAAGAAAACAAGATTGCCCGAATCTCTCCACTTTCTCTTTATCATTCTTCCCGGAACGCGATACAAGATTTAGAGGTCGTAAAGTGGTGGAAATACCCCCAAAAAAAAAATAGAAGAGAAAAACTTGATATCAAATCCTGGTCGTACAATGGATCAGAGGCGCAGGGCAGTGGCGCGAATCTCCTCACCGTCGAGATCCGCGTCCTCCAACGGCGGAGGCAGGTTCAGATCGAACGGCAACGCTCTCCGGAAGCACGAGGGCGCCAGCACGTAGCAGTCGTCCACGTCGTCGACCACCGACGACGACGAGTCGCAGTCGCTCCGGCAGTCCTCCGGCGGGGCCCTGGGGGCGACCACGACCCTGGGGACCGCCGGGGCCGGATGCGAGACCCGGGGACCGCTGTACGACTCCACCGTGCTGCTCAGGCTGCTGCTCGTCGGCCGATTGACGTGGAAATCCTCCGCGGGCGGGCCGCGGCGCCGCCGGCCGCGGGGCCGGGGCCGCGGGCGGGGCCTGGGGAGGAGCGCCGCCGCCGGGGCCGGCGCGGCCTGGGGCAAACCGGTGAGCGGGTCGAGGGGGAAGTTGGTCTTGGCCTTGGGCCCGCGGAGGGAGAGGGCGGCCTCGTCGTAGGCGCGGGCGGCGTCCTCGGCGGAGTCGAAGGTGCCGAGCCAGATTCGGGCCTTCTTCCACGGGTCCCGGATCTCGGCGGCGAACCTGCCCCAGGGCCGCCTCCGGACGCCGCGGAACCGGTGCTCCCGCTGGGCGGAGTCTGGGAAATTCTGGGTCGTCGGGATCGGATCTGCGGCCGTCGCGGCGGGTCCGGTCTCGGGCATGGATGAGAGAGGCGGCGAAGGACCAAGAAGCGACCTTTACCCCCCTCCCCTTTCCTCCCCTCTTCCCCCCTCGGGGAAGGATTCCGGAGCAGACGGCGGAGGACGAACGGATGTGGGAGGCCCCGGAAAAGGTCCCGCCGGCGAAAACCTCGACCGCCGCCGCCTTCGATGGAGGGTTTAGTTTCCGGGTCGCTCCATCTCTGCGCGCCGATGGAGCTTTTCTTCTTCTCCTTCTTCTTCTCGCGTTCTGTTCTTGTCGTTGATCCTCGCCTGCTTTATTATTCCGCCCTCCCTTCTTCTTCTTCTTTTTTTATATATTTATTCCCGCAGAGACAATTATTAAAAAAGAAAAGAAAAGAAAAGAAAAGGGCGAAAACATCCGCCTTGCGAAAAGACGGTTGTGCCATCGTCTTTTCGCCATTCTCGAGCTGCTCGAGTCAGGGATGAGGCGAAATTCCCCGCATTTATTTTTCGAATTTTTCTCGCCATTGATTCTCGAGTCATCGATGAGCGGATGAAAAAGCGTAAATATTCAGCGGCGCGAAAATACGATCATGCCATTCTCGGGCTGCTTGAGTCATCGATGAGGTGGAATTCCCCATTTTTATTTTATTTGTTTCTATGATTCAATTAATTTCATAGAGGAATAAAATATTCCTCGTTCTTCCAAGGCGCCTAAGAAATGTCGAAATCTCTCTATGCAAAATTAGCTCTCTTCTCTTGACAGCTTTCGTTTTTTCTATATTGATTTTAGTTTCGTTTTTCATTTCCGAAAATTAAAAATAACTCATTTTTTGGGGGGCGATTAATTAGTAATTCAAAAAAATGGCTATTTATTGCAAGCAATGTATTATGTGGTCCTTTCTGTCAAATAATTGTTGCTTCTGATTTCCGCCTTCCTGCCTCTTGGGTCTTGGCAATTCTGTCGATTTAAAAGCATGCTGCAGCCCCCGGGACTAGCAACCTTTTACAAATACAATTTCTTTTTTGGCACAACTCCCTAGAAGAAATATGCTAAATCCACCTAGATTTTAACGCATTTCTTTCTATTAAAAAAAACCAACTTAAGGTCGAATTTCAAATCTAACCTCCTCGTTAATTTTTTGTCCTAAGTCACTATTGATGGGCCGACATGCCATTGACACATTATCACATTAACAATAAATTAATGTCATATCCGCTATTGATATGGAAAATCATAGCAACCGAAGCTTCATTATTATGGTTAGGGCTCAGAATCTTCAATTCGTTTAATAGAGGTCGATGCTCGATCGTGCTCTATTACACACATACTTGTGATCAATCTGCATTCCTAATATGTACTCTCTCACACAAACTTGCGCTCGATTGCTTGAAGGAAGTGGTTTCAATTTGGGAATCTATTCCTCCTCCTCATTCAGGTTAGTTCGGTCAATTAGAATTGAGCAACTCATCATACTCAATTTGTTCCGCAACATTATAATTCCAGAGCGATGGATTGGTGCTCTTTCAAGGAATTGGGCCATTCTCTTTGCTGCCCCCCTTGAATGATAATAGACATCTCTTAAAAAGTAGCAAGTAGATATCAATAAAAATATGAGAAAATCAAACTACCGTTGGAACGACCTCATAATTTTAGAGTTCAATTAAGGCATTTTCGTATCTCTCAATAGCTAAAACAAAATTTCAATTTGGGGCAGCGGGATATTGAAAAAACGGCCGAACCAGGCGACTTTCTCTTGCACTTTTCCTTAATCATCATACCAGAGGTGCATTCCACAATGCCAAGCCCTCAATGCAAACGTAACAACACCAAGGCCAAGAATTCTCCACCACATAAAAATTTCCTCGATTCAACGTCATCTTTGTTGCCAGCTTATCAACCTCGCAACGAGGCTCCTCAAAGTCTTTTGATTGAGGCTTTTTTGAAACCTTAAATTATCATTTGACAAAAATAAAATTATGCTTGAGACTTGATTGAGGGTTTTTTGAAACCTTAAATTATCATTTGACAAAAATAAAAGCTTAAACTCCCAATCAACCAAGAGCTGAAACGTTCAGTCTTGTTTCTACATTATAAAATTAGTAATTTGAAAGATGATTTCATAACAGTGTTAGTAAGTTTTCTTTTAGTAATTTAGATTTCATTCACAACAAATCACAAAGCAGGCCAAGCAAACGTGCTACAAGCTCAATAAAATGATCAAACTAAGAGTCCCAATCATCAATTCTGCAGTTGCAATCCAAGTATTATGCCTTTTTATAGATACCTTTCTTTGAATATTGAAAAAATGCAAATCTTATCTCTATTCCTCGCACTCCAGAAGAGGAGTTAAGGAAGAGTTGACAACAAAAGAGGAGTTAACAACTATTCCTCGCACTCCAATTATAGTAAAGAACTCCACGCTAAGAGAACTTGATCAACAAATGGGGGAATGCCTTTCCTCTAAAAACATAAGCTATACTTACGTGTGCCGAAAAAAAATATGTTTATTTTTGTTCGCTTACAACGTTATCACAAGCATCAGTGTTCAAAAAGAGGGCGGCTGCCGGCGATGATCGGGGTGGAACTTGGACTGAGCAGGGTAGATTTGGAATAATGCCAATGCTTATTGCTTTAATTAATTTAATCTGATATTGCTTCTTCCTTTTTTCCGCCTTGGAGATTATAATAATAGTAGGGGTTAAGTTAATTTAGCTTCAACAGTCGCTTTCCACTATCTGTCTATTTTTGAAAGCAATTGAAATTTTATTGATTTGCCCGTTTTGTTTTGCTTCAATATCTCAAATTTCTTTTCTATGCGTCCGTCGATATCAGAATGAAGGTCCCATCTTTTATATTTCATATCGGGAGCCCCTGTCTCTCTCTCTCTCTCTCTCTCTCTCGAACAATATAGCAAGTTTACATTTAATATTAAGTTTATGTATAGTTGGACCAAAACCTAATAATTTTGCCTTAGAGTTGGTATTATAAGACGGTAATAGTGATCACTTGAAAGTTATTGAGGGATCGCATGATTTTGTCAAGACAATGCAAATAAAGAAGGGAACCCTCTTGGTTCGTGTCATGCCTCGTTGTTGCGATTTGATCATGGACATATGGTTCCTTTCAATGGATTCGCTAAGACCTATCAAATGGATGGATTGAAAATAGTATGACTCAAATTGATCAATTTTCACGCAATACAAATTTAGCAACCCATATCAGGGTCGATTTATAATGCTAAAGTATTTTCATATTTAAATCAATTTAGGGAAAGCTTATTCCTTATGATTTTTTTAAACTATATTACTAAAACACTTCCATACGAATACAAATCTAAAGAACTATTTTTATAACTTTAAAGAAAATAAAAATTGATTTTTTTTTTCCTTTTCCTTTTCTTCTAAGTCTTGCTAGAGCCAACCCACAACCAACCCTTGCCAATCCAAGAGAGGGCTAACCGACCCTTGCTAATAGATTTAGGCAAGGGTGGGGCCCTCACCAATGAGCGGTGAGGGTCGTGGTCTCACCTATGGGCAATGAGGGTCGATTAGCCCTCGCTGAACTTAGGAAAAAAAAGGAAATGAAAAAACTAATATGAAAAAGTGGAAAAATATAAAAATTGGCCTGACATCTCTTTAGCCAAAGGCCCCAAGTCCATTTAATATGTGTTGGAAATGAGTTTGTTTTTCTATTTTTTTCATATGGGTTAGAAATCTATTAGTTATCTACCCATTTAAACTCATTAAATTGTCAAGCAACCCGTTTACAACTCATTAAAGCCTGCTTTTATAACTTAAGGCAACCCATTAATGATTAATCTTTCCGAATATGGGTTAAAATATAGGTTGTAGACCCATTTTGCCATCTCTAGTTTTGTTATGCTCTCTAAAGCTCGAGTGCAATAGTAAGAGATCAAACGAATCAAATCACGAATACTATGTGCTGGATTAAACTTTGTTAGAATTTACAAGATACATGCTACGGATATAACAAAAATCCTCTTTTTAAACTTGGCAATGGCACTTAAGTGGAAAATTGTCCAAAAAATCCTCAACTCATTGTGCTATAGCCAATTCAGCCTAAAATTTTCAATCTTGCTAATTTAACCCTAAACCTTTCAATTATGTAAATTTAATCATTTAAATTTTAATGATTTGGAATTGAGTCCTAAAACCTTTCAACAACTTACTATTTTAATCATAAACTTTTCAATAGTGTCAATTTAATCATAAACATTTTGATAACTTGTCAATTTAGTTATTTTTGGCTAATTTTGGCCATATATCGTTGACGTGGGCATTTGCTAGCAGTCAGCCATTCTATATGGCATAGTCAGTACTAACGTGAACAAATTTTATATTTTTTTAAAATCCTTTTTTTCCTTTTCCTTCACTTTGGTCTATGCCCATTGATGAGGGTTGAACCCTCCCTTGATTTGGCAAGTAAGGCAGGTCCTCATTGAATTTGGCAAGGTTAGCGATCACCCAGGCCATGAGGGTCAAGAAATTGCTAGAGATCTAGTGAGGGCCATGGCACTCTCGTTGGTCCTTGCTTGTGGCCGTGTGTCGACCATGGCCAAATATTGGCCACAAGTCAAAGGGAAATTGGACCATTCTTTTTGCTACTTCTGTGAATGATAGTAGGAACCTCTCGAAAATAGCAAGTGCATATCAATAAAAATAAGGGAAAGACATATTACCATCGAAATGGCTTCATAATTTTAGAGTCCAGCTAAGTTATTTTCATATCTCTCAACGGTTAAAACGAATTTTCAATTTTGCCGGTGGGACATTGAAAAATAGGCCGAACCAAAAGACCTCCCACGCTTTTCCTAAATCGTCACACCAGAGTTGCATTCCACAATGTCAAGCCCTCAACGCGAAGGCCAAGAATTCTCCACCAGATAAAAATTTCCTTGATTTAACATCATCTTTGTTGCCAGCTTATCAACCTTGCAACGAGGCTCCCGAAAGTTTATAATATTTTCGTTATGCTTATAGTTATGCGCGCCAAAAAAGAAATTATATGTTTATTTTTCGCGCACTTACAAAGTTATTACAAGCATTAATGTAATCGACGCTATGGCCAAAGCAATAGCTCAATGAATTGTTCACAAAGAGGGCGGCTGCCGGCAATGACCGGATCTGAACAAAGAATGGGCAGGGCAGACTTGGAATAATGCCAATGCCTATAATAATATTAGGGGTCAAGTTAATTTAGCTTCAACAGTCGCTTTCCACTATCTCAGTAGTTACCGCCTTATCAAACGTGACCAGGGCCCATGGGCCCTCGGACAGCTCTTTGTGGAGTGCTCCAGCCTTCTGACGACACGACATGATGTGTCCCCATCCCATTGCCCTCCCGAATCCAATCAAGCTACGGATTGGGTAGCTAAAGCCCATCAGAACGAGACACTTCTCGTTAATTGGCTTTCCAAGCCCCCCAATCTCTTTGGGACCCTTTAGTTTTGAGTCTTGCTATCGTTGTTCGCTATATATAGCCGTTGACTGAATAAAATGACTTGTCCATTTCGACAAAAAAAAAAAAGCAATTGAAATTTTATTAATGTGCCCGTTTTGCCTTGCTTCGATATCTCTAATTTTTTTTCTATGCGTCCGTCGATATCAGAATGAAGGTCCCATCTTTTATATATTTCACACCAGGAGCCTCTCATTCTCTATAGAACAATATACCAACTGTGTACTAAAAATAAATTTATGAATAGTTGGACCAAAAAACCTATGAATTTTGCCTTAGGTGTGTGAGGAAATGTATATTTACGAAATCAAGTCACTATTATAACATGGTAATAACGATTGCACGAAAGTTATTGGGGGATCGCATGATTTTGTTGGGACAATACAAATAGAAAAATGAACTCTCTTGGTTCGTGTCATGCCTCGTTGTTGCGATTTGAGTAGGGACATATGGTTACTTTGGATGGCTTTGCCCTGCTCACTCAAAGCTTGAGCGTGTTTTTAAGAGATCAGACGAATCGAATGATAAATGTTATGCAATAGATAAAATGTTGTTGGACTTTGTGAGATACAAGAACCACGATTACAAGCAGGCACATCCATTTTAAAATCGTGATTTAATCATTTCAGTCAATTTTGATTGAAAATCGTTGACTATAACGTTTGTCGATAGCCAGCTATCTTATGTGGCGTGAATGGCACTAAGATGAACAAATTTTGTATTTTTTAATAAAAAAACCTCTTTTTTTTTTTTTTTTTTTTTTTTTTTCTTTCACTTTGGCCTACGGCTGTGGCTGGTGATTGGTCATAGACAAGGGTCGAACCCCTGCCAAAGGCCATGAGGGTTGTTGAGCCCTTGCTAGATTCGACGAGGGCTGCAACGTCCTCACTGACCCTTGCTCGTCGCTAGTGGTTGGTCATGGCCGAATACCAGCAATAGGCCAAAGGGAAAGAAAAGGAAAAAAAAAATGCAAATTTTGTTCACGTCAATGACGGTCATGCCACGTAAATAGGCTCGTGATTGATCGATGCTTACGTCAGCGATTTTTGATCAAAATTGGTTGGAATGACTAAATTGACAAACCATCAAAATGTTTAGGACTAAATTGGTGTAGTTGAAAAATTTAGAACTAAATTGATATAATTGAAAATTGAATTGGCCGTTGTACAATATGTATAAGATTTTTTGGATAATTATCTCGAACTTTGGCTATGTTTCATGGAAAGAAGGCTAACATTTTGTGAGAAAAACATTAGAGTGCCAAAACTTTTGTATAGTGCTCACTTAAGTGCCAAAACTTTTTTTCCGCTCACTTGAATGTTACAAATTTAAAAAATCGCTTATTTAAGTGTCATTTTCGATTTGCTTTGTTTGGAAATTCGACATTGATGCCTATTGTCCAAACTATACCGATCGTTCAACGTACCAGTTGTTCGATGTGGCTTTGCCGGCGTGAAGTGGACAATTTTTAAATATTTATTATTATTATTTTTTGAATTTTGATTTTTTTTGAATTTTTTTTTGTCTTTCTTTTCTTTAGGGTTGGCGAGGGTCACTAGCGACCCTCGTTGATTGCTAAACCCTTGCTCTTAGTTGCGAAGGCCCTAGGTGAGTCCGCAAGGGCCCTCGCTAGGTTGGGGTGGTTGCAAGCATCGCCGCCTTGCTTAAGGTCGATGAGGTTTTGATGCCTCGCCCATGGCCTTCGCGGCCAAATCTGAGCAAGAGCTGCCTCACCCTTGCCGCGAAGGCCATGGGCGAGGACGTCGTAGCCTTGTCAGCTGTAGGTGATGTCGCCCAGTGCTAGCGAGGCCGTGAGGGCCCTTACTCACTCTATGCAGCGTCGCCCATGATTGCCTAGAGTCAATGAGGGCCCTTGCGGCCTTGCTAGCAATCAGCGAGGCCTACACGGCCTCGCTTAGTGCCTTTGCAGCTGAGGGCGAGGGTTTTACGCAACCCTCGCCAGCCCTAAAGAAAAAAAAGTCATAAAAAAGCAAAATAAAAATAAAAACAAAAAAATTAAAAAAATCCACATAGAACATTTGGTCGGAAATAGTATTTATATGGGCATTTACTCGATGTGATGCTTAAGTGAGCGAAATTTTTTTTTAGTATTTAAGTAAATATCATATGAAAGTTTTGACACTTCTAATTTTTTTTTCGGGAAAATGTCAGAAATGGTCCCTATACTTTTACTTAATGTGCAATTTCGTCCATGAACTTTCAATTTGCTCAAATTAGTTCTTAAACTATTGATGAATGTCCGATCTAGTCCCTGAACTTTTGATCGGCTCAAATTGGTCCCTAAATTATTGATAAATGTCCGATCTAGTCCTTCATTAGTGTTTTTTTTTTTTTTTTTTTTTTTTTTGCTTCTTCTCTCTTCCCTCCGCTGGCTTCGGCGGAGGGAAGCCGGCGTTTGGCGAGGGAGCCCCTCGCCCGACGCCGGGTGCTCCCTCGCCAGATCTTGTGAGGGAGCCCCTCCCTTGACGCCGGCGAGGGAGCCCCTCGCCCAACGCCCGGCGAGGGCAACCCTTGCCGACGCCGGCTTCCCTCCGCCGGCTCCGGCGGAGGGAAGAGAGAAGAAGCAAAAAAAAAAAAAAAAAAAAAAAAGGAAAAACAATAACGAAGGACTAAATCGGACATTTATCGATAGTTCGAGGACCAAATTGAGTCGATCGAAAGTTCGAGGGACTAGATCGGATATTTATTGTTGACACCTAAATTTTTGGGTTGATTTAAAAAAAAAAAATAATAACACACATGGCATTTAGTTTAGAAACATTTTGTTTTATTTTATTTTAGACTGTCGAAAGGGAAGATTTTTCACATATTCCATTAAGACTTTTCACATATACTATTTTGTGCGAAAAGGGAATTTTTTGGATAGAATATGTGAAAGATAAAAAGGGAATATTGCGCGAGTTGGGTATATTTCAACGACATATTTAGGGGTATCGTGCGCAAGCAAAAAAAGAAAAAATATATGCCGTGAGGATACATTTTTTGGACCTATAAAATACACTGCGCGCAAAGTAAAAATGGAGGCTCTTTCTTTTGGGTGAAAAAGTACACAAAAGTGAAAAGTTAGAAACAGTGACGTGAGAGAGACCAAACCGAAAAAAAAAAAGTGTCGAAACAAAGTGCCGAAACCCTAATCGGCCTTTGTTCATCTTCCTCGAAGAGCAGCCGGCGCCGCTGTTGCTCACCGCCGGCGGCCTCCGTCCGCGAGCGCTGCGCTGTCCCGCCGCCGTCGCTCGCCCTCTGCGCAACCTCGACGCCCGGCTCGCACCTCCTCGACGCCGCCTCGTCGTCGCCGATTTGCAGCGCCCCCGGCTCCACGATCTGCTTGCTCCGCCGATCTCGCTCTTGATCCCCCGCGATCGTGACCCGGCGGATTCCGAGCCGGCTTGCCGCCCCGCCTCCTCGTTCGCTGCTCGTGGCCCCCCGACGCCGCCGGTCCGGATCCGACGCCATCCACGCTCCGCCCGCGACGCCGCCCGTCGATCTCGTTGAGCCGCCCGACGCCGTCTCCGCCTTGCCTCGCCCGCGCTCGGAGTCCCTCGCCCGCGACGCCCGCACCTGCACCCACGACGCTCCCCCGTTGCCTCGCCACCATCGCGCCGCTCCCGGTGTCCTCGCGAAACCCTCGCCGGCGACTTCCCCCAAAACCGGCGGCCAAGATTTTCTTCTTTTTTTTTAAAAAAAAAAAGAAAAATTTTTATTAGGTATTTTTGCTTTACTTTATTAGGCAAGTTTAGGTTTTTCTTTTTATGTTTTTTTTATTATTATCCCTTTATATGTCGTTTTTGGTTGAGATACCTATCTATGCATAATTGGAAATCTTTATATATCACCTGATTCGCAACCGCGCCAGGGTTTTTTATTTCATCTATAAGGCTTTAGATGAAATAATTAATCAAGTGGGAATAAAATTGATATTTTGATCTTTAAGGCTTAAGATCAATTTATCGATTTTACTAGCGAAATATTATCCCTTGATCTGAACGATGTGTGATATTTTTTTATTTTTTTTGAGGTAATTTTGATGGACTTGATTGCTTTATTTATCTTGAAATATGTCTGAGTTAGAATACTGCATGTTTTAGAATTATTTGCATATTTAGGCTAAACATTCTATTTATCATGAACTTTCAAAATAAATAAATAAAAAAAAAATCAAATCAATCAATTTAGGTTGCTAGATTTTAATTTGGATTTGCATGTTTAATTATTTGGCTATTATTAATTTCGAAATTAAAAAAAAAGAAAAAAGGAAAAATAACAAAAAAAATCATCATGTATATGTCATGTAGAGTTAGGGCATCTTTTGCACGTCATTGCATATTAGGGTAAAATTGCATGTAACTTAATTCTAGATAATATTTTTTAAACTTATTATAAGTTTAGACATAGGATAAATTGCATTCTAGGATTATTTGGGTTAAGATAATATTTTAGTTTAAATTAGGATTTAGCTTAACCTAATTCCTAATATAAATTGAATAGGATCTTAATCTAGCTAGATAATCTTCACATTTTTCTAATTCCGAATTTCATAAAAAATACAAAAAAATGTCTTAGAATAAATTAGTTTCAATCTCTAGGATAGATTGCATTCTCTTAAGGAAAAAGAAAAGAAGAATTGTCATATGCACGTCATTAGGGTTAGATTCATTGAGATGCATGCCATTTAGTATTTTTACTAGGCCCATTTAATTAGAAAATACATGTCATTTGAATTAGGTCATTTAGTTAATATTGCATTGCATATTGCATGATTTTCATCAATTAAGTGAAAACAAAACAAAAGTTGCGTGTTAATTAGAAACCATACATAGGGTTGTTGATGTGGATTTTAATCTAACATCGCGAGATGCTTTCGTTGTTTTGAGGTAAGTTTGCAATTTATTCATTGCTTTCTTGGGTGTTAAATTGATGGATTGCGCACCCGCATGATCGCCTCACATGTTAGGGAAATAGATTTAAAATCAATCCAAGCTGCTTGCCAAACATTTTTTAAATAAAGAATGGTACCGAAAGGACATTAGAGAAATCTAGTGTAACCAAGTCCCCGTACCCATAGTCTCGGTTCGTAGGAGTAAAGTAAACCTCCCTTTGCTTTACTTGGGTTTCTAATCGACCCACCAAAAATAGATTAGTGGCGACTCCTAATTGAAAATAATTTGCATGTTAAGAACTTGAACCTAAGTCGCGAATTGGTATGGGCTTGGGAGAGCCCGAGTTAAGTCTAGGCTTAACAATCCATTAGCCAAACCCTAGGTGGTTCACACCCGAAAAATTGGTCGCGACATTTATCAATAGTTCAGGGACCAAATTGAGCAAATTGAAAGTTCAGGGACGAAATTGCACATTAAGTAGAAGTATAAAGACCATTTGTGATATTTCCCCTTTCTTTTTCCAAACATTTTTGATATCTCTCCATCCCTCTCTCCCCCTCTCTCCGTGGGATCCGAGAGCGATGAAGATGGAAGCGCAATTAGCTTGTGGCAGAAGGGGCAAATGTAAACGCGTCTCGTTGGAGCAAATGAAAACGCGGGCGTCCACACCTTGCCCCCGAGGGGATCGGCCTTTCCGACTACGAAAGAACAACGTGCTGACTTGGGGAATTGGGGGCCCACATGGGGCGGCCCTTTTCTCTCGCTCGCTCTCCGCCGTCCGGGCTGATTCCATTCGATTCACCCGTGTTCCCAATTGCCGTGTTCATGGCTTTGGCTTTGGCCAGGACTAAACCCCCATCCGCATTCCCCGACCTCTCCTCCTCTTTTCCATTTCCCTTTTCTCTTTATAGAATTTCGCGATGTACATTAGATAATACTGAAGTTCCTTTCCCAAATTCCCTTCTACATGAGAAAATATCCGGTGATTTCAAATTACCACAGGGAAAAGTACCAAAAAAGTCCTAAACCTTTTAACATTGATACCAATTCAATCCATCCGGCCAATTTTAGCAGGCCGGTGCTGACGTAGACGTCGGCCCGGTGGCCGGACGCTGACGTGACAATTTTTATGATTTTTTAATGATTTTTTCACTTTATTATTATTTTTTATTAATTTTTTTTTTCCTTTTTCCTTTTCTTTTCTGGCGGTGGCCGCGAAGCCCTCGCTAGCTGCCGGTGGGGGTCGCGGCCCTCGCTCGGCCTCGCCCGCGGGCTACCCGGCCCTCGCCTGCCCCGGCGATGGCCACCATGGCCTCGCCCGTGGCAAGGCCGGGCGAGGATGGCCGCGCCCGATTCGGGCGAAGTCGCCTCGCCGGCGGCCGGCGAGGCCATGGCGGCCATCGCCGGGGTGGAGGCGAGGGCCGTGAAGCCCTCGCCGCCTCCCGGCGAGGGTCGCGGCCCTCGCTCGGCCTCGCTCGCGGGCTTCGTGGCCCTCGCGCCTCCCTCCGCCCGGCGATGGCCTCCATGGCCTCGCCGGTGGCCCTGGGAGAGGTCCGGCGAGGACTTAGCGGCCCTCGCCCAGTGGCCGGAAAAGAAAAGGAAAAAGGAAAAAAAAGAAAAAATTTGAAAAAATCATTAAAAAATCATAAAAATTGCCACGTCAGCGTCTGGCCACCGGCCGCCGTCCACGTCAACGCCCGGCCGGCCAAAATTGGCCGGATGGACCGAATTGGTACCAATATTAAAAGGTTTAGGACTAAATTGGTCTAATTAGAAAGTTTAGGATTGAATTGGTACCAATATAATATGTTTATGACTTTTTTGGTACTTTTCTCAACTGCCACATTAGCAACTGATGTAGCGCGTATTTTTTTCCTTGTATCCACTTAAAAATTTACATGTATCTTGGATAAAATTAATTTAAATTGATTTGAAATTGTCTTGTCTAGCTTCGTCTTTCTTATTCATCCAAAGCACTCACCTCAGACGAGTCGCCATGGCTGGTAATGGTGAGGTGGCTCTCCAAATCTGGTCGTCAGCGTAGCTCGTCTAGGTGATGCCATTGGCTCTCCAAATTTGGCCGTCCATGGCCATTGGCATCGCTTGCGAACCTTGCTCTGCCATGGCCGGTGACGTTGCTGGCTCTTTAGATCTGGCCGTCCATGGTCGTCCGCGTCGCTCATCCTCGGATGCTGTTGGCTCTCCAGATTTGGCCGCCGCTCACAAAAATATTTCTTTTTCTTTTTGTTACACGCCATTCTACTTCTTCTTTTTTCTTATTTCCGTCTCCATTCTTGTCATGCGCTATTTTTTTTTTTTTTGTCTCTATCCATGGCGGTTCGCAACCTTTAATGCCCTAGACACGCGGCCTCCATTGCCATTGAGCCTTCTATGTATGGAGGTGATAGCCTTCTATGGTTGCCAAGCTTATCGGTGTGACCAAGATCTCGTCGGCCATGGAGGAGCTACTGAGCTCGAACTGTTTTAAGGGGGATGATGTCTGTCGTGAAGTCGAGCTCGACCAAATCTAGAGGTGGCCATAGATGAGCTTGAATCAGGTGAAGATAGACTAGATAGCTTCAAGGCCACGACTCAGCTAGATTTGGAGGCCCGACCTTTGGGGCAGCGGTGTTCATGGGTGGCCGATGGCTAGTCTAATGTCCATGGTCGGCAGAGCAAGAAGAATTTTTCTTTTTTAATTTCACGTCAATAGACACTTGTAATATGACTGGATGCGAGGAAAAAATGTCTGCCACATAGTATAATAGTTGATGTGGTGCTTTGAAATTATTGAATATTTTTTCCTTCTACGTATTAAACCAAAAATCACCCTTCGTCTCGCTTTCTCCATTTCCTTCTGTATTGCCCCACTTTACAATCAAAAAGGGGATTTATTCGAAATTTACCTCCGTATTATAAGATAAAACAACGATATATAATATATGTATATATATATATATATATATTTTATATATTTATATATATATATATATATATACATATATTATATATATATACATATATTTTATATATATATATATATATATATATATATATATATATATATATATATATAAAATTAGCGCATTCCTTTGGATTCTCCGTTTCATCCGCCGTGTGGACTAGGACATTATCTTTTTATAATCTTGAGGCACAAACATAAAGATCCGACTACTTGGATAAAGCACCTTGCAATACTCGTAAATATAAGGGCATTACTTAAACTCACCAATTTGCCTTTTTGGCATCCTAGGCTTGAGCAAACCTCCAATCCTGTTTTGTCAATGAATAATTTCGAGACATATGATAATGTTAATTATAAAATGTACAACTATTATTTAGAAAAATCGGTCGACTTCATTATTATTATTCATGTAATTTATAAAACGAGTGCCCTTGGGATCTTTATTAGGTTAATCAACATCAGAAAACTTCATAATTTGCAAGCATTAGCATTTTCTATAGAAATCAGTAATCAAAACATAGCGAACTTCGATATTTGGTAGAGGTTACCTTTTCTTTTGTATTTATATCTCATAATCTAATTTCAGATGATAGAAAGAAAACTCAATTAATAACAATTGAAATTTCATAAAAATGTACCTCACTCATGGTCAAGCAGATAATGAAAAAGGCACTTCTCATTAATTGACGCGTGAAACCATAAAAGCATTACATAACTCAATTG
The DNA here is from genome assembly GCA_014182365.1 of Eucalyptus tenuipes. NCBI lineage: Eukaryota > Viridiplantae > Streptophyta > Magnoliopsida > Myrtales > Myrtaceae > Eucalyptus > Eucalyptus tenuipes. Next base: position 20,406,667 of record CM024537.1, read on the forward strand.
CCTTTCTTTAAACATAAAAAGGAAAAAATTCAAATTTTATTGCAATGAATAGGTCTTTTGGCAACCTTGAGAGCATGAATCCGCATAGGCTGTAACCTTCTTCACATCAACTCCAGCTTTCTTGGTGTCTAAATGAATTCAAATATGAAACAAGATATTAAAAAATTATTCACATCAAAATTAGAGTCCAATTTTTTAACAAGAGCACATATATCAAAATCCAAGGAAATGAAACAAATTAGTACGCAACCCATCTCACATTTAAAATACATCAATGAAAAACTAAGAACGAAAACAAGATCATACAATAATTTTCTTGGTTTTAAGAAGTAAAGTCATATCTTTGATCTCATTGCGAGGAATATTACCTGTATGGTCGTTGAGGCTAGTAGACAACAAACAACTGATATTGCAGTGATCTAATGCCGTGAAGGTTAAGGACTTTCTAGAATGATTGAGGAGGCAATTCAAAATGCATAGAAGTTTCGCAAGGCTCAAAGCACAAAATGCTAAACACTTCAATTATGCCCTAAATTAAGCTTGGCATCGGACTGATGGGTGACAACTTCGAGTCCACATCGACGGATGACCACAGTATTAGAGCCGCCACGAGTATCATCGACCCCATTCTTTTGGATGTTGTTACCACGCTGGCCATTCCCACCTAAGCTATTCTTAGCCCCTCTTGAAGAGTATTGAAGATTTATGACTTGGTGTAGTGATGTATTGAGTAGATCAGGTATATCACCTTTATATACTCAGAGATTCATTCAAGTTGCTGAATGAGTTGATTGGATGTAGAAGAGAAAGATTACACTTTCCATTTAATTAGGATATACTTGACATATTATCTAGTTCAATGATATAGAATTATTAGTTGATGATATTTCTCACTAAATTTTAGGGGTAAAAACAGTGGGAGTGCCATAACATTTGTATGACGCTTACTTAAGTGTCAATTTTTTTTTTCGTTCACATAAATGCCATATTGGAGTAAAATCGCTCACTTAAGTGCCACTTTTGGCCACACGTCCTATGTTCATAAAATTCTAAACGCAAGTGAACGTGTCGAACAAGTAATATAATGATGAGAGAGAATATCGTCCCACGGAGATCAATGATTAATAAACTAATTAAATGCTAAAATAGATTAATTCTAAAATTTATCTAACAGATCAAAATATAATTGAGAATAAATTAAAAACAAAAATTGTAGACTAAATGCAGTAAATCAATCAAATAAATATGTTAGAGCATCTGATTTCACCATAACCACTAGATATGAATTTCAAATTGTTGTGGATACAAGAATAATATCAAACATATGATAGCGGAATTTCATAACCTATTTACTATCCTATCTCTAGGTATAGTAAACCTACTCAGTTTATTAATCCACTATATCTCTATGTGAATTAAAATAAACATAAGTGCATTAAAAACTATGAATATTCCCGGTTTACAATGAGTCTTTTGGATCACCTTATCACCAAAAGCTACACAAATAACGCAGTATATTTCTATCCACGTTTAATTCATGGTTATATATTATAATGAGCAATTGCATATTATTACTTCTCATCTCAAACATGCAAATCATATCATTCAAGTTGTGGCCAGTCACTCAAAAGCATTATGCACTATAATATATAACTCACATGAATGAAATCAATTGCAAAATATAAAAATCATGAAATTCACATCATCATGGTTAGGCTACATTGCAGCCCTAACAAAAGAAAATTAGAACATAGTAGAAGAAAAAATAAAAATAAAAATCAAACTCAGCATCTTGAATTAAAGAACAAGAATTCTGTCACCACTTTTGTCTTCTCTTCAAAATACTTGAAAAACTCTTAGAACAATGAAAAACGATCTAACAAAAACCTAACTGCTCTCTCTCAATGTTCTATCAGATGATCTTTTCTCCAAGCAATTGCACATAAAATTCGGGAGTAAATCAGAGGATCTTGATTTGATATCTATCTCCCAACGCTTGTAGATAACATTAGGGAATAAAATCAAGGATTCCCTAATTTGATATCCATCTTCCATTGCTTTTTGATTTGTAGTCCTGATTTTTGCCATTCTTTTCCTTATCTTCTCCATATATCATTATTCTGCATAAACAAGGAAAATTCGAATAATTAGAAGAAAGTCCAAAATTTTCAAATAGATATTGCATTAATTGTTGCCTAAAATAGGTAAAATAACTCTATTTTTATAGAGTTATCATCCTACATGCATTTTTTAAAAATCTTTTTCCTGTTTTTTTTTTGCTTTTTCTGTTTAGGGCCGATGAAGGTCACAAGCAACCCTTGCTTGCCATGAAACCCTCCCCTTGGCCATGAAACCCTTAGGTGAAGCTATCACGGCATCGCCAGTTGCTGGTGAGGCCGTAAGTGCCCTCGTCGGGGCAATGAAACCCTAGCCTAGTCTAGGTAAGGCTATGGGGGCCTCACTTGCTTTGGGCAGCTACAAGCGACGGTCCTCGCGGCCTCGCCCGCTGCCAGCAAGGCTGTGACATCCTGAATTTCCAGTACTGTTTTCAATTGAATAAATCGGGCATTTCATCGACGCGTCTATAGTGCTATTCTCAAAGCCAATCACTTGTAAGATAACTAGACTATCTGGGGAAGTCATTAAAAGATTTTAATGCAATAAACTTGAGAATTGGACCATAAGTCAAGTGCTCAACCGTGCTAGTCTACAAGGGTCATTACAGCATTGTCAAAATCGATAAGAGATCAGGGATATGTTGATTTGACTAAGATGTGTGATCAAAGTGTGGGTGATTCCACCTGATTGCAAAATTTTCGTCATCGGCATTAGAACGATTTTTTGTCGTTTTGGGTACCCTGTGCCCGTAATTAAAACCTTGAGATTTTCATAACCACTTAGAGTCGCCAATATGTCGAGTGGGTTCATAGTGGCTTGAAGAAAATCGACCACGGTTTGCACTAAAAATCTCTAAAAACTACCTAGTAGCCTAGGTTACGCTAAAAATGCGCCTGAGTGAAATTAACCGCGAATTTAAGTCTGATTTTAGAAATTGAAGATTATGTCATGTCAAAATAAATTCTAGGAACATCGACTCAGTCTTAGAAAAATTTTCTGAAACCCGAGACTTTTTGGAAAAAAGTTGGCATAGGACCGTTTTTGTCTAGAAAAAGGCCGGGATCATTTTTGATCGCGTATTTGGAATGTAAGATGGATCCATAGGTGAGGAAAAATATCAATTAGAGCATTGAGATGTCAATTGAATTTATAAAGGCCATATGAGGTTGAATTGAAGATGAAACTATGTCCAATTGAAGCCAAAGCCCCTCAAATTCGTATGCCCCCTTCCCCTAGCTATTTTGGACCAAATCAATGTTGCAAAGAGGGCCTTGATGGCTCATTGAGAGCCAAGGAAGGTGTGCATGGCCATGGATGGGTCAAGGGGACAAAGCATTGGAAGATAAGCAAGTGTGGAGCCCTTGTCTCCTTATCCTTCCAACTCCAACCTCATCTCTTCCTTCTCTCTCTCCCTCATTGCCATCCAAGCCATCTCTCTCTCCCTCCATCCTTATTGTTCAAAGACTACCAGCAGCCAAGGAAGTCGCTGGAGCAGCCACACCACCGTCGGATCGTTTTCCTCCTCTATTTTCACTTCTGCCGGTTTTTGTTCTAGCGGACCTTTCACCAAAGATCTTAGTAAAAAGTAGACTTCTCGGATAAATCAACGAACAAGCTACCAATCTCTGTGATAAGGACATCCAGACCATTTCATCAAGCTCGACCTCGCCCCACACAGAGCCGCTGGCTGTCCGGTACGCTGGCGTGAAGTTACCAGTAGCCGAACCGTCTAGAGCCCTGTCGAGTGAACTGTTTCACATTTTTCGCGAGTTTTTCTCAATTCCGACCCTTCATTTGCCCGTTCCAACCACCAGCACATCCCCCTTTGACCCCAGGAGCCACCAGTTGCCGACCACCCACTCGCTAGAGCTTCGATCGGCCCGTTTTCGCCGTCGAAGCCGCTGGTTTCCTCTTTGCAGTCCAGTAAGCAGAAGCAGAAGCCTAACCAAGCTTGTTTCCCTTCTATTTCAGCAATAACAGAACATAAACTTAGAGGGTTTCCAGCAAGGTGTCGGGCCCGTTTTGGAGGTGTTCTGGGCCTTGAAACCTAGGCCCGCTTTGAGAAGAAACGTCCCCTGCGACGTTCCCGTCGGTTTGATTCGACCCGCTCGTTAAACAAGTGATTTTTTCTCACTAATCCCTTATTAGTATGCTAATGATGCTTATGGATTGATTAGATTTAATTAAGTGCAATTAGGTAGATAGATTAGATTATAGTAATTAAATTAGAGACTTATCAATGCATGTTAGGCAAATAGTTAGTGTAGTTAGCAAGGAAATAGGTCCTAGTATTTATTAAACGAATCTTGAAAATTTTCCGGGTCCGTCTCGGCTTCTAATTGGCATTACGGACCTAAATTGGATTTATTGCATTTATTTAATATTTTTTGTAATTAATTAATTAATTAATTTTCGAAAATTAGGCTAGGATAGCCGACGACCGGAATTTGGTGCTAATTTTAGTGGTACTCTCTGTTTATTTAATTGAGTGCTTGATTGTGCAAATTGAGTGAATTTAGTGGTTGTGGGTATTTATTTCAGAAATTTAATTAAATTTGGTAATTAAGTGAAAAATTACCGAGCGTCAGTCTACAGTGCCAAAAATCTATTTTGTGACTACTGAAAATAGTGGGAGGTTCGAAAGTGAAAATCTTATATTTTGGCTAAGACCGACTGTGTACCCACACACAGGTATTTTTATCAGGAATGATAAAAATGGTGAATTGATTAAATAATCAATTATCAGCATGCTATGAAAGTATGGTTGGTAGCTTCTGGTGAGCAATATTAGATCAGCGGATCGATGGATCTAGCAGCTTCTGGTGAGCATATATAGAATAGCAAATCAATGGATCTGGCAGCTTCTGGTGAGCATATATAATTCTCAGCATACTATGAAAGTATGTCTGGTAGCTTCTGGCGAGCATCTATAATATACTATATCAGAAATTGAGGTAGCTCTTGGTGAGCATATGTATATATTATCTCAGTATTTGAGGCAACTTCTGGCGAGCTATACTATTTATTATCGGCTTATAATAAGCAGTCCTGGGTATGGTCGGACTTATAGATAGTATTAATTGAGATGACCAGGAAATGGTCTACTTCACATGTAATCGACTAGGTCAATTGATCAATGATTTGATCTAATGCGGTGAATTGATGTGATTCCTGTATATCTGATATATACTGACTTGTAGGAAGGAACTGAGGCCAAGGTAAGTCCTCTGACTCGTGTTGTGCTTAGGCAGCCTCTAGAGTGTATTGGCTTTCTAATTGGGTCTTAGGGGGTAGAACTTGCTGAGACGTAATCTCACCCCAGTTGTGGGATAACATTTCAGGAGGAATCTGAGGAGGAAGAACCCAAAGAGGAGGACCCTGATGAGGAACCGGAGGAGGAGTCCGAGGAGGATTCCGAGGATGATCCGGAGTATGACCCGGATGAGGACTGAGACCTCACCTTGTTTTGCAAACTCTAAGTTGTGATCTGATATGTGATAGTAATGACTTGTTAATAGTATTGTAATATATACTATAAGATTTGCTTGTATAAAAGTGTGGTTGTGGTTTTTCAGTTGTGAAAAATATAGCCCTACTTTTCTATCCCATTGTTTTATTGTCTGAGGATTTTATATCTGCTTCCGTATGCGTATTAAAATGAAAGGGTCGACGATGCGTCCTGGACGTCACTATTAATCGACCAGGTGAGGGATGGGTGCGTGCCCGAGGATTGGGGCGTGACATCCCCGTTTAAGTGGTATCAGAGTGGTATTAGAGCAAAGGGATTGGAGTGATAAAGTGCGATGGACCATGGGATAGTGGTAGGAAAGACAATTAAATTCATGTCTGGTGCATGTCGATGCTAGATGATTGGTAAAATTGTTTGTCGTGTGTGTATCGCTCATCTTCTAATCCAGTGTGGATTTGGAAGATAGGTTTCAGTAGAAAAGGTTGAACCATGAACGAGTCGGAGCAGAGGACTCCGAGTAAGAGAACCGGTAGGCCTACGGCTCGGGTTAGGTCGTCGACTAGGGTCGATACCCGAGGAGGCCATGGTAAAGCGCCAGCACAGGCTAGCGCTAGTGGCGAAGCACCACCTCCTGTTGGTGCTGGGGTTGGAGCCCTTGATGATCCCAGGATAGAAGGGATCATGCGGGTGCTTGAAGTTATGGGTAACGGAATGGATTAGCAGGCTTTAAACCAAGCCGCCACTATTGAAGTCGTCGCTTAAGCCGCTGCTAATGTTGCTGTTGCCGCCGCTGCTGAAGCCGCCCTTGTTGCTGCACTTGCTGCCACACCTGTTGAAGGTCCGCCAGGAATTGTGGTCGCTGAAAGGCCAATTCACAAGCTAGTGGAGCAATTCTTAAAATTGAACCCACCTCAGTTCACTGGGATAGGAGACCTCGAAGCTAGTGCTTCGTGGATTCAAAGATTGGAGAAAGCTTTTGTACTACTGATGTGCAATGAAACTGAGAAAGTAGTCATTGCGACTTACCAACTAGAGGGAGTTGCAAATACTTGGTGGAGCACTACCCAAGGAGCAATATTTCCAGAAGGTGTCGTCCCGGAGTGGAACGCCTTCCTAGAGGCCTTTAATGACAAATACTTCTCCAAGACGGCTAGAGAGGTGAAGATGGTAGAATTTCGACGTCTTCACCAAGGTTCCCTGACTGTCGATCAATATGAGGCGAAGTTCGCTGAACTTTCGCAATATGCTCCTGAACTGATTGAGAATCTGGCAAACCGAGCGAGAAGGTTTAGGGACGAATTCAGACCGGACTTGAGAAGCATACTGGTCTCTATTGATCTGAGAACTTACGATGACCTTTATGGGAGAGCCCAGAAGATAGAGAAAGATCAGAACGAAAAAGCCACCTCGTTTAGGCCGAGGTTTAACTTCCATAGAGAAGCAATCCGACAAGGAAAGAGGCCTATGCCTGAAGGTAGATTTCAAGTTCCGCCCAACAGGAATGGTGGAATTGGAAAATCAGGGCCAAATTAGAATGGCCTGTGTCGCTTCTGCGGAAGGCGACACGATACAGCCCCATGCCCTAGAAGGACGGGCGCCTGTTTTGAATGTGGCCAGCAGGGTCACATGGCTAGAGATTGTCCTAGGAGGCCAAGAAGACAACCGCAGTTGCCACTGCTGTTACCGATTGGGCAGATTAGAGGTTTCGTGCTGTAGAACGCACCACATGATGGGCTGCACAAACCTCCAGAGCAGGGAAGAGTGTACGCCATCACCAGAGGACATGACAAAGGGAAAGCACTGCAGATAGAACACCACTAGGATGACAAAAGGAACATGAATGGACCGACTAGGCACCAAGCAAAGGAAGAATGTTTTTGAGGTGTTTTTATCAGAGTAGCGCAGCAAGATTTTGAGTGAAGGTTGTAAAATTTTTGTTGTTGTAATAAAGTGGTAGAAAGATGAATCTCTAACTATAGTTGTATTTGATGAGTTTGCCTATGTATAACTTTGATACCATATATAAAAAAAAGTTTGGCTCGAGGAGCTTTTGTTGTAATGAATTGTTGTTGCAATGTGATATAGTTTAATCCGTCGACAAAGGAAAATTTCGAATTTATCAGAAGTCGAGGAGGACCCTTGATTTCCCTAATCTCGTTGCAAAAGGCAACCCGTTTGTTAGATGAGGGTTGTCAAGGTTACCTGGCGACTATCGTGGATACGACAGTTGAGGAACTGAAGATTGAAGATATTTTAGTTGTGCAAGAATTTCCAGATGTATTCCCGAAGGAATTGCCAGGATTGCCGCCAAAGAGAGAAATTGAGTTTGTGATTGAGTTAACACCCGGGATAGAGCCAATCTCTAAGGCTCTTTACCGGATGGCGTTATTTGAGTTAAAAGAAGTAGAGGTACGGATGCAGGAATTGTTGGATAAGGGATTCATACGTCCCAGTGCACCACCTTGGGGGACACCGATTCTGTTTGTAAAGAAGAAGGATGGTTCGTTGCGTTTGTGCATCGACTATCGCCAACTCGATCAGGTGGCGATCAAGAGCAAGTGTTCATTGCTGAAGATCGACGAATTGTGTGACTAGTTATAAAGAATGTCGATGTTTTCAAGGATCGACTTAAGGACAGACTATCGTCAGTTGAAAACTAGGAAGGAGGTTATATTGAAAACAACGTTTCGTACTCGATATGGCTTTTATGAGAATCCTGCAATGCCAGTTGGTCTGACGAATGCTCCAGCTACTGTCATGGATTTGATGAATCGAGTATTTGAGAAATACCTAGATCAGTCCATGATCATGTTCATCAATGATATTCTGATGTGTTCGAGGAGTGCTGAGGAGCATGGGAGTCATCTGAGGATGGTACTTCGGACCCTAAGGACTCATGGATTGGATGCTAAGTTTAGCAAACACGAGTTTTTGGTTGACTCGTGTTGTGTTCCTAGGTCACGTGAATTCAGGCGAAGGAATTTCAACATCAATGTCACCGTGGACTCGACATTTGAAGGAAGAAGAAAAATTCGTATGGACAGGCAAGTGCGATAGTAGATTCCAAGAGTTTAAGTGGAAGCTGACTACCGCACCTATGCTGACCATTCCATCTGGTCCTGGAGGATACAAGATCTATAGTGGTGTGTCGTTCAGAGGACTGGGTTGCGTGCTGATGCAACATGGTAGGAGTATTGCATACGCGTCCTGCTAGTTGAGACCTCATGAGTTGAACTACCCGACACGTGACTTGGAACTCGCAGCATACATTTTTCATATTGAAGACTTGGAGGCGTTAGTCATGTGGAGAAAGATTCTGGACCTTCACTGATCAACAAAGTCTCCAATATTTATTCTTTTAGAAGGAATTGAATGTGAGATAGCACTGTGAATCAGAACTTTTGAAGGACTAGGGTGTGATATTTTGTATCACCTTAGGAAGGCGAATTAAGTCACATATGTGCTGAGTTAGGAGTCTTCAGTTGCATATAAGTTGGTTAAAGAATGGACCTTACTTGAGAAAGTTCGAGGTTCGGTTTTTAATTTTGAGATGGACTACCTTCCAAATCTTATAGCCGCTCTCAGAATTTAGCCGGATGCTCAAATTAGAATTAAGGCATATCTTTGTAAGTCGGGAGGATTGTTACAAACTCTCGAGACCCCAGGGTGGATATGAGTGCACATCACGATGGATTTTGTGACGGACTCACTAAGAAGTCAGAAGAGTAATGATTCCATTTGGGTAGTGGTCGACAGACTGATGAAGAGGAGGACCTTGATAAGGAACCGGAGGAGGAGTCCGAGGAGGATTCCGAGGATGATCCGGAGTATGACCCGGATGAGGACTAAGACCTCACCTTGTTTTGCAAACTCTAAGTTGTGATATGATATGTGATAAATCTGATTTGTTAATAGTATTGTAATATATACTATGAGGTTTGCTTGTATAAAAGTGTGGTTGTGGTTTTTCAGTTGTGAAAAATATAGCCATACTTTTCTATCCCATTGTTTTATTGTCTGGGGATTTTATAGCTGCTTCCGCATGCGTATTAAAATGAAAGGGTCGGCGATGCGTCTTGGGAAGTCGCTATTAATTGACTTAGTGAAAGATGGGTACGTGCCCGAGGATCGGGTCGTGACAAAGGCCTCGACGTGGTCGCCTAAGGCCTTTATGGTGAGAACGAGGCGGCGAGGCCCCAACGGTCTTGCCCAAGGCCTCCGCAGCTGAGGGTGAAGGTTTCACGGCTGGTGAGGGTCGCTCGATGACCCTCGCCGGCCTTAAAGATAAAAAAAAAAAGAAAAGAAAAAATAAATAATAATATAATAATAATTTAAAATATTAAAATAATATTTTTCTAGTGGCCATGTTGGACGACTAGCGCCGCGTTAGCTTTTCCGATGGAGCAAATTGGAAGTGGTACTGAAGTGATCATTTTTTCAAATTTGTGCCACTCAAGTAAGCAAAATTTTTTTTGACACTTAAATGAGCACTATGCAAAAGTATTGGCATTTATACTGTTCTTACCCCCTAAATTTTAGGTCCATAGGTTGCCATTTGTTGCAAGAATTTCTTTTTATCCGTGGGTGTTGGTCAAATTTAATCACATTGACAATTTTTTTAAGGGCCCTAATCTTCTAGACAAATTCAATTTAATCCTTGACAAATTATTTGATTCTAGTCCCTGGTGGAGTTCCTCAGGGAAGTCTTCCAAGCAACTAGAGAAAGGAATTTTTGTTTTTCCCACACATTATGTTATCCTCTAAACACTATATTATATGTATTGTTAACACTTGATTTTTAATTGATGTGTCAATAAAGGTAAAATGTCGGGATTAGGGTTTATGATTGTAATAGAGCCATTTTCTTGAACGAAAAGTGTCCTTTTTATTTCGTTCCATTGGCCAATCATTTATGGGTGATTTCATAATCATTTTTATTAAAAAGTCAAAAGTTAACTTTTGAGTTAGCTTTTTTTGGTCAACCCTTTGAACAAAAAGTTAACCTCGAGTCAAAATTTGATTTTTTGCACAAAAAGTTCCCAAATAGTCTCAACTTTATTTTGGCCAAAAAAATTTTGAAAAAAATATCAGAGTTTTGACCATAAACCAACCTTTTAGTGATTAGTCACTAAATGACCAAAAAAAATTGAAAAATGCAAAAATACAAAAAACACTTTTTTAAGTTTCAATTTTACTTTGGTCACAAAAATTTCTCAAAAATCGATAAAAAAATCTATTTTTCTAAATTTTTCGGATTTAGGTTCGCAATCTCCTCATATTTTAGCTTAGCTTATTTTTTAATATTTGATCTAGAGGTCATTTTTAGTTTATTCGTGCGACCATTTTTTTGATTTGGCATGTCGAGGTGGAAATTTACATTTTCAGCCCTAATTAGGGGTTCCGATCGATTCTTCATGATTGACATGAATGTACCCCTAATCAACTTGTTTTCTTAATACAATCCAAATCCGTGGCTAGTTTTGGCAAATTGAAATGGAACTTCTCAATTTAGCAAACTTGGAACATTCAAAAGTTGCGAAACGGGGTTAATATGTTTTGACTGAGAGAAATAACTTAACCCATTCTAGACTAAAGTTTGCTTTGATGAATTGAAATTCGATTTGAACATGGAATTTTTGTTTCATTTTTATGTCTAGTTTGTGTCCTCATAGAACTGTACTTCACTCATGGTCAAGCAAATAATGAAAGAGACGCCTTTTTATTAGTTGATGTGTGATACCATAAAGGCATTACATAACTCAATTGCCTTTGTTTAAACATTAAGAGGAAAATTTTCAAACTTTATTGCAACGAATAGTCTTCTGGCAACCCTGAGAGCATGAATTCGCACATGTTGTAACCTTCTTCACATCAACTCCAGCTTTCTTGGTGTCTAAATGAATTCAAATATGAAACAAGAGATTAAAAAAATTATTCACATCAAAATTGAAATCGAATTTTCTAACAAGAACACACAAATTGAAATCCGAGCAAATGAAACAAATTAGTACGCACCCCTCTCACATTTAAAATATATCAATGAAACATTGAGAATGAAAACAATATTACACAATAATTTTCTTGGTTATAAGAAGCTAAGTCATAACTTCTATCTCACTGCGAAGAATATTACCTGGATGGTGGTCAAGGCAAGTAGACAAGAAACAACCAACACTGCAGTGATTTAATGCCGTCAAGGTCAAGGACTCTCTAGAATGATTGAGGAGGCAATTCAAAATGCATAGAGGTTTTTTAGGGCTCAAAGCACAAAACGCTAAACATATCAACTTATGCTTTAAGTCAAACTTGGCATCGGCACAATGGGTGACAACTTCGCGTTCACACTAATGGATGACCACAGTATTAGAGCCGCCACGAGCAACACAAACCCCATTCTTTTGGATGTTGTTACCATTCTGATCATTCCCACTTAAGCATTCTTAGCCTCTCTCAAAGAGTATTGCAGGGTTTATGACTTGGTGTAGCGATGTATTGAGTAGATCTAGTATAGCACCTTTATATATTCAGAGATTCATTCAAGTTGCTAAATAAGTTGATAATTAAAAAGGTATGTAGAGAAGTAAGATTACAATTTCCATTTAATGAGGATACACTCGACATATTATCTAGTTGTGATAAATGCAATAGAAGTCCTAAAACTTGCCACGAAAATGCAATTGAGTCCTAAAACTTGCAAAAAGTACAATCAAGTCCTAAAATTTGTCAAATTATTTCAATCAAGTCCTAAAATTAACACCGTCGTCTTTTTAACGGAAAATGCTGACATGGCGCGGACGTGGCATTTTAAATAATTTTTCATTTTCCACATGGCTTTTTAAATTATTTTTTTTATTCAATTTTTAAATTAGATTTAAAAACTAAAAAGAAAAGTTAAAATTTATTTTTAAAAATTGTTAAAAAAAAAAAAAAAGACAAAATTAGCAGCTCCTCCCCGCCGCCACTACCGCCCATCGCCGACCTTAGGCGAGGGTGGCTAGCCCTCGCTCGGCCCCAAGCGAGGGTCGGTGACCCTCGCTAAGCTCAGGCGAGGGTGCCCAGATCTAGGCCTGCCGACCCCTCATGAGGGCCGGCGACAACTCGCCCAGGGCAGGCGATGGCCACCGGCCCCCCACGAGGGCCGGTGTGCCCCAATCTAGGCACCCTCGCTCGGGCTTGGCGAGGCCTCACCCTGGCTGGGCGAGGGCTGGCCACCCCTGCCTAGGGCTGGCAATGGGCGGCGGAAAAGGAAGCCGGCCATTTTTTTTTAAAATTGTTTTTTAAAAATAAAATTTAGCTTTTCTTTTCTAATTTTTAAATCTAATTTTAAAAAACAAATTAAAAAAGCCACATGGAAATAAAAAAATCATTTTAAATGTCACGTCCGCGCCACGTTAGCATTTTCTGTTAAAATGGCTGACGGTGTTAACTTTAGGACTCGATTGAAACAATTTGAAAAGTTTTAGGACTTGATTGCGCTTTTTACAAGTTTTAGGACTCAATTACATTTTCGTGACAAGTTTTAGGACTTCTATTGCATTTATCCCTATCTAGTTCAATGATATAGATTATTAGTTCATGGGATTTCTTTCTTTTACTAAATTTCAGGTCCATAAGTTGCCATTTAATAATTAAAAAGGTATGTAGAGAAGAAAGATTACACTTTCTTTTGTTGTGAGAATTTCTTTCGATACGCAAGTTTTGGTCAAATTTAATCTCATCGACAAGTTTCTTTTTAAAGGGCCCTAATCTTCTAGATAAATTCAATTTAATCCTTGACAAATTATTTGATTCTAGTCCCCAGTGGAGTTCCTTGGGGAAGTCTTCCAAGGAAGTAGATAATTTTTTTTTTCACTTCCGAGTCCTTGACACATCATGTTATCTTATAAACACTACATTATATGTAGTATTAACACTTGATTTTTTGTCGATACGTCAAAAAAGATAACATGTCGGGATTAAGGTTTCCGATCGTAATGGAGCCATTTTCTTGAATGAAAAGTGTCGTTTTTTATTTCTTTTTCATTGGCTTATCATTTATGGATGATTTCTTAATCATTTTTTTTAAAGTCAAAAGTTAACTTTTGAGTTGACTTTTTTGTTAACCCCTTAAACAAAAAATCAACCTTTAGTCAAAATTTGGTTTTTTGCACAAAAAGTCATCTAATAATCTTAATTTCACTTTAGCCAAGTTAATTTTTACAAAATTTAACGATTTGACACAAAAATCAACATTTTAGGAAAAGTCAACTAAATGGTTAACTTTTGGTCAAATCTTTGACAAAAAAAATTAAAAATTAAAAAATCCACAAAACACTTTATTTTAGTGTCAATTTGACTTTAGTGTTGAAATTTTTTTGAAAATCAATTGAGAACCGTGTTTTTCGTTTTTTTCGATTTTTGGCTCAAAATTGACCAAAAACAAGATTATTTTCATTTTAATTATTATTAGGGCTAATTCGTTTTACGACATTTGGTCTAGGGACTGTTTCTCTTTTACTCGTTCACTCAATTTCGAGATGCGAATTACCACATTTGGCCATAATTAGGGGGTTCAAATTAATCCTTCATGATTTGTGAATGGACACTTTTATTCTACTCATTTTCTCAAGATAAGTCCGAATCTAGGGTCCGTTTTGAAAAATTCACTTGAGAACTTCCCAATTTGAGAAATTTCACTCTCTTAAATATAGAAAAACCAAGCTATTGAGTTTCAGTTGAAGCAATTCAAGTTGACCCATTTGAAACTAAGGTTTCATTTCATGAATCAAGATCCAATTTCAATATTAGACCTTAGTTCAGTTTTTTGCCTAAGAGTCATGATATCAATACAAGGTCAATGTGGATGCAATAGATTATCCTAAGCATTGGCAATTAGTCGAATAGGTAATCACAATATTAATTGAATTCAATTTCAATTAATTTGCGATTTCGAGCTAGGAATTGCAAAATTGTCCGTTTTGGCCTATAATGTTCAATTATGTGTACCCATGGTCTAGATTCGCCATTTTTCTCAATAACCAAACAATTAAGTCAATAGAAAATCAATAGATTGCATTAACGTAGATTTATTGGCCTAATTTGATTAGAATTGGATCGTTTCTCCTTAAATTGGGCAGGTTTTCTTTTCGAAGGACCAAATCGCATAGATTTTTTTTTTTCCCTAAGGACTGCTAGACTAGATGTAGTTAGGAGCTAGTTAAGCTAGTGTGAACCAGACTGACCGGTTCAATCGACTACTAGTGATATAGGCTAGTTCGACCTCTTATTGACTAGTTTTTGATTGCCAACGACCGGCCATCAATTCTCGTCATGTGTATTTCATCTTCACATTCTTATATTTTTCAAATTTTACAAGATTACTTTTGGATTTCGTGAATTCATAATTTTGCTCCTAGTTAGGCCGTAATCGCAATTTCCATTTTAGCTCCCATTTTTGGCAAATCAAGACCATCCGATCAATCATAAGACTCATTTAAGCTATGATTAGCCCTTGATGAGATTAATTTGGTCATTAGATCAAATTTCGATCGTCGGATCGAACCAAAGGTCATGATTTGACATTTAATCAAAAGTATATAAGGTTTTCCCTCCAAAAACCTTAGGAGGGCTCACTTGTATTTTTCTAGTTCAAAGTATAAAGCAAATTCTCTCTCCTTCCTCTCTCTTTCCTGCCCAACTCCCTCTCTCTCTCTCTCTCTCTCTCTTCATCACGCGCTCACTATCGGCCGCCTGTATCGGCCTCCTCATCGGTGGTTCGCCACACTATGCCACTGCCCAGTGCCTTCCTCTCCTACTATTGGTGTTGATCGGAGCTAGAGTCCATGTCGGTAACTATCCAATTAGCTCGCCCGACAGCTCTTACCTGCGGCTTGAAGAACCGGCAATCGAGTTGGTTCTTGCTCCGCCCGACTTGATCACCGGTCTGACGACTTAGATCAGTGGCTCAGCTCTCATCGATCTCTCCCTTAGTGTATCCTCGACCTTGCTGTGGTCGGGGATTGGTGAAATAGCCATTGGATGTTTTCTAGTGGCCTGATCTTCCCTTAGTGCGTAAACCGGGCCGATCTAGATCGATTCTGTCCACCGTGCAAACTAAACATGCGGTGGTCCTCGGAGCTCACAGCCACCACCAATCTACCTTTGGAGGTGCCCTTGACTTTGTTGTGGTCGGAATTGGTGGATTTACCACTGGAAAGCCTCTGGTGTCCTAATCTCCTCCAGCGTCTAGAATTGGTCCAATTGGATCGGTTTTGTCTAGTGGTTAGACTGGTGGTCTGACCACCCTATTCTAGCTCCTAGTGACTCGATGAAGATCCAATTAGCGTCCTTGAAGATCCGGTGGTTCTAGTTTCGCTCGATCGCGCCTAAAGTTCAACAAAAATTGCAAATGGTAATCCTCTTGATCATGAATCCAATGAAGCGAGATCGGATTAGTCGATCTAGGCTAGGATTCGATCCTAGGATCATGATTATGTTTAAATATGAGGTTTAGGACGTTATGATATGATTTGTAATGAGTTGATGATCATCAATGATGAACTTATACTTGAATGAGCTTGATTTACCTTGATATGCAAATTCGTGTTCTTGAGATGTGACTTTTTGTTTTGACTGAAATGAATGGCAGATGATGTTTTCTGGCCTCAAGCCTCTCTAGACATGTAATCTAGACTCGACAACCTTCGATTTGATAGGTCACATGCCCCCGAGGGGGCATCGTTTGGCCACTAAAAAATGCTTCCAAAGTTAGTCGATTTTGTAGTGATTTTGATGTTGATTTGCTATTTTGACTTGCGGTGAATTTCTGGTTTGGTATTTTTGTACTGATTTTTGTGCATATATTTTGGAAACACTGTCTTCATGAGATTTGTATGAAATTTTCTTAATTACATGGTATCTTCTTTTTAGATTTTTTTGAAATTGATTTGGTTAGGTAAAATCAACAAAAATTGTCCTTAGGTCAGTCTGCCCTACACTAGGTTTGATCTTTGTTTGCTTGGAATTCAGGTCTTAAATGAGTCCATTTAAATTTGCATCCTTCGTAAGACTTGTGATACGTGTTGCAAGTGTATGATTTGCATGAATTAAACATCGTTTGCCATGTTAATCACATGTACGAAGGTGTTTGGGTGTCGTTGTAATTTGTACATTTCATCACATGACTCTATTTTGTCATTTTCGGGTAGGCTTGTGTGAGCCAAATTAGGTTTAGATGCCTTCATGAAAAATGTTTGTCATGTCACATTCTACACACAATATTTTTCCTAAGATTTTTGCACTTTATTAAATCATCAAAACTCATTCATGTTCTGTGTTAGTCACCTTGAATTAGAGGCTATTCACGAACCTATCGAAACCGCTTTGTTTAGGCCCCTTAAGGGCCAAATCATGTCTTGATGTCTTCTCGGCATTTGAAGCATGTGTTACAAGCTTCACATTAATGAATGGCACGTCATATTTGGATCTTGTTTAATAAGTGAAAACCATGCATCAATTTAGCAAATTGCAATGGAAATTTGTTAGGCATGTTGTTCTTGGTAATGAGTTACTTTTCGACGTTGATGAATTATGTGGCTTCTTTGCATCTCGATTTAGGGCTAAATATATTAATCAAACCCTTGTCACATTGAACCTTATTTCGTACGCAAGTTTCACATTTTTTTCTGCATTGTTTAGTCGGTCTCATGAATCATTAATCATGCATTATGTCCTAATTTGCTTGTGGCTGATTTGCATGCCCTCACAAGTTATCATTTTTCGACCATTGATGTGACCTCAATTGAACTTGACCCCTCTTAGGAAGTCTTAGGGCTCTCTCATTGATCTTTCCGATGATTGATTATGCACGATTTGCGTTTTGTTTGACCCAGTTTCCATTTTTGCCAACTTAGGTTAGAAATCTGTCAGGTGAAATTCGGAACCCCTGTTTTACCCCTGTTATGTCTGACCTATTTTTATTTTTTTGTGATTTTAACATTAAGGATTTTGAGGTCGGGTCCTCACCGAACTTTGTTCGTCTTTCTTTTGTCTACATTCTAGTAAGGTTTCACATTTTTAGACCATGTTTGCTAGGTCGAATCTCTGTTGATGTGCCATGATGCTCTACTGTTTTGTTGAAATTCTGATGTAATGCTACGCATTCTTGAAATTTTATAAATTCCTACGTAGCTCATCTTAGGGAACCTTCTCCATGAAAGTTGTTTCTCATGATGTTTTGAATGTTGTTAATTTTCTTGGAGCTGATTGTCAATGGGTTCCATTTCAATTGCGTTGATTTTGTTTACCTTGTTTTGTAATGTTTTGTTGCATTTCTTTGCTATGATTTTCTTATAGAATTTTTTAGTTCAACTTGCATGTTGAATTGGATTCACATGTCTTCATGGACTTGATCCTAACTTTTTGACCTTTACACACAAAATATTCTCCAAAAATAAAAAGCACTTTTTTTTATGCTTTTCAAACCCTTTGAATGTCATGAACTTGTCTCAATTTTCTTGTTTTTGTTGTTTTGAATTTGACTTTAGTTCAAGTGATGCTCATGCACAAATTTTTCATGTCATCCTTTGAGTTCCAAATTTTCAAACTGTACTCTTAACCTTTTATTGATGTTGTCTAAAGTTTGGACCGTATTTAGGGCGCTTACGAAGCTTGATTAGAGTGGCCATCATTGCTAGTTGTGACACATCTTTACCATACCATTAGCATATTTTCTCACAATTCACTATCAATTGCTTTTCAAATGACTTTTGAGCATCATTTGAACTTTTATAACTCTTGACTTGTTTACCTTTCTTAAATGATTGCTTTTGACGCTTGTTGACTGAATATGTGATCCAATGTTAGCTCACTAAAACTATTTGATTGTTTGAGAAGCAAGGCTTAAGGGCCTACCTGCACGTTTATTTCCTATTATGCATGTGCTTTTTTAGATGTATGCTTAGTATGATGCATGATTTCGTGGGACAACCTTGGGATTCACTTAAAATATGTCCTAGGGCTTATATGCGTTGGTTGCCATGTGAAAACACAAATGGTGGCCAATGGCTATAAGCTATAAAAATGAATTTGGGTAGACTTTCTAGAGGTATCGTTGCATGAATTGCAAAGGCCAACCCTGCGGCCCAATTTGTTCAATTTCTCATATGGTTTAAATTACTTGGTTGTTCTTGATCATCTCGTGTTTGTGATTGTTTTTGCCATGAACGATTGTTTCTTTCCTATTGTATGTACCTAGTCTTAGTTTTAGATTAGGATTAGAATAGGTCCTTGGAAGTGGAGGCACTTCAAGACGTGAAAACAATGGATGGTCGATGTCCAATCCAATCCTATTTTGTATACATTTGTCCCGAATATATGTTTTGGGTTATTTTGCATTGTATAAACACTTGATGAGTTGCGGCTTTATCTCTTTCGTTTTATTTTCGTTTCATTGCTTAGGTCACATATTAGATTTATCACTTTCCCTAAACTGTTCCTTTGAGTGTTTACTTATTGTCTTGTCTTTAAATTTTAATTGTGTGCTTTCTTTTCCTTTTCATAGAAAATAGAATTGCATGAAAGCAACCATCTACGCATGATCATTTAGTTAGTGTAATTGACCCTAAAATATAAAAGACATGCATGATCACCTTAGGAAACACGACAAATCGTTAGGTACCAAAATGACGCTAATAGAAATATTAGCATAACTCAAGTCTTCGAATCTAGGATATCTAGCTGCATAGAAATCGTGGGACCACTCCCAACCTTGGATTGGGTTTCCTAGTTGACTCCAAAAAATGAGGCTAGTGGCGACTCTGATCTTTTTAGGTTGTTCTAAACAACTAGATAATAAATAAATCTATCGTGAGGGGCATGGGTCTCGATGGGATTCACTATGATTTAGCATACTTAAAGTGGTAGTAGCCCAAAGGATGAAGTGGTGCCATCATTATGGGTGAAGAGTATGGTCAAGAGAGTTATCGTGGTAAAAATACCCCAAAATTTGATTTGCACACCCGATCTCCTCTTTCAAGGCGTGTCACCCATGTAGGTACGAATCACGATACCTTCCGTTGTCACTCGAGGTATGAGCTTGGGAGAGCTCACGACTTTGATTGAGCGAACTCACAAAGGTTCGTTCCGAAAGACGAGGTGATGACGCCTTTTGGGGTGCGAGCCGTGAGGGAACTCCCATGGTCAAGCATCCCTAAACTCAACATTTCTTCTCTTCCTAACGAGGGGGAGGTCGGGTCGCGATAATAGTCAGGCAGAGAATGAAAAAGGTACTTTTTATTAGTTGTTATGTGAAACCATAAAGGCATTACATGATTCCGTTGCCTTTGTTTAAACATAAAAAAGGAAAATTTTCAAACTTTATTGCAATAATAGCTATTCTGGCCACCCTGAGAGCATGAATCCACATAGGTTGTAACCTTCTTCACATCAATTTTAGCTTTCTTGGTGTCTAAATGAATTCAAATATGAAAGAAGAGATTCAAAAAGTTATTCACATCAAAATTAAAATCGACTTTTTTTTTAACAAGAGTACATATATCAAAGTCCAAGGAAATGAAACAAATTAGTACACAACCCCTCTCACTTTTAAAATATATCAATGAAACACTGAGAAAGAAAACAAGATTGTACAATAATTTTCTTGGTTTTAAGAAGCTAAGTCATATCTTTGATCTCACTGCAAAGAATATTATTTGGATGGTGGTCAAGGCAAGTAGACAAGAAACAACCAACATCACAGTGATCTAATGCCGTGAATGTCAATAACTCTCTAGAATGATTAAGGAGGCAATTCAAAATGCATAGAGGTTTCACATGACTCAAAGCATAAAATGCTAAACACTTCAATTACACCCCAAATTAAGCTTGGCATAGGCACTGATGAGTGACAACTTCGAGTCCACACCGGCGGATGACCACAGCATCAGAGTCGCCACGAGTATCATCGACCCCATTCTTTTGGATGTTGTTACCACCTTGGCCATTCCCACCTAAGATATTCTTAGCCCCTCTCAAAGAGTATAGAAGGATTTATGACTTGGTGTAGTTATGTACTGAGTAGATCCAGTATAGCACCTTTACATGCTCAGAGATTCATTCAAGATGCTGAATGAGTTAATAACTAAAAAGATATATAGAAGAGAAAAATTACACTTTCCATTTAATAAGGATATACTCGACATATTATCTAGTCCAATGATACATAATTATTAGTTGATGAGATTTTTTTCTCTTATTAAATTTCAGGGATAAAAACAATATGAGTGCCAAAACTTTTGTATAGCGCTCACCTAAGTGCCAATTTTTTTTTTTTTCGTTCACTTAAATGCCACATCGAAGTAAAATCACACACTTAAGTGCCACTTTTAGCCACAAGTCCTACGTGGATTTTTTTAATTGTTTTTTGGGTTTTTTGTTTTTTTTCTGGCAAGGGTCATCATTGACCCACATTGGCCATGAAATCCTCGCCTAAATTGGGTGAGGGCCACTTCACCCTTGGTCGCGAAGGTCGTAGGCAAAGTCGTTAGGGCCTCACCAGTTGTAGGCTAGGTTGTGAGGGCCCTTGCTGGGGCCATGAAACCCTCATCTAAATTTGGGCGAGGCTGTCAAGGCCTCGCCTGCTTTGGGTAGCCATGAGCAAGGGTGCTCGTGGCCTTGTCCACTGTTGATGAGGAACTGACGCCGTCGCCTAAGGCCTTCGCGGCGAGAGTGAGGCGGTGAAGGCCCTTGCCTACCATCGGCGAGGCCTCGATGGCCTTGCCCAAGGCCTTTGTGGCCGAGGGCAAAGGTTGCCCGATGACCCTCAACGACCGTAAAGATAAAAACAAAAAGAAAAGCAAAATTAAAATAAAATAACAAATTCAAAATAATAATAAAAATAATAAAAATATTAAAATAATATTTTCCGGCGGTCATGTTAGCTTTTTCGATGGGGCGAATAGTAAGTGGCATTTGAGTGATTGATTTTTTAAATTTGTAGTACTCAAGTAAGCGAAAAAAAAAAAGTTTGGCAATCAAATGAGCAATGTACAAAAGTATTAGCACTTGTATTGTTCCTACCCCTAAATTTCAGGTCCATAAGTTGCCATTTGTTGTGAGAATTTCTTTTCATACGTAGGTATTGGTTAAATAAATCTCATTGACAAAACCATTTTCTCGAACGAAAATTGTTGTTTTTAATTCTTTTCATTGGCCTGTCATTTATGGGTGATTTCTTACTCATTTTTATTAAAAAGTCAAAAGTTAACTTTGGAGCTAACTTTTTTGGTTAACCCTTTGAACAAAAAGTCAACCTCTAGTCAAAATTTGATTTTTTGAGCCAAAGTTCCCAAATAGTCTCAATTTCATTTTGGCCAAAAAAGATTTTGAAAAAAAAATCAAAGTTTTGACCATGAACCGACCTTTTAATGATTAGTCACTAAAGGACCAAAAAATTGAAATATGTAAAAATACAAAACTGCTTTATTTTAGTTTCAATTTTTCTTTGGTCACAAAAATTTCTCAAAAATCGATTAAAAATCTATTTTTCAAATTTTTCAAATTGAGGTTCACAATCAGCCTTCTATTCATATTGTAGCTTTGTTTATTTTATAATATTTGATCTAGAGATCATTTTTAGTTCATTTATGTGACCATTTTTTTTTATTTGGCATGTCAAGGCAAAAATTTGCATTTTTAGCCCTAATCAGGGGTTTCGATCAATTCTTCCCGATTGACATAATCGTACCCCTGATCAACTTGTTCTCTTAATATCAATCCAAATCCAAGGCTAATTTTGGCAAATTCAAATGGAACTTCTCAATTTGGCAAACTTGGCACATCCAAAAGCTGCGAAATGGGATGGTTTAACTTAACCCATTCTAGACTAAGGTTTAATTTGATGAAATGAAATTCGATTTGAATGTTGGAAATTCAATTTCATTTTGATGTCTAGTTCATGTCCTCATAAAAATGTATTTCACTCATGGGCAAGCAGATAAAGGAAGAGGCACTTTTTATTAGTTGATGTGTGATACCATGAAGGCATTACATAACTCAATTGCCTTTGTTTAAACATAAAAAAGGAAAATTTTCAAACTTCATTGCAATGAATAGGTCTTCTGGCAACCCTGAGAGCATGAATCTGCACAGACCGTAACCTTCTTTTCATCAACTCCAGCTTTCTTGGTGTCTAAATGAATTCAAATATGAGACAAGAGATTAAAAAGGTTATTCACATTAGAATTGAAATCAAATTTTTGAACAAGAGCACATATATCGAAATCCAAGGAAATGAAAAATATTAGTACGCAAACCCTCTCACAATTAAAATATATCAATGAAACGCTGACAAAGAAAACAATATTATACAATAATTTTCTTGGTTTTAAGAAGCTAGCTCATATCTTCGATCTCACTATGAAGAATATTACCTGAATGGTGGTTAAGGCAAGTAGACAAGAAACAACCGACACCGCAGTAATCTAATGCCGTGTAGGTCAAGGACCTTGACCCTCCGGTGTAGGTCAAGGACCCTGACCCTCCTCCTATATCACCGGCGATGCAACTCGCAATGCATAAAGGTTTCCTAAGGCTGAAAGCACAAAGTGCTAAACATATCAAGTCTTTCTTTAAGTTAAACTTGGCATCGGCACCGATGGGTGACAACTTCGCGTGCACACTGATGGATGACCACAGTATTAGAGCCGCCACGAGCATCATCGACCCCAGTCTTTTGGATGTAGTTACCACCCTAGCCATTCCCACCTAAGCTATTCTTAGCCTCTCTCAAAGAGTATTGAAGGATTTATGACCTGGTATAGTGATGTATTGAGTAGATCCAATATAGCACCTTTATATACTCAGAGATTCATTTAAGTTGCTAAGTGAATTGATATTAAAAAGGTATGTAGAGAATAGAGATTACACTTTCCATTTAATGAGAATACACTTGACATATTATCAAGGCCAATGATGTAGAATTATTAGTTGATGGGATTTCTTTCTCTTTGTGAATTTCAGGTCCATAAGTTGTCATTTGTTGTGAGAATTTCTTTTTATATGCGGGTATTGGTCAAATTTAATCTCACCAACCAATCTCTTTTTAGAGGGCCCTAATCTTCTAGATAAATTCAATTTATGGTGTGTTTGGTTTAGCATTTTGAAAGCCCATTAGGAAAATGCAAAGTAGTTTAGCCTAAAGGACTTTAGGTAAATGCAAAGGCCGTTTGGTAAACTATATTTTGAGAAGCAATTTTAAGAGAAATGTCGTTTGGTAGTAAACACATTTGAAAAGCCCTTTGGATGATTAATATTAGTTTTTTTTTTTTAATTTCATTTGTTTAAAATTGAAAAAAATAATGTATGCAACTTTTTAAATATATATTTTGACAATAATAGTTAAAAAAATTCAATATATAATATATATATAAGATCAAACCCTTCATCGGAATTTTTAATTTTTTTTTTGGGAAGGCAGGAATTTTTTTAATTTTTATTAACTTAAAATTGAAAATAAGATAATGTATGCAACTTTTTAAATATAAATTTGAAAATAATGCTAAAAAATAAAATACATATACATACATATACATATATATATTTTAAAAAAAAGACCAAACCCTTCGTCGGAATATTTTAATTTTTATTTGTTTAAAATTGAAAAAAAATAATGTATGCAACTTTTTAAATATAAATTTCGACAATCATGCTAAAAAAATCATATATATAGATATTTTTAAAAGACCAAAATATCTTTAATTTTTTTAGCATTTATATAATTTTGATTTTTAGCATTATTTTGGCATTTTTAAAAAAATAATAACAAGGGCAAAATAAGAAATTTGAAGAATGAGTGATGATATTTTTGGAAAAAAAAATGAGTTTCAGCATTTGGCCAAATACTGAAAGCTCAAAGCTAGTCCCTACTAGCATTGAGCTTTTAGTCTTCTCAATACTGACCTTCACTTGAAAGCTACTTCAAAATAATTGTCAAACGGTTCAACATTTCCCTAAGAGGCTTTGGAGGCTAAAAGCCCATTGGGAAAAGTATTAAGTGTTTGGTTCGGCATTTTAAGGTGTCATTTGCCCAATGCCAGCATTTTCGGAATGTTAAATAGGGGTTTAAGGATTTTTTTCCTTCTAATATTGCCCTCACTGATAATTGCGTTTTCCTCTTTTACCCTAAAAAATTACTATTCATTGTCTTCCTCTTTGGACTTGTAGCCCGGACGGCGGAGCTCAGCCGACCAAATTTGATCGCCGAGAAGGGTCGCCTGACCTCAGGCGACCCACGCACTGTCATTGCCTGGGTCGCGCGGCCTCAAGCAATGGCGTCTGGGTCGCGTGACCCGCCTTCTCCCCACCACCACTGACACTAATCGCCTCCCCCACTACAACCACCAGCTCCGGCTGCCTCTCAACCGTTTCACCCTCTGCTTTAGCATCTCCTCCTCCTTTTTCCTTTTCTTTTTTTCCTTTTTCTTTTCACCTCAAAGCTACCTTGCAAAATACACCAAAACGAGAGTATTCAAACACTATTGCCTTCTTCAAATGCCCATTCCTCCAAAGATACTTAGAGAAATACAAAGCCACTTCCCCAAAGTTGAACCAAACGGGCCCAATCATTGACAAATTATTTGATTATAGTCCTTAGTGGAGTTCCTCGGGGAAGTTTTCCAAGCAAGTAGAGAATTTTGTATTTTTTATTTTACTTCCGAGTCCTTGACAAATCATGTTATCCTCTAAGCACTATATTTTATGTATTGTCGATGCTTGATTCTATGTTGATGTGTTAATCAAGGTAAAATATCAGGATTAGAGTTTCCAATTGCAACATAATCATTTTTTCAACGAAAAAATGTCGTGTGTTCATTTCTTTTCTATTCGCCCATCAGTTATAGGTTATTTCCTAATCATTTTTATCGAAAAGTCAAAAGTTGACTTTTTTGGTCAACCCCATGAACAAAAAGTCAACCCTAAGTCAAATTTTAGTTTTTTGAACAAAAATTCCTAAATAGTCTCAATTTTATTTTGACAAAAAAGGATTTTGAAAAAAATTAAAGTTTTGACTAGTGATCAGTCACTAAAGTGTTGACTTGACCAAAAACATTATAAATTGTAAAAATCCATAAAAACACTTTGTTTTAGTTTCAATTCGACTTTGGCCTTATAAAAATCTCAAAAACCAATTAAAAATCTATTTTCCGAAACCAAAAATAAACTTACTTCATTTCTAATAATATTTTAGCTTAGCTTCTTTTACAACATTTGATCTAGAGGTCATTTCAAGTTCACTCATGCGACCATTTCTTTGATTTGGCATGTTGAGGCAAAATTTTACATTTTTTTCCCTAATAAGGGATTTCGATAAATTCTTCATGATTGACGTGATTTTACCCCTAATCAACTAGTTTTCTTAATACCAATCCAAATTTGAGGCTAATTTTCCCAAATTCAAATGGAACTTCTCAATTTAGCAAACTTGGCACATCCAAAAGTTGTGAAATAGGGTTAATATGTTTCGATTGAGACGATTTAACTTATCTCATTCTAGACTAAGGTTTAATTTGATGAAATGAAATTCGATTTGAACGTTGAATTTCAATTTCATTTTGATGTCTAGTTCGTGTCCTCATAAAAATGTACTTCACTCATGGTCAAGCAGATAAAGGAAGATGCACTTTTTATTAGTTGATGTGTGATACCATGAAGGCATTACATAACTCAATTGCTTTTGTTTAAACATAAAAAAGGAAAATTTTCAAACTTCATTGCAATGAATAGGTTTTCTGGCAACCCTGAGAGCATGAATCCGCACAGGCCGTAACCTTCTTTTCATCAACTCCAGCTTTCTTGGTGTCTAAATGAATTCAAATATGAGACAAGAGATTAACAAGGTTATTCACATTAGAATTAAAATCGAATTTTTGAACAAGAGCACATATATGGAAATCCAAGGAAATGAAAAATATTAGTACGCAACCCCTCTCACAATTAAAATATATCAATGAAACACTGACAAAGAAAACAATATTATATAATAATTTTCTTGGTTTTAAAAAGCTAGCTCATATCTTCGATCTCACTATGAAGCATATTACCTGAATGGTGGTCAAGGCAAGTGGACAAGAAACAACCGACACCGCAGTAATCTAATGTCGTGTAGGTCAAGGACCCTGACCCTCCGGTGTAGGTCAAGGACCCTGACCCTCCTCCTATATCATTGGCAATGCAACTCGCAACGCATAAAGGTTTCCTAGGGCTGAAAGCACAAAGTGCTAAACATATCAAGTCTTTCTTTAAGTTAAACTTGGCATCGGCACCGATGGGTGACAACTTTGCGTGCACACTAATGGATGACCACAGTATTAGAGCCGCCACGAGCATCATCGACCCTAGTCTTTTGGATGTAGTTACCACCCTAGCCATTCCCACCTAAGCTATTCTTAGCCTCTCTCAAAGAGTATTGAAGGATTTATGACCTGGTATAGTGATGTATTGAGTAGATCCAATATAGCGCCTTTATATACTCAGAGATTCATTCAAGTTGCTGAGTGAATTGATATTAAAAAGGTATGTAGAGAATAGAGATTACACTTTCCATTTAATGAGGATACACTTGACATATTATCAAGGCCAATGATATAGAATTATTAGTTGATGGGATTTCTTTCTCTTTGTGAATTTCAGGTCCATAAGTTGTCATTTGTTGTGAGAATTTCTTTTTATATGCGGGTATTGGTCAAATTTAATCTCACCAATCAGTCTCTTTTTAAAGGCCCTAATCTTCTAGATAAATGCAATTTAATCCTTGACAAATTATTTGATTATAGTCCCTAGTGGAGTTCCTCGGGGAAGTTTTCCAAGCAAGTAGAGAGTTTTTTATTTTTTATTTTACTTTCGAGTCCTTGACACATCATGTTATCCTCTAAGCACTATATTTTATGCATTGTCAATGATTGATTCTATGTTGATGCATTAATCAAGGTAAAATATTAGGATTAGAGTTTCCAATTGCAGCATTATCATTTTTTTCAAACGAAAAGTGTCGTGTTTTCATTTCTTTTCTATTGGCCCATCATTTATAGGTTATTTCCTAATCATTTTTATCGAAAAGTCAAAAGTTGACTTTTTTGGTCAACCCCATGAACAAAAAGTCAACCCTAAGTCAAAATTTAGTTTTTTGCACAAAAATTCCTAAATAGTCTCAATTTTATTTTGACGAAAAAGGATTTTGAAAAAATTGAAGTTTTGACTAGTGATCAGTCACTAAAGTTTTGACTTGACCAAAAACATTATAAATTGTAAAAATCCATAAAAACACTTTTATTTAGTTTCAATTCGACTTTGGCCTTATAAAAATCTCAAAAACCAATTAAAAATCTATTTTTCCAAAACCAAAAATAAACTTACTTAATTTCTAATAATATTTTAGCTTAGCTTCTTTTACAACATTTGATCTAGAGGTCATTTCAAGTTCACTCATGCGACCATTTCTTTGATTTGGCATGTTGAGGCAAAATTTTACAATTTTTACCCTAATTAGGGATTTCGATAAATTCTTCATGATTGACATGATTGTACCCCTAATCAACTGGTTTTCTTAATACCAATCCAAATTTGAGGCTAATTTTCCCAAATTCAAATGGAACTTCTCAATTTAGCAAACTTGGCACATCCAAAAGTTGTGAAATAGGGTTAATATGTTTCGATTGAGACGATTTAACTTATCCCATTCTAGACTAAGGTTTAATTTGATGAAATGAAATTCGATTTGAACGTTGAATTTCAATTTCATTTTGATGTCTAGTTCGTGTCCTCATATCAATGTCAATTTGAATGCGTTAATCTACATTGAGTGCAATTAATTGAACCAATTTATTTTTTATTATATTAATTGCATTTGATTTCAATCAATTTGGTAATTGATTGGGGGAGTTGCTAAAATTAAGCCAACTGTTCAAAAAGTCCGAATTCACATGCCCATTAAATCTGCGCATTGTATTTGATATTTTTGAGATAATTAGATCAATTTAATTCATCAAGATGTTGTTAAAAGGGTTTGATCGGTTTAATTTGGACAAATTTGGACCATTTATTTTCAATTTAGCTCATTTCTCTGTTGATTGGACATAAATCCTTTACAATTAGATTCTCCTAATTGCATAAAATTCTAGGTAAAGCTAACCGAACCGGTCAAAATCAGTTTAGACCAATTCGACTGGCCTTTTTCTAGTGGCTTTCTGGCAACCGACGACCACTCTCAATTGGCCCAACCCATGGCCGACCTTCCCATGCCTTCAGTTACTAAAATTACAAAATTGCTCTTTCAAGGAAAAATGACCAAAGTGCTTTTGACCCTTTTTAATTTATTTTTTTTTATAAAAAGATATGATCTTTATGACATCCTCAATTTGGATCCCTATCTTGGGTATGAGAAATGGACTAAGGATCGATACACCACTAATGAGGATGGGCTGTGAGTTGATCCTAGGGATTGTTCACGAGCTAACTAACTGATTGGGGATGAGGCGACTCAGGATCGAGGCTACGTTAAACTAGAGCATTCGACCATGAAAAGAGCAGTCGACTATGAGAATTGATGTGGACAATCACGCGCCATCACGAGTTGTTCAATGGACAAGTATAGATCGACTTAGCTCGAGTATATACTAGTCGTAGGTGACTCTGTACGGTCATTGTACCATTTGTGAATGATTGTAATTCGATTCTGTGCGACCGTGAATCAAGGCAAGTCAATTGATTCTACATGATTACATGACAACCAAGAGTCATTCATGGATCAACCAGGCTTAAATATGAATTGGTTTCGAACCAACCATGGGTCACGCATGGAACCCTGACAAGCATTGACTAATGTTTGGGTTTGGCCTCTTGAGCACCGTCGAAACCACCCAGTTCGTGAAGGCAGCATTAGGGCCACTTTTGATCAAAACTTAGCCACAAACCTCGGTCTGATTATGCGTGTCGATCATGGGTGATTACAAAAGATTCCTCTTTGGTTAAGATGATATTTAGAAAGTCATTTTAATTATCCCCCCTAACCTAAGATGGGAAGAACTTAAGGATCAAATGAACCCCCTAGCCTAAGATGGGAAGAACTTGAGGATCAAGTTGTCTTGTAAGGTTTAACCCTATCCTTGGATTTTTGGAAGGTAGTACATAAGTGTAATAAGTTGAGACATGCGCTTATTTAGGAATCTAGGCTATAATAACCTGAAAGGTGAGGCTTACATAGCTTCCTGAGGATAAGTTGAGAGAGGACTAAAGAATGGTAGCCATACAAAAGGGAATAGGTGTCACTTTGAAGAAGAATGGGAGGAGAAACAAGTCCAGTTTATGTAACTAGGTTAGTTACCCTTGAAACTAAATGATGATTAAACCATTGAAGCTTGAAGGATAAGCTTGGCTAAGATGAGCCCTAACTTGACCCTTGGAGGGTTCAGATTCAATCTTGTTAACCAAGCTAAGAAAATCCATAATTAGCTATCATTACAAAACCAATAATTGGGTTTCACATGTAACGTTTAGAACCCATTTTTCTCTCCCCTTCTTACCCAAGCTCACCTATTTTCTTTCTACCTTTCCCTCTCTTCCCCTCTCTCTCGGCTTCCTCACCACCCACCGTTGTTGTACACCATCGCCGTGCACTCATCATGTGCCACAAGTGGCCACCATCTGTCTCCATTCTTGTCCTAGGTCCATAAGTAGATCCCTTAAATGTTGGCTGGGCTGTTGTGTTGCTTAGTTCGGACTTAGGTTATGATATGTTGTTGAGTAGAGTCGAGCCATCCTAGGTAGAGTAGAATCACGTACTAATTTTGTATGGTTTGCTCGTGATTTGCTTGAGTTATGAGGTTCGAGAATAAGTAAGGACCTTTTATGGGATCATTGAGGTTACAAGGTTTGTGACATCCTGAAAATTCAGTTCTGATTTCGATCGGATAAGTTGGGCCTTTCATTGATGCGACCATAGTGCTTTTCTCTGATATGGCCACTCATGAGATAACTAGACTATCTGGGAAAGCCATTAAGGGATTTTAATGTAATAGACTTGAGAATTCGACCAGGAATCGGCTTCTCGACCGTGTTTATCTTTAGAGGTCATTACGACACGGTTAAAAATCGATTGGAGATCAGAGATAGGTCGGTTCGATAGAGATATGTGGCTAAACGTGGGTGACTCCACTAAATTAGAAAATTCTCGTTGACCGGTACTAGACTGATTTTCCTATTGTCTTGATACCTAGTGTTCGTATTTGAATCCTCGAGATTTTCACGACAATCGAAAGTCCCCAATGTGTCGAGTGGGTTCATTGTGGCTAAAAAAAAAAAATCAACCACAGGTCATTTGCACTAAAAATTTCTGAAAATTATCCGGTAGCCTAGGTCACGATAAAAATCGCGCCAAATTGAAATTAACCGCGAATTTGAGTTTGATTTCAGAAATTGAAAGTTCTGTCATGTCACGAGTCATTCTAGGAGCGTTGACTCAGTCTCAGAAGATTTTTCTGCAAACCGAGACTTTTTGAGAAAAAAGTCGTCTTAGGGTCGTTTTTGTCCAGAAAATGTCGGGAACCGTTTTTGATAGCGCAATTGGGAAATAAGTGGGGTCAATTGGTGGGAAAAAATTCCAATTGGATCAATGAGGTGTTAGTTGAATTTATAGAGGCCGGTTTGTGTTGAATTATGGAGGAAATGAAGTCCAATTGGGGGGAAAACTTTGCAAATTCGTAGCCCCCCCACCACTCATGACTATAGGATCATTTCAAAGGTATTCTAGAAGGGATTGGTGGCTGAATTGTCACCATGGAAGACAGCAACCAAGTTGGACTTGGTTTTGGGGGACAAAGAGATGAGGATGAGGCTTGGTGGCCCCCCTTCAACCTAATCTTGTCCCCCTTTCCATCATCCATCTTCTTCCTCTATCCTCCTCCTTTCTCCATTGCTAAGGTGGTAGAAAAGCTCAAGAGGACCAGAAAAACCGAGCCAACCCATCCCTCATGGCCGTCGACCTCTTTTAACCCTATTTTCTCCATGTTCCAGTTTATGCTTTAGCTGACCTTTCGTCAAATATTTGAGTTAAAAGTTGTCTTTCTGAATGAATTAGTTTATGCTCCACCCACCACCATGACCAGGACAGAGATACCGTCCTAACGAGCCTGACTGCGCCTCGAACGAAGCCGCCTGCCGTCTCGTCAGGCCACCGCAAGCCATCGGTCCGCCGGTCTGCTGCCCGCCAGCACTGTTTTGGGTTTTTCTTCATTTTTCTCCCATTCCGACCCTTCCTTTGCCCGTCCCCCACCAACAAGTTCCCCTTGACCCACAGGAGCCTTTGGTCGCCAACCACCCGCTCACTGGAGCTCCGATTAGCCCGTTTTCGCCGTTGAAGCTGCTGCTTTCTTCTTTGAAGATCAGCCCTGAACATAAGCAAAATCTAGCAAGGGTTTTCAAACTTTGTGGGCCATTTTCAAGCCCTTCCTGGCCTCGCTTGGTGTCGCCGCTAGGAGGATTGTCACTCGCTTTCGCATCGTCGTCGCTGTGGACTCGCTGGAAAGCTAAACAAGTGAATTTAACTCACTAATGCTCGCTTAGTAGGTTAATGACGCTTAGGGGTTGGTTATATTTAATTAAGCATGTTTAGATGGATAGATTAGATTAGATTATTTAATTTAATTACTTGTCGATGCATGTTAGGTGGTTAGTTAGTGCAATTAACGAGTAAATAGACTCTAGTATTTATTCAACGGGTCTCAGAATTTTTTCGGGTCCATTTCGGTGTGCAACTAGGCATTACGGGCCTAAATTGGATTTATTGGCATTTATTTAATATTTTTCGTAATTATTTAATTATTTATTTATTTTCCGAAAATTAGATCGGGATAGTCGGTGACTGGAATTTTATACTAATTACGTGGTGCAATCTGTTTATTTATTTGAGTTCTAAATTGTGCTAAATTGATTTACTTGTGATTTTAGGATTTATTCATAAATTAATTAATTTGGTAATTAATTGGAAAAATTACCGGACGTCGGTTTAAAGCGTCAAAAATCTATTTTGGGACGGTTGAAACTAGTGGGAAGGTTCAAAAGTGAAAACCTTATATTTTGGCTAAGGCCAACCGTGTACCCACACATGGCTATTTTATCGGGTATGATAAAAAGTGAGAAATTGTTGGAGAAATTGATGACTTGGTACATCATCTCGGAGAAAGGCGTATATTATGTCGGCTCGATGACTTGGTATGTCATCTCAGAGAAAGACATTATACTATGTCGGCTCGATGACTGGGTATGTCATCTCGAAGAAAGACATTATATTATATTGGTTCAGTGACTTAACATGTCATCTTGGAGAAGAAACAATATTATATATCGGCTCGGTGACTCTATATGTCATCTTAGAGAATGTACGATATACTTGATCAGCTCGGTGACCCTATATGTCATCTTGAAGAAGGAATATTATATTACATCGGCTTGATGACTCGATAGGTCATCTTAAAGAATGGACGATGTGCAATTATTTAGCCCTTGAGGCAATCTACTATCTATCTTTCAGCTTAGAGTAAGCTATTCGCAAGGTGGTCAAACTTTGTAGATAGTATTGATTTGACTAGGTGATGGTCCGATGACATGGAATCGACTAAGTTGATTGATCGATGATTCGATTTGTGGTGATTGATTGGGTGTTTATTCAAATTGAATTGACTTGCAGAAAGAAACTGAGGCCAAGGTAAGTCTTCTGACCCGTGTTGTACTTAGGCGACCCTTAGGACGTATTTTCTTCCTAATCGAGTCTTAGGGAATTGAACTTGCTGAGACATCGTCTCATCCCATTGTAGGATAACATTTTTAGGTCCCTAGATGGTGGTCGTGGAAGACTTGAAGTCCTGGAGTTTGGAAAGGTGGAGAGACCAGAATCGATGAACGGGTCTGACTAGTAGGTCATAGGACAGTTCCTTTTGGAATGAGCCGAGTGTTTTGTAAATAGTCTGGTCTTGTAAATAAACTTGGTTGTTTATAAAATGTTTGTTTTGGTTTGAAAAATTGGTCATACTCTTCTATCCCATCTGATTGTTGTCTGGGGATTTATATTGTCACTTCTGCATGCATATTAAAAAGAATGAGTCGGCAATGTGTCCTGGGACGTCGCAATTTAATCGACCAATAGGGGATGGGCACGTGCTCGGAGATTCGGGGCGTGACATCCCCGTTTAATGGTATTAGATCAAGGTCGTTAGTTGGAGTGATAAGGTGCGATAAGTTAATGGGATAGTTAGTAGGAATGACATTTACTTGATGCTGGTGTGTGTGATTGATAGCTGATTGGTAGCTTGTTTGGTGTGAATCACTCAAATTCTAATCTAGTATTAGAATCGGAAAACAGGTATCTATAGGAGCCTATAGTATGAGTGATCAGGAGCTAAGGACTCCTAGTAAGAGGGCAATAGCCTCTGTGGCTAGAGGTAGAATGCTGAGAAAGGTTACTTACCGAGGTAGTCGAGATAAGCGCAGGTTCAGAGCAACGCTAGTGTAAGGGTACCACCGCAGGTCGGTACTGGTGTAGCAGCACCGAGCGATCCTAGGTTTGATGGGGTCGTTCAGGTGCTAGTGAATCTTGGGAACTGGTTGCGCCAGCAAGCTCAAGATCAGGTAGCTGTTGTTGCCGCCTTTGCTGAGGTCCAACTTGGAATTGTGATCAGAGGACAGACTACAGTAGCTGAGTCAAGATTCAGTTCAGGTCGAGATGGAAATCGGTCAAGGAAAAGACCGGTGTCGAAAGAAAATTATTGTATTCCACCCAATAGGAAGGGTGGAATAGTCAGGTCAGCACTGAGACAAAATGTAACATGTTGTTCCCGTGTGTGACGATGGAGATCGGCCTTATGTCTTTCATAGGACAAGAATTTGTTTTGAGTGTAGCCAACAGGGTTACCTGGCCAGGAACGGTCCTAGAAGGCCGATGGGATAGATCAGAAGGAGTGCGCCATAGAACGCACTGTGGAGTTTTTTGGAATAGGCCTCCGGCACCAAAAAGAGTGCATATTGTCACCTGATAGAAGATAGAGGACTCACCAAATGGGTGCCGAATTTGTGGAAGGAAGCATGGATAAATCCAGTGTCTAGGTATGACTAGAACGCGATGTGATTGTGACCAGCACGGCCATCAGGTGAGGGACTGTCAGTGAGAATCCAAGGGAGTATAGACACCACTATCTCAGTTAGGCGCCCCTAGGATGGCGAAAGGGACATGAATGGAACCAACCCTATACCAATTAGAGGAATAGTGTTCTTGGGGAGATTTTATCAGAGTAACGCAACAGAATTTTGGTTAAGTTCGGGAAACTCCAGTTTGTTGAAATAAAGCGGAAGAAAGGGGAATCACTAGTTATAGTCGTGCTGGACTAGTTGCTGAGGTATAACTTTAACGTTGCAAATGAACAGAGTTGACTCAAAGAGCCTCTCGTAGTAGTGGATTGTTGCTATGAAATAATCCAGTCTAATCTGTTAGCATGTGAAAGTGTCTAGTTTATTGGGAGTTGAGAAGAACCCTTGATTTCATAAATCTCGTCGTTTGAAGACAACCCGTTTGTTAGATGGAGGTTGCTAAAGTTACTTGCCGGTTGTCATAGATAGGACAGATTGGAGAATTGAAGATTGAGAATATCTCAGTAGTCTAAGAATTTCTAGATGTGTTGTCACAAGAATTGTCAGGCCGTCGTTAGAGAAAGAGATAGAATTTGCGATCGAGCTAGCACCTGGGACAGAGCCACTCTCTAAGGCTTCTTACCAGCTGTCGTTGTCTGAATTAATAGAATCGAAGGTGCAGATGTGAGGATTGATGAATAAGGAATTCATGCATATCGGTGCATTTCTTTGGGGAAACATCAATTTTGTTTGTGAGAAAAAGAAAAATAGTTCGTTGCGAGTATGCATCGACTATCGTCGACTTAATCGAGTGACGATCAAGGAGAAGTGGTCATTGCCGAAGATCGACGAATTGTGTGACCAGTTACGAAGAGTGTCGATATTTTCGAAGATCGACTTGAGAATCAGGAAAGAGTTTATACTGAAGACAGCGTTTCGTATTCGTTATGGCCCTTATGAGAGTATTGTAATGCCATTTGGTCTGGCAAACGTTCCAACTACTGTCATGGATTTGATGAACCGAGTATTTGAGGAATACCTAGATCAGTTGTGATCGTGTCTTTCAATGATATTCTGGTGTATTCGAGGAATGCTAAGGAGCATGAGAGACATCTGAGAATGGTGAAGGAATCTCCATGGACTTGACCGAGATCGAAGCAGTTATTAGTGGACCAAGACCAACAATAGTATCAGAGATCGGAAACCATTTGAGTTGGACAAGTCACTACAGAGGGTTCGTGGAAGGAATTTCAGCATCAGTGTCACCGTGGACTCGACCTCTAACGAAAGAAGAGAAATTCATATGAATAAACAAGTGCGAGGATAGTTTCCAGAGCTTAAGTAAGAACTAGTTACTGTACTTGTGTTGATTATTACATGTGGTTCCGGAGGAAGCGAGATCTATAGTGATGCGTCGTTTAGGGGATTGGGTTGCGTGTTGATGTAATGTGGTAAAGTGTTACACCTGCGTCCCATCAGTTGAGATCTCGTGAGTTGAATTACCTAGCGCATGACTTGGAACTCGCAACAATAAATTTTTGCTTCGAAGAATTGGGATAGAATTTGGGCGAAGAAAGATTCCAAATCTTTGTTGACCATCAAAAGTCTCAAGTATTTATTCTCTCAAAAGGAGTTGAATAAGAGATAGTGTTGTGAGTTAGAATTTTGGAAGAACTGTGATTGTGATGTCTTGTGTCACCTTGGAAAGACGAATTAAGTCGCAGGTGCACTGAGTCAGAAGTCTTCAGTTGCACGGATGGTGATCAAGGAGTGGAATTTACTCGAGAGAGCTCGAGATTAGGTTTTCAAGTTTGAGGTAGGCCACCTTTCGAATTTTATAGCCACCCTCAGAATTGAATCGGATATTCAAGTTAGAATCAGACGCTTCCGTTGACAATCCAGGACGTTCAGAAGATCCTGCAAGAGGATACCGATAAGAGAAAGACTAACTTTCAAATTTCCGAAGACGGAACACTAAGGTTCCTAGGATGATTGTGTGTACCTGATGATATAGCACTTAGAAGGAGATTGAGGACGGATGTCGCCAATCGTGTCGATGAGTGTCTAATATGTTAGCGAGTGAAGGCACATCTTTGTCAACCGAGAGAACTTTTGCAACCTCTCGAGATTCCCGAGTGAAAAGGGAATATGTCACGATGGACCTAGTGACGAGCTTGTCAAGGAATTAGAGGAGTGATGATTCCATTTGGATAGGGGTTAATAGACTGACGAAGTTGACTCACTTCACCGCAGTACAAAAAGACCTCAATTTGAATAGGCATGCAGAAGCGCGTGTGTGTCAGATAGTTTGTCTGTGTGGAGTGCCAGTGACGAATCTATATCAGATTTAGACCTGAGGATTCCCAGTTTTAGTAAATCAGTCAGATGGTTCCTTTTGAAGCAGTGCAGAGTAGAGTGTATAGAGCTTCAGGTTGTTGAGATGAGGTCAGAGAATGAAAGATCACAGCCTAGAGTCAGTTTAGCAGTTAGTGATTGCAGTTGCTATGATTAGAGACATATTCAAGACCGCTAAAAGCCGCCAGAAATGTCGTATCATCTTGCATTATCATCGAAGTAGCCGCAAGTGCATGATGTCTCTCACATGTCGATGTTGAGGACATATGAGCCTGACTTGGCTCACACGCTAAATCTTGAAAAAAAAAATTAGACGTGGACGACAGAGTGTCGTACGTGGAAAGCCTGGTTCAGAGTGTGGTTTAGAAAGAACATAGTCTGTATACGAAGATGGTCTCCTTGGTTAAAGTGGTCTGACAACACCACGGGATTGAAGAAGCAACCGGGAAAGTGAGACTTAATAAAACGACGATACCCCCACCTTTTTGTTTAAGGATTGGTAAATGTTTAAATTTCGAGGACGAAATTTGTATAAGAGGGGAAGAGTTGTGACATCCTGAAAATCAGTTTTGATTTCGATTGGATAAGTCGGGCCTTTCATCAACGCGACCATAGTGCTTTTCTCTGAGATGGCCATTCAAGAGATAACTAGACTATCTGGGGAAGCCATTAAGGGATTTTAATGAAATAGACTTGAGAATTCGACCATGAATCAGCTTCTTAATCGTGCTTATCTTTAGAGGTCATTACGGCACGGTTAAAAATCGATTAGAGAGCAAAGATAGGTTGGTTCGATAGAGATATGTGGTTAAATGTGTGTGACTCCACTAAATTGAAAAATTCTCGTCGACCGGTACTAGACTGATTTTCCTATTGTTTTGGTACCTTGTGTCCGTATTTGAATTCTCGAGATTTTCACGACAACCGAGAGTCACCAATGTGTCAAGTGAGTTCATTATGGCTCGAAAAAAATCGACCACGGGTCATTTGCACTAAAAATTTTTGAAAGTTACCCAGTAGCCTAGGTCACGTTAAAATCGCGCCGAATTGAAATTAACCGTGGATTTGAGTCTGATTTCAGAAATTGAAAGTTCTGTCATGTCACAAGTCATTCTAGGAGCGTCAACTCAGTCTCAGAAGATTTTTCTACAAACCGAGACTTTTTAAGAGAAAGGGGAGAAGTACACTATCAGTGCCATAAGTTGTGCACGGCGCTCACTTTAGTGCCAAAAGTTTCCGTCGGATCACTTAAGTGCCAAATCGGAGGAAAAACAATCACTTTGGTGCCACCAGTGAGAGATTCCGGCCAAAATGATTATGTGGCTTTTATATTTAAAAAAAAATCGACAATGCCTTTAAACAACATCGTTTTCTATCCTCCTTAAGAAAATGATGTCATTTTGCCGTCCTAAGTGGATGGCCTCGAGCAAACGACGTCGCACAACTCATTTAGGTTATTTTATTTTATTTGGGGATTGAAATTAGAGTTGTTTTGTTCGATCCTCGCCCAATGCCAGCCGTCGTCGCTCGGCCTCCGTCGCTCGGATGCCATCGCTCGGCCGCCGTCGCTCGGCCTCCGTCATAGTAGCACTGTGTCCCAATCTCGGTAACATTTCACCAGCTTCAACGTCCTCAAATTCTTCGAGCCGGGATCGCATCCAGCAGCTTCGAGTGGGCGTGGAGGGCGAGCCTCTGGCGGCTCTGGCCTTCGATTGCGAGCCAGCGACGGCACATGAGGGAGCATCGGCCCTAGTCGCCGGAGCCTAGGTAATGGAAGACGCAAGCCAGGCAGTCGTCGGGGAGATCAAAGATGGAGAGGGAGAGATCGGGGGCGGCGCACTCGTCGGCGGCCTCCCTGAGCATCGGCCAGATCACGGCCTTCGACTTGGCCGTCAAGTGGCCGTCGTCGGGGTCGGGGTCGGGGCCAGAGCCGCGGCCGTTGAGCGTGGGGGCCGTTGAGGACGACGACTGGCCCATCTTCGGTGGCTTATCCTCTCTCTCTCTCTCTCTCTCTCTCTCTCTCTCTCTTAATTTGGGGATTTAGGGTTTTGAATTGGGGGAGAGACACCAAACGACGTCGTTTTGTTGTTTAAATGCTTATTGTACTCTCTGGCGAGCCACATCAGCTTCAAAAATTAATAAAAAAAAGTGTCACATCGAATTTCCGGCCAACCGGATTGGAGTTGGCACCAAAGTGAGCGTTTTTCAAACTTTTTGGCACTTAAGTGATCTGACAGAAACTTTTGGCACCAAAGTGAGTGCCGTACACAACTTATGGCACTAATAGTGTACTTATCCCGAGAAAAAGTAGTCCTAGGGCTGTTTTTGTCCATAAAATGTTGGGGACCGTTTTTGATCGCGCAATTGGGAAGCAAGTGGGATCAATTGGTGAGGAAAAATACCAATTGGATCAATGAGGTGTTGGTTGAATTTATAGAGGCCGATTTGTGTTGAATTAGAGAGGAAATGAAGTCCAATTGGGGGGGAAAACTTTGTAAATTCGTAGCCCCCCACCACCCATGACTATTAGACCATTTCAAATGTCTTTTAGAATGGATTGGTGGCTAAATTGTGGCCATAGAATATAGCAACCGAGTTGGACTTGGTCTTAGGGGATAAAGTGATGAGGATGAGGCTTGGTAGCCCCCCTTCAACCCAATCTTGTCCCCCTCTCCATCATCCATATTCTTCCTCTATCCTCCCCCTTTCTCCATTGCTAAGGTGGTAGAAAAGCTCATGAGGACCAGAATAACCGAGTCAACCCATCCCCCTTGACCATCGACGTCTTTTTCCCCCTATTTTCTTCACATTCCAATTTCTGCTCCAACTGACCTTTCGTCAAAGCTCTGAGTTAAAAATTATCTTCCGGACGAATTAGCTTATGCTCCACCCACCACCGTGACCAGGACAGAGAGACCGTCCCAACGAGCCCGACCGCGCCCTGAACAGAGCCGCTAGCCGTCCCGTTTGGCCTCCGCAAGCCGCCATCGCCGGTCCGCCGGTCTGCTGCCCGCCTGCACTGTTTTGCGATTTTCTTCATTTTTCTCCCATTCCGACCCTTCATTTGCCCATTCCAACCACCAACAAGTTCCCCTTGACCCTTGAGAGCCTCCGATTGCCAACCACCCGCTCGTTGGAGCTCCAATTAGCTCGTTTTCGCCGTTGAAGCTGCTATTTTCTTCTTTGAAGTTTAGCCCAAAACAGAAGCATAAACTAGCAAGGGTTTTCAGACTTCGTGGGCCATTTTCAAGCCTTTCCCGGCCTCGCTTGGTGTGGCCGCTAGGAGGATTGTCGCTCGCCTCCGCATTGTCGTCGCCGTGGACTCGCCGGAAAGCTAAACAAGTGAGTTTAACTCACTAATCCTCGCTTAGTAGGTTAATGACACTAAGGGGTTGGTTAGATTTAATTAAGCATGTTTAGGTAGATAGATTAGATTAGATTATTTAATTTAATTACTTGCCGATGCATGTTAGGTGGTTAGTTAGTGCAATTAGCGATTAAATAAACTCTAGTATTTATTCAACGAGTCTCGAAATTTTTCTAGGTCCGTTTTGGCATCCAATTAGGCATTACGGGCCTAAATTGGATATATTGGCATTTATTCAATATTTTCCATATTTATTTATTTATTTATTTATTTTTCGAAAATTATACCGGAATAGCCGGTGATTGGAATTTTATGTTGATTACTATGGTGCAGTCTGTTTATTTATTTGAGTGCTAAATTGTGTTGAATTGATTTACTTGTGATTTTAGGATTTATTCCTAAATTAATTAATTTTGGTAATTAATTGGAAAAATTATCGGCCGTCGGTTTATAGCACCAAAAATCTATTTTGGGACGGTTGAAAATAGTGGGAAGGTTCAAAAGTGAAAACCTTATATTTTAGCTAAGGCCAACCGTGTACTCACATACTGCTATTTTATCTAGTATGATAAAAAGTGAGAAATTGTTGGAGAACGAACGTCTGCTCAATGACTTGGTATATCATCTCGGAGAAAGGCGTATATTATGTCGGCTCGATGACTTGGTATGTCATCTCGGAAAAAGACATTATACTATGTCGGCTCAATGACTCGGTATGTCATCTCGGAGAAAGGCATTATCTTATACTGGTTCAGTGACTTAACATGTCATCTCGGAGAAAGGCATTATATTATACTGGTTCGGTGACTTAACATGTCATCTTGGAGAAGGAACAATATTATATATTGGCTCGGTGACTCTATATGTCATATTAGAGATTGTACGATATCTTGATCAGCTCGGTGACTATATGTCATCCTGGAGAAGGAATATTGTCGCGACCAATTTTTCGGGGGGTGAACCACCTAGGGTTTGGCTAATGGATTGTTAAGCCTAGACTTAACTCGGACTCTCCCAAGCCCATACCAATTCGCGACTTAGGTCAAATTCTTAACATGCAAATGATTTTCAATTAGGAGTCGCCACTAATCTATTTTTGGTGGGTCGATTAGAAACCCAAGTAAAGCAACGGGAGGTTTACTTTACTCCTACGAGCCAGAGACTATGGGTACGGGGACTTGGTTACACTGGATTTCTCTAATGCCCTTTCGGTACCATTCTTATTTAAAAAATGTTTGGCAAGCAGTTTGGATTGATTTTAAATCTATTTCCCTAACATGTGAGGCGATCATGCGGGTGCGCAATCCATCAATTTAACACTCATGAAAGCAATGAATAAATTGCAAACTTACCTCAAAATAACGAAAGCATCTGCGATGTTAGATTAAAATCCACATCAACAACCCTAGGTATAGTTTCTAATTAACACGCAACTTTTGTTTTGTTTTCACTTAATTGATGAAAATCATGCAATATGCAATGCAATATTAACTAAATGACCTAATTCAAATGACATGTAATTTCTAATTAAATAGGCCTAGCAAAAATACTAAATGGCATGCATCTCAATGGATCTAACCCTAATGACGTGCATATGACAATTCTTCTTTTCTTTTTCCTTAAAAGAATGCAATCTATCCTAGAGATTGAAACTAATTTATTCTAAGACATTTTTTATATTTTTTACGAAATTCGGAATTAGAAAAATGTGAAAATTATCTAGCTAGATTAAGATCCTATTCAATTTATATTAGGAATTAGGTTAAGCTAAATCCTAATTTAAAATAAAATATTATCTTAACCCAAATAATCCTAGAATGCAGTCTATCTAAAAAAAAAAAATCTATCTAAACTTAAAATTAATTAGGAAGTAAAATTAAACATGCAATCTTACCCTAATATGCAATAACGTGCAAAAGATGCCCTAATCCTATATGATATATACATGATTTTTTTTTTTTTTTTTATTAATTTCGAAATTAAAATTTAACATGCAAATCAAATAATAATAAAACTAAGATTCTATATGCTTTCTTTTTGTTTTCTTTTTCATGATTCAAAATAAAATTCCTATTCTAAATATGTAAACCCTAAAACATGCAATATTATAACTCAAACACATCTCAAGATAAATAAAGCAATCAAGATGAGACAACTCATTAAAAATATCAAAATATCACACATCGTTTAGATCAAGGGATAATTTTTCGCTAATAAAATCAATAAATTGATCTTAAGCCTTAAAGATCAAAATATCAATTTTACTCCCACTTGATTAATTATTTCATCTAAAGCCTTATAGATGAA
Source organism: Eucalyptus tenuipes (assembly GCA_014182365.1). Classification (NCBI taxonomy): domain Eukaryota; kingdom Viridiplantae; phylum Streptophyta; class Magnoliopsida; order Myrtales; family Myrtaceae; genus Eucalyptus; species Eucalyptus tenuipes. The sequence goes on from CM024537.1 coordinate 20,449,431, forward strand.
ATAAAAAATTCCCTGGCGCGGTTGCAAATTAGGTGATATATTGAGATTTCCAATTACGCATAGATAGGTATTTCAACCAAAGAAAATGACATATAGAGGGATAATAATAAAAAAAAAACAAAAAAAGAAAGAAAACCTAAACTTGCCTAATAAAATAAAGCGAAAAATACCTCATTTAATTGTTTTTCTTTTCTCTTTTTTTTTAATAAAAAAAGGAAAAAAGGAAACTTTGGCCGTCGATTTTGGGGGGGAGTCGCCGGCGAGAGGGGTCGACGGCGAGGATCTTCGGCGGAGGTTCAGCAGGGACCGGCAGCGAGCGAGCGGCAAGCGGGTCGGCACGGGGCGGCATCGCGGGCTGATCTTCCTGGCTTCGGACGAAGGAGGACGTCGGCGCGGCGTGACTGGCGTCGCGGGCTGAGGAGGGACGACGGAGCTCGGACCGGCGAGTGGGGCTCGGGCGCGGTTGCTGCAAGGGATCTCAGATCTGGGCCGGCTGCTGCTCAGATCTACAGGCGGCGAGCGGCGTCGAGCTATGGGCGTCGGGGCTGCGCGACTGGGCAGGTCTGGGCGTCGGTGCTAGGTCACGAGCAGAGGCGAGCTCGATCCAAATCCGCCGGCGTTGGGTCTAGGCTGGAGCAAGGCGGAGTGCGGCGGGACGAACCGGCGACGGGAGAGATCGGCTGGCGGGGGCGACAGCGGCGAGGTGGCCGGTGATGGCGCGGCGCCGGCGTGATTGGAGACCCCCGAGGAAGACGAAGGGGCCACCGGCTAGGGTTTCGGGGCCCTTTTCTTTTTCTCTTTTTTTTTTCTTTTTTTTGGACAGAATCTCTCTCTCTCAACTTTTTCGAAATTTCACTCTAAAAAAAATCAACTTTTCACCTTTGCTCTCAAAATTTTCTGATGGAAAAGAAGAAGCCCTCTTATTCTATTGCACGCGAGGTATTATATAGGTCTAAAAAATATATCTTTGCGGTATATATTTTTCCTTTGCGCATGATACCCCTAAATATATCGTTGAAATATACCCACCTCGCGCAATATTCCTTTTTATCTTTCACATATTCTATCCAAAAATTCCCTTTTCGCGCAAAATAGTATATGTGAAAAATCTTAATGGAATATGTGAAAAATCTTCCCTTCACCGACAGTCTAAAATAAAATAAAACAAAATGTTTCTAAACTAAATGCCATGTGTGTTTTTTTATTTATTTATTATTATTATTTTTTAAAAAATCAACCCAAAAATTTAGGTGTCAACAGCTGCCCCTCTTTGAAGGTGAGCTCGCAAAGGTTGCCTTCAAAGATAAATTGAGACCTAAATTTTGATTATGCACATGAAATGAATGATTTTTTTGTTTGGAAAATGAATTCCATTTTTGAATGCAATTTATATGATGCATGAAAATACTAATGCAAATGATAAATGAACTTACCTAGAATAACTTACCTTTAGGGAGGATAAAGTAATTCAAGGTAGTTGGTGTTACATATCCAGGACCCGTACCATTCTACGGTCGCCCAGAATAGTAACATGACTTTGCAAAGAGACTACTTTCCCAGGACTCGTACCATTCTACGGTCGCCCAGTATAGTAGTGCATTTTACGGTCGCCTAAACGGGGATTCACTTACCAGGACCCGTACCATTCTACGGTCGCCTGAATAAGGAATAAATGTTGTCGAGGACCCGTACCATTCTACGGTCGCCTAAACAGGGATTTTGCTTGGCTAGGACCCGAACCATTCTTCGGTCGCCCAGCGTTGCAACACAAATCATCTGACCAGGACCCGAACCGTTCTTCGGTCGCCTTAATCAGATTGAATCTAGAGAAAAATCTTGGGGACAGCTCAATCGAGTGTCGATGAAAAGGACTTTGGGCTACAAAAGCACGCCAGGTCAGGAACTCCGGGCTACGGAAGCACGCCGGGTCTATTAAAAGAGACATCGGGCTACGGAAGCACGCCGAGTCGATGAAAATGACTCTGGGCTACGAAAGCATGCCAGGTCAGGAACTTCGGGCTACGTAAGCACGCCGGGTCTATTAAAAGGGACATCGGGCTATGGAAGCACGCCGAGTCGATGAAAATGACTCTGGGCTACGAAAGCACGCCAGGTCAGGAACTGGACAGCTTGACCAAGTCAAGTGTCAATGCACTTGAGAGAGAATACCTGCACAATGACAAGTATTTAGAGTATGGGTAGAGATATACTTACCTGGTGATATCTCTGATTCTTGGGAACATGTCTTTTGGAATTTAGATATCCCGTGGAGGTCTTTCACCTTATGGTGGAGGTTTTTCATCTCCTAATATCATGAGGCATTCTGAAAGGAACTTGAATTACCTGTCAGACATGATTTAGAGCAAAAACTGGTATACATTCATCAAAGATATAGACAATCTGAGTTACTCTAGAATGCACATTTCAAAGTTCAGTGGGGCTTCCATCCATTCAATCAAGGTTTATGCATAATGACTTTACCATATTTGCATCACCCAAATTTTCACAGGAGATAATTGTCGTTCAAAACAATGACATGAATTTCTTAAAAATGCTAAATGAGAGACTTTCAGTTAGAAAGGACTTTCACTCACTCTCATCACTCAATCTCAACATCATCATACCAACAAGGGTCCGAGTATTCTCGCAAGAAGTACGACCTTACCAATCTGAGAGGTCTTTAACATGGACCGTAATGTGGGCTTGGTCAATGGCTTAACAAAGGGGGCTCCTTGGGTCAAGGCTATGGAAAAAACAATTTTGTATTCATCTTCGGGTTTACAAGTCAAGAACCCTACAAAATGAGAAAGAAATAGTCTTGCTCGCACTTCTTCGAGCGATGCTTATGACATGTGAATCCATACGTTAATTCAAGTGCCCTAATCAGAAGAGACTTTGCAAGGGATGTAACGTAGGCTGGGTTCATGGGTTGAGAAACAAAATGATCATTACGTTCAAAAATGTGTATAGGGGTGAAGGTTGATGATCATCTAGGCATTGTCACCGGTCTTTTCCTTCACCAGGGATTGTCATTATAAATGCACCATTGATCTTGACTCTTTGAGTACTGCTCCATTGTGATACAATTTTTTACAACCGATAGTCACCTATCTTGACTCTCTTTTTCATCTATGGGTATTGCCCTTGCTTTTACCAGACACACTGCTTTTTCATACCCCCAGTTCTCATGCATTTTTTTTCACTTCTTTTCATGGGCATTGGCCTTGCTTTTGCCAGGCACACTGTTTTTTCATGCCCCTTAGTTCTATTTTGATTTCAATTCTTGCGCACAATACATGCGTCAAGCAATTACACTTTGAATAACACTCGAACTTTCAAGGGTCTTCATCTGCCTTTTGCCTTGCCCCAGTGTGGGGGATGATCATCAACTAGGTTTGAAGAAATAAAATTGCAGGCTCAAGTGGGCTATGCAAATGATATAAGTGTGTAGGATAGAGAAAGAAATGCTCTTCATCATCCTAAGGCACTTAAATTACCACATGAATTCAATGTAATAGCACGACTTGAAGATTGATGCAAGTGAGAGCAAGGAAATTTCTATTCATTCTCCTCCACCCTATGGTGCTGTCTTATCCTCCAATTTGCCCCAATGTAGGGTGGTTCTTGACAGGGATAATTTGAAAGAATATCCATAAGTGTATAAGGCTCAAAGAGGTTAAGCAATGGATCACCTGTAGTGTTTGGGATAGAAAAATGAATTGCCCCTCATCATTTCGGTCATCGTACCTTTTGCGAGAGAACTCTTTACCTTATAGATATGGAACTTCCTACACTCATCTCACAAGTGTATAAGTATGGGACTGTGTATAGAATAGGGCTTGCCTTTCATCATCCTGACACATCTCATTTTGCATTCTTAAACATTGATGTCACTCCATTGAGTTGTCGATCTTGACAAATCTCCAAATGAAATTGGTGAGCTAAATCAATATGAAAATTCTTTTTCAAAAGAGTCCAGCAACTTTAAGCATGAAAAGCGTTTATGACTTCAAAACAAACAATTTATCACACTCAAACATGGTTTTAAGCATTCATTCAGGGGATTGTTCCACAAAGGGATTGCCTCAGCAATGGATGTCCTTGGATTGTCTCTATCAATCTAAAGTGAAAATCCGATTTTTGATTTGATGAATACTCCATTCTTGCTTTTGCCCTTGCACAAAACAATGTGCATGAATAGGATACTATGCAACATCAAAGTAAATGCACATGGAATATTCATTTTGGTTTGAGTGGAGATTTTGTCTTAGTCAGGTCGCTACCAAAATCTGTCATGCCCCCAATTTGTCATCTGCAAAAAAAAAAAAAAAATAGAGTGTCATCTCCCAAAATTAATTATGTTTAAGGACTAGATGTACCTCTTTCACCAAAGATGGATGGTCCTCTTTTTACTTGCCCTTCATTTCATTTTAGAAATGTGTTATCAACCTTGTTGAGCAACAGTTGAGGCAATTGATCTATCATTGCAACCTAATGTGCCTTTTCCAAATGCTTCCTCATCAAGCCAAGAAAATAATGCTCTAAAACATGAAGTAAATGAGTCAGAAAATTAAACAGGGCTAACCTAATGCATGCTTTTGGAAATGGCTTGAAAAATGATTTTTTTTTTATTCTCATTTTTTTGGGAATTTTTTATGAGGAAGCATGAAGAAGCCCAGTCCTCAGATTTTCTCCACGGATGATATCTTCTTTTCATTGTTGGATATCGTCACCGGGCCGGTTTGGTGTACCCCATCATGTCCTCAAAATTGAAAATAAAATTGTAATTTCATTGAATAGAATCGAAGGAATTACATTATTGGAATGGAAAATGCAAACAAGTCAAACCCTAAAAGCGAAAGCGATAATTGAAATTTCAAAAAGCAGAAAATCCTAAACAAAACTTGAAATCCTAGAAGATAAGAACTTCTTTACTGAGTGACAGCGTTCGCGCCTCCATCGTGGTTGGGTAGAGGATTTTTCTGATTACTGCTGAAAGAGAATGTCTTTGTATCCAAGAGGTCTTGGACCTTATGCTTCAAAACATAGCAATCATCAGTGGAGTGACCAAACTCTCCCATGTGATAGTCACACTTTTCAGAGGGATTATATGTAGGATAATGCTCGGGATTTGGTCGCTTCGGCTCAGTAGAGATTAATCCCTTCTTTTGGAGAATAGGTAAAGCTTTGGATAAGGGTCCAGGAAGAGGTGTAAACTGTCTCCTAACATTATGTCGTCGACCCGAGAACTGATGTCCTCCACCTTGTTGCTCAGTAGAAATCTTTATTACCAGAGCGCGATTGGATGTATCACGATTCAGTTGAGAGTAGGCCATATTAATCTAAGCTTCAGGGTCCTTCTCCTTCCTGGTAGAAAATCTCTTGTTAGATGGCTCAGTAAACCACCCTTCTCTTATCCCCATCTCGATCTGTTCACCCACCGGGATAAGTTGGTTGAAGTTCTCAACGTATGTGCTAGCCATCCGGTTGCGGAACTCAAACGGGAGAGTCTTGATGAATAACTTCATCAGCTCCTTGTTAGTAGGTTCAGGAGTGATTTGAGCTGCCATATTTCGCCACCTCACGGCATACTCTTTGAACGACTCGTTCTTCTTCTTCTCCATCCTCTCAAGATCCTCTCGGGAAGGTGCAATGTCCATGTTAAACTTATATTGTTTGAGGAACGCATCAGCCACTTCATTCCAGGTGTCGAGAAGGTTTACATTCTTCATTATGTACCAATTCAGTGCAGCCCCAGTCAAACTTGCATGAAATGATTGAATCATTAGGGGCTCATTCTTGATGTATTGAGCCATGCGTATGTGGTACATCTGCAAATGAGCTTCCGGGCAGGAAGTACCATCGTATTTCTCGAACTCCGGCATCTTAAATTTCTTTGGCATCTTGACCTTTTCATACACGGACAAGTCAAACGGGAATGAACTCGCGACTCTTGCAATTGCTTCAGTTTTTCTTCCGGCTTTGCGAAGCGTTCATCCCGCTCCACCTTAGGGATGTTATCCGGCTTTGTCTTTTCAGCGGTGATCAACGGTGGATCATCTTCCGGGTCGTCGCATGTTGTCATCAACCATTTGATCCTTATTTGCTTGCTTGGGGATAACTATCTCAGGAAGAGCGGGTGCAGGAGTCGGATTTGCTCGGAGGGATTGGATTTGAGTTGTCAGAAGCTGCATAGAGGCAGCTAACTGTCGAAGTTGGTCTTCCATTGTGGAGATACGATCACGCATTTCAATTTGGTCGGCCATTCTAGCTCTTAATCGCATAATTATGGACGAAGGTGAGGAATCCGTTATCACCTAATTTAAATGAATGAAAATATATAAGTACAAGGTGCAAATAGAGAATCAATTCATGACAATGATCTATCAACTTTTTTCATTCATCTTTTTTATGAAAATTTCTTACAAGAAGGGAATTTCCTAACAATAGACACCTTAGCAAGATCAAATTGAAAACAAATTCTTCAAAGTTTTTTTTTTTTTTCAAATGCCTCATTCCCTAGCAATTTCATTTCTAATTGACAAAGGAATCGAATCAATGATTTACCTAGATTGTCATGGACCGACTCAAAAGTACGACAAAATAAATTGCATGGTATAGGGATAGAAGACTTACTTCACCAAACGATTTGAAGCAAACACATAGACAAGCGCATGGAATGTGTGGTTCAATTTCTAACTAGGAAGGCTAAGCAAAGTAGAGTTAAAAGGGTGGGATGACTTAGTTGCAGCCTCGCATACTAAGTCAAGTCCTCCTAACTCCGGTTTAGTCAAGGATGATACCCCAATGCGACGCAGCCTCGCGGGCAGAGGTAAGCATTCTTGACACCAAGAAAAATTTTCGGGATTGAGTTGGGCAACCTCTACCACGTGGCCTCGCGGTCGAAGTCGTACCCAACTCAATACCATCCTAAGTGTCCTAGTGCAGCCCAGGTCCGGCGGCAGGTTGTGTGTGCAAGAGTGTAGTGCTAAATGCAAAGTATACACAACAGTTTATAGCAAGCAACACTTCGTATTTGCAAGTAAACCATACATTTCTACACCTCCCTACAAAACAAGGGTTAGCAAACACTTCCCCTTATACCTCCCAATCTGCAAAAACATTTAACACATTCAAATGTTAGAGACGTACCTGGAATCCTCGCTGCCAAACAAAAACATTTTTTCAAAGAAAGAGAAAATTGGCCTAAGTCCACTAAGAGTTTTAACTCAAGTCCCCAGCGGAGTCGCCAAGCTGTCACGACCAATTTTTTGGGGGGTGAACCACCTAGGGTTTGGCTAATAGATTGTTAAGCCTAGACTTAACTCCGACTCTCCCAAGCCCATACCAATTCGCGACTTAGGTCAAATTCTTAACATGCAAATGATTTTCAATTAGGAGTCGCCACTAATCTATTTTTGGTGGGTCGATTAGAAACCCAAGTAAAGCAACGGGAGGTTTACTTTACTCCTACGAGCCAAAGACTATGGGTACGGGGACTTGGTTACACTAGATTTCTCTAATGCCCTTTCGGTACCATTCTTATTTAAAAAATGTTTGGCAAGCAGCTTGGATTGATTTTAAATCTATTTCCCTAACATGTGAGGCGATCATGCGGGTGCGCAATCCATCAATTTAACACTCATGAAAGCAATGAATAAATTGCAAACTTACCTCAAAATAACGAAAGCATCTGCGATGTTAGATTAAAATCCACATCAACAACCCTAGGTATAGTTTCTAATTAACACGCAACTTTTGTTTTGTTTTCACTTAATTGATGAAAATCATGCAATATGCAATGCAATATTAACTAAATGACCTAATTCAAATGACATGTAATTTCTAATTAAATAGGCCTAGCAAAAATACTAAATGGCATGCATCTCAATGGATCTAACCCTAATGACGTGCATATGACAATTCTTCTTTTCTTTTTCCTTAAAAGAATGCAATCTATCCTAGAGATTGAAACTAATTTATTCTAAGACATTTTTTATATTTTTTATGAAATTCGGAATTAGAAAAATGTGAAAATTATCTAGCTAGATTAAGATCCTATTCAATTTATATTAGGAATTAGGTTAAGCTAAATCCTAACTTAAAATAAAATATTATCTTAACCCAAATAATCCTAGAATGCAATCTATCTAAAAAAAAAATCTATCTAAACTTAAAATTAATTAGGAAGTAAAATTAAACATGCAATCTTACCCTAATATGCAATAACGTGCAAAAGATGCCCTAATCCTATATGATATATACATGATTTTTTTTGTTTTTTTTTATTAATTTCGAAATTAAAATTTAACATGCAAATCAAATAATAATAAAACTAAGATTCTATATGCTTTCTTTTTGTTTTCTTTTTCATGATTCAAAATAAAATTCCTATTCTAAATATGTAAACCCTAAAACATGCAATATTATAACTCAAACACATCTCAAGATAAATAAAGCAATCAAGATGAGACAACTCATTAAAAATATCAAAATATCACACATCGTTTAGATCAAGGGATAATTTTTCGCTAATAAAATCAATAAATTGATCTTAAGCCTTAAAGATCAAAATATCAATTTTACTCCCACTTGATTAATTATTTCATCTAAAGCCTTATAGATGAAATAAAAAATTCCTGGCGCGGTTGCGAATTAGGTGATATATTGAGATTTCCAATTACGCATAGATAGGTATTTCAACCAAAGAAAATGACATATAGAGGGATAATAATAAAAAAAAACAAAAAAAAAGAAAGAAAACCTAAACTTGCCTAATAAAATAAAGCGAAAAATACCTCATTTAATTGTTTTTCTTTTCTCTTTTTTTTTTTTTAAAAAAAAAAAAGGAAAAAAGGAAACTTTGGCCGTCGATTTTGGGGGGAGTCGCCGGCGAGAAGGGTCGACGGCGAGGATCTTCGGCGGAGGTTCAGCAGGGACCGGCAGCGAGCGAGCGGCGAGCGGGTCGGCACGGGGCGGCGTCGCGGGCTGATCTTCCTGGCTTCGGACGAAGGAGGACGTCGGCGTGGCGTGACTGGCGTCGCGCGGCTGAGGAGGGACGACGAGCTCGAACCGGCGAGTGGGGCTCGGGCGCGGTTGCTGCAAGGGATCTCGGATCTGGGCCGGCTGCTGCTCGGATCTACGGCGGCGAGCGGCGTCGAGTTATGGGCGTCGGGGCTGTGCGGCCGGCAGGTCCGGCGTCGACGCTAGGTCACGAGCGAGGCGAGCTCGATCCGGATCCGCCGGCGTTGGGTCTAGGGCTGGAGCAAGGCGGAGTGCGGCGGGACGAACCCGGCGACGGGAGAGATCGGCTGGCGGGGGTGACAGCGGCGAGGTGGCCGGTGATGGCGCGGCGCCGGCGTGATCGGAGACCCCGAGGAAGACGAAGGGGCCACCGGCTAGGGTTTCGGGGCCCTTTTCTTTTTCTTTTTTTTTTTTTTTTGGACAAAATCTCTCTCTCTCAACTTTTTCGAAATTTCACTCTAAAAAAATCAACTTTTCACCTTTGCTCTCAAAATTTTCTGATGGAAAAGAAGCCCTCTTATTCTATTGCACGCGAGGTGTTATATAGGTCTAAAAAAATATATCTTTGCGGTATATATTTTTTCCTTTGCGCATGATACCCCTAAATATATCGTTGAAATATACCCACCTCGCGCAATATTCCCTTTTTATCTTTCACATATTCTATCCAAAAAATTCCCTTTTCGCGCAAAATAGTATATGTGAAAAATCTTAATGGAATATGTGAAAAATCTTCCCTTCACCGACAGTCTAAAATAAAATAAAACAAAATGTTTCTAAACTAAATGCCATGTGTGTTTTTTATTTATTTATTTATTATTATTATTTTTAAAAAAATCAACCCAAAAATTTAGGTGTCAACAAATATTATATTACATCGGCTCGATGACTCGATAGGTCATCTTAGAGAATGGACGATGTGCGATTATTTAGCCCTTGAGGCAATCTACTATCTATCTTTCAGCTTAGAGTAAGCTGTCCGTAAGGTGGTCGGACTTTGTAGATAGTATTGATTTGACTAGGTGATGGTCCAATGACATGGAATCGACTGAGTCGATTGATCGATGATTCGATCTGTGGTGATTGATTGGGTGTTTATTCCAATTGAATTGACTTGCAAGAAGGAACTGAGGCCAAGGTAAGTCTTCTGACCCGTGTTGTGCTTAGGCAACCCTTAGGACGTATTTGCTTCCTAATCGAGTCTTAGGGAATTGAACTTGCTGAGATGTCGTCTCACCCCGTTGTGGGATAACATTTTCAGGTCCCTAGATGGTGGTCGTGGAAGACTTGAAGTCCTGGAGTTTGGAAAAGTGGAGAGACCAAAATCGGCGAACGGGTCTGACTAGTAGGTCATAGGACAGTTCCTTTTGGAATGAGCCGAGTTTTTTGTAAATAGTCTGGTCTTGTAAATAAACTTGGTTGTTTATAAAATGTTTGTTTTGGTTTGAAAAATTGGTCCTACTCTTCTATCCCATCTAATTGTTGTCTAGGGATTTATATTGTCGCTTCCGCATGCGTATTAAAAAGAATGGGTCGGCAATGTGTCCTGGGACGTCGCAATTTAATCGACCAATAAGGGATGGGTATGTGCTCGGAGGTTCGGGGGCGTGACAAGGTTTGTTGTTGTTAGTGGAAATGGCTTGTTATGTGTTCATGTCTATGTTTGGTTACAAGGAATAGTTGTTGATATTGGATGTGGTTCGTTTAACGCTATTGTCTTGGTTTGGTCACAAGGATTCGTTGCTATTATTGAATGTGGTTGTTTGTGAGTTAAATATATATATATATATATATATGTATATATGTCATTGTGGACCCTTGAAAACACGTCGCGAGCCTTCGGAAAGAGATTCACATTGGTTTTTGGATGCATGTGGAACCAAGTTGGATTGGGTCTTTCTCTTGATTCAGCAATATTGAGGCGTATCATTTCCAAACCGGATTGGAATTAGGTCGATGCTTGAACATAATAGGTCAAGCGACAATTCTCGTTTCATGCTCAGCATATTTTATTGATGAGGTTTCAGTAAGTCATGATATACACTTTGCTTGGCACGCCTTTGAGGCACTCATGCATTGGACTAAAGAAAAAGATAAGAACCGATTGTATGCTTGATCTGTGTGGTCATACGGGGGAAACTGGCACTGATGGATTTCAGGACGATACCCAATAGATTTTGGATGCTATTTGCAGTTAGGATTTCGGAACGAAGCTTGATGGATTTCAGGATGTTGGCATTCTCAATAGGGCGAGACGATATCCACTGGATTCTGGAAGAGTCGATGGATTTCAATTATGTGTCTAATAAATGGACGCCATGCGATGTGCCATGGACGCTCATGTGCATATATTTTTTAGAATATTATGTGATCCTTGATTGAAATTGCATTTAAGGCATTGAATGTCACATAAACATTTTAGAAGTTATTATTTGGCACATGTGTAATTTTATAGGCTTTCGTTAATGACTTGAGAGGCACTTGCATAATTTATGTTATTATTTATTATATGAGAGACACGTGAACATTTTAGAAGTCATTATTTGAGACTTGAGGACCACGTGAATATCTTAGAAGCTATTATTTGAAACGTGCGAATTTTAGATGCTAATATTTGTGACTTGAGAGGCACATACGTATTTTATATGTTATTATTAGGACTTTTTTTTAACAGTATTATTAGGACTTGAGAAGCCTGTGTATATTCTAGAAGTTTTTATTTGGCATGTGTAGAATTTTTATAAGTGTAATCATGCAAGTATTTCAAGTAGTTGAGAATTTTCTCCTATGTACCTAGTTAATTCAAAGCAAGGGTTTTGTTATTGATTTGCCATCAATATGTTAGCGTTGAGTATTCACGTGGTTCTGATATGAGGTATTCGCCTACACAAGGTTTATATAATTTGCTTATTGAGTTTTCAACTTATCTGTCGTTGTTTCACCCTTTTACAAGCCCACTGGTATGAGTTTCCCTCTAGCTTGTACAGATGGAGGTGGTGATCTTAGAGATGGAGGACGTGACGATCAACATTATGCACCAAAGGTACACCACTATGGTGTGGGTTGATGAGGGCTTAGGTTATCTAGTTCCTCATCTATATGAGGCATGGTTTGTGTGGATCGACGAAGAGGTCTTCGGGCCCTTTCGTGGGTTTGATGGTCCACCTGGTTGCTCTGATGGTTCGGTGGCGAACCCTTCCAATGGCACCATGGACGACTTCGACTCCGATCTTGACTATGACCCTAAACTTGAGCCGTGAAAAGCCTGCATTTGATGAGAACCGCTTTTGATAGTCGCCCTCGTAGAAGACGTATGACTAACCTTATCCCCTTTTTGGTTGTAATCATAACGGTCCCAACTAAGTGGGCTTGTAAATGAAATCCTCCCATCTAATGAAGCAATATATATAAGTAGTGTGTTTGTGTATGTGTTTTCCTTTACTTTATTGTTTGTTGATGGGATGTTATAATTGCATGCTTCGGCATGTGCTTAATTGGAAGACAGAAGTAACGGGAATTCATCTGGACCACTAGATGTGCCATGTCATTGACCCATGTAACTGAATATTTCAACTAATCACAAACTTGTTTAATCCCTAAGCATCTTTGATCTTATCCTATAAGATTGAATCCGAACCATTGATTCCATCAATGGTTGGGATTTAATTTAAATTAGACTATATAAGCATTTCCCTTCATTTTTTTAAAAGAGAAGACCATTTTTGCAGACTTGAAATCTCTCGTGCGCGCCCAAGAGAGCTGGAGCTTTTCTTGGCCATTCACCAATTGATTGATGATCCTACCGGCATTGTCAACCTCCGTCGGTCCTTCCTCAATCTAGTCACAAAGTTCGCCGGCAATCATCCTTACCGGAGTTCGCCAATTAGAGCTCATATTCTCTTGGGCCAAGAGACGGATTCCAGCGTTGGTGAGAAGATTCGACAGTTCCCAAGCCTTTTACGGCAATCTGGCGATTCTTTCTAGTGGTTCGATCACCCCAACTTATGATTTATAATCCTAGACTTGAGCAGGCTACCCGCCTCGTTGATCATCCTCTACTTATGATTTACCAAATTTTGTCAATGAGTGATTTCGGGACATCAGTAAAATTTTCAAATAGCCGATATTATAAATGGTAGATTTGTTCATTAGAAAACATTAGCCAACTGGATAATCAAGATAAAAAAAAAAATTACCATAATATGTAAACGCTAGCAACTTTCTACAAAATAGGTAGTCAAAATTTGAAAATTCGAGACTCTCTCTATTCCCAGCCACCTTTTGATCGCTTGGCCTGGTGTTTCGTTCCGAGGCATCATTGTTTGTGTGCATCGCCGCTTGATGTTATAGGCTTTGGCTTTCTCCTTCTCATTAGCCCCACGCGATTTTCTGAACGATCTGTGTTGCCTAGTGCTAACACGATGTCGATCAAAGATCTGGTACATTGATCTAGCGATTATCTACCAAACACCTCATGTTGATACATAAATTTGTTCTCTCAGGGTGAGAAATCTCTCTTTCGCCACATTTAATTAGATTGATGAGGGTGTTGACATCCAAAAATACCCCTGCAAACATGTACTGGTCATAAGGGACATAAAGTGTTAAAATTGCTGTCATGGCCGTATATGGGCCATAATTCACATCAGCCCAGCCCATAAGTAGTCATACAAGAAAAGATAATTAAGGACTTTGAGAAACTTTGGACTGAATTTCCATAGACGAACAAAGACATATAATACCATGATGAAGTAGTTGGTTGCCATGTGTTGAAGCCAACAATCACTGATGAAGATGCAACATTGACGGTGAAAATAGATGAGAACAGTTAAAAGGATGCCAAATTCAAAGAGGAGTGGTTACTACTTGCTAGACAAGCTGCAAGAATATTGTCAAACAAGTCAAAAATTAAACATGGATAAGGCGGTTCAACATGGAACGTAGAGCAACTCTTGAGGAGGAGGTAACCGCCTGTTGACGGTTACCAAATTGCCCTATAAATACCGCAAGCAATCCAACAAAGAGCCCCCCAAACAACATACAAAATTATTTGATCTTACTTTTACCCTTACTTAGTCTAGCCTAGCTGTAGCTTAAGATTGCCGTCGTAGATTCAATTCCGACGAGTGTTTATATCCCAAGCAATACTGTCGATTAGATTCCATTGCTATCTCACTGTCTAGCATTATCGATTAGATTCCGACGTTATGTTCTTATATGCATTTATAAGTAGTGTTTTTAGGTGTTGTTCCTATTGTCCAGCGTCGTCAATTAGATTTCGATGTTGTGTCATCATGGGCATCTAGAAGCAATGTTTGTTAGGTGTTATTCTCACTATCTAGCATCTCGATTAGATTTCGATGTTGTGTCTTCATATCCATCTAAGAATAGCATCTACTAGGTGTTGACCTTATTATCTAGTGTTGTTGATTAGATTCCGACGTTGTGTCCTCAAACTTAGTAGAGAGTATTGCTTTCTAGGTGTCTTGTTAATATCCAGCGTTGTTGAAGCATCTTCAATATTATATAAACCACTTTAATTTTAATGAGATTTCATTACGTTAAGGTGAGTTTAGATGATATCATTGATTAGGTTTCCATATTGATTATCAATAGTATTAAGCCTGTGGTAAATCAGTGACCTCTTTGAATTTGAGATTATATTGTGTATAGTCTCGTTCGCATTTGACCCTTTCTATCCAAAGCTGACACAGAACTTGAGTTCTCCTTTAGAAAAAAACCAAATACAATACTTGGTGAAAGATATTTCGTTGTGGGATTCAAAACTGATGAAACATCTTTTTGGCACACCTGGTGGGACCAAGTGTTAGTCGAAGAGAGTGTTATGCCACGCATGAGAATTCGCAACAATATAGACAGAGTCACAGACGAACCTTTGCCAATAATGGATGATATCCTATGTGCAAAGTCATCATCTGCGCCGTCTGCCTTGAATTAGACCTAGGTGAGAATGTAGATATCCTAAGGCAACCGGTGGAAGGAGCAAGCCCTGTCATGCTTTCATTAATAAGGCAAGCCATCGAAGAAACTTAGAATGACTTCACTGGTTACATGGTGAAGAGGATGATTGATGTGATAAGGTTGCTAATAATCAATACATATCATGAATGTGTGCAATGGCAACATGGGATTCCAATTGGTTCAATCCAACCCCAAAGTGGGAATGTTCCCATGACAGCAAGGTATACCTTTTGGCCATTACCCCCTACAATAAATCTCACTACTATAGGGCATAGTATACCACCTTTGGCACCAATAAAGATCTTGCAAAGAGGAGAAGTCGTTTCGACAATCCAAACTAATGGATATAATCCCTAAGGTTAGTCTAACCTTAATGACATAACTAGATAGCAACCTCGTCAAGATACATTATTTGCCGCTAATGAAAATTCCTAGCATGCAGTGAGTGTTCCTTTTGTTATGTCTATAGTTAAAACTAACATGCTGTCCATACCTATAATAGTTGACAATCACTTAACAATATTAGCTCTACTTAGGGGGCAAGAGCTAGTACCTTTCGTTGAGGAGCAAGACCAATCTTTTCAACCAGCATTTCCAAATACTAATTCACATATACTCAATCAGGAATTTCAGCCTATACGTCCTAACTTACAACTAAACAATTCATTAGCCAACTAATTCAAGTGTATCAGGTTCCACAACAGACAATATATTAGGTTCCATAGCAACATGTATATCAAGTTCTACAACAACTTGTGTACTAGGTTCCGTAATAACCTATGTATCAAGCTCTACAGCAGCCAGTGTATCAAGCCCCATAGTATTTGGCATACCAGCCTCCTCAGCAAAACGCGAACTTAATATTACATCCTAACTATGGCTCCCAATAGTCAGCAGGATTACCTGTAGCCATGCCGGGACACAACTAGATGGTCATCGAACCTATCTTAAGGAATAATGTTGGTAATCCTAGTCACATGGGACATGTCTTCCGAAAGCCTTATCTAGATTGGATGGACACAGTTCCTTACCAACAAGGATTTAAGATGCTAGAATTCACACTATTCACTAGAGAAGATGATCAATCAACTTTTGAACACATTACCCATTTCTTAGCCCTATGTAGTGATGCTACTCATGGTGATCATTGGAAGCTTCGTTTGTTTCCACTTACACTATTGAAGACAGCCTTCACATGGTATATAATGCTACTAGCCAATTAAATCCTTTCATGGGAGCAAGTGGAACGACTTTTCCATACCCAGTTCTAGCGAGCTATCCCAAACTTATCAGTTGCCAACTTATCAACTTTGAGACAAATGACAAACGAAATGGTTGATTAGTTCATATCAAGATACAAAAGAGCTAAGAACAAATACTTGGTCCTTTTGCTTGAGAAAACATTTGCGGATTTAGCCTTTAATGGTCTGAAGTTTGAAATTCGGGAAAGGATGGTAGTTCGGCCTCATTCAGACTTGTTTCAATTATGCACTATAGCAATCAAATATGAAAGTTTACTTCGAGATAAGGAAAAAGACATGGTCGAAGAGGAGAAGTTAACTTCATTGAGACAAATGATTTCGAGAAAGAACAAATGGAGCTAGTGAAAGTAGCCGTTGCCAAAATGGTCATTGAAAAGCCATACACATGCCAGGCGTTGACACTGGCCAAAGCAAAAGAGAAGTCAAGCATTATGACTAAGGTTAAAGAGTCGGACTACTCCTTCGATATTAGTAAGACTGAACAAATCTTTTATTTATTATTGGTGGGTGGTCAAATAAATCTAACAAAATGATAGAATATTCCATCTAAGGAAGAATTGGTAGGAAAGAAGTATTGCAAAGACACTACTCATAGAGTCATAATACTTTCGATAAAGAAGAATGCTTAGGAAGCGATTGGACAAAGGAAGATAAAGATTGCTGATGACAAAGGAAGTCCCCAATGGAAGTGGACATAGATCCTTTTCCAGTGATGATCGGTATGGTTTCAATAAGATCTCAAGGAAGGAGATATAGACCGTTGCACATCTGTGCTCATTGTAGAAAGATGATTGAAGATGCGATCCTCCAAACCAAAGAGGATAATGGTACCCAACAAGGGATCACATTGTTGGTGAATATCAAAATGCAAGAACCTCTAGATCATATCATAATGCGCTTCACCAGAATGAACCGGTTCATATAGAAGATCATTCCCCTCCTCAAAGGTCCCATAAATCATTCAAACAAAGGTATGATGAGAGGAATCCTACCATAGACACCTTGGGTCAACCTAGTGGGAAGTTCGATTATTATGCAAGTTACATGCCTCCTCCCTCCTACACTCATAAAGTCATCCCTTTTGGCTGGGGAGACAAATTTCATGATGATACCAAGGAATATGACCATGTGGCACAATTACATCATTGAAGGACTCTAAAGGTGCCTCATGACCCACTGGAGGGTGAATGGTATGAGTCTCAAGATGTCCAAAGTGGTATTATGACTTGAACCCAAAAAAAGAAAGGTCCAAAGGAAAAGAAGAATGCGACAATTGCAACAGAAAGTCAATCAAATCCATATTACCCAAGTTAAGCTAGCACTAATCGCGACAAGTAGACCAAAGCCCTATAAAACTAAAAGCTTGGTTTGGAAAAAGAAGGTAGACATAGACAGGGCAACAATAGAATCAGGGAAAGATAGGATGATCACACAAGCTAAGGACAATGACAAAGAGCATATGCCAAAGCAATTGTCTAGGTTAATTTCTACTTTAAAGTCATATATGGTGTCACGCCCCGATCCTCGAGCGCGCGCCCATCCCTCACCTGGTTGATTAATAGCGACGTCCGAGGATGCATCGCCGACCCATTTAGTTTAATACGCATGCGGAAGCAAATAGAAAATCTCCAAACAATAAAATAATGGAATAGGAAAGTAGGGCCACAAATTTCGACACCAACACAATCTTTTTTACGAACAAACAGGTATATATATCCTGTCAGGTTGTTTACAAAAATTTCGACTTAACAAAAAGGAACTGTCCTATGACACTCTGGTCAAACATGTTCGCTGATCCTTCAATCTCCACCTTCCCAAACTTTGGGGTTTCCAGTCCTCCACCAGTTTCATTTAAGGACCTGAAAATGGTTATACAATACCCAGTGAGACAATGTCTCAGCGAATTCTACCCCCTAAGACTCGATTAGAAGGCCAATACACCATAAGGGCTGCCTATACACAACACAGGTTAGAGGACTTACCTTAACCTCATATTCCACCTACAATTCAGTACAGTTCAAATAGGCACCCAATCAATCAAGTCACCACAACAGATCAAATCATTGATCAATCGACCTAGTCGATTACATGTCACCACGACCTCCCTCCGGTTGGTACATTCAATACTGATGTCCTATCAATTCAGGACCCACTCATCCTAAGCTGATAATAGATAGTATAGCTCGTGCTAAGCTGATAGATAGTGTACTGCTTGCAATCTAAGCTGACATATCAAAGCCCGTAGGTTGATATGCACTAATAGTGCTCCCTCTAAGTTGATAAAGTATACTACTCGCAATCTAAACTGACATATCAGAGCTCGTAGAATGATATAGTATACTGTTAATGTTCTCCCTAAGCTAATAAGGTATACTGCTCGCAATCTAAGCTGACATATCGCTTGTAGGTCGATATAGTATACCACACCCAATCATTCAAACAAGTTCTTTAATTTTATCATGCCTGATAAAAATACACGTATATGGGTACATGGTCGGCTTTAGCCAAAATACTATAATTTTCTTTCCACAAATCCCACCATTTTTTGTAGTTCACCAAAAAAATTTGGCACTATCAACCGACGCCCGGTTATTTTTCTCATTAATTACCAAAATTAATTAATTTATGAAAATAATCCTATAATCACAAATAATTCATTTCAGCACAAAATAAAACTCAAATAAATAAACAAACTGCACCACAATAATCAACATAAAATTCCGATCGCCGACCATCCCGGTTGAATTTTCAGAAAATAAATAAATAATTAATTAATTTCGAAAATTATTAAATAAATACTAAAAATCCAACTTAGGCCCATAATGCCTAATTGGAAGCCGAAACGGACTCGGAAAGTTTCCGAGGTTCGTTCAATAATTACTCGAGCCTATCTACTCGCTAATTACACTAACCATTTGCCTAACATGCATAGGTAAATTCCTAATTTAATTATTCTAATATAATCTATCCACCTAATTGCACTTAATTAAATCTAATCAACCCCTAAGTATCATTAACCTACTAAGTAAGGATTAATGAGTAAAACTCACTTGTTTAGCGAGCCGAGCAGTTCCAAACGTCGGAAACGCAACGGAGGCCGACTTTCTCCAAAGCGGGCCTAGGTTTTGAGGCCCAGAACCACCTCAAAACGGACCTAAGGCTTGCTGGAAAAACCCACTGTTTTCCCCTCTGTTTTGAGTTGCAAAGACAGAGAAACAAAGCTGAAATGACAAAGCAAGACTGGCAAGAGCTGGGTGGAACTCCAGTGGGGCTAAACAGCAAAGAAACGGACTGATCGAAGCTTTGGCGAGCGGGTGGTCGGCAACTGGCGGCTCCCAGGGGTCTTGGGGGTCTTATTGGATGTTGGGATGGGCAAAGGAAGGGCTGGAATGGAAGAAAAATGAAGAAAAACGCGAAATAGTGCAGGCGGGCAGCAGACCGGCGAACCGGCGACCGGCTGCTTGCGACGGCTGTACGGGACTGCCGACGGCTCCATTCGGGCGAGGTCGGACTCGTTGGGACGAGCTATCTCTCCTGGTCACGGTGATGGGTGGATCATTAGCTGATTCGCACGGAAGTCGACTTTTTACTCGGATCTTTGGCAAAGAGTTGGCTCAAACAGAAACTGGCAGAAGTGAAAATAGGGGAGGAAAACGATTCGGCGGTGGTGTGGCTGCTCCGATTTTGCTTCTTCGGGTGTTGGTGTGCGAAAATGGCAAGTATGGAGAGGGTTTGGCCAACCAAGCTTGGAGAGGAAGGGAGAGAGAAAAGATCTAATGGACAAGGGCTTCACCAAGCCAAATTTTCCACACCAATGTCTCCCTTGACCATCCTGGGCCACCAGCTGTTCCTTGGCCTCCATTAGGCCACCAAGGCTTCTTCTTGGACATGTGAAATGGTCCAAAATGCTAGGGGAAGGGGGGCACACGAATTTGCAAGCATTTTGGCTTCAATTGGACACCATTCCTCACTTAATTCAATCTCATTTGGCCCTAATAAATTCAATTGATCCTCCTTCAATCATCTTGGCATTTTTCCTCACCTATGAATCCATCTTGCTTCTCAAATTCGCTATAAAAAACGATCCTCGACTTTTTCTGCACAAAATCGACCTTACGATGACTTTTTCCCAAAAAGTCTCGGGTTTCAGAAAAATCTTCTGAGACTGAGTCGACACTCCAAGAATTTATTGTGACATGACAGAATCTTCAATTTCTGAAATCGGACTCGAATTCACAGTTAATTTCAACTTGGCACGATTTTAGCATGACCTAAGCTACCGGGTAACTTTCAGAAATTTTTAGTGCAAATGAGCCGTGGTCGATTTTTTTTCGAGCCACAATGAACCCACTCAACTCATTGGCGACTCTCGGTTGTCATGAAAGTCTCGAGAATCCAAATACGGATACAAGGTACCAAAACAATAAGAAAATCAGTCTAGTGCCAGCTGACGAGAATTTTCTAATTTAGTGGTGTCACCCACGATTAGCCACACATCTCAGTCGAACTAGCCTATCTCTGATTTCAAATTGATTTTATACTGTGCCGTAATGGCCTCTAAAGATGGACACGATCGAGTAATCGATTCCTGGTCGAATTCTCAAGTCTATTGCATTAAAATTCCTTAATGGTTTTCTTAGATAGTCTAGTTATCTCGAGAGTGATCAGCTTTGAGAATAGTCCTCTAGGCGCATAAATGAAATACCCGATTTATTCAGTAGAAAACAGGACTGAAAATCTGGATATCACATATGGTCCAGGTTAGGTTACCCAATGAGTTTCAAATGGACCAAACCATCCTTAACGTAATTGAGAAGATCTAGCTCATGAAAAGGAATGAGAATATTTTTTCTTCAACAAAGAAGAAGTAATGGAGTTTGAGAAACCTCTTAAGAGCCTTTCTAATCACTTAAAGGCTTTATATATTAGTGCCAAAGTAAATGGCCGTCTAGTTACCAAAGTATTAGTCGATGGGATATCAATTTTGAACCTAATCCCATAAAGGTTCTTTAGGAAGCTGGGCAGGAAGGATGAAGAAATAAGCCCATCAAGTATCCAACTCTCAGAATTCACTGAAGAGATTATTGAAATCAAAGGAATATACGTAGCTAGCCCAATGGTAGGGTCTAAGTCTTCAAGAACTTTTTACGTTGTTGATGCTGATGGGTCATATAATATGTTATTGAGAAGAGATTAGGTTCATGGAAATCAATGTGCACCATCGACATTACACCAAATGCTGACTTTTTAGAATGGGGATAAAGTCAAATATGTCAAGGCCAATACCAAGTCAAACGTTGCATGGACACAAGTATCGAACATGCAAAGGTTTGCCAAGGGGCAACAGACGACAACACGTGTTTGAAGGCCCCAAGAAATTGATCACAGTAATATTGCGTTCTGTCATTTTAACAAGGGAAGAATTGGATGGTTCTCTAAGATAGAACTGACGAGACGCCTGGATAAGGTTATTTATGGAAGACCTTATATTATCAAAAGACCTTGCTAAGAGATACCTAGCATAACGAACCGAATGAGTCAAACGGCCAATAGACGATGTTGATGGCATTTTGGACTTCAATGAATCCCTAATTAAAGAGAATGATAAAGTGATGTAAGCTTAAGATCTATTGGAGAAAATCAACCTTGGAGATGATCTACTCTCGTCTAATCTATGTAAACAAGTTACTCAATGGTGAGTTTAAAGCCTGATTAGTAGATGTGCTAAGAAAATATAAACATTGTTTCGCTTAGGACTACCACGAAATGCCAAGTCTAGGAAGGAAAGTAGTGAAACATCGATTAACAATTAAAAAAGGATTTAGGCCACATAAGCAGACCTAAGGTGCTTCGCTCTAGAGGTTATACAAAAATTTAAGGAAGAAATCGAGCACCTATTATCCGTGGGCTTTATAAGGACTGCATGGTATGTCGAATGGCTTTCGAATGTGGTCCCGGTAAAGAAGAAAAACGGAAAGTTAAGAGTTTGTACAGACTTTTGCGATTTAAATGCTGCAACATCAAAAATATGAGTACCAAATGCCGATGGCCGACATGGTTGATTTAGCATCTCACAATAAAATTATGTTATCAATGGACGGCTATTTTGGGTACAATCAAATATTCATAGTGGAAGAAGATATTCACAAAACAACGTTTAGGTGTCTAAGAGCTATTGGTAAGTTCGAATGACTAGTGATGCCTTTTAGTTTGAAGAACATTGGAGCGACATATTAGAGAGCCATGGATTTTATCTTCCACAACATGATTGGTGACTTCATGGAAGTTCACTTAGATGATATCATTGTAAAATCAGACTAGGTATGTCATATAGATTATTTGGAATAGGCCTTTATTAGCATGTAGAAATTTAAGCTGAAAATGAACACATCAAAGCACGTTTTCGGTATAGGGGCTGGTAATTTTTTAGGCTTTCTAGTTCACCAAAGAGGAACACAAATAGATAAAGATAAAGCGAAAGCTATTCTAGAATTGTCACCACCTATCAATAACAAGCAACTCCTAATGATACTTGAACAAATAAATTTTTTGCGTCATTTTATAGCTAACTCGTTAGGGAAGATTGAAGTTTTTTCACCATTACTCATGTTGAAAAACCAGGAGGAATTCACCTAGGGAGATAAGCATCAACATGCTTTTGACAAAATAAAGGAAGATATGATCAAACCACCAATTTTGACGCTAGCTAAGGTGGGTAGACTGTTGAAATTGTAGCTGTTGGCGACCGAAACCACAATTGAAAGTATGCCGTCACAAGAGAATGATAAAGGAAAAGAACAAACGATTTATTATCTAAGCAAAATGTTGAACGATACTGACACGAGATATAATCCCATGGAGAAGTTGTGCTTGTCATTATACTATGCATGTACAAAATTACATCATTATATGTTGCAGACTACGGTACATGTAATTTGCAAGATTGATGTGATTAAGTATATGCTAACCGGGCCAATTATAAGAGGCCAGATAGCTAAATGGGCTTTTGCCTTTTCTGAGATCAATCTAATGTACCTGCCGCTCAAAGCAATAAAAGGGCGCACAATAGTAGAGTTCATTAAAGATTGAAGAAGATGAAAACTAGGTTCAAGTGCCACTGTGGGTTTTATATTTCGATGGATCAAGTGTGTCCAAATCATCAGGTGCTAGGATCATGATTGTATCTCCACAAGATCAGAAATAAAATTCATGTCCAAACTTGACTTTCTTTGCTCAAACAATCAAACAAAGTATGAGGTTTTGATTGTTGGTCTCAATATTTTGATTGACATGAAGTCCAATTTGTGAGGATTAAAGGAGATTCATAATTGGTTATAAAGCAACTGATCAGGGAATATCGGTGCTTAAATTAAAATATAATATCACATCATATCCCAGCAAAAAAGTTAGTAAGTTCACCGAATGTGAATTAATTTACATTAGGAGAAGTGAAAATTTGGAAGTTAATGAATCAGCTCAAATGGCATTTGTTTTAAAATATCAAAGGACCTTACTGAACATATCATTATCATTACACAGGTAAAAGTGTTACCTTCGATAGACAACAGAGTAATGATAGCTCCAAGTTGTTTGGTTGAAGGACGAGGTGATCAAGATGAGCAGGATTGGAGAATTCCTCTCACAAATTACTTTAAAAACCTAGTTGCCAATGACAAAAATTTTAAAAGACAAGCAATGAAATATTTGTTAATTGATGACGAGTCATGTCGAAGAATAGTGGATGGCTTGCTGTTAAGATGTTCGGGAAAATAAGAGTCGATGCTCAAAATGGCCAAAGTACATAAAGGAATCTGTGGCGCATACCAAGCTGGGATGAAAATGAAATGGTTGTTTTGTTGTCATGGTTACTTTTAGTCAACTTTTGTGAAGGATTGCGCCGATTATACTAAAGGTTGTGAGCCTTGCCAAAAGCATAATCCACTTTAGCCCGTGCTGACTGTAATGATGAACCTATTATTAAGCCGTGATTGTTTTGAGGTGAGCAATGGATATACTAGGCAAAATTTTACCCCTTACCAAAGAAACATAACTTTATCTTGGTGGCAACTAATTACTTTACAAAGTAGGTAGAAGTGACTTCTTATAAGAATGTAACACAGAAAATTGTAAAGGAGTTCATCAAAGAACGGATTATCCATCGATTTGGGATTCCTGAGTCCATAACAATTGACCAGGGGACAATGTTTACAAGACGAGGTGTTAGAATTTTTGAATTCTAGGGGTATCAAGATGGCTTACACGACACCATATTATGCTCGAGCTAATGGTCAAGCAGAGGTTTCAAACAAGATCATTATTAATCTTATTAAGTAGCATTTGGAGGAAAACCTAAGAGAATAGGACTCCTTGTTATCCACAATGTTATGGGCTTACCAAACATCGAGAAGATTGAATACTGGAGTTAGCCCATATATGCTAACATATGGACAAGAAGTCATCCTCTCATTTGAAATTATAATACAGTCACATTGGTTGAGATTACAAGATAATCTATCAAATGAAGGGTTAATGTATGCGAATGTTGATGATCTTGGTGAAAGTAAAGCTTCAGCATTGGAAAAGAAGCTGCCGTCCCATTTGAAATTACAGTACAGTCACTTAGGGTGAGATTACAAGATAATTTATAAAAGAAAGAGCCAATGTATGCTAATGTTGATGATCTTGGTGAAAGTAAAGCTTCAATGTTGAAAAAGTTGGTCAACCAAAAGCAAATGGTTGCCAAAGCGTATAATAAACACATGGAGCCTAAGTATTTTGATGTTCGTGATTTGGCTTGGAAAACCATCTTACCCATGAGTGATGACAATGAAAAATTTGATAAATGCTCATTAACCTGGGAAAGCCCATGCTTAGTGATATTCTTACTGGAAATTCATATTGATTACTGGAGTTGGATGGAAAATAGTTTTGGCAATGGATAAATGGCAAGTTCCTGAAGAAATACTATCCGACTATGTGGGAGATGAGTGAGATGGAAGAAAAATGAAAGGCCAAAGAATTTCTAAAATTTCCTTTTATTTATTTTCGTTTTACATCTCTCTCTCCCCTCCCTCACACTCTCTCTCCCCCACTTTCTCCCCCTTTCATTTTCTTTTTCTTTTTCTTCCTTCCTTCCTGCTCCCGCACTCCTAGCCTCACCACTAGTCTAGCCCACTCAAACCTAGGTGTTGCCAAAAGGCAACCACAAAATGTCTCCAAGTGGTCGTTTGCTTTCTCCATGCGTTCCTTGGGCTTCTGCAGCTTATACATCTTCGCCTTGAGGGCACATCTCTCTTGTACTAGGTGCTAGAAAAGGACTAACTGTTCTTCAACCGGTTCATCAACCTTCTTGAGCAAGGTCTCAACGCTTTTGGTGTTGGCGTCCACAGAGGATAGGGACCTGGTGAGCAAAGCCTTGTCGATCTCATACTCCCTTTGCTCAGCAGAGGCCAGCCGTTTCTTCAGTCGCGTCTTTACTACTTGTCGCAACCTAAATTTCGAGTGCATCACCTAGAGTTTAGGCTAATGGACTACTAAGTCTTAAACTTAGCTCGGGCTCTTCCAAGTCCATACCAATTCACGACTTAGGTTCAAGTTTTTAACATGCAAATGGATTTTTTTTTAGTGTTTTTCAAGACAAGCAATTATCAGATAAACGTTATATCTAAACTAATCAAGATATTCATCAAATGAAGGATTAAAATAATCGAAAAAATAATATATTGTCTCATGGATTAAATAAACGATTATTTTAACCCTAAACATTACAGCATATAAGAAAGTTCAAAATAATTAAAAATTTGATCCGAAGTCTTATGGGTCAAATTAATAATTATAATGATTCAAGAATTAAAATACTATTAAAATGCCCAAAAATCAATATAATTAGAAAGATGATCCGATGTCTTACAGAACAAATTAGAAATTATAGTAACTTTGGACAAAACCCTATAGATAAAGCCTAAAGTATTAAAAAAAAAAAAACATTGACACCCAAAGTTCTAATTTACACAATAATAACAAAACTTGATAAAAAAAATAAAATAAAAATAAAAAAACTACCTAAAGGGGGACTCCACGAGAATCTGCAGCACGATAGGAGAAGGCGTGGCAATGGGTGAACAGGTCGCAGGTGGAGGCGCAGCGTTGCTGGATGCTGGGTCATCGGGCAGACCGGCACGGGCTGAGGTGTGGTAGTAAGGGGCACGGACGAGCGGTGGTGAACGGTGCGGAAGCAGCGTGGGTTGTTGGTGCGGGCGATCATAGGCGCAGCAACAGCGGCGATGGGCGAGCAGGTCGCAGGCGGTGGCGGCGCGGGCTGAGGCGCGGTGGCGGAGTTGCGGACGTCACTGGTGGCGACGGCTTACTACGGGCGAGGGCAGCTGGGCGTCAACGATGCTGCTAGTGGCTGCAGCGAGGCGACGGAGGGCAGCAGCGGGCTGGTGTGCCGGCAGCCGCTGGGTTCGCCGGGAGGAGGCGCGGAGGTGGCGCGGGGGCTCAGCTTGCGCAGGTCGCGGCTGGAGCAGAGGACGTTAGGCGCTAGGTCGCCGGCATCGAGCAGAAGGAAGCACGGCTACTGGCTGCTGGTGCGGCAGCGTTGGTGAACGCAGAGACGAGCGAGCTAGCCGCGGCTGTAGCAGGGACGACAAGTGGCAGTGCTGGTGCGGTGTTCAGCGCAGGGGTGACCCGCGGATTGTTGGCGAAGCGGCGGTTGACGGCGAAGAGGGTGATGCACGAAGGAGAAGAATAGTGCACTGATTTGTTTTTCTTTTTCTTTTTTTCTTTTTTTTCCCTCTCTCACCTCACGTCTACCTCACGTCTTCTCTCTCTGCTGCTGTCACCTTTCTGCAGACGTAACTTTTCACCCAAAGAAAAAGAAAAAGGGATTTTCTTTCTTTTCTTTTGTAATTTTTTTTAGAACTCTCTCACGCTTGCACTTTTCTCTTTCTTTCTCTTCGAATTCGCTCTCCCCGGTCACGAAAACTGTGGCTTTTGCTTTCCATGACAATTTTCAAGTTTCCATCTTATGTTGTATTAATTCATAATTACAAATCAGAGCATGTTCGCAATCAGCTTGATTTTACTTCGATTCATTCCATTTTATCAAAATTCTTACTCTTTATTTATCTGATTCCCTAAATCTTGATCGTCGACCGGGAATTACTTCCGCACTTACCAAGATTTGAAATTTCCAACTTCCATGCATAATCAATCAGATTGATTTTCCCCATTTTTTATTTATTTGTTCTAATGCGATTTTTATTTTTTTTTTATTTCCTTAGATTTGCCAAAATTAGGTGTCAACACTACTTTTGCCCTATTGGAAACAACTCCCTAGAAGCTTGGCAGTTGAGTACAAACAACATGAATGGTCCTTTACACCTTTGTGAATTCATAGTAGACCGCGTTAGCATTTTCAAGTCTTCCTTCTTGCTCCAATATTCGTTCTCTGCAGCATCGAAGACGATGATGTCCCCCCAGGTTGGATTGGAAACTTCAATATGGTGATTGAAAGTTATCATGAACTCATCATAGTCGTCGACAAAGGGGTCACCCTCAAGGAGGTTCCTAGGTGTAGCATGGGTCAAGAGACTCTTCAACCTCTTAAGGATGCCAAGTTTGGAGGTTAGTAGGTTATATGTGAGACGAAGATAAGAGAGCAGTTCCCTCCATGGGGCGATGAAGTGGCAGCCATAGTAAGGAGAAGAGTAGGAGGAAGAAGAAGAAGATTTTAGCATGATTTCAACTTGATGGGGTTGTAGAAGTTCGAATGGTGGATGGGAATCTAGTTACCATAGACCACACTAATTATAGGCCAGGTTTGGAAGTTGAACAGCCGCGACCCTTCACGAGCCAATATAATGAAGGATGAACGTGCGTAACTGCGGTATAGCCAAGAAAATAGGGATTCGTGTATCGTGGGATAATGGATTGATACGATGCACGTAATTAAGATTATATTGGAAATTGAAATGACATGATGGTTGGACATTATGGATGATACTCGTTCGTTGAGGTGTTGAGATGAATGAGGAGCCGATGGTCATTAAATGTGATGGAGATGGTCGAATGCACGTGATTCGCATGAATCTTGGTCCATGATAAAGGATAAGGATGTGAGTACTTTAACAACAATGATAGAGTATTGGGGATGCTACGAAAAGTTGAGCAACGCCTGAGATACTAAGATTGTGATAATAAGGAGAAAAGGTACAATAAATAGGTGCCAAAATGGGAAATTTTATTTACAACATAAAGCTGAAACATAAAGTTCATAAAACCATGAATACGGATGGAACATATGCAAAATTACATTAAGTGTTGCTTTATCTCTAGCACAAAGCTATGTAGGTGCATTTCGCTATTGCAATTGGCTTCAAAATACTCATATCTTTTGTTCCCAAGCTCCGACAATTTAAGCTCCAAAGAAACACAGGTTGCTTCTAGGTCAATGATTAATATTGATTAAATCAATAATGCTTGCAATGGGGGTATGGTCATTCACCTTCAAGATGTTGAAAGTGGTCCTCTATCGAGATAATTCTTCCCTTTTGAAAAAGACATTCTCTTCTAGCTTGTCTATATCCTCTTTATGCTTTAGCCATGCCCTATATGACTTTAGAGTAGAATCAAAAGAAAGAGAAAATCATTGATAGCAAACTCAAGGGCTTGAAACTGCAGAGGATAAGGTAAGTTGGTCAGGAGAGCAAGGAGGGTCATGATTTCACACTAAAGAGCTATGTCATGATATATGGTGTCATAACCCTTCTTCAATAGGTCATGGAGTTGTGCTAATTTAATTTGAGTAGAGTTACAATCCTCAAATGGAATCGGCTTATTAGGTAAGAAGACAAATGATGAGCTAAGATCAAAGGCACCGGTTGAAATTTGGACCATATTGATATGATTGACATCAGCTGGATAGAGAGGTGAATCGAACATATGGTCGTCAAAGGTCCCTACAGTCTGCCCATTAGATGAGGAAGAATCATCTGCATTGAACGGATGGTTTAGTAGATAAACAAATAAAAATGAATAAAACAAAGGAGTTACCTTCACTAGTTGCTTGTCCAGAATTGCTTAGTGCTTGATGCTCAAACAGTTTTGAAGGTCTTTTGAATTGATGTAACAAGCCCAGAGGAAATTGGGTAACTTTGGAAAGGACCCCATCAACATAGTAGGGGAATAGTTAGAGTTGATAGTCATTCTACCACTCATCAAAGAATGTAAGGTTATGGGGATAACCCGTAAAGTTGACGAAGTGTAAATGCCCAAGGACATTATGGGTAATTTCGTTATAACAAATGATATCAACTCTATCTACTTTTGTCCAAGGCATGATTTGGAGAAAGGAAAGTTCATTGAATATATTATTGGCACAAGCACACCTTAGGTCAATCCAAATTGTCAGGCACAATAGGGTGGGTTATATGTCTCAAAACCCGAGGAAAATTGCCTTCCATAAGAAAAGTTTAGCGTAAGGTCAGATGGAGCTAGAATGCTTGACCAGAATAAGCATACATTGGATTGCATAATCGAAGGGCTGCAAGCTTTATCATCAACCCCAAGCTTGTAGAAATCAAAGTCAGTCAGAGATGGCAACGTATTAAGCAAGCATTCAAATGAGGAGAAATCACTGGGTAATGAACAAAGTTCTTGACAGAATTTCCAAAGCCCCAATTCGCTTTTGACATATGATTCATGCGTTTCACCATAGCCAGCCATGCATAATCCATAAAGGACCAAAGAAAGGTTCAGAGTGACCTCTAGATAATGAAGTTTGTGCATCCGTGAGACCCCGATATAATACTACAAGAGCCATATGACCTAATCTAATGCATGAGCCATATCAATGAACTCATGGGATGTCAACAAAGAATACCGAAAGATATATCAATAAAGCTAGCATAACAAGAAAGTGACATGTTTCTTAGCAAAGATAGGTCTACTAGTCTTGGCGAATCTATCCATGAACTTATCATAAGGAAAATCTAGGTGAGGAATCTTGTCAAAGGACGAACATGTGCTTATATATTGAATGTCGAATTCCACAGAAGGAGACAAACCAGTCAAACACCATATATCTAGCAAAGTGACCGTCACTTGGCCAATTGGAAAGAAAAACAATTAGTCGAAGGTGACCAGAAACAACAAAGTCTACCAATTAGTCCATAATCTAGAGGGTCAATAGATATACAATAGAACTTCAAATGCTTGTTGATCTTGGCATCATTCCATGCACTTGAGACTTCCTTCTTCAGCCTTTTCTAATAGTTGAATAATTGGGGGTTGACCAAGCAAAAACAAATATCGAAGATTGGTGTATAGGTAGAATTTCTTCACAATGGTGAGGAAAGCATTCTGCAAGTAGAGATGGAGGTGGTAAGAGTTTAAGATGAGGACCCAAAGTAATACAACCAGTCCCAGTACTTTGGTCCATAATTATCAAGGAGAGCTTCCCCTTTTTCTCAAGGACACAAAGTGCATCTAAACATAATAAGTGAGAGGTTACTTCAACACCTATGGAATTTTGAGAATAGCATGTCATTGTGTGAGCAGAAGTGTTGATGAAGGAACAAGATCACTGGGTATAGATAAGCTTCAAAAGTAACTAACTTAGTTTATTATCCTATGTTTGAGGAACGTGGATGAGTTCTTGGCATTTGAAGATCCCGCCATACTTCCGTCTGGCACACAATGAAGAAAGTTAAGAACAAAGGTGCTGCAAAGTAAAATTCTAGAAGAAATATCAATTAAATGATTTCATTTTGAAGGCTTTGGGTATGAGAAAGATTTTACATCTTACTGAAGATTACACATGAGTTGGTTGAAACTAAGGTTCTGGTTTATGTATCCATTGTGACACGACTACATTTTGAATTTAACTATTTTCGATCAGCATAATCTTCTGCCTTCATTCCCTTGAGAATAGTTATAGATTTGCGCAGTCGATCTTCATTTTAGATTTGCCGTAGACCTTGATTTCTAGCTTCTAGCGAACTTCTTTCAATCTCCTTTCAATCGCCGCCTTCTATTTCTCAAGAGTGTACTCCTCCCTTTCAAGGTCAGCAATGTCATTCATGGTAGCTTGAAGAGATTGGTGATCTTCTTTTACTTGCCGCTCTGCTTTTTTCATTTGATTACTTGGTTAAAAAGTAGTTTTTTTAAGGGCAGTTAATACTGTCAACCAAGTCTAGTTCTGACAATAAGTATCAAAGATAGATGAAAACCTATTGTAAAAGTCTCTGAGCCCTAACTTAAGATTTGGAGGGAAAAGATCACCAATATCATCTTCGTTCAGTTCACTCATCAATAGCTTAAGATGAGAAAAGGTAGGTTGATTGTTCAATATCATGGACATACCACCGCGTGAAAGAAATAGAAATTGTGCTCTCATTAGATTATCAAGTTTAACCATTTCTGAGGAAACTCCTGGGGTCGAATCATTAGCACTTAGAACATGAACGATTTCATCTAGAGCACTGATAGTGCTAGCCAGAATAGGTGGAGAAGTCATATTCTCCTTATGCATGGATGACTTAGCGGGAGTGAAAGGAGAAACTTATGACAAGGTGACACTAGCTATTAAAAATGCAATAGTTGGTGAAGCTTGAGAGGCAGAAACTGTTATATCCAGAAAATTTAATGTTAGAGTTAGGGCCATGTACCAAAGCAGAGCAAGGAGGCCTCATACATACTAGGTTGTATGACGGTGTCTTAGATCAAAGATTGAACAAAAGTGTGCTGAAGTAAGTCCTCGCCACTAGTGGATGCATCAACAGCTGTTATTTCAAGATCATGTCAATATTTAAAGGTAGAACAAACAAATAAGAACATGACAGAAAAAAGGAAAACACTTGCCACGAATAGCTAAAGGAACAGGAGTAAGCACGACTCCAACCCTCCCTCTCAGGAGTCAAAAGGTGAGCCTCTCTACCCTGGCAATCCTCTGTTGTGGTCTTAAGTGGGCTGTCAAAGCTAATTGGCTCAACTGGAGGCACGAGATTGTCCTTAACTAGAAATAAGGTAAGATCTTCAGCAACTAGTCGAGGTTCTTTTATCATCGAAAGGGGAGAACCATATTTCTTTTGCTTAAGATGAGACATTATAGTGCCAAGTGTGTCTTCATCTTCAATGTGCAGTGAAGAATCAGGAGTATCTAAACAACAAAAGAAGATGGGTCGATTAGTGCAACAGAACTAAAGAAGATCAATCGAGTATACCTTTAATAACTCTAGGCCGACACCTAATTAGTTTTTCTCCAAGATCTTCTTCTTCTTCTTCTAAAACTTCTTGTTCTGATTCTGGATTCTCTCATGGATCTTCTTGCTCTGGATCCTCTTGTTGTGACAAAATTGGTAAACGAGTATTAGTCACTTCTCGACCCCTAATTCTAAGTGTTGTTGATACAATTGGAGGATCAAGATTGAGAGGATATTCCAATACTACTTTGTCTTTCTTGGTTACTTAAGTTGATAGGGGACGACATTGCTTTATTCGGTCAAAAATAGTCTTGATAGCTTCTTCATATGGACTCTCAAATGTGAAAGAGAACCATCAGCTGGTTTATTCCGCTATAACTCCTAGGGAAATTGGGAAAACTTCAAGATTTGGAGAAAATCAGTTCCGTATTTTTCGCAATTATCTGAGAGCAGTAGATAAAGGGCTCATTCTTCTAGGAGTTGTACTTCTTTCTATTCATCAAAGGGTAATCCATGGAATAAGCAATTGGCATTGATATACCTTGATAGAGACTAAATTGCATGGTATAGTACTGTGGGGAATAAGCTTCAAACCCATGGTAGAATCTTCCATTTTTGCAGAGGTGAATGGTGAGGTCAACTAGAGTAAGTACACTGTTGACACCTAAATTTTTGCATTTTTTAAAAATATGGGGTTAATTTTTACCCAAAAAAAAAGAAAATAGAATTAACATATAGTTTTAGGAGCATTTATTTTATTTTATTCCATTTTTGCATTAGACCGACGATGAACGTTGATACAACGTGAGATCTTTCACATATTCAAGTGAGATTTTTCACATATTCAGGTAATATACATTGAGGAACATATTTTGGGCAGAAAGGAAATTTTCGAATAGAATATTTGAATAAAATATAAAAGAGAATATTGCGTGAGGTGCATATATTTCAACGATATATTTAGGGGGATTATGCACAATCTAAATTGAAAATAAAATATTCCACCAAAATCTATTTCCCTCTCCTGTAAAAGGGTGTTGTGCGCGTATGACAAATGGGGGGGGAAGCAAAAAATTTCAGAGCAAAAACAGGTCGAATGGGCTTTTCTCGGTAGTGAGCTCAAAAGAAAACAACACAAAAGGAAAAAAATTATTGTCGTTTTGTTTGGGGGGCGCTTCTTTCCTATTTTCGTTTTCTTTATTCATGGTCAAAGTCAATAGAAGAAAATGGAGTTTTTTTTTTAAATTTTCGAAGTGTGCAAAGAGAAGACAGAGAGGAGACGTGCGGCAGACAGCAGGAAGAGTGACGTGGGAGAGGAAAAAAAAAGGAAAAAAAAAAAAAAAAAAGGAAGACCAAACGTTACTGTTCATCTTCCTCGCGAGTCCCTCTGCCGCCGTGACTGACCCCCTGCGCAGCTTCGCCGTGCCTCGCCGCGCCACCGTCGCGGCGCTGCCTGAGCCGTCAGCGACGCCGCCGTTGCCCCTGCGCCGCCCGCTGCCGGTCTCCATCCGCGAGCACCTACGCCAGCCCCGCCGCCGGCGCTCGCACTATTAATGATACAGATAAGTATATCTATGTATATCCTTTCAATTAAAAATTTGAAAAAAGAATATGATTTACAGATTAATCGAACATTTATTCTTTTGAATGCATCCAGGCCTCCGACGCGCCTCCACCTCCCGTCTTTGCACCGCTCGTCGCTCCACCGCCTCAGCCGCGAGCCCGTGCCACCGTCGCTGCAGCAGCAACCCGAGCTGGTCGCCTCACCCCCAAAGTCCACTGGCTACTGCTGCGCTTCCGTCGCTCTCCCCTGCCTCTGCTCGTCTGCCGGTCGTTGCCGCGCCTACCAGCCTCTGCTTGACGACCGCGCCTGCAGCAGCGCCCAACGAGCACCGCCACCGCCCATGACAGCCCGACGCCTCCTCACCGCCGCCCTGCGGCAGATCCCGAGTCCCCTGCTGCTCGACGCTGCTCACCACCCCGTCCGCCTTCGCCTGCTGCCGGTGTCTTCGCGCCTCTGCTCCGTCTTTGGCACGCACCACCGCCGCCCTGTCGATCCGCTTACGACAACCAGGCGCCTCCTCTCGCTGCTCACCGTCGCAGCAGTTGCTCGAGCCCGCTGCTGTCCACCTGCTGCCGTCCCTTTCCTGCCTGACCCGCGACCAGCCGCGGCTGCTGCATCCGCCAGCCACCGGATCCCTCACCTGAGCTCCGATCGACGGTGACTCTCCGTCCTCTGCGGCCCGCCATCACAGCCACTCGCCCTTGAGACGCCCCAAGCCTCTACCGTGATCCATAAGTAGAGGTGTCAAAATAAGTCATTGACCCATTTATTGACCCATTTATTGTTAAATGGGTTATTAATAGGTCAAAGCCTTATTTCCCGAAACACTCATAATGAGTTTTAAAAAATAAAGAGATTGAGATATATGGAGTGTCTTAAATGGATTAAGAAAAATCCATTTAAGACCCATTTATCAACCCATTAAAAATGAACCCATTTATTTTTATCAAAAAACTCACAATATCTCTTTTCTCTTTAACTTTACAAAAATATATTTTTTTAAAAATCAAAATTATAATTTTTTTCTTTCTTCTTTTTTTTTTCTTTCTTCTTTCTCCGATCGCCGGCACGGCGATGGCCGGCGACCGGCCAGGCGAGCCTTGAGCTCGCCGAGCCTTGAGCTCGAGCTTGCCCCTCGCCGGATCCGGCGAGGCCACCGACGCCGGCGAGACTCGAACTCGCCGGCGTCGAGCTCGCCCGGCCTCACCGGAGATCCGGCGAAGGGCGAGCTCGAGCTCGCTCGACGCCGGCAAGCCTCAAGCTCGCCAGATCTGGCGAGGACGTCGGCGAGGCTCAAGCCTCACCGGATCCGGCGAGGGGCAAGCTCGAGCCCACCCGACGCCGGCGAGCCTCGAGCTCGCCGAATCTAGCGAGCTCGAGGCTCGCCGACGTCGGCGAGCCGGGCGAGCTCGAGGCTCGCCTATGGCCGGCCAAAGAAGAAGAACAACAAAAAAGAAAAAAAGAAAAATATATTTTAAAAATAATTAAAATTTTATTTTAAAAATAAAAAATAATTAAATTTCGATTTTTTAAAATATTTATTTTAAAAATTATAAAAATTGTCCATTAAATTTGTGTTGTATAAAACTACTTTAGCAATACAATTTAAAATTATAAATATATATATATATATATATATATATATATATATATAAGAAATAAGCTTGGAAGTATTTTAGTAATATAATCTTAAAAAAAATATAAGAAATAAGTTTTTCTAAATTTGGTTAAATATGAAAATTATTAATATGGGTTGGGTCGGGTATGGGTTGGGTATGGGTCGGGTCGGGTATGGGTCGAAAAATTTACATTTGGCTTAAATGGGTCATAAATGGGTTAATGAGTCAATTTGGGTCGACCCATTAATGACCCGACCCAACCTGACCCACCCGTTTGACACCTTTATCCACAAGCCATTGTTCATTAACCAGGATCGAGGAAAAATACCAATTAGGTAGTTTTTTTTATATTTTTTTAAGTTTTGTTATTATTGCTTAAGTTTAAACATGGTATGTCAATGTTAATTATTTGAATAGTTTAGGCATTATCCTTAAGGTTTTGCCCAAAATTTTTGTAATTATTAATTTGATCCGTAAGACATCGGATATTTTTAATTATATTGATTTTTGGGATATTTTGATAGTATTCTTAAGTCATTATAATTATTAATTTGACCTGTAAGATTTCGAATCAAATTTTTAATTATTTTGAATTTTTTATATGTGGTGATGTTTAGGGTTAAAATAATCGTTAATCTAACCTGTGAGACGACGGATTATTTTTTTGATTATTTTAATTCTTTATTTGATGAATATCTTGATTAGTTTAGATATAATATTTATCGATAATTGCTTGTCTTTAAAAACATTAAAAAAAATAAAAATCAAAAATTAAAAATTAAAAAGCAAATCTTGCATCGGAGTTGTTGGTTTAGTAAATTAAAATTGCATTTTTAGGATTGCACCTTTAGATAATTTTTGGAATAGATTAGGACTGAATTTATATATATATATATATATATATATATATATATATATATATATATATATATATATATATATAGACTCTTAAATAATGTTTGCACATTTTGAGAATCTCATTTTTCTTAAAAAAAAAATAGTTTTCTAAGATAGGATAGGGTTTAAGTCAAATTAATCCCTAAACTAAATTAGATGACCATTCATTTTAGATATTTTAATTAGGTTTTTATTAATTCCGAATTTTAATAAAAAAATACAAAAATATTAGGCGCATGACAAATAGTTTGCATGTTAGGTCCCTTTAATTAAAAATTGCTTGGTAGTAAAATTAGGATGTTAGGTCCATTTAATTAGAATTTGCTTGTTAGTAAAATTAGGTCATGGAGTTAAAGTGCATGTTTTATGGTAAAGTTCTAATTTCAAGATAAAAGAAAACCCAAAAAATTGTTGCTTTGTGTTTATTTTTTTTAGTGGAAGTCTTTTGATTATTTAATAATGGATGAGCATTCATGTGATCACCCTATTGCATGATAATAATTTAAGTTAAAATTAATCCAAACTGGTTGCAAGAACATTTTTGAAAATAAAAAGAATGGTACCGATAAGGCATTAGAGAAATCTAGTGTAACCAAGTCCCCGTACCCAAAGTTTCTGATTCGTAGGTATCTAAACGACCTACCATAAACTGATTAGTGGCGACTCTTAGATAAAATTCATTTTCATATTAAAAAACTTAAATCTAAGTCGCGAATTGGTATGAGTTTAAGAGAGCTCGAGCTAAGTTTAGACTTAGCAGTCCATTAGCCTAAATCCTAGGTGGTCCACCTAAAAATTTGGTCGCGACATACACATAACCAAAATATATCGAAGTTTTCCAAGTGCCAAGTCTCCGCATAGAAAAGGTAATAAAACTCGGGAGTATCATAAGGGGAAAGCTCGATATGAGCGTGGTCAAAATTTAATATCTCTTGAAGGAAATATACAAATGAAGAAGTGTCATTAGGAACCTTAATAGGAGATAAGGTAAGCAGTCGACAACCCAGACTTTGAGGTTTTGGCTATTTGGATTTCGATGAGGAACTATATAGAAGAGCATGAGGGATTTTGCTAAATAAGAAAGGAAAATAAAGAGCCATCCATGCTTGTAAAATCTAGAATAGACCAAATAGAACCCCAATCTCTTTCGGTGTTATTGAAAGGGCAGCATAGGTAAGACTATTGTACAAAACAGCTAAGACAAGCAGACCTAAGGCTACTGTCTTTCCTTTCGCAAGATTGGCAGCGAGTCTAAAGAAATCCTTTAAGACTTTAAGGGTAGGATTAAAAATATATATATATTTCGATAGCCAACAAAGCAAAAAGGAAATCTATTAGGACCCGAGATTTTACGGTATTCATCAAGAAAAGTTCCATAGTGAAAACATCATTGGGAATAGAGAAGTCCTTTAAGGCTTCAATTTCATCTACCGAAATACCATCTGGAACAAACCCAGAGATAATGAATACATCCAAAAGGGTCACAGACATGGGTCCATAAGGGAAAAAGAAACAATTGGTCTATAGGGACCAGAAGCAAACAACAGAACCTGCAAAGCCTCTATTTAAATCATGAGTTTACATGCTAATCTCTAATGCCATTTCGATCCGCACAGTCATCCATGTCAAACAGTCAAACAGGTTGGCAAAACATCCTATAACCGAAGATACCAGGCGCAAAGATGCTCTTCAAATAAAAGAAAGCTTCGGAATTTAGTAAGGGCAGATGTCCAAATATCCTTGATTGAGGAATATTGTATTAGGATCTTCTCATTTCTCCTAGTGGGAAAACACAGCTTGAGAGGTGGTGGAACATGGTTGTGATCCAAAAGGGCAGGTCCAAGGAGTAATGCTTCCTTATACTCTTCTACAATGTTCAACAGTCAAAATTGACAATAACTAGCTTCCTCGGTGTTAAGAAGACGATTGTAGCAACCTGGCCTCCTTAGTCTTCAGGAAGAGAATGTCAGATTTATGGGTATTTGATCATGAAAGTTCCATCACGGTTCGCATTCCAAAAGACGTCATCACCTCACCATTTTGAAACGAACCCTTATGAGTTCACTTGTTCACGGTCATAAACTCTCCCAAGCTCGTACCTAGCGTGACAGCGGAAACTGTTGTGATTCGCACCTACACGGGCGACACACCTTGAAGGAGAAGGTCGGGTGTGGAGTTGCCACACCCACAAGGATGGCATTACTTCATCCTATGGGTTATTGCCACATTAGGTATGCTAAATTGTGGCGAGTCTCATCAAGACTCATACCCCTTACGACAAGTTAATTTTCTTATCTAGTTATTTAGAACGACCTAATAAATATAGGAGTTGTCAATAGTCTCATTTTTGTGGGTTGGCTTGAAAATCCAATCGAAGGTCGATAGTTGTCTCTCGATTTCTACGCAACTAGAGATTCTAGATTCAAGGATATTTCGTGTTTCATACGGTGTCCATGCATTTATTTTTTACTTTTTAGTGTCAATTACATTAACTAAGTGATCACTCGTGGATAGTTGTTTTCGTGTAATTCTATTTCTAAGAAAAAGAAAAGAAAGCACACAATTCAAGTTTAAAAACAAAGCGAAAAGTAAACAGTCTAGGGAAAGCAGTAAATTTAACATGCAACCTTAACTGAAGAAAAATAAAATAAAATGGAAGAAACAAAACCCACACCTCGTCAAATGTTTAAACAACACAAGACAACTCAAAACATATATCGGGGACAAATAATACAAAAATATGGTTGGATTAGACATCGACCTTCTATCATCTTTATGTCTTGATGGGCCTCCACCTCCAAGGACATACTCTAATCCTAATCTAATGCTAGAACTGGGTACATACGATATGAAAGAAACAACTATTCATGGCTAAAACAATCACAATCATGAAACAAATAAAGAGAATCAAGCAATTGAGACAAGATTCAAAATTAATCAAGCTGGTTATCGGAGTTGGCCTTTGCAATTCATGTGTTGGACCCTCTAGACATCTATCTCTATTCATTTTTTATGGCTTACAATCATTGGCCACCATTTGTCTTTAGGTCTACCCATGGAATTAGGCATTGTACCTGTGCATACATCTATAAAAACACATGCATAGTGAGAAACAAACATGCAGGCAAGCCTCTGAGCCTTGGTTCTTAAACAATCGAGCAATTTTAGTGAACCAACATTGGATCACTTTTTCATTCGACATGCGTCAAGCACAAGCACAAGCATTTAAGGAAAGTAAACGGACCAAAAGTTGTGAAAGTCTTAGAAGTTCAAGTGATGCTCAAAAATCATTTGAAGAACAATTCATAGTGAATTATGGAAAAAGAAAATGCAATTGGTATAACAAAAATGCATCATAGCTACATAACACATTTTATCATCAAGGCTACCTTGGGTGCATGCTGTGCACTCTGATTGAGCTTCACAAACGCCCTAAATATATTCCAAATTTTAGACAACATCAATATTAAGCCAGGAGGATGGCTTGAAGGTTTGGAGTTCAAAGATGACATGAAAAGTGTGTGAATGAGCATTACTTGAACTAAAATTAAGTTCAAAACAGAGAAAACAAGAAAATTTAGACAAGGTTACAATATTCGGTGGGTTTGAAAAACACACTAAAGTGCTTTTTATTTCCTGAAAATTTTTAGTATAAATTTTGAAAAGTGAGGAACAAAATCCATGAAGACATGTGAAACAAATTCAACATGCAAGATAACCTAAAAAATTCTTGAAAGAAATCACAGCAAAGAATAGTAACAAAACATCATAAAACAGGGCAAATAAAGTCCACACAATTGGAAAGGAACCCATAGATAAAATGTCCCGAGAAAATTACACAACATAGAGACACCATAAGGAATAACTTTCGTGTAGAAAGTTTCCCAAGAAGAGCTATGTAGTAATTTATAAAAAAATTCAGCAACATGAAACATTGCATCCAGAAATCAGCAAAACAACAGGATATCAAGATATAACGATAGAGATTTGACCTAGTAAACAAGATCTAAAAGATACAATATAGACAAAAGAGTGATGAACAAAGTTTGTTAAATGTTCAACCTGAAAATCCCTAATAAAAAAGAATAACAGACAAAAATAACAAAAATCAGCCTTAATGGGGGTAAAACAAGGGTTCCAAATTTTATTTAGATTTCTAACCTAAATGGACAAAAATGAAAAATGAATCAAACAATGAGCAAATTGCACAAAGTCAGCCGCATTGGAAAGATTTAGACAAGTCCTAATACTTCCTAGGAGGGTTCGAGTCCAATCAAGGTCAATTTGATTATCAAAAAAGAGAATCGTGAAGACATGCAAATTAACCACATGCAAAACAAAACATGATGCATGTGTAATAGTCTATAAGACCATTTAGGCTACGTTTGGTTTAGCTTTAGAAATGGGCTTTGGAGAAATATAAATATCTTTGGCCTAAAGGGCTTTGGAGAAATGCAAGTTGCGTTTGGTAAAAAATTCTTCGCAAAGTTATTTTGGCGTAAAGGATGTTTGGCAAACCCTTTTCTTATAAAGGGCTTTTGGATTTCATTTTTCTTTTTATTAAAAAATATTAAACTTTTTGCCAGCTCTAGTGAAGGTGAGGGTAGTTTTGGACAATGAGAGGTAAAACTGAAAAACTAAAAAGATTATGATAGTAGTTTTGAAAAAAAAAAGTAGTAGTTTCAACATTTGACCAAATACTAAAAGCCCAAAGTTAGTCCCTATAAGTATTAGGCTTTTAGCCTTCCTAAGGCCAATATTTGACTTAAAACCTCTTGAACAGGCTAGCAAAACACCTCAGCATTTTCCCAAGGGGTTTTGGAGATTGAAAGCCCTTTGGGAAAACTGAACCAAACGCACCCTTAGACAATGCATGAAAAGCATGAAACTTGCATACGACGAAGGATTTGGGTAAAACATTTAATGCTAAGTCAGAATGCAAATAAATCACACAAGTCATTAACATTGCAAAATGACATAGAACTAGAAATGAGACGCTCAACAAATTTCAATTGCAATTGGCCATATAGGTGCATGAGTTTCACATAACAAATGAAATTTAAATGTGGCATGCCATACATGAATACGAAGCTTGCAACATAGACTTCAAATGTTGAGAAGACACCAAGGCATGATTTGATCTTTAAGAGACCCAAACAAATGAGTTTTTGTAAGCTCATGATAAGCCTCTAATTCAATATAACCATCACAGAACATGATTAATTTCGATGATTTAATGACATGCAAAAATCTTACAAAAAAATCCTATATGTAGAATGCATCGTTGCAAAAAAATTTCATGAGACACCTAAACCTAACTTAGTTTACATGAGTCTATACGAAAATAGCAAAACAGAACCGCATGATGAGGTGCACGAATTACAGAAGCATCTAAATGGATTCGCACATGCAATTGACATGTCAAGTGATGATCAATTCACACCAATCATACCTCTTTAGAACACTTACAACATATATTACAAATCTCATAAAGGATGTGAAGTCAAATGGACTCATCTACAACCTTAATTTTGAGCAAATGCAATTCCGACCTAGTGTAGCGCAGACCAACCTTATGACAATTTTTGTTGATTTCACCTAATCAAATCAATCTCGAAAAATCTGGTAAAAAATATATGACGTACACAAGACAATTTCGTGCAAATTCATGAGAAATTTTTTTCCAAAATCCATGCACAAGAATCGACACAAAATTAACAAAACAGCAAATCACAGCAAAACAGAAACCAAATCGAAGCCAAAAACGACTGCAGAATCGATAGATTTCAGAGGTGTTTTTCTATGACCAAACGACGTCCGCTCAGGAAATACGACCTGTCAAATCGAAGCTCGAGAACTCTATTTTCTATATCTAGGAGGGCTCAAGGTCAAAAAACCTCATCTACTATTTCGTTTCAGCCAAAATAATAAGTCCATTACAAAGACATGGAATTGCAGATCAATACAAATCAAGTTCAATCAACCTCGAGTTCATCATTCAATAACATCCTAAACTATAGATCTAGGCATGAAATGTAAATCTAGGGTTGAATCTTAGCCCCGATTGGCTAATCCGATCACACATCATCGAATTCAATATTAGAACGTTTACCTTTGCGATTTTCTTTGAAGCTAAGCGTGATCGGGCATAAAATCAAGTCGCCGGATCAAACCTCAAACCACAAGGATCCTCGAATAGGCCTCACAAACTCCTCGGGAGCTTGGATCAGCAATCGGACCGCCGATCTAGCCGTTGGACAAGAGGTCGGTCCGATTAGGACCGATTTGGGACACCGGTGGGAAAAAAGGTCGCTGGTGAACTTCCGGCGATCAATCTTCTAATCCTTGACCACAGCAAGGTCGAGGATTATCCTGGATGAGGATCGGCAGCAGTCTGGGATGCTAAAAACCACCGATCAGTGCTGGTTTGGCCGGGTGATCCGACTGGCCATAAGATTGGAGGATGTGTTGATCTTCACAACCGTGAGGAGGATCAGCTGGACATACAACTCCAGCGATTCTAGAGGCGACCCAAGCTTGTGATGAGGATGAGGGAAGTCTGATGAGGATGCTGATTGGTGGCATGGCCAAAGGGAACGCTAGCGAGGGGGCAATACCTGGCGACCAACGGCAGACGTGCGAAGGAGATAGGGAAAGAGAATATGGGTGGAAATGAGAGAAGAGAGACAGAATTCCAGAGAGTTTTTGAGTTGTGCAGATCTATAAAATCACAAAATGATCCCCCTTTTGATTTTTTGGAGGGAAAACCTTTTTATACTACGGCCTAATCGTCAAATCTTGACTGTTAGTTCAATCAATAGTCAAAATTTTGAGTTATGATCAAATTAAGTCCATTTACGGCTATGACCGATTAGATGACTTTAATTTGCAAAAATCGGGAGTTAAAAATGGAAATCGTGATTAGAGCTTAGTTAGGGGCAAAATCATAAA
Organism: Eucalyptus tenuipes; assembly: GCA_014182365.1. Taxonomy (NCBI): domain Eukaryota; kingdom Viridiplantae; phylum Streptophyta; class Magnoliopsida; order Myrtales; family Myrtaceae; genus Eucalyptus; species Eucalyptus tenuipes. Next base: position 20,492,932 of record CM024537.1, read on the forward strand.
TTCACAAGATTCAAAGGTTATTTTGCAAAATTTGGAATAAGGGCATGGGTGTAAAATATGCATAGCGAGGATCCAACAACTGGTCGCTGACGATCCAGAGCTGGCCAGTAAAGGGCCGAATTGGCTTGCCTCATCGACGATTGCTCGGACTGGCCAATTCTATTCACACCAATTCAATTAGTTCCTGACCGGTTCTGGCCAGGCCATCCCTACGAGTTGAAAATTCGTGCAAAGACCAAATTGAAGAGAAATCTTACCCAATTTAAGGAGAAATGATCCAATTTTAATCAAATTAAGCCGATTACACCTCGTAAATACAATCTATGATTTTTTTTTAATTGGCCTAATTGATTGATTATTGTGAAAAATAGCAGACTTAGACCATGGATACACGTAATTGAATATTATAGGCTAAAACGGGCAATTTTGCAATTCCTTACTCGAAACCGCAAATTAATTGAAATTAATTTCAATTAATATTGCAATAAACACATTCGACCGATTGCCCATGCTTAAGATAATCTATTACATCCAAATTGACCTTGAATTGATGTCATGAGACCTAGGTCAAAAATGAATCGAGGTCTAATAGCGAAATTGAACCTTGATTCATGAAATTAAACATTAATATTGGATGGGTGAACTTGTATTTCTCCAATTGAAATCAATAGCTCAATTTTCTTATATTCAAGAGAGCGAAATTCCTCAAATTGAGAGGTTCCCGAGTGAATTTTTCAAAACGGACCCTGGATTTGAACTTATTTCAAGAAAATAAGTGAAATACAAATGTCCGTTTGCAATTCACAAAGGATTGATTTGACCCCTCTAATTAGGCTTAAAATGGTAATTCACCTTTCAACATGACAATTCTTGAAATTGAATGAACGAGTGGATTAGAATTAGTCCCTAGACCAAATGTTGTTAAAGGAACTAACTATAATTATGATTAAAACGAAAATAATTTTATTTTTGGTCAATTTTGAACCTAAAATTAAAAAACTTGCAAAACAAGGTTTTTAATCGAGTGATACTAAACAATGTCTTTTGCAGATTTTTTATTTTTTTGGTTAAAGATTTGACCAAAAGTCAATCTTTTAGTTGATTTTTCCTAAAATGTTGATTTTGAGTCAAATCTTTAAAATTTTCGAAAATCGATTTAGCTAAAGTGAAACTAAGACTATATGACATCTTTTTCAGTAAAAAAAACCAATTTTTGACTGGAGATTGACTTATTGATTAACCCTTTGATCAAAAGTGAACTCAAAAGTCAACCGTTTGACTTTTCGAGCTTTTCTTGGAAATAAATAGGAAATATCTTAAAAGTGATATTGTAAAAGAAAGAAATGAAAAAACAATGTTTTTTTTTTATCGAGAAATGGACTCCGTTGCAATCGAAAACTCTAATCTCGAATTTTACCTTTTTATGATGCGTCGACTAAAAATCAAGTATCAACAATGATCGAAGTTCGAAATATCAGATTCAGGTTCAAATTTGGGAGCTTCGGTAGCCATGAAAAGCTTACAAGCATAATATGAAGGATTTAGGGTTTAAGGAAGAAGACAAAGGTACAAAAGGGACGATGAGATGACGATTCAAAATTAAAAATATCTGCCAAAAGCCGAAGATGTGTCAAGATACAATAGGAGTTGTTAATTCGTATCGGCTATGAATATGTTAGAGAATATAAAAGTATAATGATAGTTTGTAGCAAACTGAGTGCAGAACGAGGTATTTCCTTTAAAAGATTTAAATTCTTAATTATTTCTTTTAAAAGGAGGCATATGTTGACCCTCAAAAATACCCCTACAAACACATGTTGGTCACGAGGGATAAAGAGTGTTAAAATAGCCGTCATGGCCATATACGAACCATAATCCACATCGGCTCAGCCAATAAATAGTCATACAAGAAAAGATAATTAAGGACTTTGAGAAACTTTGAGCTGAATTTCAACAAACGAACAAAGACATGTAATACCATGATAAAGCCGTTGATTGCCACGTGTTGAAGCCAAGGATCATTGATGAAGATGCACCATTGACGGTGAAAATAAGCAAGAACAATTAAAAAGGCGCCAAACTCAAAGAGGAGCAGTCAATACTTATAGGACAAGCCACAAGAATATCGTCGAACAAGTCATAAATTAAACATGAATAAGGCGATTCAACATGGAACATGAAGTGACTCTTGAGGAGGAGGTAACCGACTGTTGATGGTTACCATATTGATCTATAAACACCACAAGCAATCCAACAAAGAGCCTCCAAAACGACACACAAAATTACTTTATTTTACTTTTACCCTTACTTAGTTTAGCTTAGTTGTAGCTTAAAATTCCCGTCATAAATTCAATTCTAGCGAGTGTCTATATCACGAGCAATGCTGTCAATTAGATTCCAGTGCTAATCTATTATCCAACGTCGTCAATTAGATTCCGACGTTGTGTCGTCATACACATCTAGAAGTAGCATTTGTTAGGTGGTGTCCTTATTATCCAACGTCGTCTATTAGATTCTGACATTATATCATCATATGCATTTAGAATCCGTATTTGTTAGGTGTTATTCTCACGGTCCAACATCGTCAATTAGATTCCGATGTTGTGTCTTCACATCCATCTAGGAGTAGCATCTACTGGGCATTGACCTTACTATTAAATGTCGTTGATTAGATTATGACGTTATGTCCTCCAACTTAATAGAGAGTAGTGCTTCTAGGCGTCTTGTTAATATCTAGCGTTGTCGAACCATCTTTGATATTGTATAAACCACTTTAATTTTAATGGGCTTTCATTATTACATTAAGGTGAGTTTAGATGATATCATTGATTAGGCTTCGACATTGATTATCGTTGGTATTAAACCTGTGTTAAATCAGCAACCTCTTTGACTTTGAGATTATATAGTGTATAGTCTCATTCGCATTTGACCCTCTCTGTCCAAAGCTAATACAAACATTGGATGAGCCATGGAGAGCACAGCACGACATGGGATAGCAGCGCCCTTGAATCTTAAATTCCTGGCCCGACACGCCCCAGAAAAAGGCAACTTCCTCTTACGCCTTGGAGACAAGTTGGCCTGAAAAGGAGTTCCGTGTCGGGCTAACGAAGAGAATAACTTCGCTTTTTAGGCCGAACGTGTAGTTGGGCTTATTGCCAAAAAGCTTGGGTTTTTCAGTTTGGTTTGGGCCGGTAGCGGTCAAAAATCGACTAAGGCCTAAATCAATAACATTGCATTGTACCAAAGGCCATCATATATGGAAACTGTAGCCACCGAAAGAAAAAAAATAGGACTAAATAGATACTGCCCGCGTGCAGAAAAGAGTTTGTCTTTTGAAAATTAGAGATTTTCTTGTTTGAGATGATCATATTGGAACAATGGTCGTCCGTCCTATTAAATTTTAAGCTTTCAGTTCTTTATTCTATCGACTTTTTTTTTTTTGGGACAAATATTTGCATTACGTACTACAATTGCTCCGTCAAGCTTGGGAAGCTTTTGGTTTTTCGCTCAATTTTATATTTTTTTTGTGAAAGTATGCATATGTAGATATCACAACTTTTGAAAATTACAAACTACTCGTACTATCCATCTACAACATGGATTTTACTATTTCTTAAGTCAAATTAATGAGCCCAAGTTTATCTCTATGACCACAAAGTATCAGTTAAATTGTATTTAGTATTATTTAATTCCGTAAATTATAAATGTCACATTCTTTAAATGCATATGATGTCCTTTTTTTTTCTCTACAATGCCAATATAAATGCCATAAGAAGTGATTTTATTTTATCAAAAGTGGATTTACACAGATGTTCTTATGTGAGGAAAAAGTAAAGTGCGTACATTCCATCAAGTTGACAACATCAAATCACACTAAAGATCCATTTACGGCATGAAAGCACATTATTATGTGAGATTATTAAGTCTAATCTAATTTTGTCTAAAGCATATTAATGCGTGATCGCTTGAGCGGCAATTCGAGTCATTTGGTAATTCTTTCTATTGCCTTCATGCCATTTCTTCGTATTAAAAATTCCATTCTTTAGCTCCGTTTGTTTCATGAAAATGAATAATTTGGAAAGCATTTTCCTAAGAACAATTGCCTATATCACTTAAAAAAAATAAATGAATGAAAAACATCTTCATCATCCACAAACATATTTAGGCATAAACTGTCATATATAATGAGAACATTTTCCATCGACTAACCATTTCAAGCAATATAAAAAAAAATATTTTTCACATCATTCATTTTCCACGAACTAAACAAAGACTTAAACAAATTTCGTAAAATAATCTATTATTTTCATAGAAACGAGCAATAAATGTTTTGTAGGTGGCTTTGGAATAAGAAAATCTTCTTGAATGGAACAAAGCTTGCACTCTCATAAAACTATGGAGCCTTCTTTTACCAGCTGGTTCGCTATTAGACTGCATGGAGCTGCTGTTATCTAATGAAAAACCCAAGTCCATGGCAAGCGCGAGTTCAAACCCGATACAAGGCCGACGCATATAAACACGAGCTCCGATTCTTGTAATGTACTGTGTTCGAGCTCGCAGAATGAAGATTCCATTAACTAATCAATCCCCGAAGCAAGGCATCTCTTTCCGAAAAGCACGTCGAGTCTCGCCAACAATGACCTGATCAGCCGGGGCGTGCGCGCAAAAGTGTTGAGTTGCTGAGACATCTAACACATTAAAAATGCAAGAAAGTTTTGAATACATGGCATGGCGCTCACTGATCTCATGTCGTGCCAGAGATTGACAATCTTATGCCCATCGTAAAACTTTGATTGCGTGAAGACACAGAATTGTGTTTCGACTCAAATTCAAAGAGGCAGGAAGAGCGGACTTCGATATTTGGTAGAGGTTACCCTTTTTTTTGTGTTTATATCTCATAATCTAATTTTAGATAATGGAGAGCAAACTCATTTAATAACAATTGAAACTTCATAGCAATGTACTTCACCCATGGTCAAGCAGATAATGAAAAAGGCACTTATTATTAGTTGATGTGTGAAATAAAGGCACTACTAACTCAATTGCCTTTGTTTGAACATAAAAAAGGAAAATTTTCAAACTTTATTGTGACGTATAGGTCTTATGGCAACCTTGAGAGCATGAATTCGCACATTCTGTCACCTCCTTCACATCAACTCCAGCTTTCTTGGCATCTAAATAAATTCAAATATGAAACAAGAGATTAAAAAGGTTATTCACATCAAAATTGAAATCGAATTTCTTAACAAGAGCACATATATCAAAATCCAAGTAAATGAAACAAATTAGTATGCAACTCCTCTCACATTTAAAATATATCGATGAAATATTGAGAAAAAAAACAAGATTATACAATAATTTTCTTGATTTTAAGAAGCTAAGTCATATCTTTGGTCTCACTGCAAAAAATATCATCTGGATGGTGGTCAAGGCAAGTAGACAAGAAACAACCGATATCACAGTGATCTAATGCCCTAAAGGTCAAGGACTCTCTAGAATGATTAAGGAGGCAATTCAAAATGCATAGAGGTTTCGCAGGACTCAAAGCACAAATTGCTAAACACTTCAACTTGCGCCATAAATTAAACTTGGCATCGAATGACAACTTCGCATCCACACCGATGGATGACCATAGTATTAGAGCCGCCACGAGCATCATCGACGCCATTCTTTTGGATGCTGTTACCACCCTAGCCATTCCCACCGAAGTTATTCTTAGCCCCTCTCAGAGTATCGAAGGATTTATGACTTGGTGTAGTGATGTATTTGAGTAGATCCAGTATAACACCTTTATATACTCAAAGATTCATTCAAATTTTTGAATGAGTTGATAACTAAAAAGGTATATAGAGGAGAACAATTACATTATCCATTGAATTAGGTTACACTCGACATATTGTCTAGTCCAATGATATAGAATTTATTCATTGATGGGATTTCTTTCTCTCACTAAATTTCAGGTCCATAAGTTGCCATTTATTATGAGAATTTCCTTTTATACACGGGTATTGGTCAAATTTAATCTCATCGATAAGTTTCTTTTCAAAGGGCCCTAATATTCTAAATAAATTCAATTTAATACTTTACAGATTATTTGATTCTAGTTCCTAATGGAGCTCCTTGGGGTAGTCTTCCAATTAAGTAGAGAATTTTTTATTTTTTATTTTTGGCTTTTTAGTCCTTGACACATCATGTTATTCTCTAAACACTATATTATATGTATTGTTGATTTCTGATTTTCAGTTGATGCGTCAATAAATGAAAAATGTCAAGATTAGAGTTTCCGATCACAACAGAACCATTTTCTCGAACAAAAAGTGTCGTTTTTCATTTCTTTTTCATTGGCCCATCATTATGGGTGATTTCTTGATCATTTTTATCAAAAAGTCAGAATTTAGTTTTTTGCACAAAAAAAAATCCTAAATAATCTCAATTTTATTTTGGCCGAAAAAGATTTTGAAAAAATCGAAGTTTTCACTAGTGATTAGTCACTAAAGGGTTGACTTGACCAAAAAAATTGAAAAATTGAAAAATCCACAAAACACTTCATTTTACTTTCAAATTGACTTTGGCGTAAAAAAAAAAAAAAAAAAAACTCCAAAATCAACCAAAAAATCTATTTCCAAAATTTTCGGACTTAGGTTTTTAATCGGCCAAAAATAAAATTACTTCATTTCTAATCATATTTTAGCCTAGCTTCTTTTACAATATTTGATATAGAGGTCATTTTAAGTTCACTCGTGCAACCTTTTTCTTTGATTTGGCATATTGAGGCGAAAATTTCCATTTTTAACCCTAATCAAGGATGCCGATCAATTCTTCATGATTGACATAATTATACCCCTAATCAGCTAGTTTTTTCAATATCATCCAAATCCGAGGCTAATACTGGCAAATTCGAATGGAACTTCTCAATTTAGCAAACTTGACACATCCAAAAGTTGCAAAATAGGGTTAATATATTCCGATTGAGACGATTTAACTTAAGCCATTCTAGACTAAAGTTTAATTTGATGAATTGAAATTCGATTAGAACATTGAATTTCAATTTCATTTTGATGTCTAGTTCGTGTCCTCATATCAATGTCAATTTGAATACATTAATCCACATTGAGCACAATTAATTGAACCAACTGATATTTTGTTATATTAATTGCATTCAATCTCAATCAACTAGGTAATTAAGCATGGGAATTGCAAAAATGGCGCTAATTGTTCAGAAAGTACGAATTCATGTGCCCATTAAATCCATGCATAATTTTTGATATTTTTAATATGACTAGACCAATTTAATCCATCAAGATGTTGTTAAAAGGGTTTTATTTGTTTAATTTGACGAATTTTGACCGTTTCTTTTCAATTTAACCCATTTCTCTTTTAACTGGACAAAGATCCTTTATAATTAGATCCTCCTAATTGCATAAAATTCTAGCCTAAGCCCGACGAACCAGTCAAAACCGATTCAAACAATTCAATCGGTCCAACCGACCTCCGGTCAGCCATTTTACAGTGGCTTTCCAGCAACTGGCGACCACTCTCAAGTGGCCCAACCCATGGCTGACCTTCCCATGCCTTCAATTAACTGAAATTACAAAATTTCCCTTTCGGGACCAAATGACCAAAATGTCCTTAATCTTTTTTTATTTATTTAAGAAAAGATATGATCTTGTTCGTTCATATGAGGATTCATCTAGACCATTAGATGTGCCATGTCATGTCATTAACCCATGTGACTAAAAATTTCAACCAATCACCAACTTGCTTATGATGTGTTTAGTTCAGTATTTTGAAAGCCTATTAAAAAAATGCAAAGCAATTTAGCCTAAAAGATTTTGAGTAAATGTAAAGGTCGTTTGGTAAAATATGCTTTGAGAAGTGACTTTGAAAGAAATGTTGTTTGGTAAAAAACACATTTGAAAAGCCCTTTGGGTAAGCAATATTAGTTTTTTAATTTTTATTTGTTTAAAATTGAAAAAATAATACATGCAACTTTTTAAATATAAATTTTTACAATAATGCTAGATATATGTAATTTAAAAAAAAAAAAAAAAAAAAGGACCGAACCCTTCACCGGTCTAACAAAGGGCTATGGTCGCCGGCGAGCCAGATTTGGCGCCAATGGCCATCAGGCAACCTTTGGCAAGGGTCGCGCAACCTTAGTGAAGGCCGCCAGAGGTCACCCCACTTCAGGTGACCTTCGGCAAGGGTCGCGCACTGCATTGGTCATATGAGGTCATGCAACCTTTGGCGACCCTCGTCAGAGGTTGCCCAACATTGGGCAACCTCGACCGATGGTCACGGATACTAGATCTAGCTCATCGGCAGCCATAGCCCTTTGTTGGACCGGTGAAGAGTTGATCTTTTTTTAAAAAAAATTATATATATTTGATTTTTTTAGTATTTTTTTAGCATTTAATAAAATAATAACAAAGGCAAAATTAGAAATTTGAAGAATGGGTGAGGGTAGTTTTAGAAGAAAAAATGAGTTTTAGCATTTAGCCAAATGCTAAAAGCTTAAAGTTAGTCTCCACTAGTATTAGGCTTTCAATCTCTCTACCAATATTGGGTTTTTTCTTAAAAGTTATTTCAAAATGATTCTTAAACACCCAAGATTTCACCCGATGAGTTTTTGAAAGTTCTGGCGTTGAAATCTTGAATCAAATGCACCTTAAACCCTAAGCATCTCTGATCTTATCTTGTGAGATTGAATCCTGACCAATTAATGGTTGAGATTCAATTTAGGCTGGACTATATAAGCATCATTGTTGTAGATCTCAAATATCTCTCTCGCGCGCGCACGCACCCAAGGGAGTCGGAGCTTTTCTCCGCCGTTCACCAGCTAATTGACGATCTCACCAGTGATCCACCGCCTCATAGACCTCCGCCCGTCCTTCCTCAGTCCAGTGGCAAAGTTCGCTGGCGATTGTCCTCACCGAAGCTCACCGATCGGAGCTCATCGTCTCTCGGGCCGAGAGACCAATTCTAATGCCGGTAAGAAGATCCTTTCTAGTGGTCCAATCACCTTGGCTTATGATTTATAATCCTAGGCTTGAGCAGGCCACTTGTCCCATTGATCACCCTCTACTAATGATTTACGAAATTCTATCGATGAGTGATTTCAAGACATTCGTTAAATTTTCAAATAGGATATTATAAACTGTATATTTGTTCATTAGAAAAAAAATTAGCCGCTGGATAATCAAGATAAAAAAATTACTCTAACATGTAAACACTAACAACTTTCTACAGCATCAGTAATCAAAATTTGAAAATCTAGTACGCTCTATTCCAGCCACCTTTTGACCGCTTGGCTTGGTGTTCTATTCCAAGGGCACATGGTTTGCATGCACCGCCACTCAATGCTGCAAGCTTTTGCTTTCTCCTTCTTACTGGTCTTGCGCAGTTCTCCCAACGATCCGCGTTGCCTTTTGCCAACGCGATTTTGATTAAAGATCCGGTACAGTGATCTAGCAATTATCTACAGACCGTGTCTTGCTGATACAGAAATTTGTTATCTCAGGGCGAGAAATCTTTGTTTTGCCATGCTTAAATAGATCGATGAGGGATGCGATTTCTCAGATATTGGACGAGCTGTGGAATAGCAAGACATGGGCAGGGAACGCCCTTGAATCTTAAATTCCTTGCCCGACACGCCCTAGAAGAAAAGGCAACTTCCTTTACGCCTTAGAGACAAATTGGCCCAAAAAGGAGTTCCCGCGTTGGGTTAATGAAGCGGATGACTTCGCCTTTCGAGTTGAATGTGCAGTCGGGCTTATTGCCAAAAAGCTCGGGTTTTTCAGTTTGGTTCGGGCCAGCAGCGGTCAAAAATGGACTAAGGCCTGAATCAATAATATCACATTACATCAAAGTTATTATACTATCGCCCTGCCGACGGGCCATCATATATGGAAACTTTAGTGTGTCATGATGTAGCCACCGAAAAAAAAAAAAATTAAGACTAAGGCTTTGTTCATTTCACGAAAAATGTAGCATTTCTAGAATGTATTTTCTAGTAAGCCATTTTCTAGGAAAATGTAATTATTTTTCAGTGTTCGATTAAATTATGAAAATGAAGTGATTTTTTTTTTTCCATTTGATAAGGAAAATATTTTTCTCTATGCATTTTTTCAATATTTTTATTTGTTTATTTTTTAAATAAATTTTCAATTATTTTTATATTTTAAAAATCAATTTTTAATTATTTTTATTAAGTTTTAATTATTTCGCTTTTTTTCTTTTTTTCTTCTCTTTCTTTTTATCTTCTTCATCTTTGGCCGGTTGTCGGCCAGTGACCAACCAAAGGCTCGCGTTCGCCACTAGCTCACCAATCGACAAGTGGTGAGCTCAAGCTCACTGCTAGCTTGCTAGCCTCTTGCCTCACTAGAGATCAGCGAGTGTAAGGGCAAGCGAGGCGAGGCCCAAGGCCAACGGTTGCCAGTGGTGAGCTCGAGGCTTGTTGCCATAGCCATGGCTAGAAACCAGCCAAAGAAGAAGGTAGAAAAAAAATAAAAGGAAAAAGAAAAAAAAAAGAAAAAGAAAAATAATTAAGAATTCAAATTTTTAAAAAATAAAAAATAAAGAAAGGGGCTAGGAGGGTATGAGAGAGAGGCAAATGTTTTTCCCAACTTGAAAAGTGGAAACATTTTTCCATCTTTTAGAAGGCTTTTTTTTCTTGGTGGAAAATGTTTTCCACAACTAGTTCATTTTCTGTTAAGCGAATATCAGAAAATCTGGAAAATGATTTCCTAGAAGTTGTTTTTCATGAAATGAACAAAGCTTAAATATATATTGCCCGTATATAGAAGAGACTTTTTCTTTCGAAAATTAGAGAGTATTTATTTGAGATAACCATATTGGACCAATGGCCGTCCACCTTGTTGAATTTTATATTTTTGGTTCATTATGTTCTGTTCACGCTTTTTTTTCTTTTTCGGATGAATGCTTTGCATCGTGTGTTACAACTGCTCCGCCAAGCTTAAGAAGCTCTCGGCTTTTCAATCAATTTTTTTATTTTTATTTTTGCAAGACTATGCATATTAGGGTGAGTGCGGTTCCCGGGTAGAACCGGGAACCGGAGAACTGAACCGAGGTTCCGGTTCGGTTCCCGGTTCTTAAAGGACCGGTTCCAATTCCCGGTTCCTTTTTTCCGGGTACCGGAACCGGTCGCGGAACCGTAAGAGCACTTGCGATTTTGCGATTTTCATTATGGAGTTTGGTAGAGAGAGCAGAAAGAGGACGAGCGACGTGGATCAAGGATCATGTGGTCAAAAAGGTAAAGCTTCAATTATCTGTTTCAGCAAGTTTGGTGTGGTGGAGCGTTGAGAAGTCGTGGCACACATGGCGTGTTACACAATCTTCACCGATTCCACATCTGCGAATAGATCGCCGGTAGACGTCGAGTGCTGTGAATCATTTCTCTTCTTGGGTATGCACGGGATGCGTGATCGGTAATAGAAATGAAGTGTTCAGGTTCTAAAGTTGTGAATACATCATACAAATACGACAATGAAGTACTCTTAGACTACGCTTATTTTGCTCAAATTTAGTTGTGGTATATGATGGGTATGCAAAGTTTAAAGTTGAGAAAGTGCAAAAAGAGTTGCTTGTAAAGATACAAACCAAGGACTCAAGCTGCTTTCTCTTTACGAAAGGACTAACCCTTTTATGCTTTAAATCCAATTAATCTTTTCAAGCTTGTGGGGATCAAGCTAAAAGAAAGTTGGTAAAATTGCTTCGCTAGGCTTGAAAACTGGAGCGCAAGCTTTCTCCTTGTGAAGCCTTCTGAGCCCTTTTAGGGCTTTTTCAAATGAAAAAAGGGAGAGAAAGGGCTAATTCCAAATTAGTCTTATTGGTTTTGATTATGTATGTCCAAATTATTGGCAGTTGGCATTAGTATGTTTGCTAAGATGTGGGAAGTTACCGTAAAATATGCGCGTACGTTATAATTTAAATCTGAAAATGACCAAAAAAAAATGAACCTATTGGAACCTGGAATTGACCCTGGAATCTATGACAAGGTAGGTTCCAAGTTCTTGATTCTGACGGATAAGTTCCAGGTTCCAAAAAATGAGGAACCTATACCCGAGGGTAGGTTCCAGGTTCCCGACGGAATCGAACCGAAGCTTGGAATCGCTCACCCCTAAATTGCATATGTAGATATCATAACTTTTGAAAATTATAAACTACCCATACTAACCATCTACAACATGGATTTTACCATTCACAAAGTCAAATTAATGAGCCCAAGTGCATCTTTATGATCAAGAAGTATTAGTTAAATTGGTTGATGCGGTAAATTATAAGTGCCACATTCCTTAAATGTATATGATGTCCATTTTATTTTCTTCTCAATGCCAATGTAAGTGCCATAAAAAGTGATTATTATTTTATCAAATGTGAGTTTAGTTAAATATTTTTATGTGTTGATACCCAAAGTTACCTTTGCTATCACATGCTAGTCACAAGAGGTGTTAAAATTCGAAATTATCCTCACTGTCACGTGCTGGTTATAAGAAAAACAATAACAGCAATTGAGCCCATATCAGTCATAGAGACAAAGGATAGTCAAGGTTTTCAAGAACCTTTGGGCAAGTGAAGATGCATGATTTGATGGTAAGATAGTTGATTGTCACATGTCTAGCCAAAAAATGCCACTGTGAATGTAAAATTCAAGTAGAATTGGTGTCAAGATTTAAGTGGGAATAGCTAGTGCTCAAAAGGGTGCATAGAATCAAAAGAGCGGTTATTACTTGCTGATCACGTCGTGCGAGCATCATTGACAAGTCAAGAAACAACAAGATGTGAATAAAATAGTTAAGAAAGGAGCAAACAACATATGAGAAATTAGGAGTGGCTTTCAAGGAAGGATTAACCAATTGGCGATTACCAGTCTATCCTATATATTCTACAAGTAATCCAACGAAACCCCCCCCAAAACGAACAATACATCAAAGTCATTTATCTTATCCTTTAGTTAACTTAGCCTAGCCTAATTTAGTTATAGCTTTGGATTCCCGTTGTTGATTCAATTCCTGCAAGTGTCTAAATTCTAGGTAGTGTTGTTGCTTAGATTCTGGTATTGTCCTTCTGTCCAGCGTCATCGATTAGATTCCTACGTTGTGTCCTCATACCCATACAGAAGCAGTGTCTACCCAATGTTGCTTCTGCCATCCAGCCTTATCGATTAGATTCCGAGATTGTGTCCTCAAACCCATTTAGGAGTAGTGCTTACTTGGTGTTGTTCTACCGTCTAGCATCATCGATTAGATTATGACATTATATCCTCGAACCCATTTAGGAGCAGTGCCTACTTGATGTTGGTTATACCGTCCAGTATTGTCGATTAGATTTCAATATTGTGTCCTCATACCCATTTAGGAGTAGTGCCTATCCAATGTTGTTTCTATCGTCCAACATCGTCAATTAGACTTTAACGTTGTGTCCTCAAGCCCATTTAAAAGTGATGCCTACCCGGTATTTTTTCATTATCCAATATCGTTGATTAGATTCTAACATTGTGTCATCATATCTATTTAGGAGCAATGCTTACCCGGCGTTGTTTCTGTAATCCAGTGTCGTCGATTAAATTTCGACGTTATGTAAATTGCTTGATCTTAGTGGGTTCTCATTAGCATATTGACATATGTTTGAATTAAACCATTGATTAGATTCCGGCACTTGTCATCATCGGTTTTGAGCTTGTACTGAACAATTTCATTGGATTCAAGATATATATATATATATATATATATATATATATATATATATATATATCCAATACTAGCACAGACCCTAAGTTTCCTTAAATAAAAATCAAAATATAACACTTAGTGAAAGATATTCGTTGTGGGATTCGAGACTGGCGAAACATTATGTGAGGAAAAAGTACACTGCGTACTTATCGCAAAAAATTTATAACATCAAATCTGAGTAAAGATCCATCACGGCATGAAAGCACAATATTTTGTGAGATTATTAGACACAATCTAATTTTGTATGAAATTTATTAATACGTGATAGCCTAAGTAGCGATTCAGGTCATTTGGTAATTTTTTCTTTTGCCTTCATGCCATTTATTCATATTAGAAATTCCAATTCTTGGCTCCGTTTGTTTCGTGATAAATGAATTATTTGGAAAGAGTTTCCTAAAAACAATCACTTATATGGCTTACAAAAATGCATTTGCATTGTTCACGAAAATATTTAAGACATAAATTATTATCTATAATAAAAAATTTCCATTTACTAATCATTTCAAGTAATATAGGTCATCATTTTTGGGAAAATATTTCTCAAGTAATTCATTTTTCATTAAACAAATGGAGAATTAAATTGATTCCGAGTGTTAGTTTATTATTTTCATATAAACGGGCAACAAATGATTTGAAGGTGGCTTGGGAATAAGAAACCTTTCTTGAATGGAACGAAGCTCGCACTCTCGTGAAGCTATGGAGCCTTCTTTTACAAGCTGGTTCTCTGTTAGATTGCATGGGAGCCACTGCCATCTACTGCAAAACCCTAGTCTTTGGGGAGCGCGATTTCAAACCCGATACAAGGCAGACACATATAAACACGAGCTCCAACTACTGTAATGTACTGTTTTCGAGTTCGCAGAACTCAGATTCCATTAATTAAATCAATCCCTGAAGCAACACATCTCTTTCCGAAAAGCACGTCAACTCTCGCCAAAAATGACCTGATCAGCCGAGACGTGCGCGCGAAAGTCTCGTGCTGCTGAGGCGTGTAACTTTGAACCGGGAAAAGAACACATTAAAAAAAGCAAGAAAGGTTTGAACACATGGCACTCACTTATTTCATTGCAGAAATCAAGAATCAAGAATCGAACTTTATCTGCCTAATCCGTTTTCTATTAATAGAAGTGCTTCCCCTGACAAAGTCGATCCGGACACAAATGCGATCCCATTCGACAGCGGTTTTCGGTCTCGATCTCTCCATTTAAGAAAGACTTCTTTAAATTCCATCTTCCAGATGAATCCACGAGCAAACGTTAAATTAAAACGCACAGAAGCTTAAGTCAAAACACAGTTTGGTTAGAGCCTTCTTAAACAATCCTTTAAAGCGATATCGCCGCACATTATTCCCACGAAACCCACGAATGATTTGTTGTCATCCCCAACGCAAACCGCTCGTCCTTATGCAGCCTTTTCGTCAAACATCGCCGGCTTCGTGTGGCGTGACACGATTCGCTCATTGATCAAGTCATTAATTACTAGGCTCGTGCCAGCTCTTATCGGGGCCAAGATGGATCGGGGATGTGCTGCGGACTTTGAAAACAATGGACGTGTTGGATTCCTCGAAGGTGGTCGAGAGATGGAAGATGACGGCGTTTGCCTCCGTGCAAGCAACACTTAGTGTGCCGAACGACTTGATTACTCCCCAAGACTTTTCTTCCTCTTTGGACGTCTGCGTGAAGTTCATGTGCATTTGAGGAATAAAGTCGGCTCCAAACATTATCCTTTTTATGATCTTACGTAGAAAACAAACCCGCATCGAGAAAGCCGACGAGAACACGATAGCGGGAAAGTAGACGAAGTGAAAAACAAGAGAGAATCGGAGTTGCTGACAGGTGCTCATTTATCGCGTGAGAGTATATTATATTTGGCAAAACCCTAATTGTCAAGAGTGTTGTTTTTCTTGAATTCACATGAAGGATGATGACCAAGCACCACATCTGCCTTAAAGTCATGGTTTGAACTCCAAGAACTAATTCGGCCATTAATGCTTGACGCTTGATTCAATCGAAACGCGAATTGTCAAAGCTGTTGGAGATGACTCTCGTTAAAAGAAGAAGAAGAAAGCGATCTCTGGGCAACTTTAATGACGCATCAAGGTAGAGTAAACTAAACTTTAATAAAAGATTGGATGAGTGGTTATGCGCCCGGATTAGATGCGATAGAGACCTTATCTCGTCGGCTATGAATGTTTTGTGCTTTACACATCTCACGGGTGGAGCTTTATCTTGCGTCCATTTGTCACTTTTTCTCCAATAAAAAAGGGCTAGACCTGATTACAGGGCTTCTCTTTTTTTTTTTTTTTTCTAAGGGTGAGAGTATAAGAGAGGGCAACGGACGAGGTTAACTATCTTCGAAATGGAAATATATGCAAGATCGTTTTCACGAGTTTTTTATATCATTCTTAACATGTAAAATACTTTCTATTCGTGGAATTGTTTGCGAAGAGAAAGGTAGATCGCGAGGGGGGAGGGGAATCATTGGCGCTACATGTTGAAACAAAAGGGACCTTGTCAATAAGACAATAACCCATCAAAGGTGTGGTCTAGGGGCATTAATTCTTGCATGGCTCCATCCACTTTGCTTTATAACTTGGATCGCGACTGGACGTGCCAGCAAGCGAAAATTCAGTTTGGTCCCAAATCCACAGCCTCACTCAAAGCAAAACATCATCCGTTCAACGAAAAGGATAAAGAGAGTGTCATTTTTATTTTCTCCTTTTAATAAGGTAGGCCATTTTTATGCTTTGTGGCGTTAGCCATTCGCTTTTAGATTTCGGTGTTAGGGCTTCAAGCTCGACCACAATGACACGTATTTGATTTAGATGGGACTCTTTATTTGGCCCAATAGGACGAGACTTGCTGAGGGCCTATTTGATAAGACCTTTTATTAAAAAAAGTTAGAAAAGCAACCTTTTGTCCTCTCGCTTAAACTTATAATTCGACTCTAAATATCCTAAAATAACGATAAAAAAAATTATAGATAATTATAATTGATGTTGATGTAGATAATTTTAATTTTTTTTAATTTTTTTTCTTTTTTATCTCCCTTCCCTCACTTAGTCTACGCGAGGCCATCGCTATCCTCACCGACCATGGGTGAGGTCGGCCACCCAAATCCATGAGGACCACAAGATTAAACTTAAAAAAAAATAATCAAAGCATTAGCGAAAGTTAAAGATGTTTCCCACAAAACAAAATATCAAAGTGCATCCAGCACAAGATTTAGATTAAATAAAAAGTAAGAAATAAATTATATGCAAACATGTAAAATTACATTCTTTTAGGCTAAGGCTCCATTTATTTCATTTTTCGGTGTTTGGTTCACTTTAGAAAATGAGTAAACGAAAAATCTTTTCTAGTTAACAAAATACCTATGCCTAATTCAAGAATATTTCCTCTTTAAGAACTCGGAAGATATTTTTAAAAATACGATTAGGTATCAGCATTTGGACCCAAAACTCTATATTTAAGCATAGAAACCCTCAACGTTGGTTCCCGATGTTCAAAACCAAGTTTCCATTGCCCGAGCCCCCGGTGCCTGTGCTTGGGTCCATAAAGCCCACGCTTGGGTCTCTGATGCTCGAGCTATGATTCCCAACATTGAAGCCTGGGTCCTCAAAGGCCATGTGCGAGGCCTCAGCGTTCAAGCTTGAGTCCATGATTAATGAAACGTTTGTTCATATAAAAAATCTAATTTTTAATTTTTTTTCTTTTTTTCTTTTCTTTAGCTAATATTTTTTTTTTTAAAAGTGACATTTAAGTAACCGAAAAAAGCTTTTGGTACCAAAGTAAATGTCATACACAACATGTTGCATTTCTAGTGTACTTATACCAGAAAAATGACTTCCTAAAGAATATTTTCCAAGAATATCACGTTTTTTGCAAAATAAACGGAGCCTAAATTTAGATGGCCTATTAGTATCCAGTAATTGATGCTAAGAATTGTAAATTAAAGTTTTATATAGTTGAAAAGAGAATGACGGGAGAACGATACCGTGTCTCGAATTAAACTAAAGAAGAAAGGCAAGGTTTTTTCCATAGAGGGTAGCGATGCGGGTTTAATAGGGTTCCGATTTGCCAAAACTGAAATGGGATGTAAACATGTGGTGTATTTGGAGAAGCGGGAAGGGTATAGGGTCAATTACCAAAAGTTTACAGATTTTGAGATCTTATAATTGGAAAAAACTCGTCACCCGGAGCCAACTAACAATTAAATTGTTGTTTATTTCATGTATACTTTAGTGGTTGAGACAAAATACATAATTATTAACTCTTTTAGAATTTGTAACGGTTTTGAGATTCTTTTTTTTTTTTTTGTCGAAACAAAGATTTTTCATTCATTTTTTGAATTAATACTTGAGAGGTACATATAAAGCTTTCAAGTCTAGCAAATCCCAAATAACTGTCGAACAAAGTACAATAATGCAAATAAAAAGGCACAGTTTGCAGCTAGACACGCACTCGCATCTCTCAAAAATAAATCTGTCACCATAATCGTTTATTGGCAAATTATCGGATTCAATAATAAGTACAAGTTGAAATCCTCCACTACATTTGCAATGGCTTGCGGTGCTTGTTTAAGTTTAACGTACTCATCACCATCACTATGCAGAGATATCGACAGATCGGGTACTTCTAAGGAACTTCCAAATCTAGACCTAAATATAAATTAGGAGAGGAGAGCATCTTACAACATCCTCCTAAATGAATGTCGACTAAACAAATGACCGAACTGATCTCTACGTTCACCCAAGATTAGATGCAAATATTTATTCATATACACAAACTCCCAAAACAGATTGAGAGAGAAAAGAAAAAACAATCAAAGCAAAGAAAAAGAAAATTAAAAACTAGGTACGTTCTTTGCTTCAGAAACTCAAGTTGAGAGCCTACAAAAGAGTTTCTGAAGAGGAAAGAGTTTTTAGGAGATGGAGTTTGCCGACAGTGGGAGAAAAAAATGAACCTTGAGATTTTTTTTAAGATGGCCTTATTTCGTCAAATTTCTCTGGATTATTTATAAAATTTGTGAATATGAAGAACAAAATTAGTACAATAAGACATTTTCCGAATATATGTTCGAGTCTGCACTTTCTTTTGCAAGGTAAGATTCTTGCATTGGGCAAGCACCTTGGCAGGTCACCTATCATTCTCCGGATTACTTCATCTCATGATTAGTTTTTATTTGCGCATGGAGGACAAACAGATGCGTACACGCATCGGGGCTCGGGGACCGGGCTCGATCCAATTGCGAACTGTTTGACATGACAAGTCTATAATTTCCATGTGTACGAAAGTCTTGATTTGAAAGAGGACGCAAGAAATTAACTAATGAAGAGACGGTCAACCTTCTCGATTCAGAAATTAACTCTGCACAAAGTCTTTGACAGGTCTATAATTTCAATCGTTCGATTCCGTCGAGCGGATAAGATCGAAGGGGACACAAGAGTTCGACTCTAGACGCAATTCAGTAGCACCACCGCCTCGGGGAATTCAAACCCTTGTCATTATTGATAGGTTCACGTTTTTCCCCGGAGTAAAAGTAGAATTTATGTTTGTTTTGCTCTATGCACCGAGGACATATTTTGCGTATAAAAATTTATTGAGATTCATACATAAAAACAATAGATATATGTATCGAGGAGAATTGTTCGAAAAGTCCCGATCTTATTGTGCGGTAGCCAATTCAGTTATAAAATTTTCAATTATGTTAATTTAATTCTAAATCTTTAAATAATTTATCAATTTAGTTCTTTTGACCAATTTTCTCTGAATCACTAATGTGATTATCGATCGTCTTATATGACATGATTGGTATTGACATGAACATATTTTCTAATTTTTCAAAAAAAATTCAGAATTTTTCTTGATTTTTATTTCATTTTTCTCATTTTTATTTTATTTTCTTTCTTTTATCCTCTTTCTTGCTTCCAACAAGGGTCATTGGCCACACGCAAGGGCCTTACCTTGCCATAGCATTATGAGCCCTCACCCAGATTCGACAAGGGTTGTAACCCTTGCCCATGGCCATCGGGGGATTTGCAACCCTCGCCTAAGGGCTAGCAAGGTGGAAAAAGAAAATAAAATTTAAAAAATTTAAAAAATCAATAAAAAATAGAAAATTTAAAAAAGAAAATTTGCAAAAATTGACTATGTCGGCCAGGTTACGCAGGATGACTAGTGTTCATGTCAAAGATTTTTAGTCAAAATTAGGCTAAATAATTATATTGACAAATCATCAAAAAGTTTATGATTTTTTTTTTTTATGATTATCCTTATCAGTTGATTTACATCTCGCACAAGTAAGAAGATTGACCAATTGTATCACGTCGTCATCATCGATATACTTTCTATTATCCACAGCTAGTAGGATAAACAAACACCTGGATGGGGCACGTTACACGATTGACATACATGTAGCCGAAATTCGGAAAATCGACGTATATTCTACACCTATGTTTGGATGCGAGAACACGTGTCTATCATGAGGCTAAAACTACACCCCGAGTTCGAAATATCTCCTAGCAAAGAGAAAAATCAGAAGGGATGGAGATGTCAACATACTGAATTCGCCCTAAGTAAAAAGCGTTTTCTCCCGATCCGAACATCGAATCGGAAACAACGATGCCAACAGCAATCGATGTTACACCGAACAAACGGCCTTTCGGAAAAGGTAAAGAGCAAACCCCAATTTGCTCGAATAGATTTTGCATATCTTTGAACAAAGGAGGAAGCTTTTTGTCGAGACAAAATCTGTCCGGCCGTCGAATGTGAACCAAGCAACTTGGCGCACCATGTGAGGGGGACCAAGCACCTCGATCCAACTCGAAACCAGACAGCCATGATGCCAGTGACACAACAAAAAGGGTTCGACGATCGAGAGACCGGCTGCCGATTATTTTAACTGACTCAAATTATTTGCACGTTCGTATTGGCAGACAACATCGGTCTACGCAATCACTCGATCGAGCATTGAGGCTCGCTTCGATTATAGAAAATTCAATCATGGAGTTGGAAGGAAAAACCCGACGGCCCTCCTCGAATTTCAAGGTCGCTGTCGATATCGGGGCATCAATAATTGGGGGAGATTTGCCTTCTTTGCGGCGAGACGACTTGCT
The DNA here is from genome assembly GCA_014182365.1 of Eucalyptus tenuipes. NCBI lineage: Eukaryota > Viridiplantae > Streptophyta > Magnoliopsida > Myrtales > Myrtaceae > Eucalyptus > Eucalyptus tenuipes. The sequence continues at coordinate 20,513,800 of CM024537.1, forward strand.
CCTCCTCTCGTTCTGGCTTAGTGGGTTATGCAGCAAATAGACGCATCTACTCGTGGAAAGCGATGGACACGATCGATGGTATAATTTAAATATATGCGGTTGTGGGGATATCGAGTTGGTTCACGCTTGTAGCCAGCTCAGCTCAACCCGTCGTAAGCTTAGCTTAACATTTGGGGAATTGATTAAGAGGGTCGGGTGACGTATCGTCGCTAATCCACGGCCTCGTTCAGGAAGTTTTGTAGCATGACATATGCCTTGGAAAGGAACTTGAACGAGTTGTCCTATCGTTAAATATGGTAAGGGGGGATTATAGTTTTGCACTTGACTACATCATGCGTGCGATAACCCTTAGAGATGATTGCTTTTGACAAAATTTCTGTGTCTTTCTTTTATTTGCGTGGGTGATTGTGAGGGTTGGGTTTGTGTACTTATTTCATTTTGCTGAAGTTAAACGCAATCATCTTCAAAAGCGATGGGCGATTGAATAAACTAAAGTGATAGGGTTTTGTATGTATTTTGTGTTGAAATTATGTCTTGGCTTGGAATCAAATATGTAAAATCTAACCCAAGTTAAAGTTCGTGAAAGGGCAAATTGGATGCATGGATCGCAATTTAGGGGTGAGCAAATTTAAGTTTCATATAGATTTCACTTGAAACCCCGAGCCTACTTGTTGGAACAGATTCTTTTGGAACCTACCTTACATACTCTAGAATTTGAAACCTATCTTGTTACAGGGTGGATGATTTATCCAGGGTTCCACTTATATTATTAATTAAACGATTACAATGAATAATGACCATTACTTGCTATTACAATTCACTAACCACAACTTATATTGCATGATCATAAAATGGAAGTTTAGGCTAGTGGTTCAAAATTATGTACTCATCATCGAATGCTATAGAATATTGCATGATCAGACGAAGACATAGACCAAGAAACAGGTTTTAGGTTCTAGATTCCAAAGTCTAGGTTCTAGGTTCCTTAAACCTAAAACTTAGAATCTATTCGTCGAAATAGGTTCCTTAATTTTTGGAACTTTGAACCTACCATGCATACCTTGGAACTTAGAATCGAATAGGTTCCCATTGGTCCGATTCTTAGATTTCAAATTCTACCGTAAAATCATGTTGACCCTAGGTAGCACTCTTTCCAAGTCTAGATTGGACTCTTGTTCACGTTTAAGAATCCATGTTGAAGTTAGCTTCTCCATGGAATCGAACAATTAAGTGCAGCTAAGCGCTATGGGTTCAGGTGTAACTTAGGGCTATAAGATTTGAGCAATTCATAACTTTGCAATTCTCCAATTAAATAGCGAGTTCTCAGCAATTGACTCTCTTCGTGGAGAAGGTATCATAATTGAACCACACAATGCAAATCGCTAATGTCCATTATTGTCCCTTGTTGATTTCTTGGGTAAGCTTGAGTTGTGTGCGGGTAAGTGCAATATTACGGGTTAGAGAAAATTACCAAAAAAGTCATAAACCTATTACAATTGTGTCAATTCAATCCTAAACCTATTTTTTTGACCAATTGAGTCCTAAACCTTTACAATTATTCCCGATAAGTCCATCCGGCCAAAATTGGCCGGCCGGCGCCGACGTGGCGCCGACGAACTTTTTTTAATAATATTTTATTTTTTAAAAAAAATTATTACTTTTTTTTTTTCCTTTTTCCTTTTTTTTTTTCCCTCCTCCCTCCTTCCTCCTCCTTCCTTTGGCTCCGGCGGGTGAGCCCCCGCCGGATCCGGCAAGGGGGCTCGTGTCTGCGAGGCCTCCTCACCCGACGATCGTGAGGCGAGCTCTTACCAAATCCGACGGGGTTTCGGCCGGATCTGGCGAGGGCTCACCTCACAGTCGCCGGGCAAGGCGAGCCCTCGCCAGATGCGACTGCAAGCCCCCCTCGCCAAATCCGGCGAGGGCTCGCCTCACTCGAACCGGGAGGCGAGCCCTCGCTAGATCCGGCGGGGGCTCGCCCTGCCGAATCGCCTCAGTCCGGCGACTAGCCAGCTTGGCCGGTCATCGGAGCCAAAGGAAGGAGGAGGGAGGAGGGAAAAAAAAAGTTAATAAAAAATTTAAAAATAAAATATTATTAAAAAAAAAGTTCACCGACGCTGGCCAACTGTCATGTCAGCACCGGCCGGCCAATTTTGGCCGGATGAACTGATCGGGAATAATTGTAAAAATTTTAGGAGTCAATTGGTCAAAAAAATATGTTTAGGACTGAATTTGCATAATTGCGATAGGTTTAGGACTTTTTTGGTAATTTTCCCTTACAAGTTATGCACACAAGGTGAAAGGCTATTAGTTGTGATGCATTGATCCGTAATCATCCTGTATTCTAGTTAGCAGAGACGCGATATTTGACAAGATTACAATGCTTCAATAGAAGGGTCTTGAGATATAAGCAGTCGAGCAAACAAATCATAAAGCTAGTAGTTGTGGAGCTCTAGGTGGAGACTCTGCAGATTTAGACGTAATAGAGGTTGAAATTGCACATGGGGCCCTTGTTCATGAAGTCGTTGATATTGAACAACCATCATAGCCACAACATAGATAGGTGACGTGGTGGAGATTTATGAGCCTTCATTTTACTTTGAGGTGATGGCTATTGTCGTGTCGTCATAGTGTCTAGTTGCTATGATTGAAGAAATGGGATCACTCTATCGAAATTAGACATAGAAGCCGATCAAAGTTTCCAAAGGCTAGAAGATTCTCATGTGAAAATGGGTCTATAGTTGGAAGGCGGGCATTTCCATTGTTGAGCCAGTTAGGTACAACGCGCGACTTGTGTATAAACCACTCCAATTTAGGTTGGTACTTTCATATAAAAATTAGTAAATTTGAAACATTAGTAAGTTATGTAGATAAAAATTAGTGAGCTAGTACAAAAACTGATAATTTGTAAACTCCCAAAGAAACTGGTAATTTCATAAAAGGATCGGTAAGTTAACACCAATTTATCGGTAAAAGAAATCCCCGGTCCATTTTTCTCCAACATATACTTGTTGCTCACAAAAAATTTTCCCGCTCAGATAAAAAAACCTTCACATTTTAGAAACGGAACAATAGAATTCTGCTGCGAGGCTGTTTGTTTCTTCTCATGCATAATCGACTTTTTTGGAGGGCATTCGTCATCTACTATATTCCCCTAGCCACGCCGTTTCCATTAATGCTGTGCAAAGAACATACATGATCGACAATGTCACATGCTATTGACCTCGACGAACCTTGGTATTCCATCCTGCCTCGACGTGCATTGCAAGGAATTAAAAAAATAGGACGACAAACAGGACATGATCACCATTAGTCCCAAAAATTTGGATCACGCATTGAATAATTCGGACAAAAACTAGCGACTATAATCGTCAGGCTACATTTTTTTTTTATTTTTTTGGGGGTCAAAAGTCAGGCTACCTTAGAATACATGTAAAGAGACGTTTTTGGGGTGATCAAATAGGTCAAAAACGCAACTGTCAGCAGTGACAAGCGGACACATCATCGCTCGCTACCAGTGGAGATAAAATGCACCACGGAAAATATAAAATACACCGACCAGGGCGCTAAGCGACCGAGGGGGAGACACGACGGCCGTTGCCAGCCTCGTATGTGACACGTCGGATATTCACGTGCGTCAAAAGCGTGCTCCGGAAAGGCCACGCCTCGTGCATCCGATCGGGACGAGGTGTTCGCCCATGGGAGCCGCCGTTGGAATCTTGCTTGCCCGCTGTAATATTGGGGCCGAATGGGGGGACGTCGCCGAGCATGCCGGAATCCATCGATGAAGAAGAACCGAAATTCAAGACTCGCGATCTTGGTCATAGGCGGGGTCCACTCTCATATGGGAGTATGCGCATACTCCTTTCAAGAGCTTAATCTCATATGGATTCAAGCGGTAGACTCGTCAAAGGGGTGAGTTCAGTCGAAAATGACTTGAACCAAAAAATCCATGCAATACAAATTCAATAAATCATATCCAACTTATACGGTCAAATCTCTATAAAAACTCATACTCAAATTGAGGTGAGAGTACAAAATAAATGAGCGCGAAATTAAATGGAGACAAGCGGGATTATAAAGATGGGTTGGATGTAAGCAAGTTCCGAACTCAATTACGACCTAATTGTCGAATATAACTAGCTTATAACAACAACCGCTCAATCCATCAAATATACATTAAAAAAAAACGTTTATGACGTATCTTGACAGCTCCGTCAAGCGATGATCATAAGAAGTCGAACCATCCGATTCAGACTCATCAAATAAGATCACATGCCACATATCTCCTCATTATTCTTCCCCTTCTTTAAAAAGAGCACCTAAATTGAATATACCCGGAACCGCACCAACAAGATGCATTGCCTTTTCATAATTGCGAAACAGGCCCGGGGAGAACTTACACGAGAAATTTTGGCGCCGGGAGAAGGAGCCAAAAGAAACGAACGTGGGCGTCCAATGAGGGACCGCGAGATGGAGAGGCGAAACGAGATCCGGCTACCGTCCAAATGCGCAAAAGTGCGCCTGGCGCCCCCGCCTCCATTTTGTACGCTTTTCTGGCGTGGAACCGCACGTAGAAAAAAAATAAAAATAAAAAGGTTCTTTCCATCATTTAAGTACGTGGCGGCCGGGCCTCGCCTCGGCAGCGCGCAACCCACCAAATTGCTGTACTCCCTTCCTCCGCATATTCCTTCCGAATGTTCTCTTCCCCCTCCCCCACACATCAATTTCCTCCCCCTTTTTTTCTTTTCTAAAAATCGATTATCGTACCCATTTTAATCGTTTTTTTTTTTTTTATTATTTCGTTTTGTGCGAATCATCATTATGGAAATTATAAATTTTCCTTGACGGGTTTTTTTTTTTTTTTTTTTTAATGAGTGCCCAAGCTCTCTTAGTTAGTAGCAGCACTGGTCTCTCTTTTTTTTTTTTTTTTTTTGTCGGCCATTGCACTGCTTTTTTTTTTTTTTATAAAAGAAATAAGGTCGTGGAGCTAAAAAAGAAAACTGAGAATAATGTGGAGGATTTTGGAAGGGAGAGATTGGGTTCAATGCACCTGTTGACCGCCTTAGCCCGAAGCGATTGGACTCGTCTTGACCACACAAGGTGCCAGAGATTGAATCGCGAGTCGCGCCATGTGGGCGGATCCTGTCCGCGATGGCTGTTTTATAGGGGGGCGACGGAGTCAAAGTAGTACAGGCCCGGCTTGGGAGCTCGCCGTTCAAGTTTAATTTGAACTCTGTCGGGTATTGAAACTTTTTAACCGAGCCAGACGTTCGAAATTCGAGCTCTCTCCTCCTTGATCAGACTATAATTAATCAAGCTATGAAAGAGCTAGAACTCGTCCCCTGCATTTAATACATGCATAAAGCGCATATGTAAGTTGAAATTTTTTTGTGTCGATATGTAATTATCAGTTTTCTTCATACTTTGGCCAAAATAAGTACGGTGACTAAATGGCTATCGCTCACTCAATACACGGTCGTACGAGTTCATATTCATCCAACCCGATCAACCAAAGTGAACAATAATGAGAGGATTGGATGCAGGAGAAATTCTCGACGGTGGATGTGATGTTCAGTTGACTCCCTCTCCCCCTCTCCCGCAACGGACCCATACGAGTGAGAACAGAAAGGGAGGAGAAAAAGAGGGCCCCAACAGGCCTTCAATTGGATCCGCCAAGCCGTTGAACTGAGTAATGGCGAGTCGGAACTCAAACTCAACGGGATACTCGAGTCGGGCAATCTCAAGCAATCATCGGACCGGTTTCGCGAACACGACCCCCCCGGCCCCATCCCTTTCTCGCGACGAGCGTTCAGTTTTCCGGACCGTGAGCTCCACGCTAGATCTATAGAGTCATCGTATACAATGACACCGGGAGTATTTGGCGTACGCTACTTAGTACTTGTTCATTGCATTCATAAAATACACGTCTCTACTTTGACGCAAAAAGCTTTCAACGCTTTGACGAGAGGGAGTAATCATATATCGAGTTCACGCAATAGCTCCTCTTTACGGCGCTTTCTCAACCTTTTTTTTTTTTAATGAATTTCGTCAGGCCAGATTCGTATAATATTTATTCTTTTTTAAAAAAATGAGAAGAAGGAAAAAAAGAAAAAGAAAAAAAGAGAGAGAAAGAGAAGGAAATCAATTTCCCCAAATTTCACGTCAAATTTTAACTTTTATTCCGTGAAGTTTCGCCATGGCGAGTGCCGCACCTTTTCGGAAAACCGCCGTCTCCCTATAAATAGTCGGCCGCGGTCGCCACCCCTTCCCACCACCACTCCCGCTGCGCACCGCTTCTGTAGCCTCCAACACCACCACCACCCCAAAAAAAAAAAAAAAAAAAAAAAAATTCTCTTTCCCTCCCTCTCTCTCTCTCTCTCTAGCTTTTGCCTCGAGCCTTCTCTCTCCTCCGTAACCGTCGACAGCTCGAAGAATGAAGGTGGACAGGACGGCCGGGCGGGACGGCGCCGACGCCGACGCCGACGCCATGTGCAGGAAGATCGAGGTGGCCCTCCTCGACCAACGCGACCTCTGCCCCGCCGCCACCGCCGGGGCGCCGCCGCCGGCCGGGGCGCCCGGTGGGGAGGAGGCCCACTTCACGCCGCCGCTCAACTTCGCGATGGTCGACAATGGCATCTTCCGCTCCGGCTTCCCCGACTCCGCCAACTTCGCCTTCCTCCAAACCCTAGGCCTCCGCTCCATCATGTGAGTGCGCCCCGCGCGGGATTTTTTTTTTTTTTTTTGCTTTGCTTTTTCATCCATTTCCGTCCGTTTACGTGCGTGCTGAATTTCGCCTTCCGTTCGTTTTGTCTTGTTTTTCGGTGGTGTGGTTACGGTCGGATCGGTTCGGCGGCGGACGGAGCAGTTGCCTGTGCCCGGAGCCGTATCCAGAGGCGAACATGGAGTTCCTCAAGTCCAGCGGGATCAAGCTTTTCCAATTCGGAATCGAGGGATATAAGGTGAATATTCTGTTCCTCGGGATTGAGCTCTTTCCGCTACTTTTGACGTCGCTGTTTGCTTTTTTTCTCCCCATTTCTTTATTCTTCACCTCCCCGTCTTCTTTTCACTGGGCACCGATTTTTCTCGTCCCCACTTTTAGTAAATGGGCAGTCGTGGGCGAGCTTGGCTCCATCGGCAACCGCTCGATAAGCTATCTTCGACGAGTGATGTGATTATTTTTTAGCCATCGTACGAGTGGATCGTTAGCGGGTTTTTTTTTCTCTCTTCTTCTTCTTCTCTCTCGTTTTTTTTTTTTTTTTTGAATTCGCATCTTCTCGACTTTATGGCCGTCTAATTTGCGCTTGCACCGGTCGTGTTTGCTCGGTGGCTTGAGTGGAAAGGGGGGCCCTTCATATTCCGATTATCCGGAAAGTAGGACAAATGGAGGATGGCAGCCACTGGGGCATTGAATTGCATTAACGATTGATGTACCGAATTGGTATCTTGTTAGTTGAATGGGCATCATGGGCATCGTTTTGATTAGGTTCCTCGATGTGCAGATTCAGAGTGGGGAGATAAGACCCAATTCTGGGAACATCCCAGAAGAATGCTCATGAGTGTCACATGCATTCATTGTTTTTTTTTTTTTTTTTTAAAGATAAGGAATCCGAAAAAGTTGGCCGATAATTTGATCCAACGACAGTGACAGTGCTGTAATATCGTGTCAGTAGCCTGAGTCTTTTTTGAGACGATGAAGTCGGAGAGATTGTCAGTAGATATCCTTGTTCAATATATGTGTTTAATCTGGCTGTTTGGTAGGGTTTAATTTTGCTGATGTTCTACTTGATTTTTGGGTGTCACATGCATTGTAAAACTGATTTGGTTTCGAAGTCATGTGATGAGCACTTGGTGTATATTTGTCCCGTGCACCGGAAAGAAAAGGCAAAACCATGAAATCAGCGAAATTTATGGTAAAATTGTTTCGGAAATGATGATAATGACAACTGAATATTGTCCTTTAGAAATTTTCTTGAAGGGACTACTCATTACTCGGTTGGTCCGCACCTTACTAGCTTTGACAACTTGCGTCTTTCGATAAGTTTCTAGATGACTTTTCTACTCATCCCGTGGATGCATTTTCTTCAGTATTTTTGCTTTCTCCTCCATAAAACGTTGGAGAGCTTCTTCCATTCATTTTTTTTTCTCTGGTCATTGGGCGTCATCTTATGACATTCTGAAATTGAAAAGTATCTCCTTATTTAAGTTTTCCAATCAAGTAACCCAAAGCAACTAAAGTCGAGAGCTCAGATTTTGAATACACTTTGGAACCTACAGTTTGGTTGTAAAGATTTGAATTTTCTGTGATGATATTGATCCTTGCTGAATGAGCGATCTTATTGAGGGCCTTCCTCTTTCTGCTATTGCTATTTTCATGACACACACACACACACACACACACACACACAGACAGAGTTTACAAAAATAACTCAGAGAATGCATAAACTTGTCCGTTACCTATTTTTCTTAAATTTTCCATTGCTGCGGTACGTTGATTTGTGACGATTTCCAAGTGAAAGATATTATACCGAATTTGCAATCCTAAGATGTTGACTCGAGTATGATGAGTGAAAGAATACAGATCACTAGATTTGCATCTAGAACATAGCATTCTGTGAGGATAAGTTGGCTACTTTTTTCAGCCTTCTTAGGACAAAATATGAAAATACAAGCTATACGTGAAATTAGACTATAGAAAATTCTGGCTGGTAGACTTTTCCTTATGGCTAAACAATAATTGTAGAGATACATGTTCCTGGGAAAAAAATTGGAATAAAGTCTTCATGTTTTACTAGATTTAGAACCTCTCTCAATAAATTGCAAGCAAATAAATCAACTACAACTTTGTTGCTATTGGTTTCTGTTGGTTGACAATCCTAAGCAATTGGATTAAAAGATGGGAACTCCTCAGGCTGGTTTATATAATTTATTTTCATATGTAGGCACTAACGACATTGGTCCATTTGAGTGGTTCTGTCCAAGTAGTTTATCTTTTCTGTTTTGCCTTTAGGGTTAAATATGTGCATTTCGTTATTGTTTAGTGGTTCATATCTTAATTTTTTGCAGACCTTATTTTATAACTAGCTACACTAGAGACGAGTAATTCCATATTCAAAAGCGATCATCTTGGTTGTGCTTTCAGGAACCTTTTGTATATATCCCGGAGGAGACAATTCATGAGGCATTGAAGGTTCTACTTGGTATGACAATGATTCACTCTCATCCTATATTTACCTGGATGCAGTAATCAAATTTGGTTTGAGGATCTTAATGTTTCTTCTTGCCATTTTTAATGCAGATGTAAGGAATCATCCTGTTCTAATTCACTGTAAGAGAGGAAAGGTATGTTGCTTCATCTATATAGCTAGCTAATGCTGCAGTTTAAACCAAGCTTTGCTTAAAAATAGGTTTTGACTTTTGGGGTTTTCCCTCCTATGCACAGCACCGTACGGGCTGTCTGGTGGGCTGCTTGAGGAAATTGCAGAGGTGGTGTCTTTCGTCCATATTCGACGAGTATCAGCGCTTTGCAGCAGCGAAAGCAAGAGTTTCAGATCAAAGGTTCATGGAGTTATTTGATATTTCTAGCTTGAAGAATGCACCATTGACATTTTCATTCTCAAAGAGGATCTGCTCGCAGTCTTAAGCAGATATTTTGCTTTCCAGTGGTGGAGGCAGTTCGATCGTCTTGCTTTAAAATTAGTAGGAAAGGGTTGATGAGTTTCCTGACTGCTTTGCCGCGGCTAAGGAATAGTGCTTATTTGTTTTTCCTCTCGTGCAGCGATTAATAAGAAGGACACAGACTTCTATGGGGGTTCTTCAGATTCGTTCAACGGGTCCTCTAGTTCATTTAATTAGCAAGAAGAATAAGGTGCCAATTCGCATAAAACGTGTGTATGAATCAACGGCCAAAATAACTGTATCTGCTAACTGTAATCAGCTGTTTTTCGCCCATTGTTATATTAGAGGCCTGGCAGCTGGGAAGGGCAGCACTTTTTAGTGTTAGGATTTTGGTCAAATGAATTTTGCGGATTGTAAAGCTAATGGGATCTTACATGTCTAGTGCAATCTGAGGGGAATATCCTTTTGCGAATGTAATTCTTCCAAGTGCTCTAGCATTATGTTGAAATGACAATTCGTTTCCATAATGCATTTCCATGTGGTCCTCTGGAATTTGGCTTTACATGTTTTCCGCGTAATACGCCCTGTCAACGCCATTAGACTAGATATTGAGTAGATGTTGAAGTGATTGAATACTGAGAGAGCAAACTACTGCTCTACTGCGAATGTCCGCCGCACTACACTGATTTGATTTCCACCACTTTAGCATGAAGGTTGGTTCCATAACCTTGATTTTGATACGTTCACATACTGATTTAAGGGGGAGCGATAGAGGGGACAGATGCACTTTGGTGCTTGAAATGCGAAAGAGAAGAACGATCAGTGAATCTCGAGCTCGTCGATGATTAGGAATATTTTCGAGACGTGGCTCCAACTGTCCGGAGCATGTATCTTTTCACTTCACCAAAAAATGCATAAAACGGTGTGAATCTCTTGCCCCTGGAGGGATCAATAATGAAGGGTAGGCTAACGACTCGCAAGCTGTTTAGGCCCAGAAATCAGCAATGAGCTAACGCAAGCTTAGGCTGTCAAAGCATTTGACCAAAAGGGCTTTGATGTCCAAAGGGCCTCGCAATGACCATCGGACAATCCACTGCATGCCCTCTGCCACTGTACATAATTATTGTCGGATCGTGAGCCATTCTCAAAACGCACCCCCACTTCTCTCTCTATTTTTATACTTCTCTTTTTGTAATGGAATACGAGCACAGGATATGATACAGGGTCAAAAAGGATGCGGACAAGAGTCTCTCTCTCTCTTTTTTTTTTTTGGGTCTGGCACAAGAGTCTTGAAGAGTAATGATTCAGCATCACACCCCCCAGTTCACCATGTGATGCGCGTATAATGGCAGTAAGAAGCCAATTAAGGGAGGCAGGACGAATCTCTCTGTCTCTCTCTCTCTCTCTGGATCCATGGTGGAGGACCACCTCTTCTTGTCTCTCTCCCAGCCTAGGGTAGCGTGCGTGCGTGAGCAGTGTCGCCTGCTCTTTCATTTCATCTTTTCTGCCCGACCCCTATATTTTTCGACCCTTCATTAACGTAAGGGGTCATTCCCGTTTCATACCAACTTGCATCCCGGTGGTGGTCGGCGACGACAAGCTCGTTTTGCTGGGATCGATGATGTGAGTACATCGTCTACTGCCGGATCGACTGACACATGATTTTCCAACTCGAGATTGATTAAAAATTTGAGGGCCATTGTTAAACTTAGGCCCAAATTAGTTCACATTGCATATATCTCAATCTCGTGCCGACCTGACACATAAAAGGTTGAACTCAGCCCTTTCTTGTCAACGCAAAATAGAAATAAAAAATGCGCTGCATTCCTATATAGTATCAGAATTTTTAGGGACAAGACACTGTTTAATTACTAAGTAAAGCTTGCCAGCTACCCAAGAGTTAGGAATTTCGAGATTTTCTTTAACTCAATGACTTCCTCGACCTCGTTTTGTGCACCCAGTGGTGGAAATTTACCTCGAAAACCCATCATTGTCCGCATCCGCATGTGACGTCCGTTCCAATCTTGCGAGAGAAACCTAATTCCACATCGTAAATCGGGCACTTTAAACTTTGCAAAGTCAAGTTTTGGTACCAAACGTTTTGGTGGGGCTCCAAGTGTACAAAAAAACATATCAAAGTTTCTTTGCAACCAAGAACAGTTTTTTGAGCAGCGAGAAGAAAGATCCGGTAGGCAACCCCATCGGCTCCGCCTTCGATGGGGCGGATCAACTCTCGGGGAGTCGTCGATCTAAAGATCGGCCACTCTTTCCCACCCTTTTTCGATGCAAAGATGGCGATGATGGCCAGAGATTTCGCGCAACTCCATCGCTGTAAAGATAGGTAGAGAAGATGAGCGAAAATGCAGTGTGAGCAAAAGTGTGGAAAGGGCAAAGGGGAAGAAGGGCGGGAAGGCACATGGGCCACATGGACGCAACTTTCCTCCTCGTGTTCAGCATATATAAACAAAAGGATAAAAGAAAAGGAAGGAGAACACCCGCGGTTACTGAGCGGTCGTCGACGACGACAAAAGTTGCGGCTGCTGCCATTGCCAGCCCGAGTGTGTAGCGTCCCCGCCCTTCCCGGTCCCCCGGCCCTACCTAATTCTGTAACCTTCACATGCGCCGAAGAAGTGAAGATGTAATATCACTGGATCATTATCAAACTGACTGTAATATTATTATTTTTCCACATTCACTGCGTCATAAAAGGGTCGGACCAGATTTCCACATGGACATTTTTCTTTGGAGTGAAAATTCGCTTCCTTCATTTTTCGACCCCTCATGCGACATTTTCTTCTTCTGTCGTCGGGCATTGGTATTCGGGTCACGGCCCTACCACGATAAAACGAATCGAATGTGGACACAAACGGGTCATACGAGATCAGAAGCCGAAAAGGGTCAAGAAGAACGTGCACCCAAGCAGGAGAGGAGCAGTAAAAGGAATGTAGAAGGGGGAAAAAACATTAAGTGTCAAATCTCTCAAATATGGACAACGCTTACTACAAGTAGTGGAAGAAGATTAGCTGTTTTTTCATGCCCCCCCTACGACAACTCTGGAATTAGATACGAGCAGCAACAGGGACACAGCCCCTAAAAAATGTGGAATTCTACATTTAAAACCCACCCGCCCAAATGCTAAAAATAATAATTTTAATCCCTAGTTTCCCCTGGATCTCATCATCAGCATCCATCATCAGCTTTCAATATCCCGTTGGGAACTCGCATTTTCCATACTCTGCAGAGAGAAAAAAAAAAAAAAAAGGAAAAAAGAACAGTGGGGGCATCATCATTAGTAACTCATCTCATCGAGTATGAAAACGGGGTTTAGCAAAATAAATAAATTACGTTATGATGCACAGTTAATTAAAAATTGGAAGCTAGTGGAGAAACAGGAAAAGCACGGAGCGAGCATCGAAGTCAAGGACTAGTCAAATGTCAGATCAGCAGTAGAAAAAGGACAAGAGAACGATTAATTTTCCACGATTCACGTGGTTGCTCCCTCCTCCGGGGGACCCATTTTTTGACCTTTCTACCTCGTATGACCTGGACTCCACCTTCGGATTTTTCACACCACCATGATGTTCTCTCAATCATTATCGACCTCATGGAGGTCCGTATACGGTACAAAATACGGTGCAGAAATACGTATACGGTAGGGTTCAGAGGGGGGGATGGGGGAGGAATACGTACTGGGAGGCTGGGATACGATGGAGGCGGCCCCGCCGAAGTCGCAGGTCCAGAAGGCCCGCCCCTTCTTCTGGTAGTAGCTGTTGAAGGCGTACGACGCGTGCGCCTCCAGGGTGTTCGGGTCGTAGCACGTGGAGCCCCGCTGGATCGGGAGGCAGTCCGCCCCGCCCTCCCCGCACGCGAAGTCCAGCGCCGCCTGCAGCTTCTCCTTCCCGGCCTCGCTTTTGGCCACGCACCAGGTGTTCGCCGACGAGCTCTTCGACACTCCGCCCCGCCCGCCGTTCACCGGCGCCGCGACCCTCCTCTGCCCGCCACCGGCCGGCGCCGACTTCCCGGTGTCGTGGTAGTTCTTGAGACCCTCCACGGTCAAGGGTACGTCGTAGACCTTGTCCTCGTTCGGGTAGAAGAGGCCGTAGTTCTGCTCCGACGAGGGGCCGGGCTTCTTGTTCTCGTTGAAGAGCGCGAAGAGGTAGACGGTGAGGTCGGCCTGCCTCCTCAGCGGGGTGCCGCCGCCGGTGAGGATCCGGCGGACGAGGTTGCCGTTGTAGGCGGCGGCATTGTCCTTGCTGGCGCCGACCTCGTTCTCGTCGCCCTTGGAGGGCCAGCCCGTCTCGGTGACGACCATCTTGATGTCGTCGTACTTGAGGGCCGACATGGCGGCGAAGACGGCGTCGATCTGGGCGTCGAAGAGGCTGAAGTAGCGCAGCCCGTTGCCGGTGTCGACGACGCCCGGGTTCTCCCGGAAGAGGGCGTAGTCCAGGGAGATGACGTCGGAGTTGGACTCGTAGGCGAAGAAGGGGTAGGCGTTAACCATGAGGTAGGAACCGGTCTGGCGTAGGAACTCCAGCATGGGCTTGAACACCGGTTCGATGAGCTCGGGCCGAAACGAACCAGCCGAGGAAGGGTACGAGGCCTACAAAACAAATAAAAATGGGTGTCGAATCGTCGACTCTCTTTACACTAACAGAAGAAAGAACGCGGAACATGATACGACAGAAATGGACAGCCTACGTACCTGCAAGGCGCTGAGGGCGATGGGCGAGGAGATCTTGATGGCGTTGTGGAGGTTGTGCTTGACGAGGGCGGTGTGGATGTTCTTCATGGCGGGGACGAGGAACTTGGTGGTGTTGTGGGTGTCGACGAACACCTCGTTGCCGACGGCAATGGCCTCGATCTGGGTGGCCGGGTGGTAGGCGGCGACGTTGCCCTGGACCCAGACGAGGGAGAAGGACAGGCTGCGGGCCGCGGCGAAGAGGAGGTCGTTGGGGAGGTCGACGGTGAGCCGGATCCCCGTGCCGGCGAAGGCGTGGAGGACGGCGGGGTCGGCGTCGTAGATCTTCACCTTCTGGACGCCCTGCGACTTGAGGAGCTGCACCACCTTGGTGGCCGGCGGCAGGTTGTCGGCCACCCGCCCGTAGTTCACTCCGATGGAACCGCCATCTGTCCACACTAAACGACGACACCCATTACGACAGAGAAAAGCAGAGGAAAAAGGGCGCGGCATTCTGCTCCGTGTGAGCCGGAAAGCTTTCGACTCGAGCTGCATTTGAAAGTTTCCCGAGAGAAAAAAACAGGAAAGAAAACATGGCGAACAAGGAAAGAAGAGAGCTTCCAAAACTTACCAGCGAGAGAGAGAACAGAGAGAAGAAGGAAGAAGAAGAAGGAAAGAGGAAGACGCTCCATAATGCCTCTCTCCTCTGTTCTCTTCTTCTTGCCTGCAACTGCCGGCGAGGGGGCGGCAGTGAGTGGAGCGAGGGGAGTGAGTGAGTGAGTGATAAAGAGGCGGAAGAGGAGTGCCGTTGTAAACACCGAGATGGTGAGGTGCGGCCCCCACGTGGGCCCACGTCACACACTGTCTCTCTCTCTCTCTCACATGTCCCCACGCACGTACTGTTCACGGAAACTCGACCGTTGGATGCTGGGCCAGATTGCGCACCCCCTTGGATCCCCGCTTCGCTCATTGAAAGCGCATTGTATTTTATTTTATTTTTTTTTTGCTGCGAAAGGGTATTTGAGCGATGATGGTAAAAAAGAAGTGGGCCTTTACTTGCCCTTTCTCTGTTATCCATACCTTATACTTTGACACTCGATAGATATTCGACGCTTTTTGCCACGACTTTTTATCCGCAATGTGCAGATTCTTTGTTGTTTAGACTCGATGAGTTTAGCGTGAGAGAGAGATTTTATTTTATTTATCGACCTTATCGATGCGACCGTACGAGAGATGCTAAATCATGCGCAATTAGCCCGCATTGCGATTTCCTGGTGAAATTAGATGCCGAAGTAGCGAGGAGCTTGCCGACCTTTTAGTTCCACGGCATTGCCGACGCCTTGAAATCAAGGCTTGGA
This sequence comes from Eucalyptus tenuipes, assembly GCA_014182365.1. Classification (NCBI taxonomy): domain Eukaryota; kingdom Viridiplantae; phylum Streptophyta; class Magnoliopsida; order Myrtales; family Myrtaceae; genus Eucalyptus; species Eucalyptus tenuipes. Next base: position 20,529,451 of record CM024537.1, read on the forward strand.
ATAGATATAGATCCGTTGCGTGGAATGTGAAATTTTCCGTGGAAATGCCCGCTGGAATTGATGCCGAGCACTTACTCTTTTTGTCCTGCCGCAAACAGGAAAAAGAGAGACCTCGAGACATTCTGATGCCATCTCGTCCGTAATTTGCACATGTTCCACCCTAGTCGCTGATTGAACTGGTGATTATGTTTCTTGGTGGCATATAACTCGGAAGTACAATGAATTTAGGCTCTTGGATCCATTCTATCACGAGCCTTGTGATGCCATCATGATTTATCTGTACAGCATTTCACCACCCGATCTCTCGCTCCGAATTTTGAACGTTAACCAGCAGTACGGCACCGACAGATCCTTGTCCTGATCCGGGGAGGAGAAAACAAGGGTTGTCGTCGTTTGCTGGAAGATGACTCAGGAGCTCGGCTTCGCCCTCGGAGAAAACGACGGTGCAAGGTACGAGAGGTAGACCTCGGTTTGATCGCAGAATTGATGATCTCTGCGACATGGAGAAGAGACGAGCGGGGGAGATCGTATCTCCCGGACCGTCTGGTTCTCTGTTTTGTCCTATCGTCCTCGTTTCAAGGATTTTCATTTGCCTATAGCCGACAAAACAATTCCCAAATAACAGCGCAGCCCTCGTAAATCTAAAGACGCATTCCTCGAGAAATATGTTATTCTCGTGCACGAGAGCCCATACACACTCACGAAGGGCCGAGAGTCTTAATGGGACACATTGAGTTTGTCTACATGTCACTCAGTACAGTTGTACGTATGCCGACATCACATATGCACGGTGCAGCGCAAGAAAATACTGCGAATCATCAAGAAGAGCAAAATACGATGCCACGGAGCTTCAAACTCTAGTCAACACGTTGTGAAGTGAAGGTTACTCCAGAACCCCATTCATCATCCTTTGTTTTTCCAAGAAGACTTTCAGAGTAATGATCTGTAAGCAGTTGCTCCAAAGAGTGAGCGTGTATATTTCTTTTCATGACCACCTCTAGTTACAAAAAGTCGACGGCCTCTTGCCTTCAAAATACTGTTGAGGTTGCAAATGCCAAGAGTTAAAAACCAGTTAGGGGCAATACTAGCCCCGGTTCATTTCTGTGCAACATTTTTCCGACAGCTACAAAGAATGAGTGCACCTGGTGGCGACTGGTGAATGTTTGCTTGTGAAATGGAAATAAAAGAATGCCTTTGCTATCGTTTCACCTTAGGTAGTCTCTTTATCGGGTCCATTGTACATGGTGCTGCACGCTGAAATTAGGATGAGAAAACACCCAACAAGCCGCCCAAAAGATGGAGATAGCCTTCGTGCGCTGATTCCCCATAACTGTGATAGCGCAACCTAATAAGAAATGGAAGTAAGGATGTGGATAAGTCATTGATGTATGACCATAGCATGTTAAACGACAGAAATGATAGTAAAGGATTGTGAGTAAGTCATTGTCATTGATGCAAAAACTTCAATCCAAAATCAACATATCCTTCATCAATAATGAAGTAAGGAAAACTGATCACAACCAGCTGAAATCATAGTGGATACACTGAGGGAGGCACATCAAGCATTGTCGAAATTACTTGTGCAGTTGGGTATAAGATGCATATGCTCCTCTAATCGGAATACTATGACTGATTAGAACCTTGCAGCTAGTAATAGAAAAAATAAAAATTTAATGTGGCCGATATATGCTTCAGCCATTGACAAGGACAGAGCAATAATTGAAGCAAAAAGAGTACCTCAATGAACTGGATGTTTGAAACTTTGCTAGTCTTTTCAAGCTGAAGAGCACGCGCCAACAGCAGCTGCAATTCAACACCCGAGTCAGACCCCAGAAAAATGCTATAGCAAGTCAGGAGACCCGACAGAGAGAGAGGTTTAGGGGAGGACTATTTAGTGACTGTAATCAAAGCTTGGTAACAGTGGAGATAAATAAGTACAACAAATGCTAGGATCACCTCTGCCAGAAAGGCCAGCACACCAAATACTGCCATCAGGAAAACTGTGTAAACGCTAGGCAGCACAAAATTCTGCATCATAAAGATAGAAATAAATGTGAAATTGCAGTGGCTGAGGCATGTGTAAACTGATGTCGATAGTGGCATGTGTAAACCCATGTCCACATCAGCATCAGGAAATAATCTGATGTCCTTGGTCAGTACATAAAATAATGAAAATGCAGATTTTGGGATGGGCACACGTCTGATACAAGCTCGTGCCCTGTGCTTGATTGTACAGTATCTAGCCATCCAACCAACATATTCAACGAGTAAATAGCCTTAGTCCATATACAAACACTTGAAGACATATAGGTATCAAAGATTAAGGTCAATATTTCCTGATCCTTAACAAAACTTACAGAATTAGGTCCAATCTCTAGTAAGTTTTACACACATAGCCAAGAGCCTGCTATTTTAACCTGAGTGAACCAAGAATTTACTTCAAAGGAAACACACCAAGTTCCATGAACCTACCTCAAAGGAAAATGCACAGATTCCAGCAGCAGGGCTAGCCAGCAAGGCAAATGAAAACACAGTCGCCCTGAAAAGTAGATGCAACAGAAGCAATAAGTCGTATACACAATTTCCAGAGAAGGAAGACTATCTTCATCACGATATTTTCAAGGTTACACTTATCCACTTCCACAAAAGAGTAAGGAGCCAATTTACATCACGATCTGAGAGGACTAAAATATATCATACTGAATGCAATAATTTTCTCAGGGTTTCTTCAGCATGCGAGAGAGAGAGAGAGAGAGGAAAGACTTTTGTATCATTGTATTAGATATGTTTTAATGCATTTCAAGATTCAAGCTATGATCAAATTTAAAAAAAAAATAAAAAAACTGCATCTATGCTCCAGTTCATTCATGGAAAGGCCTGCAAATGACAGACTATGTCGATCTATAGTATAAGCATGCTCATGTAAAAAATTGTACATAGGTTGCTCTGTTTCTCTGGCTCCTGCTCGAATAAGACAGTAGCTGATTCCACCAGTTATTGCTGAAAATAAGCCACCTAGCACTGCCAATATATGGTGACTTCCCTTAGCATAAGCTTGTACTTTGCCTGCTTTATTTAACCCCCCTGGAAAAATCGATAATCAGTTTGAAGTAAGTTAACTTTCTAATCTTTCATTTACAGGTGGTTCTTACAAGGTAGAATACTAACAAAAAAATTTCACGCTTAATTGATATAAAAATAACCCAACTGCCGTACCCTGTACAACAGGCTCATTCCCAGGTTAGAGCATCAACTTTTTCACTAGAAGGAAAATCTACAATAATTGTTCAAAGAACTGAACCATGACAGCATTGATGCTCATGCCATACTCTCTAGCTCACAATTTTTTTTTTTTTGCTTATAAGCTCACACTCTTCTCCAAACACAGATAATCAGGGAAACTGAGAGGAACCAGTTAAAAGAAGATGAATCAATGGAGCAATCAAGCCTAAAATTGCAGATGCTTTTCTTTTGTTTTCCTTTTTTGGTTTAGCGTGCCTGTATTATCATGAAATCAGTGACATATTAGTGCAACTGAAATCAAATGAGGCGTGCTCCATGTCATTAACATTCTTAAAGCAATTGACATCCGGCATCTACTTTAAAAGGTTCTGCAAACTCACTTGTATACCTTGTGTGATAAGCATCTGCTGGAAGATAAAAAGCACACCAAAGTAACTGCAAGCAAGACCTAAGACAAGATAAGATCAAGAAAAGCAGTCATGCACTAGTCGATAATATATAGCAGATATGGCTATATAAGAAGAGATTTTCATAGTGAATAAAATTCCAACTAAAAAAACGGACACACCTCCTATATCCCCAATTCTCAACTTCTCCCGCAATATGACTCTTGCCGCTATTGAAGCCATAATTGGAGTTGTGAAGCTCAAAACAATGGCCTGAGACAAAGGTAATCTTTGAATGCTGAAATGAAAAAGAAGGAAGGTTCAACTCAATTTAGAATGAATGGTAGTTGAAATTCTTCAACACAATACAAGCATGGAAATGTAGGAAAGAGGATAGCCAGAATATTTGAAATTATATATGCAAGTGAAGAAATTAAGTGTCAGCTGATTTGAAATGTCATATCATGTCTATGATAGAGGCCAGCTTTCGAGACAGCAGCCCATCATGCATGTCTAATGGATGCACAACTGAGAATATAGAGGTGAGTCCTATCCATCATGTACCAATGGGGATGCATTGTTCTTTGAAGTACAAGAAGATACTCGAGATGGACTTAGAAAAGAGAACATAAGCACCTCTAAAGCAAAAAGGCACAGAAGCATGAGGATAAGACTAATTCAGGAACAAAGCAGATCTAACGTCACTTACCAATAGATAAAACTCATTAGTGAGAGATATCCAAGTACAGCTCTTGAAAATAAAAACTTTCTAGCAGGTTTGGGCTCAAATAATGGCTGTCCACCCTTCCTCAACCACAGATACGATGATATCAAAATTAGTGTACATCGAGCAAATGCGGTCTCAAACAATGGAATCGACTGAGCTGTCACAATAGAAATAAGGGGAAAAAATCAGTCTGCATCCAAAACAAATGACATCTCAATTCTCGTCTGAAAAGAATTATATCAAATGGAGGTCGATAAGTTTACGAATGATTATCAAAGACAATGTATTATGATGCCCTGAGATTGAATAAGATAAAGGACGAAATCACTCAAGAAGTAATCGATAGAACAAATATAGAGTAAATAGTTCGAATCTGAGTTACCAAGTTCTCACTGTCCTATAAGGGTTAGAAGGCAGTACATTAAGTAAATGGGAAGTAGCTTCTTTTCTGAGCTACACATGATGTAAGGCTCTTCTCCATGGTTTGCTAAGGCAACACATTAGGCAATCGAGACTCGACACTGGTGAAAAGCAAATACTAACCAGCGAAAGCATCAGAAACAGCTTCCATCAAGAAGTAGATCATCGACGACGCGGCCATGCATAGCAGACCAGAGTATCTGGATCCACTCCACACCCACAAAGCACACTGAACCGCAGGAGACACCTCGGCATCATGCGATCTGATTACTTGCTCCTGCTAACGCATACAAAATGACCAAAGGTTACTTCTCTAATCGCGGCTTCATCTGCAAAATCGCAATTATGAGGAAAGAAGAGACGCAACACGCCACAGAAACTCAAACCCTATCAATGAAACATTCATGAGCGTCGACAACAGAAACCGAACGCCAATGAACGCACACGCTCAACCGGCCATCCGATTACACTACGTCGGAGTTGGATCGCGGTCGAATTCGTTACCCTAGGGCTTCGTCGGGGATAGGAGACGGCGAATATGTTGATCTTAGGCTTCTCGGACTGATTCAAGAGAGGCGTTATCTCCGGCGCGTCATCACCATTGACATCGGCGGCGGCGGCGGCTTCGGGCGGCGAAGAAGCGACGCTCACGATCAGCTCCACCGCGCGATCTCCTTCGTTCGCCTCCGCCGACGCCATTCGCGCATCGAAGCTCTCCTCCTCAGCGATGGATCGCGAGCGGAGGCGATTTGAGAGACGGTAGGTCAATGGTCATTTGTCGTTGCCGTTCTAATTTTGGCGATTGGCGCATTCTTCTTTCTTTTCTGTTTTTTTCTTTTCTTTTCTTTTTCCAGTAGTTCTCCATCGAGAGCGACGCGAGAACGGTCAAAAATGAGCGAATCGGTGCTTTCTGGACCGGGTTTACCGGTCGAACCGGGAGACGAACACCGACTCCCGGCTCGGTGTCCAGAAGAGGGCCCCCCCGCCCCTGGGGCTTCCACTTCGCCTCCCTCGTCTCTCCACCTTCGCGCCTCTCTGCTCGGCCGACCAACCACCGCGCCGCCGCCGCCGCCGCCTCCTCCTTCTCCGCAGCCAGCGGCTCCGGCGACGGCGAGGAAGCCACCCCGCACGCGGCCAATCGGAACGGACGCCGCTCCAGTTCACAGCTGAAGAACCTCTGGGAGAGATTTGGGGGGATCTTAGCTTTCATCGCGGCAAGGTAGGCAGGCCGTCTCAGGAAGATAGACTGGTTGAGCGAATTTCTTCACTACCTAGTTAGTTTCTTCACTCGGTAGCCAGGAGCGAAAGCCGATTTTAGAGAAACTGAACTGTCGGGTTCGGTTTTCTTTACCAAAAAAAAAAACTGTCGGGTTCGGTTTTTGCTCGAGCACGAAGGATGAGCAATTCGTCGTGTTCATCATCCGAACGGAAAGGTGTCCTTCAATGAGAATCTCATGATGTCATTCAGTTGCTTCTCCGGTCAGACTGAATTTAGTGATCCAGAACATCGAAATGCTGCAGCTTGCGTGATTGATTTTCCGAAAATCAAATTGTCTCTTCCGTCGTTGGTGGTATTACGTGAGATTGAAGAACATAGGCCATCTTAATCAAATACTAAAATTCCTTTTGCATTTGAATGATGATAATGTCTTTGTGTTTTTCTGCACAGTGTGGGATTAGATCCCTGTGATGTTGTCCTAGATTATATGACTTACACTTGACAAATTTCTTATGAATGTCCTACTTCTGCATGCTGAATTCTTCAACTTTTAAGGAACGATAGGTTTGTTGCCATCATTTGTGCATACCTCTTGAAGTATAGAGAGAAGAGAGTGAATTCTGGTTCCTTTTGGTGGCAGTGCTCGGTATGGACAGGGGTTTGATGCTCCTGGTGCGAAGAGCTTTGACGGTTCGAAACCCAAACCAGACCTTTAGCTTGCGCTGCTTTTGTTCTCCCCCTATGTCCCTTTCCCCTCCCTCCAATGGCAAACTCTTTGTTGGTGGTGCGTTCTGTTCTCTCGCCTTCAGTCAATTATCATATGAGATTATGTTGTCACGTGACGCACTTGGATGTCTAATTTTTATGGATCTTGGTGTGATAGGACTGTCGTGGTCGGTTGATGAGAAGTCCTTGAAAGATGCTTTCTCTTCATTTGGGGAGGTCACTGAAGGTAAAGCAATCTCCAAAAGCCTAATATTGATGCAAATTCTGTACTGGTTTGCTAATTAATGTTCTAGATCATCCAAACGTCTCCTGTGAATAAAGTGAGACTCTTGACTGTAAATGGAAATTGTTTTAATTTCTCATTTGGTCAAAAGAAGTGGACAAAAGGAACGATGAAAGTGTGGACTGCCGCCTGGCAAACTATTGATCTATTTGATAGGCCCACTTAAGGATCTTCTCAATAACTACATCTGATATTTTTGGAGATGGCTCAATCTTGCCGTGATATACTCCACACCTATGCTCTGTGGATTTGTATGCAGCCATGTGTCACGCATGATGGCAGCAAAAAAAGCTATATAATTGCCGCTCATTTGTATTTGTCAAATTTGCATTATTGTTTAGTTCTGCAACTTCTTGTGTTGATTCTTTTAAAGTTATTTCCTTCTAAAAATTCATCTATTAAAACACCGTCACTCAAAGGAAGACATTTACCAACACAAGTACCAGTCATGTCTCTCCTTTCTCAAGGTTAGTGATGGTTAAGGTGCTCTGGATTAGACCATAGAAAGACGATGGGGAAAGATGTCTTACTTTCTGACGGCATACAACTGTGTCTGAAGCTTTCTTTCATTAACTGCCTCGAATTTTGTTTCAGTTAAGATTTTGTATGACAAGGACAGTGGCAGATCAAGAGGCTTTGGTTTTGTTTGTTTTACAAACCAAACTGATGCTACGTGCGCAAAAGATGCCATGGATGGGAAGGTGAATAAGTATGAGATTTCCTTATTTCAATTTTTTTTTTTTTTTTTTGGGCATTGTATTGGGTTCAAGTTCTGCTCATGTTTCTCAAAATTCGAGAACTACATTCCAACTATGGCACTTTTGATTGCAGGCACTGCTAGGCCGACCCTTGAGGATAAGCTATGCTCTTGAAAAGGTTCGTGGTGCTCCAGTTGTCGTCCCTCGCCTCTCAAGTTATGGTGATGCCACCAGTCTGAAGCGGTGATCTTTTCTGGTATTTTCTTTGTCTCAGCATTGACTAACTACGAAAGGAGTAGCTAAGACACCTAAATTGTCCGTGATAGCCCCATATCTTTTTGATAACTTTACCTTTCGAGCCTTCTACTCTATGCAGCTTGAGATCAAGACTGGTCTTGGGCAAGGAAGTGGATCAACTTGCCTGGTGAAAAGGGAAATGGCTGTAATCCATATTTATAAAGCTTGATCTCGCTTGCCTGGAGGGTCAAATACTGATAAAGCTTGGTTTTCAATTACCTGGAGGATCTATTAGTGAGATCTAAACATCAGCTATTTTGGTAACTGTGTCAATTCGCCTTTTTACCTTGCGGTAATTATGGTGATAAGCTGTGGAGGGCCATGAGTCATGCTAGTCGCTGGAAGCCATAAGCATGCCTTAGTGGGTACTCATTGATAACCTGTGCTGGTGGGGATTGATGCTCTCATTGAGAAACTTGATTATTGTTTGATGAACGATTGGCCCCTCCTGCTTATGAGTCTGCAAGTGTTATTCTGAACTATCTTCTCTTTCTAATCTTTCATCTGTTTGCCCTGATATTTTCTTTATTGCTGTAGGAATGCTTGATCAGCGGTGTTCTAAAATTTGTTCATGTTACTCTTTTGTTCTCCAACTCGTTTATTTCTTCAATTTTATTTTCTTGAGATGGCGATAAAAGACGATCAGTTGAAGGGGTGAATCAAGAACTTTAGCAGTCTACACTTACCAAGGTCATGTTTGCTCCGCTTTAGCCTTCAGGGAACGTTAGACCAGAGCATGTGGATGGGTCAATCTACACTGTCGGATCGTTGAAATGGAATGGATCTACGAATGCTAAGGGTTGTAGAACAGCTAAAAGTACTACACCACCGCATTTTACTTGAGATATTTGATATGTATGACGGAATGGTATTTTAACTATTATTCCCGGTGGTGGTAAAAAAAAATGATGCGGGAATTCAAAAAGGAATAGAGTGAAATATCGAATAAATCTCCTGAATATAAGTATGGTAGTGATGAAAATTAAAACCCGCTGGTAAGGGTGACCAAAACTATATATATACAAGCGCGCGCGCGCGCATATGCACTTCTAAGAATGATTATATAAGTCAACATTGGAGATGAATGTGACGAGCAAGCAGGTAGTAGAAGTCACAAGGACGTTAAGATTAGACCCTAATGGGCCTGAAGCCTAATGGGCCGGATCAGGAATGGGTGGGCTTGGTCTAATCCCTTCACACGTGTTGGCGGGCTCGGGGTATTTGTTTGGACCCTCGGTCTGCCCACCATCTTCAATCCTAGCAAGTATTACTATTGAAAAGATAACTTTGGAACCTCACAATTTTCCATCTCTTACGCTATTCATTTATTTATTATTATACTTTAACATGCTCACATTGCTTTATACACTTTTCAGGGTCTAACCCGTTTGAACTTTGTGCCCACGTTTCTTTTTACGAAAATATCCACGTGTGGCCATGTAGGCGGGCCTCGACAAGCCCATATCATCCATGTGGGCGGGGCCCGCCCGTCAAGGTCCATCTATCGAGCGAATCCAATCCCGAGAGAGAGAGCATCTTCGACGGAATTGCCGAGCTACTCCAACGACACGTCGTTTCGTCCAACGAAGCGGTGCCGTAGCAGCAAAGACAGGACGGCTTGTGGATCCCCAGTGGTCACTCCATCGATATTCGAATCGCGGCGGCTGACCGAGAACGAACGAAGCAGCACGAAAGCGAAGCGTCTCCTTCGGAAGAGCCTTCCCCCCCACCACCACCACCGCCGATCGCCCATGGACAACGAGCCCATGGAATCGGCGGCGCTCAAGGGCGGCGGCGAGGACAACTCCGCCGCCGCCGCCGCCGCCGCCGCTGCCGCCGCCGCCGCTGCCACCGCCACGATCGACTCCTTCCGCGAGATCACCTCCGCCTCCCGCGAGGAGGCCGTCTTCTTCCTCGAGAGCCACAATTGGGACCTCGATGCCGCCGTCTCGACGTTCCTCGACAGCAACGCCCTCGCCGACGCCCCCGCTCCCCGTCCCGGACCCCGCCCCGCCTTCCCCCAACTCGCCCACCCGGTCACCCTCGGCGTCGCCGGCGCAATCCCCGTCGCTGTCGTACTCCCCGTCGCGGTCCCCGTCGAGGTCCCGATCGGCCTCGCCGGCCAGGGGCCCCTACGAGCTCCGCTCCCGCCGGGTCGCCGAGGCGAAGAAGAAGCCGGACAAGCCGTCCGGCAGCAGGGGGCGCGCGGCGTCCGCACCCTCGCGGATCTGAACCGACCGGTCGATCACGACTCCGACAGCGACTCCGATGAACCGCAGGAGTACTATACTGGCGGCGAAAAAAGGTCTCTCTTTTATCTGTCTCTGACATTTGCTTTACTTAGACACACTATCAGCTATGCTGGCGGCGGCGGCCGCGGCTTGCATCTGTTTCAATAATTTATGCGTGGAATCGAGGTACACGAAATAAGTGACCCGCGAGTAGTTTCCCGTCTCTCTGGAATTGAGAAGTTGAGGTTGTTTGCTTCTTTGATGATTGCGAATTAGGCATGATTGAAGATCGATCTAAAGCTGTCGTTGTTTGATCTGTTAGTGAGTGGTGAGTTGCTAGGGTGGAACTTCCGTTCAATTTTTCCTAATTTATACCCATCGATCAGAAACGATTTGTGCTCCTTTTTGGAACTAGCAGCAAAAGCTAAAGTCATGTTTAGCCAATGGCTTCCATGGAATCATTCGGAAGATAAACACTTGAGCTTTCTCATAAGATTTTGTGATGAGGGTCTGCATTCACTTATTCAACTTACCTAGTATTTTAGCCTTTCAAATTATACCGGTATAGTTGATAGAGTAGAAATAAGCTGGACGTTTTGTTAGCACCAGGTGATTTTAATCATTCTTGTAACTGTTCCTTGAACAGCAATAGGGAGGATATTAGCTGGAGAGAAGAATCCTGCCTGTTCTTCTGTTATTGTGTGCCAGAGCGAGTGTTTTGTGGTTTTGATGAATTAAGTCTAAGACCAAACTTAAGTAGGTGATTTTGCAATAAGCAGACAACCTCTTGGTGTGGTGTAGCATCGGAAGGCTTTTGAAAATGAAACCATGAACTTTTTTTCACCGAACTAATGTGTGGGTGATTTTACAATGACCGGAAAACCTCCACCATTTCCATCTTTCTCCTTGAAAGCTCAAAGGGAAGAAGAAATAATAGAATATCTGTCCTGTATTCAGTGCTGAAATTTTCAATGAGCAATGACTGTATTTATGCGATGTTCCTACTAGTATTGTCATATTAGATTTTGTTTGATTAGTGATTTACTGCTATTGAATTTTATGTTCTTCTGGAGCAGTGGAATGCTTGTCCAAGATCCCACCAAGGGGAATAATGTGGATTCAATTTTTAGTCAAGCGAGACAAAGGGGCGTGGAAAGACCTGCTGACCAGTCATCAAGATCAAGAAGCTTTACTGGACGAGGGAGATTGCTTTCTGGGGATGTCGTCTCATCTGCTCCTGAGCCTCCTGAAGTGGTCACTCACACTATTACATTTTGGCAGAATGGATTTACTGTTGATGATGGTCCTCTGAGGAGCTTGGATGATCCTGAAAATGCTCAATTCTTGGAGGTATGTCTCATGATTCTCACAAGGCTTTTTCTTGTGGCTATTGATATCCATCTCTGTTACGTAAAAGGTATGCATTAGGCCTGTTGTTTGTGGTTAAGTTCAAGAAATTTGAGGTTCTTACTGCGCAGGCAAGATTGTCTGATCCATTTCTATGGCTATTTAAGTTCTCAGCTCTGTTTATAATAAGTCATGTCATAACCAGAAAATGGATGATATCACAATTCACAAGACTGGCTCAAAATATATGGTGGCTATTTTCAATAGTTGCCTAGTTTGTCGCATTGCTGATTTTGTTAATGTTACATGCAGAGCATCAAGAATTCAGAGTGTCCTCAAGAACTTGCTCCAGCTGATCGGAGGACCGCAGTGCATGTTGATCTTGTGAGGCGCGAAGAACCCCACACTGTAAGTCCTCTTTCCTTTCCCAAATTGCCTCTGCTAGTCCTTTTGTCACTGCAGCAATGAGATTATGTGGTATCTGTATTCTTCCCTGCAGGAACCAAAGAAGCGCCAACTTCCATTCCGTGGAACGGGAAGAACTCTAGGCAGCACAAGTAGCTCTCCTGCTGCCTCTGAACCCGTGGCCGCTGCCTCTTCCCTTAATACTTCGCCAGCTCCATTCATGGGTCTAGTGGTGGATGATTCGTCACCGTCCACTTCAATTCAACTTAGGTTAGCTGATGGGACGCGCATGGTATCCCGCTTCAACTATAGCCATACGATCCAGGATATTCGTGCTTTCATTGACGCATCCAGGCCTGGCGGGGAAAGAAACTACCAGTTGCAGACTATGGGGTTCCCTCCCAAGCAACTCAATGATCTGGATCAGACAATAGAGCAAGCCGGAATAGCCAATTCAGTGGTTATCCAAAAGTTCTAAATGGCTTCTTGGGAGAAGTTGAAAGCGCTACTCTCAGATTAAATTAAGCCCCGTCGCATGTTTATTATTTACAAAACTTGCCCTTGAATGAGATCCAAACGACCCTAAGGAGCCATATTCTTGCTGCTAAGCAAGAGTTTTGCTTGTTAAGTGTGGATGTCAATTTCATTGAATTCCTCGGTTAAAACCCATTATATTCAGCGTCGTTGCCACTGAATCATGTTATTATGCACATGCACAGGTGCTCCTTGATTAACTGTGGCTGATCTGGAAAGGAAATGCTATCGATACGCATAAAGAGCACCCGTCTTGTCCGCGTGACAGATGATTATCTTGTAATCTCGATTTGATGCTTGTAGGGACATCATGAACCCTTGATGCAGGACAAAGAGGGTGTTTATCTTTTGCATATTATACGTCTTCTCTGTGCATGGAGCTCCCTGGTCTTGGTGGTTGCATCGTTCTGAATTCTGGAAATGTACTGATTCCAAAGGGTAGTCAACGTCATTGTTTCATCCTTCACCCAACGACGATTCCGGTAGGAATTCTAGCTTTTTATATCATATGCCAAAGCACCAACAACATGATCGTGCTGAGCTGTGGACGAAGCAGAGATGGCCCAACCTATCATTCATATCTACAAGTGTGAGCTGAAGCGTACAACCGGACCAAGCTTTTGTTGTGATTCTCATGAAAGCCGGGTCTAAACCATCCCAGTAGGCTTCGAACATCGACGGATTAGCGCAAATCTTCTACACGAAGTCATATGACCGTTTATAGCTTTTAGGTGCGGTCCATTTACACACGAAATCAAGAGCGACGAGTACACACGAAATCGAGAGCGTGATGAATCAAAGCGGCGTTCTGTGAGCTTGATTCGACGTCCAGAGATCGGTCACTGGAGAGAAGAAAAGAAGAATCGGAAGGGTGGGTAATTCCGCAATCACAGCAGTAGACAAGGTTTGAATTTGCGCTAAAAAATGACTGAAGTCAACGTCGCTCCCGCTTTGCGGACAGTTTATTTTATTTTTTCTTCTTTTATTATGTGATTTCATAATCGAAATACCGATTAAGTTAGAAAAAAACCTTCCTCCCCTCTCATGTGTTTGCGCATGATAAAATTTATGTTTCTCTATTTTTTGTTTCCCTAACAGGTTTGAAATAAAAATATGTTTGGTAACGCATTTCATTTTTCTATTTCTGGAATAGATTTCTATTCCATAAATAAATTTGGAGCAAAAATCAAAAGTTAAAAATTTTAGCTTTTCTATTTCTGGAATAGAAATGAAAAATAAAAAAATTTCTCATTGTTCACTCACGTCACCACTCGTCGCCTACTTGCTGCCCGTGGGATGTCAGACGCCCGCCGTCGGTTGCCGACCACCCACCACTGGCCCCGGCCACTAGTCGTTGACCTCCGGCCAACAAATGTTGGCTGCCGGCCACCACACTTTGGCCGCCCGTCGCCAACCGCCGGATGATGGACGCCCACCATTCATTGGCTGCTCATCGCCGAATCAGTGGATGCTGGAGGCTCATCACCAACCACCGGATGTTCGTTGACAACCATCCGTCGGTCACCATCGGCCGTTGGATGTCAACCGCTCGCCACCCGTCGCTGGCCTCCCGTCGCTAGACTATGGACGTTGGATGCCGCTGCTTGGTCTTCGGACTTCGATGTCGGACTCTAGACTTTGGCCACACATCGCCGGTCATTGGACTTCGCCGGTCGGACTGGACTTTGGCCGCTCGTCGCCGATCACCGGACTTTGATGTCGGACTCTGGACTTTGGCCGCTCGTCGCTGGTCACCGGACTTGGCGCTAGACGCCGAATGTTGAACTGTGGACTTTGGCCGCTCGTCGCCAGTCATCAGACGCCAAACGCCAAACGTCAGACTCCAGCCAAACATTGGACTCCAACCATCAAACGCTCTGGTCGTTCTTTCTCCTAGAAATAAAAATTTTATTTTATTATCAAACGAATTTTTATTTCAAAAATAGAAATTTTCAATTGTTATCAAACGCATTTCTTTAAACAGAAACTTGTACATGAAATAAAAATCAATTTCTAGCAAGAAATTAATTTTTGTTTCAGAAATTTTCTCCCCCGAAGAGAAAATCAAAAAGATTAAAAAAAAAAGATAAAAGAGACGGGGCTCGGGGGACAAAAGGCGCTGGTGGGATTTATTACAGCGGATGACGTGGCGGGTACTGAGTGACCAGCTTCAATCATCCTCGCACCCCGACATCGCGACACGAGAACCCGCTCCTCCCTCTCCTCCCTCCCTCTCTCTCTCTCTCTCTCTGCGCTGAAACGCCATTATCGCTTCTCCGCTTTAGGGCTTCCCCGAATCGCCCTGCCGAGCTTTCACCCCTCCCCAAAAACCCTCCGCTCGCTCTCCGAGGAACGACCTCCGCTCGCGAGCCGATTCGACTCGCCCCACTCCCTCCGTCGATCGGCATTCTCCGGCCCGGCGGCGGCGCGAATCCCGAGCTCCGCGAGCAAGCGCCGCGCGAAGCTCGCACTCCTCGACCGATGGCGAAGACCAAGCCGGGAAGGAAGGACCTCGACTCCTACACCATCAAGGGCACCAACAAAGTCGTCCGAAGTAACCCTCCCTCTCCCATCCGATTCCACCCCCTCCCCCTCTCTCCCTCGCGACCGCAGTTTCCTCTTTTCTCTCCTCGCGGCGTCGCCTCGCCTCGCCTGTCCTGTCGCCTCCGTCGATGTAGATTCTCGCATTCGAGCGCAGTGCTCTGGAGTGTTCTCGTTACTGAAATTGCGCGCGTGCGTTGATGAAGTAGCTGGTGGTCTTCCCTTTATTTTATTTTATTTTATTTTTTCGAGTAGGCGCATTTCGCTTGCGCGAGTGGCATTGTCTCGAAGTTTCGAGGGTTTGAGTTGATTTTTTTTCCTCCTCCAGTGCTCGGATGATTGGATATTTTCTTGGGAAGTTTGACGCGAGAATTCCTTTCTATTTGTGTTGCAGCCGGAGACTGCGTGCTCATGCGCTCGCCGGAGGCCGGCAAGCCGCCGTACGTGGCCCGCATGGAGAAGATTGAGGCCGACCACCGCAACAACGTCAAGGTCCACGTCCGGTGGTACTACCGGCCGGAGGAGTCGATCGGCGGGCGCAGGCAGTTCCATGGGGTGAAGGAGCTGTTCCTGTCGGATCACTTCGACGTGCAGAGCGCCCACACTATCGAAGGGAAGTGCACGGTGCACACTTTCAAGAACTACACCAAGCTCGAGAATGTCGGGGCGGAGGATTACTTCTGCCGGTTCGAATACAAGGCTGCTACTGGGGCGTTCACTCCGGACCGAGTAGCCGTGTGAGCTCCAGATTTTTTTTGTCACTGGTCATTCATTTAAGGAATCTCATTTGGCTGGGCCATAGGAAATAGTATCGATCATAGAGGGTTGGCATCGTTTAGTGGATATTGATGGGCTTTCTAGTGTTATTGCAGATGCACATATTGGCCTGATTCAAATTTTAGTTCCTGTTTGTTATTTGTTTGCCTTTTGGCATGGATGGTGAGTTCTTTAAGGTTAAGTGGCTACTTGCGTATCTGTTTTTCTTACCAATTTCTTTGTTTTCATTTTGGCGATTGGTTCTATATTATTTTCTAGTACGGGCCACTGAGCGTTTCTAGAGCTCTCTCATTTTGGAATTTGAATTGGTTTCTTGGTACTGGTGGAAAGAGAAAGGTCTTTCATGGTTAAGTTTTTGTTTCATGTCTTCCTTTTCGCTTTTGGTATTTGACAGGCATTGATTTTGGGTTTGTATTTTGAAGGTATTGCAAGTGCGAGATGCCGTATAACCCAGATGATCTCATGGTACAATGCGAAGGTTGCAAGGACTGGTAATAGATATAAGGCTGTTAGTTCAGTTTCTCTTAATGTAACCTCATACATTCGGTAGTGCATGCTTGCTTAATGTCGCTGTCAAGCAAATGTTTATGTCCGAGTGATTCAAGCAGGCAGCCCATTTGAGTGGCCTATGCTGTATCCATGTGCATAAGTTCTCTTTTAAGTTATGTTTACTTATTTGTTATATGTTGATTTCCTTTTAACCTGTTTCTGCTTTAATTGTTGTGATACATCAATTTGGACATCACCTCTTCATAAGCTTCCGTCATCATTTGGATGTGCAATAGCTGTTGGGTGCCAGGTCTTTAGCATTGTCGCAGATGATGCCCATGCCTAAGCTAACTTTCTATATTCTGCACTTGTTGGAATTTAAATGAGCCTAGTCTTCTCTGTTGCTGAAAGCAAGGACTAGCTATTCAGGTGTCTCTATTTGCTCTTATTTTCCATTGAGTGCACTTTTCTGAAGCTTGATCCTGCTATAGATGGTTGTATCTGCTTCAATGATTACTAAACTCTTGATAAGGTTTGACATCCATTGATGAACTTACAGCTAGGATGATTTTGTGGAAAATAAATGGTAAATAATTCAAGCACATTATATATCCTCCCGAAGGTGCATATGCATAAATAGTGAATGTCCAAGTGGCTACTTTTTCTCTTTTGAATTGAGCCGCTGTAAAAAATCTTCTTTGTTAAGTTCACCTGCAGCTCTCTGGTTACTTGGTCATTGCATTCTTTCTTTGAAGATTATACTTTGGAGCTTTAAAACAGGTTGATTCCTTTCAGGATGCCCCTTCAACTAACATCTTTATGTGTTATGTCAAAATATCTAAAATCACAAGGATGTGGTTATGATTTGCTTTTTCCCTTCATCCAAAAGGATGTCATATAAAGTTACTTGTCTCCATTGTGACTTGAACAATGTGGCCTGCGGACCTTTGGATGTCTCTACCAAGCACTTCCTTATCATATGAAGACCATCATAAATTACAGAGGGAATTTGTAATTGTTGTTACCTTGTTTTGCTTTGTTAAATGGTAGCATAGAGGCAAACCTTTGTCGCCACAGAGCAATTTCTTGTTGTATGAGGGACATGTCGGCCAATGGTCCTATTTTACTGGTCCTTTCACAGCAGTTGGTTCTGCATGCATCTGTGTTAATTACCAAAACTTGCCAAGCTGAATTTCCTGCTCTGTGATGTGGTCATTTCTTCAGTTTGTTTCTGTATTGAGCTTTTTGATTGTCGGTGATTGAATGTCGTAGGTTCCATCCTTCTTGTATGGGTATGACAATTGAAGAAGCAAAGAAGTTACAATACTTTTTATGTACCGACTGTTCTGCCGAAGATGATGCGAAAAGATCCATAAATCAGTTTCCTGTATCACCTTCAGCTGAGACAAAGGTGAAAATGTGCCTTCCTTTCTCTCTGGTTTTAGTTTCAATGTGTGCTTGTGTGGTACATGCTGCCATGCATCATTATTAAACGTAAATCATGTGGAAAGTTGCAACTTTTTGTAATCATCTAATGCAGAGATGGTGGATTTTCTTTTTCATCATCATCAGCATCAGCATCTTCTTCTTCTTCTTCTTCTTCTTCTTCTTCTTCTTCTTCTTTCTACTCTGTGATTCCACTGCTGGCTGGAGGAAAGTGTCTAATTCTGAATTCAAAGTGGAATAAAGTGTGTGTCAAGGGAGAGCAGTGGACAATGAAATTTGTCTTCCATTTCTCACAGTGAAGACAAAGAATAGATTCAGTTTCACAGGTGACCATCCACATCAATAAGCTGCCTGAGAATATTGGTTATGAAGGAAGCCTGAAGTTCATGTTGTGGGTTTGCCTTGTATGATCTCCCAGGGAACCATTCCACAGGCCGTGATGCTCACTTTCTGTAAATGGCCAGGGTTTTCCAACTATTCAGCGCCCCTCCCCCTCCCCCCCCCCCAAAAAAAAAAAAAAAAAAAAAAAAACCTCGCTGCTACACAAATTTTATACTAATTCAATGTGGGGCAGATGAGTGCATCTGGTTTAGGTTCATTTTTTCGTAACTGAATTGGAAGTGTTGTAAATCACTGATACTCTTGTCACCGAAAAGCAAAATTATGAGTATCTGTGTGTGGCTACAATGTGTTACACTAGGGCACCACAGACCCATCCTGTTGTCAAATAGCAGCGAAACTTTCATTCATCATGAGGTTCAAGTGGACTAACTCTGATGTGCTTAGATTAAATTCTAGTGTTTGTGTTGTGGCTTTGTCACATTTTCTAAAGCATTTCCTCTTAATGTCCCCATGCATTGTCTTTTAGGTGGAGGCAAAGCGTCGGAAGAGGTGACTTGTAGAGTATGATGCGGAGAGGGCTGGTGCTTATTTTCCTGGTATCAGCTCTGGTGTTGTTACCCTGTTCTTGAACTGTACAGCAAAAAACACTGTGAGCATCCATTAGGGATATTTAATTTTTATTTTTCTTTCTATGTTAGACTAGAGTGAGTAGAGGACACTATCTTTTGCGTTGCCACGTGCATTGAATCTGCTTGGAAAAAAGTGCATGGCCCACGCTTCAGCACTACGAGCGAGGGAACTCAGACTAAACTCATGCCATACGTCGCTTTATTGGGACAGACGCAGTGAAATCGTTCAGTCTTTTTTCCATAGTTTTTGCATGTGATTAAATTGAGTGACTGCTAGCGGATTTTTCATTTCTTTTTCCTCAAATTGTTGGTTTCGCTTGTGTTTTTGTTCATCTCTTTGTATCATGTGCAAACGTGTTGAATTTTTGGTGAATACCAAGTTGCAGGCTCATTCTTGTTGCTTTTTGTTATGCCTGTAAATTATGAGCTCAAATTAGCAGCAACTGGGTAGGGTAGAGCTATTATAGGGTATATAGAGAGAACTAGAATAAGGAGAGTGGAAAGGAGTTTGTGAAGACATGGATACAGAAGAAACAAGAGGGAGGAGAAATTTAAGGGGGGACTGTTGTATTCATTCTTCACAATCTGAGTGCTTCCTTGGTATGTTGGCATATAAAGGTTCTTACATAATGATTCGTTAAAAAGAGAAAATTGCTTGAAATAACCATAATTCAGAAAGCTACAATTGGCAATTTGGTCTTTTAGCTCTGAATACGTAGGTAAGTTGTCTTGATACCTTAATCTGCACATGATTCAGCTTCCTCCACACCTTTAGCGACTCCTACTGAGGAGCGAATTCAAAGAAATGAACCCAAAGTGCACGGCAGCCTGCAAGTCATTTTCTTGTCTCTGTTTCCTTTGGTTTTCAGCTGATTGAAATTAATCATTCATGGGATGCTCTCTTTGACCCATTTTTAGGGCAAAGTCCGATGCAACCGGAGAACAAAAGGGCACATTGATATTTCTACTCCGAAATGCCGATACTAGGCACCAAGAGCAGTGGTCTTGCTTCTGCCTTGCTTGTCTTTCCGCTGATTCTAACAATTATGAAGGGATGCGATTCGGATGTTCCGGATGTCCCGTGGACACGGGAGGTTTGTTTGCGGTTCTTCAATTTTCGTGTCCTTCCAGGAAAGGCGACTTGAAACTTTTTAAGGAGAATGTCAGAACAAGTTATACTTTCGAATTCCATCGAGTTTTGACCCCCAAAAAAAAAAAAAAATTCCGTCGAGTTCTCGGGCAAAGTATATCAAATCAAACGGATCCAATCAACGGGACATGTTGATTTGTTTTGGGGGATTATGTTGCCTTTTTGAGTCACACGAGCTAACGTCACTTCAGTTGTAGCTGTTTCTGTTTTGTGAGCTCTAGGGATATACGAAAGTCGACTTCCCCTATTTCGTAGTCCATGCAATTCGATCACGTGACCTGAACGTAAACAGTCGGAGCCTCGACCTTTCTGCCACTGGGTCGCACGCGTAGCTGGGTGACCCGATTTTCGACTAAAAGACCTTCAGGGAGAGTTGGAAAAATTCCCTCCCTCATCTACCTAACGTGATCGACCTTAATTGACTGGCTAAGAAAAACATCAAACTAAATTAAATACGTGGGTTGAAACGCGTCTTTTCTCGTCCGGGATTCCGGTTTGGTCTCCTTCGAGCCCCAACGGTCCAATACGAAACCGAGAGTCTCGACCGGATCGATTCCGGTCCCCCGACAGGACCGAACCGGCCCGGCCCTCGCCCGCCCTGGAGATATCCGACAGCGGGAAATGAACGAGTGAAGGTGGAGGAAAGGGCCGTTTTGGCGATTAACGTGTCGAGATGTGGGACGCATGTGACCCATCGACTTTGCGCGATCCCTTACAGCTTTGAGAAATGGCGACGGCGTGAGAGACGAAACGAGCGAGCGAGCGAGGAGGAACCAACAATGGCGGCGGCGGCGGCGGCGTTGGCCGAGTTCGGGCTCCTGAGCGGGTGCCACCGTCGCCTCAAAGCGAGCCCGTTGCTCCGGAACGAGACGAAGAAGAGGGCGGGAAGAGTCCAGTGCCTGCAGGCTCAGACGGTCCGCTCCAGAACTCAGGTTCGCACGCCTTTTTTTCAGATATCTTTTGGTGTTGGTTTAAGATTCCAGTCGCTTAAATTCTTGGAAAGTGGGAGTTTTTGGAATCTGGGTTGGAATTTGCTTTCCTCTAAGCAGCGAAAAATGCTGTTTACTGAAGAAGGCTGTGAGCAAGCGAGCAAAACTGTCCGCTGTACCAGTGTCCTAAAATGAACTCTTCTAGTCAGCCATGTTCTTCAGGATGAGTCATTGTAGACATTGTGGTGCCGGGGATCAGAAGTTATAAGTTCAACCCCCGGTATTGAGTCCTGAGGAAAATATTGACTTGCTCTGGCTAGGAAATATGGTAACTTGATGGTTTGAATTGCATCTCATGCTGATTAATTTGATTGCTACGGTTTCAACTGTGCAGAGGATAATGGAGGGCATCGCAGTGAGTGGGGAGGTTGGCGGTGCAGGCGGAGCATACTCTTATAATGCTTTAAAGAGGTTGGACCAAGTTTGGTCCAGTATCTGTTCTGTCGAGACAGGTGGATTTTGCACTGCTGCTGCTTTCAACAACGATAGAGTATTTACAGTACATTGATCACATTGAGACCCTGCACCGTTTTGTGTGTATTGCAGACAAGCAAGAGCCACAACAGGTGGTTTCAACAATACCTGGTCTCTTCAGCAAGTCTAATCTGGCTGGGAGAGCAGTAGACACATTTGATGTAATAGTTTGTGGAGGCACTTTGGGTATTTTCCTAGCCACAGCCTTGAGTTGCAAAGGCCTTAAAGTTGCAGTTGTGGAAAGGAATATTCTGAAAGGGGTATGCTTTTACTATAAATTCATTATGGTTCAAATGACACGGGAAATTCCCGATTAGTTTTCTAAGGAACTATTTGATGCAGTTTCTTTTACTTTCTTTTTCATTATCAGAGAGAACAAGAGTGGAATATCTCGAAGAAGGAGCTCCTGGAGCTTGTTAAAGTTGGTATTCTTGAAGAAGATGACATAGACCAAGCTATAGCTGCAAAATTTAATCCTGTGAGTCTTAGACCTGCTACATGAGTACTATATCTACCCCCTCACTAATAAGGAAGTATGGCATGCACTGAGGGCTAAATTTGTCCAAAATCTGATCCGGGATAAACAATGGCAGTGGACAATTTGTAGTCCCTTAGTTGTTTGAGTTATGTTTATAGATGGGCATCATCGTTGGAGCCAAACAAAACATTCTATGCTTATGTCCAAATAGTTTAATAGAGAAGGAATTTACTTAGTACTATAGGTTTCAAGCATAATTGTGCATCCATGGAATAATTGGCTGCTTCCAACTAGAGTGGGAAAGTATGGCTGAAGGACATGCTGACGTGTGATATCTCAAGAATGTTGTCCAGATCATATTTTAGTGTTGGATAACTTCCTGCCATGGTTGTAAATTAATGCATTTCCTATCCCTATTGTTCCTTGGTCTGATGAACCAACTAATTATAATTTTCATTGCATGTCTTGAGCTTCTCAGAATAGATGTGGATTCGAGGGAAAAGATGATATCTGGGTTGAAGATATTCTAAATCTTGGTATTTTGTGAGTTATCATTTGCTTTTCTTTATTGAGTCTGTTTGAAAATTTTCTGAAATTTATCAATAATGTCGCATGTTGTTTGTTGTATATAGTTTTACTCCAGAGTACATTTGTCCATGCCACACTATTTCTTTAATATATCATTGAATTTTTAAAGTATCATCATGGACCTCACTATACACATGTCTCAACAGCCCCTGTAAATAAGATGTCTGCTTGGTTCTTGAGAACGAAGTTAAGGTTCTCATATTCCCATATGCATCATAGAACTAATTTGCAGGGATGAAAGCTCCTGGGTGGGCCATCTCAGTCATTTACACAACTTTATGTAATCTTCAGTTGTATTTTATAGGAAGTGCACATATGATGTTTCAGAGCAGCCTTTCAGAATGATATTGTATTTTAGCAGTAGAGACTAGGATATATTTGTACATAACTTTATAGACGACATTGATCATGTCTTAGTTATTATATCTGATGTACTTGTGCTGTCCATTATTTTTTTGAAGCTCTCACTTCAACAAACTTTACTTTTTCAGCTATTGATACTTCTGCCAGCTATTCTTGTCTTCATATTTTGCCACTTCATTGTCTCCACAGGCCTGTAAAGCTAATAGAAACTGTGAAGAAACGTTTTGAAGCACTTGGTGGAGTCATCTTCGAGGGTTGCAGTGTGTCCAAGTTCTCTGTATATGATGATGCAGTGGTGAGTATTTGTGTATTTAACTTGGGGTTTAATTAAGCCTTACTTGCTCTGCTGTAACTCTCAAATTCAAGCTTCATCATATCCCTACCAGATAAAATATCATTATCATAATTTGCTTTGCTTGGCAATGTCTGATTCCTTGTCTTTCATGGAACTTCTTACTTTTTAGTGCTTGTAATGCAGGTTCTGCAAACAACTGATGAAATCATTTTGCCATCGCGTCTGATTATTGATGCAATGGGTAATTTCTCTCCCATATTGAAACAGGTACAGTTTCCTGTACACACATTTAAATTTTACATCATTGATAAGGGAAATGCTCTTCCAATTCAGTATAGCAAAGGTGTAGAGCAAGGCGAAATTCTTTTAAATGACAGTGCATTTATTTACAGTGGTGCTGATAGGGTTTAACTTCATCTTGGTTGACTCCTCTATGAGTGAACTGACAAGTTAACCTGAGAAAGAAATTTCAGAACAAAGTCATCTTCTTTTTCTTTTTCAAATTCTAACAATTAAAAATTAATCTTCACAACTAAACATCTTATATGATGTAGCTTCCTTTCATGCACGCATTATGTGGTCTTAAACTTCCTTTTTTACAGATAAGAAGGGAACGAAAGCCAGATGGTGTTTGCCTTGTTGTTGGATCTTGTGCTCGTGGTTTTAGGAACAACTCCACTAGTGATGTCATATACAGTAGCTCATCAGTGAAGCAAATTGGAGACTCAAAAGTACATCTTTTCTGGGAGGTGGGTTGAGTATATTACTAATGGAAACATATCTGAAGATACTTCCAAGTTGTGTATTTAGCTTTCTCTAACCATCAAACAGGCATTTCCCTCTGGCTCAGGTCCCAAGGATCGCACCACTTATATGTTCACTTATGTCAATCCTCAGCCTGGTTGCCCAGCACTGGAAGAATTACTGGAAGAGTACTGGGATTTAATGCCCAAATATCAGGTTGATATTTGTCTTCCTACCGAGTAGCTTGCTTTGTTCAATGCCTTTGCGCTAATTCTGTGTTGAATAGTTTTGTGCCTATTCTATGGTCACTATCTTATGTCAAATTATTTTTACAGTGATTTGTGCAAATTTGATGGACTGAACTTTTGTCTGGCTCTTTCTCTACTTGCTATTATGTACCCTCTATTTATTATCTTTGAATTTCTTGCATACCTTGATTTCTCCTCATCAATCTGTCCTTGTGTGCCCGTGCGCGCGTGTGTGTGAGAGAGAGAGAGAGAGGGAGAGGGGGGAGGGGGGCAAGGGAGGGATTTGTTTTGATCTTGGTATTGGTGGAAGTAATTGTTCTTTTCAACTTATTAGATTTTTTCTAATGAAAGTTAAAGAAAGCTTTGTCAATCATCGATGATACTGTAGGAAACCCACAGATAGATTGCTTGTGCAGAATCCTCTTTTAATTGCATCTCGTCGATTGGTCTAATTCTTGTACCAGATCTATCCAATGACATGAGTTTGTTTTCCAATCTCTCAGACGGTCTACACAATGCATTGCTTTGAGTTATGACAGATTTATTATTCACTTATGTGCTACTTGAGCTTGATGTGCGTCCTGCTTGATAATTCATCTGCAAGATGACTGATATTGCCAGCAGCCTATGTAGAGAGACAAATGATTCCTCTCTGCTATTGTTTGCAGAAAGTCTCTTTGGATGACCTAGAAATATTGCGAGTTATTTATGGCATTTTCCCTACTTACCGTGGAAGGTAATGGTGGCACTTTTTAAGTAGAGCTTTTCTTCTAGATTGAGATTACTGAGTTTTTGAAGCAGTATCAATGCTGGTAAAATTGTGACTGGTGCTTTGCCATGAAGTCTCCAAAGCTTGAGAAGTTAGTTTATCTGCTTTTTGGTCATGGAGGACGTGCCTGACAAATTCAAATGAATTTTCTCGTCATGTTATTGGTGTTTAAATGGGTTGAAGTGCATTTACTAGCATTGTGAATAAAAATTAAGGTTGTTAGAGTTTAGGAATGGTTTTATGTAGAGAGGTCTTGTGTAATTTCGATTGAAGTGTATTGAGTAAAGATGTAGTTAGTTGGGTACTTCTCTCTTCCTCTCTCTTACAGTCCTACCATGTTCAACAAAATGAATGATCAAATTCTCCTAGATTTTCACATGCACGATTATTTGGCGGGTTGCATGTATAAGCAGGCTCTTTGGGAGCTTCATATTTCTTTATGTACGAGTCAGTCACTCATTACACTAAAGCCTTTTGCTAGAGTAACTAGCGAACTTGAGATTTGATGCTAACTCCAATTTCAGATTTATTTGCTTACTTATTGAAAAAGAAGCTTGCATTAAGTTCAAAGTGTTCTGTGTTGATCTCACTCCTTTTTGTTCTCATGAAATGGGATGATCAACCTGACAGTCCATTGCCAGCTGCTTTCAATCGCATTTTACAGGTCATTTGGATTTTCAGATTAAAAATCTACTCTTCTTTTGTTTACATGGAAAGCAAGTATCATGAAAGTATCAGCTTGTTTGCAGTTCGGTGATGCTAGCGGCATACAATCACCAGTTTCATTTGGAGGCTTTGGAAGCTTGACTAGGCACCTTGGCAGATTGTCAGATGGTAGAGTTACAGTAACATATTTTTTTCCTCCTCACTTCCAGTTCATAATATTAATAGCACTGGGGTCTTTTTGCTGGAAAACTTTTATGATATAACTTGCGTCTTAGTAGCATAAGACTCTTTCTTGATTACTGATGGTGGGTGGAATAAGTTGATACTCGATAGCATCATCTTCTCTTTCCTCTGCAGTGTAAACAACAGATGAAAACAAAATTAATTGCTCAAATACTGTTAAGGGAAGAACATGATACAGATGACCTGACGATAACATGTTGAATTTTTTTTTTTTTTGGGGCTTGTTTAAGGAATATACGAAGCAATCAGTGGCAATTTCCTCAGCTCATATGAGTTGTCCCTGTTGAACCCATACATGGTAAGCGACTTGCTGTTCTTTTCAGCTAGATGGTTTTACATCCTCTTGGAGATTATCTAAGGAAAAGATTTTTGTAGCACAGCCCAACCTCAGTGCTTCATGGTTGTTTCAAAGAGCTATGTCAGCTAAGCAACAGGCGAATATTTCACCGGAATTTATTAATGAGCTTCTTTATGTCAATTTCCAGAGCATGCAGGTATGCTTTTAATTACTAAGGATCAAAGTGCAAGAGTATTCCTTCTGGCTGGACCTGTTGTCATGTTATGTACTCCTGTGGTTTTGTTGTGTTTGAATAATCTCTTCTTTCTTTTACAGAGATTGGGAGATCCAGTGCTAAGACCATTCCTTCAGGTTTTTGTTTTTCTCCTAGCTTGTTTCTTTTTCCCATATTGCATCAGTAGACTGGACTATTTGGCTGATATTTATGTTTGTAAGCTACAGCTTACTAATATTTTGATATGCTCTAAATGACAGGATGTTGTACAATTTTGGCCTCTTGCCAAGACTTTAGGTCTTGTCATGGTAACTGAGCCACTTATAATTCCATCTATATTTCATCAGGTAATTAGTTCCAAGTTCCTTTAATCTTACCCTTTCTTATGGAGTAGTTCTTGAAGTCAGTACTTTTCGAACTTCACGCAAGCAGCAACAGGCAATTCAACCTCTCAAATGTATTATCATGATTGGCCATCTCGTGTAATGTGTTGAGCTTATACAATTTATCTAATCATGAACGAAAGGTTAGGCTGATAATGCATTTTCTTTCATATTGCTTTCCCATCATAAGCATCAGATATTGCAAATATCGTATGAAAAAAGATTATTGGAAGTGGGAATAAAGTAATATACAATTTGTAGTAGGCCATAGTGCTTTTCCATGAGATAGTCTACCCAGGAGATAATTGACATCTTATTGTTGCAATACCCGCAACTCAGTTCTGCTGCTTCATTTATGGACATGTCGTATGCACATCAGGCATAGACAGCTGACAAGTGGCTTAGTGATGAAAGTGGCTAAGTGATGATTTTAGGGGAAACCAAATATTTTCTGCTTCGCCATTTTGTTTGTTTTCATGGTTCAATCTAATTAAAATGCTGTCTTTTGGTAGAAAATGAGTTTTAAACATCAAGCAGTTCAGCTGATATTGGTAGAAATGCATTGACTCGTTGTCAGGTTGGAGTTCCCGAGCTTCTTGACTGGTTTGGACACTTCTCCATGCTGGGCCATTACACGTTCCTCTCTACATATGTTGACCCTGCAATTAGGTAGGTCGCTTCTACCCAGACCGTGGTTAAGTTCCGTCTTCAGAATGAACACAAAGCTAGAATTGGTTACCTGGCAAAAAATGTCTCTTGCCTTGGATGTCTATTATCTAGAAGCGTGGAAACAGCTGAACTTGCATTTTGTTTCACATTTGACATTTTGAATTAACTAGTCGCGCAATTGTGAAGGCCCTTGATCGATACTTTTCCTGCTAAGATGAAGTACGAGTGGAAGCGGTATTTAGAGGCTTGGAGATACGGATCCGGTTTAGACTATGAGCTGTGAGGACGGATAGCCGCAGGACAAGATCTTTGTCAAATGGGTCCCTGAATATACTGAATATAGTGCTGTAGAGAAACTTGGTGGCATTTTAATAATGTATCTTTCGCTCTGTAATTGTCCATTTTCAGTTGAATAATTGTTGGAAATGGAGAATGATCAAACAAGCAGCATATCCTATCTAAAACAAGCAGGAGGATTACCCTGCTAACATTCAACTCCATTCTTTTCCACCATTTGCGCATAGATCAACTGCACATCCACCTTTGTCCAAGTTAGTGGCTATAGATGGTGGTCACTAGCTAGAAGTTGCGATTGCTTGTTTACTTACGGAGTTGTTTAGCATCATAGAAACTGTTAATGACCACATATATCTAAATAACCATATATATATCTGTATAACATATACTTCAATTAGAATTAAACTAAAGGCAAGTCATACGAGAAAGCAGACAAAACTAGTCAGATCCTTACAAAAAATATTTGGAAATAGAAACCTTAATCGCCTCCTAGTAATCTTGCCGTAGCAAATTTCTTGAAAATAAAACTGGTTAAGAGCTTCACCTGATAATGGATCGGCCATCTGTGTAAGTAATTAATACAAGCAAAAATTCACTGGAATTAACAAATGCATGACAATACTCAACGAAGTGTCACGCATACTCAGCAGCCATTTCATTATCCATCAAGCACACTATTCAATTACAAGGATCCAGTCGTATCTCAAACAACATGATGAAAATATCGGAACAAAATGAAAATCTGCACGATTTCCTTTATTCACCAGAGGTGATGATCTCTGCTAGCAGCTTTTCTTATTTGCTATACAAGCAATCACACACTATGCAAATCAATTTGAAGTCCTCATCCCAAACGTTTTTGAAAGCTCCTTCATCATCGGCTTTTGCTTGATGTCATCCTCCCTTTCTATGTGCCATTTTCTTGACATGTTCTCAGCCTACAAGAGAACCAACAACAGCTTTCCAAGCATGTAAGAGACACAAGAACAGAACAAAACGGAGAACAGAACATCTATAGATTTCTGGTTAGGCATACCCAGGTCCTTAAAGGAGCCACTTGCTCTCTCACTGTCATATATGTTGGCTGAGCAAAGTCTCTCACCTTAGCATAGATATCTTCACCCTTTCAAGACATGGACCACAGGAATTAACAAAAATTAGATCCACCGTAATTTCAGAAAAGAAAAGTATGAAAATTATTAAAATAACAAGTAATCGGCATGTGAAAACCAATAGTAACAGATTTGAGATTTTTTTCTCCTTTGTTTCCATAACAATGTATCAAGAGTTCAAAGACAGCAAATAATTAAATTATCTGTCTTCACATCTATTAGAATTTTCAGAATGAACTTCATTTCTGGAAGGGAAAATATGAAGACAGAAGAAGACTTACATTTTGAACCTGTAACTTGGAGGCTACTAGTCCAAATATTATGGATGCACCACCAAAGACAATGACAGTGGCTGCAGCAAATGCCTTCCCAACTACAAGGACAGGGAGACAGATGTAGTGTAAGAGCCAAGAAAAATTTTAGAACCCAAAACGAAGAAGTCATGCCACAGAGAATCTAGAGCTCAATTATAAAGCTCAGACTAATTTGGCACTAAACTCAATGCTTAAAAGAATATTTTAATACAACTTACTTGACCGTGATGATCAAACGAAGAAGTTTATCTTGAGAATTAACACTTTAACAGAATCCATATGTCCAAAGACAAATTGAAAATCTTCTATTTTGCTTATGTTAGCTGCACAAGTGGCAGACTGGAAGTGTGTGAAATCACTTTCACATAGACATTTGAGACATCTTTCCTTTCAAAAGTGATACTTTAGTCAGCTTTTATAACTTCCTATCAACATCATAGAAACATCCACCATATTTAAGGTCAGGTAAAGGGAAAATTGGATACAAACACATTATTTCTCAGTGTGAGAGATCTAGGAAGCAATGAACCCACCATTTGCGAGGCCATCAGCTGCAGCCTTCAACTTTTCAGGGTTAGCATGTGTATATCTATCTTGTCGTAACTCATTGGCTGTTGATGCTAAAACCGAGCTCCCTGCAGGAGGCAACTTCCACCTACAATCATTTAAATACCAACCTGTCAGCAACACATCATTGCAGAACTTTTTACCACTGCCAACTGTGATGGACGAGTTTCTACTTCCTCGCTTATTTTCATGCAGTGTTAATACCACGCCAATTCCTATCAAGGTTTGACATACACAACCACCAATTCCTATCAATCCTCCAAAGCTAGGACCAACAATACCAATCCCCCAATGAAACATCCAAGGGCAGACACAAGTACATTTGAGATAATCAAGCACAAGCAGCGGAAAATTAGCAGCCTTTCTGCACCAATAGCAACAATGGACGAGCTTCTACCACATTTTCATTTCAACCTTCCAAAGCACCAATTTGCACTAAACTTTAGCCGTGGGTGTCTCCGACCAAACTGTGCGAATCAATGCCTCAAATTGCAATGAACAGTCACGTTACAACTTCCAACAAAACGTCAAAAAAATTTTTATTTTTTTTTAACATGTAGAACACGAGGACATTCTGCCCCTCATCCATATTCAATGCATAAGTCCATTAATTTGGCTTTAAAAGAAAAAATTTAAACGGATTAATGCAGGAAAAAAAAAAACGGTTATCCCAGAGATATCATATCTCATTTAGCCATTTCGATTACCGGAATCTTCCGAAACTACTCTAATTTCACACTTCACCCTGAATTAAGCTTCACCCAGAGGGGAAAAAAGAAGAGCAATGCAACGCACACCAACTCTTCGATCAAAATACATCATTCCATTTCCCAAAACATGCAAATCACCGAGGCAAGCCAAGAGAAAAGCAACGAACCTGTTGGGACCGAATGTGACCTGAGGCATAGCCAGGTGAGCCCTGAGAGGGTTCAGCGCGTCGGACGAAACGGCCGAGCCGGACTCGGGGTCCCACCGGAGAGCCCATTTGGAGGCCTTGGAGAGAGAGGACGAGGAGGAGGAGGAAGGAGAAGGGGCGGAGCGCTGCGAGTAAATCCTGGAGGGCAGCGAGTGCCTCAGGACCTCGGGCAACACGTCGGCCTCGGCCTCCCTCAAGATCGGATTGCCGCCGCTAGCGGCGGCGGCGGCGGCGGCGTTATTGTTCAAGGGCTGGGCTTTCCGGGCGAGGCGGTCGACGGCGTGCTTGGACTCCTCGAAGAAGTAGGCTCCCTCCTTCCCGGCCAATCTTGCCGCCAGAAAGCTCATCGCTTTTCGATGCTCTGCGCGTGTTGATGATGATGACGACGACGACGACGATGATGAATTTTTGAGGTCGGGCCGTGTTTGTATACGAATGCATCTGGGCTAGGCTTGCGCCATTTTCTTGCGCCACAAGAAGAGATTGCAGCTCTCTCTCTCTCTCTCTCTCTCTCTCTCTCATTTCCTAATTCTTACAGGTTCCAAACACGGAAGGAGACGTCCTTTTTTTTTTATTTATTTATTTAAATATATTTATTGAATTAAAACCACCAAAATCCTCAAACTCTAAATTTATCCTAAACTAACTTTTTTAAATTATCAAAAACTCCCAACCTAATGATCACCGATCATAAATTTACTATCATTAGTTTCATTCAAATTTTATGGTTAAATTACTAAGTTGGATTATTTGTGACAATAAATAGGTGTACAAGTTTCGAGTTTTATCATCTGTTTATCACATATATACTAATTTAAGATTTTTCAATCCAATTTAATTGAAATTATCGAAGTGTAAATTTAACGTAAATATATTGCTTTGGATTTTTTGATGGAATTTCAATGATAAAAGTGCCTAAAACATTGCAAAAGAGGCAAAAGCGTGTAATGATAATTCACAATAAATTGGGAAAATTCCAAAAAAGGCCTAAAATTCCTTATTTTTTTAAATAAGGATCTAAAGTGAATCTTATTTTAAATAAAGGCATGAAGTGACCTTAGTTGTTTCAAATAAAGGTTTAAAGTAGCTATGATTGTTTCAAATAAGAGTCCGACTTCGCCGATTGCCAGCCGAATAAATTTTCCTACTAGTCAAGGGCATTTTTGTCCAAGTTTTCTTTTATTTTTTCTCTTTTTTTCTTTTTTCTTTTCTAGCGTTTGTCGATGAGGGCTCGGCGATTCTCGATGGCTGCTAGGAAGGGTCAGTGAGGACTTGCAAGCACTCGTCGACAGTAGCCAAGGGCTAACCTCCCATATGGCCACGAGGGGTGGCCTCCCTTAAGGCGAAGGTCGCTTCACCCAAGCGAGGCTGTCCCTCATCGGCAGCCAACATCGATGGCCCTCGCGACCCTTGCCCAGCCCTCTATGGGCATTGTCGATGGTCGACCGGCCACAACGAAGAGGAAGAAAAATAACCAAAAAAAAGGAAAGAAAAAAGGAAAATGGTAAATGATGAATATATCCTTGATCGTTGGAAAATCAGGTTTTTATTTGAAATAGATATAAATACTTGAGGTCCTTATTTGAAATAAGATTCACTTCAAGCCCTTATTTAAGAAAGTGATGCCATTTTAGACCATTATTTGAAATAAGGTCCATTTTGGACTCTTATTTGAGAAAATAAAGGCACTTTGAACCTTTTTTCAGAATTTTCCTCAATAAATTTGAACCATATTTATAAAACGAATTCCAAGGAGTTTCTATTGTGGAAAGGGCGCACACCACATAGGAAGCTCAAGGGCTTGGCCACCTATTAGATAGAGGGTGTTCTAGGTTTGCCTGACGATTCGAACTCCCTGAAACTTGTGTTCTTTAAAGGCACATATGATAATAATTCTATTTTTGTTTAAGAACTACTTTTGTAATCTAGACTTGTTTATGAAACAAAAATCCATTTGATAAAACTATTTCATTTTTCTATTTCTAAAATAGATTTTTACTCCAGAAACAAGTTTAGAACATAAATCAAAAGTAAAATTTTTTTACTTCTCTATTTCTGGAACGTAAGTGAGAAATAAAAACTCTTTTTATTATTCGTTCCCACTATTAGCTAGCCACCCATTGCCACTGCCAACCATCGTCTGCCGTCCACTGGCCGCTGCCATACGCCGTTCGCCGTCCACTGGCTACCGCCACCAGTCACAATGTTGTTTGTTGCCAATCGCCATCCATTATCACCCAAGATGGAGAAATTTTGTGTCATTTTCAAACGAATTTCTACCCTTTCATTCTAAATTCTTTAATTCGAAATGACTTTGGTCTCTACCCGACGATGAAAAAAATGAGATTTGGACTCGTTGAGAATGATTCATACTCGATTCTTAGATAGTTGCGGACAATCAATTACCCAAGTAATTCAGTCTTATGGTTCTTCATTATCTGCATATGATCTGTCGATTATGTTATGGTAGGAGTCCTACTCATGGCGACTAATACGCCCTCTGCTTGAATCAAACACTTTTTTTTGCCCCTTAAAAACTCAAAACCAAAATTTTTCAGCCCTTAGAATAATAAATAAAAAGAAAAAAGGAAGGCCACGCGGGAGGGGCATTTTTTTTTTTTTTTTTCAAGAATAGAAATCAATTTCAAACACGTTTTTCGCTTAAAAACTCAACCAAAAGCAAGAATTATCATTTGGTTATCATTTGGACCTAAGTCAAATTTACGCACTTTGCCCCTCTCTTTACGCAAGTTTATTTTTCAAGGAAACACCATAAGAAATTAGATGAAATATCTGGTGAGGAACTTTGCCTGGATTATTCTTTGTCACTCTTTCCATAGTTTTTAATGATCTAATTTTTGTGGAAAACAAAAAGAAATAAGTATGATAAAAAGAGTGGTCCCTGTGACTTTGATTGCGACTAGATTCTTGGACGAAATGATAAAAGAATTCCCAAAAACACATCTCTCCTATAGATATCCACATAGAGATCCATTGACTTTAGATTTCATATACAGTAGGAGTGCCGTAACTTTGGTATGGCATTTACTTGAGTGCCATGATTTTTTTTTTTTTTTTTGCTCACTTGAGTGACACTTATTTGAAAATTAATTACTTAAGTGCCATCGTCAATTTGCCTCACTGGAAAATCTGATGTAGATGCCGATTGTCCTACATAACTTCCCCGACATTGATGTGAACAATTCTTTAATATTTTAAACTATTTTATTATTATTTTGAATTCTTATTTTCCTTTTTCTCATTTTTTTTATTAGGGCTGGTGAGGGTCATCGACGACCCTCACTGACCGCGAAACCCTCAACCTCAGCCATGAAGGCCCTTGCCAGCTCTAAGCAACCATGGGCAATGCTGCCTTGCCCAAATTTGGCAAGGGCCTTCACGATCGAGGGAGAGGCAGCCCTTGTCTAGATTGGGTGAGGATTTTGCAGTTGGCGAGGGTCACCCTAAAAAAAAAAGTAAAAGAAAAATAAAAAAATTCAAAAATTCAAAAAAAATTAAAAGTATCCATGTAGGATGATTTGTCGAAATTTGCACTCAAATTATTGATTTTATTCTGATGTGGTACTTGAGTGAGCAAAAAAAAAAGTTATAACATTCAAGTGAATATCATACGAAAGTTATGGCATTTATACTCTTCTTCTCCCACCTTGATTCCAATCTATTTAAAAATTGTTATAATCTATTTATCCATATATTCACACATACATAAGAGTTTCATTTGGAGGAAGCCGCCATATTCTACTAAATAGATATCTATGTTATGTGTATCTAAGTCTTAAAAAAAAAAAAAAGATAAGATCTGCACTAGTCAAATATAAAAAATCTTGTCTGAATATATGATACATTTACAAGTTAAGTTGGAGGCCTTGATAAATAAATAGGAAAAAAAATGCTTAATTGGGCCTTGGGTTAATACCCTGAAAAACCTAAAACTAGTACACCTATGAAAATTTTACCCAAAACTAATTTTTTGACCATCAAAAACGCTAAACTGGTACACATTTGATAAATTTACCCCAAACTGGTACACTTGTAACAAATTTACCATTTGTTAGTTTCCGTTAAATTTTACTGTCAACTTATTAATAAATAAGTTATTAATAAGTTGACAGTTTGGGACTTTTGGCAATCGAATAAATTAGTTTTTGGTAAATTTATCATAAATATGGTTTTCAATGGTCAGTCGGGGTAAATTTATCACAAGTGTATTAGTTTGGAGTTTTTCATATGTGTACCAGTTTGGAGTTTTTTAGGGTATTAACCATTCATTATTTTAAGTGTTATTTTATTCTAGGTAACAAAGGACTTGCTATTCTTTTTAACTCTTGGTTCAAGAATTCTCATTTCGGACCGCATACATTCCGGGGCATGTTAAAAAAAGAAGAAGAAGATAAGATTTGCACTAGTCAAATTTAAAAAAAATATTGTCTGAGCATATGATACATTTCCAAGTTAAGTTGGAGGCCCTAATAAACAAATAAGAAAAAAAAGGCTTAATTGGGCCTCACATCTTTCATTATTTTAAGTGGTTATTCTATTCTAGGTAACAAAGGACTTGCTATTCTTTTTAACTCTTGGGTTCAAGAATTCTCATTCTTGACCGCATATATTCCGGGGCATGTTAAAAAAAAAAAAAAAAAGATGAGATCTGCACTAGTCAAATATAAAAAATCTTGTCTGAATATATGATACATTTACAAAGTTAAGTTGGAGGCCCTAATAAACAAATAAGAAAAAAAGGCTTAATTGGGCCTCACATCTTTCATTATTTTAAGTGGTTATTCTAATCTAAGGTAACAAAGGACTTGCTATTCTTCTTAACTCTTGGGTTCAAGAATTCCCATTCCGGACCGCATAGATTCCGGGGCATGTTAGTCTTCTTTTTTGTTTAATGCATCCGCCAATCTCTTGGTTGCGGTGTTTTGCACGGTTCTATCGAGCTTTCACGTACGTCATTTGTATAGTTGAGGATTTTGTGGATATCAATCAGCCTCTTCAAATGCAAGTGAAGATATTAGCTACTCATACAAGGAGAAAGCAATCTCGTTTCACCATGAAAAGGAGAAGATGACTTCTGGTTAGAGGTTTATCTAGTGGAATAATTGACTGGAAAATTAAGGCATTAAAAGCAGTTTATTCCAAAAGGAAAATGAAGAAGAATTTGGGTCTTTGTCAGGTTCACACCATCAAAAAAGAAAGAAAAAAAAAAAACTTGCACAATCACGGATGGATGAGTGATATATGTGTTTGAACTCATTTGTGTAATCAAATTAAGTTATTGTGTATACCAGCAACAAACCTAAAAAAAGTTCAGAGAATTTTTGTTCACGCCCGGTGTAAAAAGGATCTGAGAATGAAGGTTGCAACAACATGGACAACGGGTCCCCGTAGTTTCATACTATTTTATCTCCTAAATTGATTTAGATAAAAGAAAACAAAAGAATTAATGCCATTTTTCGAGAAAAGAGAGAGGGAAACGAACGGAAATCGAAATACTAAATAAGTTTCGCCGGAGGTGGGAAAAAAAAATTCTCGAGAATTTCTCTTCAACTTCCATTGATCTCCCTTTCTCTAATTTTTCCAAATAGAGCGCGAGAGAACATCAATTCCTCATGACAAAACACTAAGGGAATTGATACAAGAGCACAAACTGAAAATTGGATTGTCTGTGGAAACCTACGTAAACCCAATTACCAACATGCAATCTGACTCAACGTGATGAAACATGATCGGATCTAATCTTGTCTTTCCTTGTCGCTCGTTTTTACATATGAACATGCCAGAAAAAACGCATCTTACACTGGAGCTCTTTTCACCATAAGCATTGCTTCAGCACAGCTGCATACACCCCTGCTCGTTCCAAACTACTTTACCAAGATACGAAGTCTTAAAAATTTTCAGAATAAGCATATCAGTAATCTTATACACATCCAGTATGGAGTCGGTAACCGAAAGTAATAATCATCCGGGATAACATATCAACAAAAAAAATGAAGAGAAAAAGAAAAAAAGGGTTTCTCCTCCAAACCCATCTGTAACAGCTGGCTTTCACTCAAAGCAATCTCTTGTTGTGGAGCGGGTTCGATCCGGTCGGAACCCTTCGCTTCTCGGCCGTTGCGAAGTCTCCAGCTTGGCCTTCATCGACTGGAGTGGCGACCAAACCTTCCGTGTTCATGCTGGGTTCAAAAGGTTGCTCTTTTGACAGCGACGACGATGATGAAGAGACGGACAAGCTCCTTCCGGTGGCCTGAGTCATTCTGGGAGCGATAACGAAGAGCAGACAGAGAAGGAGGAGGAGAAGAAGAGGACAGAGGCGAAAGCGATTACTCATATCTGCAGAGAATGTTTTTGACAGCAACAGAAGATCCCTTTCTTCTTGGTTTTGAGGTATATGTGAATATATATGTGAAGACATCGCTTGGTCCCTGTCATTGACTTGCCTATGTGCCCCGCAAGACTTTCATCATATTTCGGGCCTAATTCCAAAAAAAATAAAAATAAAAAAATGCACCAATTTTAAGCGGAGCCACAACACTTACATCTCAAATCTAACCTTCTTAGAATCATTGATTGTCCTCAGCTATTAATACAAATGGCTTGCTAGCTGGATTTAAAGCACTATTTCTCTGAGCCACAACTTGGAGAATAACGGCAAAGCTGTTCATTGCCTTCTACATTTCACCAGCAAGTCAAAAAGGTCTCCAAATTGAATCTCTCACTTCATTGTTATGTCGTAATCTGAAGTTGTTTATTGCCGCCCATTGAAAGATGCCATGGATGAGATCCGCCAAGCTCACGACTAGAACTTTTTTTTTTTTTTTTTTTATTTTCAAATTTTGAAACAAGGTTGATCTCATACAGAGAGTTAAGAGGGAGTCAAATTTGAAATATAGATAAAAGTTTGTAACTTTTTACGAGATAAAAAAAGTTGGGATCAGAATTATTATTCGACCTAAAATTTGTACTTTTTATGGGGATTAGCCCTCATATTACGGGAACTTTTGGAGTATTTATATGTTTATTCATCTTTATAATGATTGAAAAAAAAAACGAAGACTATCTTAGATAGGTGAACACTAAATCAATGGAAATACCCTACCGACCTCGTATACCAAGTAAGGCATGAGCAAAATTCCCGGTTTAGAATACTTATTTTATCTTAATATGTATAAGTCTATTTGACTTATATCTAATGTCACACGTTCGAAATGCAATTCCACCCACTCCCTTTGGCAACGAAGGGTTTTTGCTGCCGGTTGAGACTTTCAAATTCCGTGGCATATGATTTACCCACGGCAAATACATAGCCGGCGAATCCGAACAATAGCATTGGACGTCAGGTAGATTGCTAATCGCGTATAACCCGACATACAAGCCGTCCAGAAATCACAACTAATCAAAATAGAACAATATCCCCCCACCCCCTAAAATAACATAATAATCAGAAGAGATGCCGACCGTCTCTCTTCGTGAACCTAATGGAAAACCGTCGTACATTGCCGTCCATGATGAAAAGGATGGAGAGAGGTGGCTCACCATTGGAATTGGGATTGGTGAAACACTGCATTATCTTAGTGATGGATCCGTGGCTCGTAAAAACGACGGTGCGTTTGGTGGGGAGGCGCGTCATTTTTTCTATTGGGGGACGGTGCTGTGCGAGGGTCGCGACCGTGGACTTTGGGATTGGACAAGTCGTGTGGAGAGGCTCGATGCTTGACACGGATTAACGCAGTTTTCCGACAAAATTTTGTGAAACAGTCGATTTGGTAAACCAACCATAGGAAGTCAAAAAACAACGCCGACGCACTCGATCTTTTCTTGTAGAAGAGGAGGGCAAGGGCATGATTATATTGACCTTATATATTAATATCAGGAAAAAAAATCTAAACCGATACACTTGCGATAAACTTACTATAAAATAATTTTTTGACAACCAAAAATTCCAAATTGATATATTTGTGACATATTTACTCTCAATTAAATTAATACCGCAAAAAGCCATAAACAAATATATTTATGACAAGCGAAGGGTAAAACCCTAAATTAATACATCCGCCAACTATGACGTGGTATCCAATTCAACAATTCGATGATAAAATTGAACAGAAATTAACAGAAAATGAATTTATCACAGATGTATCAATTTTGAGTTTTTCGTGATCAGAAAATTAAATTAAGATAAATTTGTCAAAGATGAACCAATTTAGAGTTTTTCGTGATATTAATCTAATTTATTATCGCATACGACATTTTGCCGTGTATTTGCCCTCTTCGAAGAAAGGTATCTTATATGTAGTCAAATGGCGTCATGTGTCGACAACCGGAAGTGATAATCATCCGGTATGGAGATGGTAACTGGAAGTAAAAAAAGACGGTGCGTCACTTTCTCTGTTGGGGGCGGTGCTGTGCGAGGGTTGCAACCATGGACTTTGGGATTGGACAAGTCATGTGGAGACGCTCAATGCACAACACCGATTCATGTAGTTTCTGACAATTTTTTTGTGAACTGAAGTCAAAAAATAAACGCGGACGCACTCAATCGTTTCTTGTAGAAGAGGAGGGCAAGGGCATGATTATATTGACATTTAAGATAATATCACAAAAATTCTAAATTGAAACACCTACAATTAATTTACTATAAATTAATTTTTTGACCATCAAAAATTTCAAATTGATATATTTATGAAAATTTATCATTCTTTAATTTCCATTAAATTGGATAATTACCTCGAAAAATCACAAATTAATATATTTATGACAAGTGAATGGTAAAATCCCAAATTGATATATCCATTAATTGTAACATGTCATCTAATTCAATAATTTGACGAAAATTTTAATAAAAACTAACGGGAGGTAATATTGTCACAGATGTACCGATTTGAGATTTTTATGACCAAAAAATTAATTTTGGATAAATTTATTACAAATATATAAATTTAGGGTTTTTCTGCAATATTAACCCAATTTATCATCGAATACAACATTTGGCCTTACATTTTACCTCTTCAGAGAAAGGTATAATATGTGTAGTTGAAAATGGCCCGTATGTGTTGGTATGATGTCGAGGCAGCGTAGATATAAAAGGGGTATATTCACCGCAGTCAAAATCTGTCTTTTTCACTTCTCATGTTGATTAAAATCGATCTTTGGTATCTCTAGCGTTAGTCAAAAGTTATGCGTTTGTAGAAGACAATCGGGTGCAGGCAAGCCAATACCGAGAAAGAACGCAACCGTCCAGTCATCGACAAAATCAATGATGTTTATGTATTATTTGTGGTTTAGCTGTTCCTTTCAAGATAAGGGAATTTATTCAAGCACTTGATTATCGTGGCACTAGAAAGGTGCGGCCTCAGGCCAATTCGTGAAGTGGACTTACTTTTCTCTTTCGGGGTTCTCTTTTGAGTAAAAAAATTAGGAAAACCGTGCTTTATTAAATTAATTCAAGTTACATCAAAGTGGATTTCCATGAGACATTTGCGATCTAGTGGGACTGTTTCTGTACAGTGATGAATAAGGGTCCACAATTCATTTGTAGAATGATGTCGGGCAATGTCTTAGAGATTATAATACACGCAAACACCGCACTGTGTTTAGTACGATCGTGCAAAGAAACCATTTCGTTGTCGATTATTCAGATCAAAGCCCTTGGTATATATAACCTAAAAAATTTTGCAATTGAATGCGTTTTTGAATTGGGTCGTCTCACATAAAGGCAAAAGTAATTCATGTCAATATGGAAATGAAAAGTGTTTATGCCAAAAAGAAAACCTTATTCCTATGTTCAATATATCTAAAAGGATATAATTAAGCACAAATTAGGGAAGGGAAGTGATTATGATTCGAAGATAAGACTCCCACTTTACTTGATACGTTAGTATAGACAGCGAAATCCAACTACGTTTCGAAAGCTTGGCTAAATGGGCAGTGACATAAGGTTTGAATACAGGCTTTGAATGGGTCAAAAATCAAGAACCGATGACCAAGGGACCCTTAGATCCGCGAGGTCGAACTCATGAAAAAGCTGGGAAATCATATGGTTTGACAAAGGGAAGATCCGGAAGAATCAAAAGCAAGTGATTACACCCTCAAGAAAAAAAATTTAAAAGCAGAGAGAGAGAGAGAGGGGAAAAATTAAACAGAACAATGTTAAGAAAAATAGAAAACAAGACCAGACCCGAACAAAGGAAATTGTTGGAAATCAAGAAGCGCTCACTTTTGGAATCGGACATTATTGGAAGGAATAATTAAAAAATCAGTCTTGTACGGCAACGTGTGCAGTGAACAGCGACGGATAAAGGGCTTCTTTTTCCTTGTCCTGGGGGGCACAGAATTTCCCACCACCTTAGAAAATTCGAAGCTCCGAGCTCCATTTTTGTCAAATCATGAATCATTACTGAAGGGAAGAAAGAGATGGAGAGCGAGAGAAAATCGGAGGTGGTGCTCGTTCTCCTTTCGACCGACCCGTTACAAGAACAACGAGGGAGGGTTCTAACAGTGTCACCTCTTGGTGGAACTAGAAGAACGTGTGGACCAGGCCGACACCCATTTCTTTTTTTCCATATGTTTCGAAGGGTATTGCGCAAGTTGAGTTAGAGAAGAATGTTTCCATTCTTGACATGTTTAAACTTGACATCACACCAACTAGCACCGAGCATTTCAACCTATGAGACATTACAAAGCTCTTCTCCTTCAACAACATACTCATGTTTATCCTGGCGGCAAAAGTTGTACCACGAAATTTGGCAAGATTTTTCTTATATGTTAATCGGATCACTGAGTGAGTGACTCAAGAGTACTTTCGCAATGGTTAGTTTCGACAAATTCAATTACGTTTGCTCTCAAGGAAACTTGCCAAGAAAATAGGGGAAAAAGAGGAGAGATAGATAATCTAATATAACTCGAACACTTAATATGTTTGTAAGATCATTTTTTTCCGTTCATTAGTGTAATCGCAATTCATATATAAGTGGAGACCAAATCACATGCATATCTTAAGACCTACTAAAAATTATCTGAATAAACGAATTATTCGGATATCAGTAGCAGTTGCAAATAAGAGGGTGGCAGAGAAACATTATCACACTTCATATGGCGCAAATGTGTCAGACTAATTAGCCATACCACTTTTGTCAATTACACATGGTGTAACAAGTCAATTGATATTTATCTGATTTCACAATGAACAAAAGTTTTCACATTAGATAAAAAGAAAAGGCATTAAATTTGAAATATTCCATGGTAAGCAATACAATCATGACAGAAAATAATGGTTGGTCGAAGGGCTACGGAACAGAAGACGGGAGAAGAGGACTAGGATTGGCCACGGCAAGCCAATGATTCGATCATATAAGTCCATTCCCAACTACACAAGATCCTAAAAAATTCCCCGACGTGACGTTGAAAGCTTTTTGACATTCTCTGCCTATCTTTCTCTCTTTTGTAACCCACCACACGAGCAAAACCAAGCAATTATTTCTTCCCCTCCTTTTTTCTTCCCAACGCGTCAAATCCCCTCGAACACTCCCAATCGTGGTGACGTTCACGCGAGATCTCGATCGTGTTATTGGAATTTCAATTTTATTCATTCAAGGAACCATCATTAATCACCCATCTATAGAAAAAATTAAACTTGCGCACTATGAAAAGAATAGACATCACTTAATTATTCGTGCTTTCGCATCCGAAAATTGCAATTATAGGTATCAAAATAGATTGAAAATCCATTTATGACCCTTAACCCACACATGATGAGTTGGGTCATAAATGAGTTGGTTAAAATTTGCTAAATGAGTTAATATGAGTTTGAGTAATATAATGTAATAAAATATGGGTTTCTAATGGATCTAAAGCTCACCTCACCTTCAAACCCTCTGTACTTGTCTTCGAGCTCGCGTTGGGGGTTTTTGAGTGGAGCAACTTATTTTCTAATTTTATCATCTTCTACTTACAATTTGCTTTATTTTTATTTTTCAAAATTGATAATTAGTAAAAGATCTATCTTCCAAGTTTTAGAAAAGGGAAAAAGCCAAAAAAAACCCCAAACTTTGCCTCGAGTGACGATTTACCCCAAACTTTGTTTTG
Source organism: Eucalyptus tenuipes (assembly GCA_014182365.1). Classification (NCBI taxonomy): domain Eukaryota; kingdom Viridiplantae; phylum Streptophyta; class Magnoliopsida; order Myrtales; family Myrtaceae; genus Eucalyptus; species Eucalyptus tenuipes. The sequence goes on from CM024537.1 coordinate 20,572,073, forward strand.
TGACGTGAAACCCCGAACTTTGAAACCGTGACACATTTACCCCAAACTTTTATTTGTGACACAAAAAACCCTGAACTTTCATTTGTGTGACACATTTACCCTAAATCATAGGGGCATTTTGGTCTTTTTACTTTTAAAAACTTTTTCTTTTTTTTTTTTTTTTTTCTTCGCCGGCGGAGGGAAGCCTCGCCGGCGTCCGGCGAGGGCGGCCTCGCCGCGTCCGGCGAGGGCGGCCCGACGCCGGCGAGGGCCTCCCTCGCCGCAGCGAGGGAGGGTGCCCTCGCCGGCGTCGGCGAGGGTGCCCTCGTCGCGGCGAGGGAGGCCCTCGCCGACGCCCGGCGAGGGCACCCCTCGCCCGACGCCGACGAGGGCCGCCCTCGCGCGGGCGAGGGGTGCCCTCGCCACCCGCCGCGCGCGTCGGGTGCGGCCTCGCCCGGGCGAGGGCCTCCCTCGCCGGCCGGCGAGGGCACCCTCGCCCGACCGAGGGCACCCTCGCCCGCGTCCGGCGAGGGCCCCCGCCCGACGCAGCGGGGCGGCCCTCGCCGGCGTCGGACGAGGGACTCCTCGCCAAATCCGGCGAGGGCACCCTCGCCCGACCAGCTAGGGCCGCCCTCGCCGACGCCGGCGAGGGCCGCCTAGCGCCCTCGGGCGAGGGCGACCCTCGCCGGACGCCGGCGAGGGCAGCCCTCGCCAGACGCCGGCTTCCCTCCGCCGGCTCCGGCGGAGGGAAGAGAGAATAAGAAAAAAAAATAAAGAAAAAGAAAAAAATAAAGAAAAAGACGAAAATACCCTTAATGGGGTAAATGTGTCACAGTTTGCAAAGTTCGGGGTTTTTCACGTCACAAAACAAAGTTTGGGGTAAATCTGTCACTCAAGGCAAAGTTTGGGGTTTTTTTTGGCTTTTTCCCTTTATAAAATTAGGAAAATTAGTATAGCATATAAATATTTATTGACTTATTGAGTTTAAGAGATGTTGGATACTTCATTGTGAAACTTGAATAATTTGCAATAAAGAAAAAGTTGCAAACAAGTCGAAAATCTTATTGAGAACCTTATAAATCTATCATAAATTTTATTGTTTACACACTATGCGCTTAGCATAAAAGTTCATGTTTTTAAATATCTATGTATATTTGTGATATGGATCAAGTCGGTAATGAGTATAGGTTATTGAATTCATATTGCATATAAGTGAGTCAAAGTAGGTTAATTGGGTTGATTAGAGTATAACCATTTTTTGACCCAATCCAAACACGACATGCCAATTTGACGGCTCTACTCAAAGTCAAATGTAGTCTCATCTACCATGATTGAGGTGGGTTGATTAGGTTCTTTTTTCTAGTGAAATAAGTGTACATTAGAAGTATATGGAGTCTCAATTTTGGCTAAGACCGCCTAATTTTTCACTGATGTTAAAGGCATCCGATCCTTAATAAAATATCTCACGAAAAGCAAATTCAATAGAGAAATCGATGCTTCGGAACTGCTTTTCTCTCCTTTAATTTTGTAGCGTACACGGGGAATTTCCATGAACTTTCCAAACTTGCGTTAAAGGCCACCGGTCTCGATTCAAACCTGGCTTGGTTTCATTAGGTGTGGATGGAGAAATGGGCTTTGATTTCCCATGAGAACGTTGGCATCAAGCGGATTATATATACGTATAAATTGTCGAAAAGAAAATTTCATCCATTTACCATAATCAATATGAGAGGAACATTAAAAACTTTCAAGAAAAACAAATCCTAAAAAGACTTTAAAACAAAACAAAACTTAGAAACCAAAATGGTATAGTTTGTAGTTATATACAGGCTCTCATCCCAAAAAGTCTGATCTGTCACAATATCAAATAACAACCGGTGGCCAATTACTAGAACCGTTAGTAATAGGTATACACCGAGATCTTTCCCTTTAGAAATAATAGCTTGTGTTGCACGCCTAAATTCAACATCCTCAACATCATCATCTTATGAAAACAATGAGAATAACATGTTAAACCATAACATATCGAACGCATTCAAGAAACTCATAAATCTAGATTTAGATCAAAAGAGAGAAGCTCTCAAATTCATATCTACACCTAAATCGGGAGAGAAGAGCCTTTGCCAAATCTCGGAAAAGTCATAGAATCATGTCTCGAAAATCCTACTGGCTCGATTGGCGACGAAGTTCTCACAAAATTTTCAACTATAAGCAAATTTATTCCCGACGACGAGTGAAGAAAAGCAACAACAACGAGTGAAAGAAGATGTTAAACAAGGAAAAAAAGACCCTTAAATTAGGTCATAAGAGAAAAGAAAAAAAGAAAAAGAAAAAGAAATCAAGGCCTAGGAAAGAAAAGCATAGCAAAGCAGGCACTAGAGCTTCCGGGTGAAGTTTCTTTGAAGGAGATTTTTTATGGAAGAGAGAGGGTTGCTGACAGGGTGATAAGGAATTTAAGACCTATAAGCAGATTAGATCTAAATGGCATCTCATCATGCTTGATTTGTCTACAAAGTTAATCGAGTGAGAACTTGACGTGCTCGATAGACATGGACGTATTATGTCCCATTTAAGTAGAAATTAGCACCTTTGCTTAATCCAATATTCAGAGAGTAGAATCGGTCAAGCCACTAGCATAAAGCTGTTCCCCTCCTTCCCCCCCCCCGCCCTCTTTTTTTTTTTTTTTTTTGACGTAGGGATGGGATATTCTCTATTGGGACCATACGCATTACCAAAATACGATACTCGTTGCCAATTCTGTGTCCGTAATTTGTATTCTTTGTTACCGTATCCTCTGGATTTTGTATATGAAATGACATCCTTGTGAGTGGTGACTAATGTGGATTTTTCCTTTCTGAGATGTTCAAAAGGTCCTGTTATTTCTATCTCGGATACAAAACACTGGGTTTGTTTTGCCTGTGCGTGGAGATATTCTTTCATGCAACGCATGCAGCATGTGACGTGCTAATTGGTGTAGTACACGCATAAATTAAATACTATTGAGGCATTTGCCTTAGTAATTACACATTTTCAATGTGGGCTATGCATACTAACACGGGTCTAGTAACTTCAATATATTATTGACGAGTGACATTGTAAGGAAACTGCAACTGGTTTTTTTAAGCAAGCGGATCATCATGATTAGCATCTAAATCCGACACTATTCATCTGGTTAGTTTTGGTCACTTATTGGGCTGGGCTTTGAGCCCATTTATCCTTCAAGCACGTCCTTTTTTATGTGTCTTCCCTCATTTTTTTTTTTTTTTTTTTTTTGTAGTTTAAAATAGGACAAATGATCCATAAACTTTGCGCCAATGTATAATGTGATGTAGTTCCTAAACTTTAGCTCAATGCGCGATATAATCCCTAAAATTTTAAATTATTCGATGTAATTTTTGAACTTTTAGTACATGTTCAATTTAATCTATGAATAATATAGGAATGTTAAATGTGGTCCTCGAATTTAGATTAATGGAAAGATAACATCGAACATTTTCATATTGCTTAAGAACTATATTGAATATGTATCAAAAATTTGGAAATCACATTAAATACATTTCAGAGCTCGTATTGCATATTTGGCTAAAGTTCAAGAATCATATTGAACAAATTAGAAGTTTAGGCATTATATTGTATATTAAGTTTGTGTTATTATTCTTTTAAAATATATGCAACGAGAATGAGAACTTATTATATGTATTATTTACTCTTTCGAGGATCTTACGAAAGGATTGCTCGCGATGCGACTTTTAATCCTGGAGAAGATTCGATTAATACGATCGTGAACTTACCTTCTTCCCATCGGGTCAAAGGTACAGTTCAAAGCCGAAATGGACCGCCGCTACGTTCCGTGCCCGTCAAGTTGGGCAGGTCAGCATATGGTGCCAGAAAGAGTCCCAAATCAATGCCTGGGACATCGGCCATCGCTCCTATCGGGAATCATTGACCTGGCCCAAACGCTCATAAGAAGATCAGTTTCAGTCTTCCATTTTGCTCGGTCTGATGACCATATTGAAAATAAAATTTTCAAATTTTCTTTTTTATGGGAGTGGAAGTATCATTCATCGCGAGCACTCGATTAATTCACGTCAGGAATGAGCAATTAAGTATCCTCTCTCTCATAACGTATAAGGAGTGATCATCGAAATTTGCGCATGAATGATTATGCTGCGAGGTTACTTGTTCCATCTTGTACGAGCAAACATCATCATTAAGTATCTCGAGCGGATGAACAGATCTATAGTGGGTTTATTCCGTAGAAAATATTTCATTTTTATAAAAAATTCTTAAAAATCTTTTTCCAAGAAAAATGATAATAGTTTTTGGTTTTTGACTGAAATGTGAAAAAGAACTTGAGAATATTTTCCGTTGTTTGGAAATAAAATTTTGATTTGATTTTCCTATATACATGTATACAATTTAGGCGCTAGTGAGTTATGCATGGGCACCATGATCCCGAGTCCAACTTGGATGGACCTTGACACGGACACTAGGGACTAAAGCAAGGCCACTTGAGTGCAGGCACCGATCCCGCATCCATAGAAGCTAAAATCGAGAACTTGGTGCCCTTCCACAACTTCTTAGTGCCCTAACATGGGTCCATAGAGGTGTGCTCAAGCCCTAATGCCCGTGCTCGACTCCTTTGCACTCGAGCCTGGGTTTACAATGGTTGGGTTTACAATGGTTAAGCATGGGTCCTCAACACTCAAGCCATAGTCTATTAGCCCAAGGTTGCGGGTGCTTGTGCCCGAGTCTCCGACAATTGGGCTCAAGTCCCTAGCACCCAAGCTCAGGTCTATTGAGGTTGGGCCTAGAAGCCTTGATCATCAGTACCTGGGCCTGGCATCAAGGGACATGGACACGGGCTTGGGTGCCAGGGACCCGGGTATATGCATTGAGGTCCTAGGCCTTGGCCTTGATGGACCCAACTCAATCATGAGGGATCCTGACATAGGCACTAGGGACCAAAGCATTGCATTTGGGGGTCTAGGCCTAGGCGTGGTGGGTACCTGGGATTGGGTATTGCGGTCTTGCACTTGGCCTTTATGGACCTAGCCCTAGTGCCAAGGCATTGTGCATGGGCGTTGATGCCTCGAGCCCAGTCTCTACGGATTTAGGCCTAAGCATTGGAGACACGAGCATCGGCATAGAAGTCTCAAGCTTGGCCTTGATGAACTCGGCCTTAATGACCCGATCCTAGATGACAGGGACCTAGAAATGAGCATTAGCGTTCTCATGCCCAAACGTAGAGTTTTCAATCTAAGTGTAGATATCTAGTAATATTTTAGAAAATAATTTTCAATTTTTTAAAAAGGAAATCATTTTTTCAAATTTAAATGTGGGTTTTTCATTAGATAAAAAAACATTTTTCGTTGACTCATTAAGTAATTCAATTGCCGAAAAATAAGGAAAGTATCTTCTGCGAATCAAATGGAGACTTGGACGATTCTTTGTGACCCATTAAATAAGTTACGGTCAAGGGAATCGGAACTGGACCTTGACCCTCGGGGTCCTGGGTCAGGTTTAACTTTCTATGCATGCCAACTTGCACATATGAGTACGGAAGACGCAATTTGTAACTAAAATGGTCAGTGTGGAGTGGAGACTGGTTTCATTTTGTACGAAGTTGCTGGCCTGCTTCTCTAGAAGATTGACAATAATAATGATGATCATGATGGATACACCAGGCTGAATCGGTACCTGCAATGACGCCGTGAAACTTTTCACATCTCTCACCTAAAAATATTTATTAAAAAAAAAAGAATCGGGGTCAAGTTACTAAGAAAACGTTTGATAATGTTTATGTTCCGATGAACAATTTTTAAATAAGAATAGTTTTTTTTTTTTTTTTTAATTCTATTTCCGGGAACAATTTTTGAGTATAAGAACGTACTTGGTAATCGCAAAAAATTTCTATTTTAGGAATAAAAATACGTTTGGTAAACTTGTATAATTTTGACGTTTCTTTTAATTTTTTAATATTTTTCCTTTTTTTCCTTTTTTTTTTTTTTTCCTTCTTTCTCTTTGTAGTTGGTCGTCGGCCACGGCGGCGGCCGGCGACCGGTTGGGCGAGCTCCAACGAGCTCACCTGAGCCTCGCCCAAGCGGCGCGAGGTCGGCCTAGCCCGGCCCGGCGAGGCCGAGCCTCGCGCCGCCGGGCCGAGGCTCGACGACACTCTAGCGAGGTCTCCAGCCCTCATCTGGCCGGTGGCCGGCATCGGCCATGGCCAAGGTCGGCAACCGGCCAAAAGGAAAAAGAAGAAGAAGAAAAGAAAGAGAAGAAAAAACGGGAGAGAGAAAAATTGTTTCTCGGAATTGTTCCTGGGAATAAGAAACAACTTTTTCCTACTTCTTGTTTTTGTTCCAAATCTGTTCTTGGGAACAAAAGTTTTATCAAATGCGTTTCTGTTATTTTTTTGTTCCCGGAACAAAAGAATAGAAATTTTTTTTTTTGATGACCCAGGGAACCCCGTACAGCCGGCAGACAAACCCTGGAGCGACGCTAGCGGAGGACCCACCACCCCGACGTCGCGCTTAAGATCCCGTGCGTCCTGCGGGATTTGAACCCCTCCATCCTAGGTAGACTTCATGGGAGCTCTTATCCAGCTAGGCCACCGCAGGCGGTGGTAAAGAACAGAAATTTTTGTACGGGGAAACAGAAACAAAATTTGCCAAACAGGCCCTAATATGCTCTCCCCTTTTTCCAAGGATTTGTTTCTATCGTTGCCCTTTGAGTAGGCCTCGGGAGTGATAGCAGGAAAAATTATCCAATCATTCATACACTTATTACACAAATGTCATTTTAATTTTAAACATTTCAGTGTTTATCGATTTAGTCCTAAACTTTTGTACAAAATTTCAATATAATCATTCTTATTCATCTTCGTCGGAAATTGTTGAAATGATGGTGTGTAGCTTAGGAAGGAATGATTTCAAGAAATTCCTACAAAGATTTAAGATTATTAAATTGACAAAATTGGAAGATTCATAATTGAATTGACCTTTCTTGCTATAAGTTTATGATTGATTGGGTAATTTGTTAGACGTTAAGAATGCCCAAAGAAGAAACAATCGCACTTGTTTCTCCTTTTGCCATAGGAGGTAGCTTCAAGAAAGACGAAAGCATCAAATTATACTTGCTCGATACAAGTCTCGAGAACTCTCGTACAATTTAGGTTGTTTTTATGAATCATGAGCGAACAACCTTTTTTCTCATTAAACGCAATGCATGACCATTTGAAAATTGGCTAAATGCCCAATTTAACTAGGGTTAATACCCTGAAAAATCCCAAACTGGTACACTTGTGACAAATTTACCCCAAATTATTTTTTTTTACCATAAAAAACCCCAAACTAGTACACCCGTGACAAATTTACCCCGACTAACCATAAAAAAACTCCAAACTCGTACATTTATGACAAATTTACTCTAAACTAATTTATAAGACCACAAAAAACTCCAAACTGGTAAATTTGTGACAATTATACCCTCCACTAAATTGAATTAATACCACAAAAAAATCACAAAAATTGTAAACTGTGACAAACAAAGTGTAAAATTCCAAATTGGTATACCAATCAACCGTCATGTGTCATTTAACTTAATTAAAATTTAACGAAAACTAACAGAGGGTAAATTTGTCACAAGTGTAGCAGTTTGGGGTAAATTTGTCAAAGGTATATCAATTTGGGGTTTTTGGTGGTCAAAAAAATAGTTTTGGGTAAATTTGTCACAGGTGTACCAGTTTGGGGTTTTTTAAGGTATTAACCCATTTAACTAACAAGGTGACTTAACGAATTTAACAACACTTCAAATCTCCTAATTCCATTCCTTTAATTGAATCCAATAGGTTAAAAAAGGGTGTAAAATTTTATTGAGCCCTCCTATTAGGGATGTGTAAAGGAATCGAGAACTGCCCGAATCATTTAGAGCTAGATCGGAACACTCAAAAACCGGTGGTTCTTAAGGGAATTGAGTCGATTCTCTATTCCAATAACCGGTAGGTGGTTCTAGGTGTGGAACTGTCCACTTGAGTTGGATTGAACTGATAATATATATTTAATTTTTTATTAAAAATAAGAAATCTTAAATCTTTAGGCTACTTACAAGTTTATATATGCTTTTGCCCACTTATAATAAGTTTGGTGAGTGTGCTCTCTTGCTTACACACTTCCTAACATACTAATATTGTTGGTTCATTGACTCCAACCATGGGTGTCTTTGATGAGGCGATTCCGTTGTGTAATTCTTTATTACATATTATAATGCTAATGCATAAAGCTTGATAGAATCGATTCTATGAACCTACCTAGGAATCCGACCATCTGATTCTCGAATGGATCTTTGAAATCAACGGGGGAATTTCTGGTTTCAATTTTTTTGAATGAGTTTATTGTAGATGGGTTCCCGAAGTTAGGATGAGAGCCACCCATCCGAATCATGCTCATCTCTACCTCCGACCATCGATGACCCAGCAAGGCCAATCTCGTCGAAGAGCTTCGGCCAACGAGCGTGCGCGTAGACTCGCGTCCTCCAAGCGCACCTCCTTCCCATGCGCGCCAGCTTCGATGGGGACCGCCAACTCATACCGCGGGAAATTATTACCGTTGGGTCGGATTCAGCTCAGACCGAGAGTACGACAAATCGAAGCTTTGTCTCATGCTTTTAAAGCTCCAACAATGGCCGTACCAACGACACCCTCGTCTTCGGAGAGCCGTTTTTTCCAACTTCGCCAGCTGATCCGAGCTCCGTCCTTGCCGTTCCCTCGATCAGATGAAGCCGCGGTTATGGACGATCGGCTTGTTGGCGACGGTGATAATCTCGGCCTGCTGCAGAGTCGAAGCGAAGTGTAGCAAAGGCTGCAACTTAGCCCTGGCCTCGTACTACATCTGGCCTAGATCGAATTTGACCTTCATAAGCGAGGTCTTGTCGGCGTCGATGGCGGATATCCTCAGCTACAACAAGGATAAGGTCCCGAACGAGGACACCTACCAGACGTATATCAGGGTCAACGTCCCCTTCAGCTGCGGCTGCATCGACGGCAAGTTCCTCGGGCACAAGTTCAATTACTCGTTGGGCCACGGCGACCTCTACGATACGGTCGCGATGAAGTACTTCTCGAACTTGACGACCGTGGAGTGGTTGCAGGCGTTCAACCCTTATCCCCCGACCAACATACCGGACTCCGCCGTTTTGGATGTGGTCGTTAATTGTTCGTGCGGGAACCGCGCTGTCTCGAAGGAGTATGGATTGTTCATCACGTATCCACTGAGGCCGGAGGACACTCTCGATAACATCGCGGCGGAGGTGAATTTGACGACCACTTTGCTACAGAGGTATAATCCTGGTGTGAATTTTAGCCGAGGGAGTGGTCTGGTGTATATTCCGGGGAAAGGTGAGTTTTTTTTTGCTTATCTTTTCGTTTTTTTTTCTTTTAACTTCCCTTGAGGACATGCTTATCTGGTTTCGCTAACTTTCCATCGGAGCAATAAAATTCTCAAAGACCAGACGATTACGAAGGAGTCTTAACGTTTAAAATGACTGTCTAGACTGGGTTTAGATGCATCTCCCCCTGTGTTTGAATGAGTTCGTGGACCTGTGTCTCGTCCCAATTACGTCTGATGTTTCCGAAGAACAAATGAGGTGGGACTGTTCTTCATCAGATGTGAGAGTTATTTAAGAAAGCTAGCTTGGTTATTCTGCATGAAGCGCGGCTCATCTGTCCAATCCAGATGGTGATTATTCAACATAATATCGATCTAATTATGTCTATTACGACCAGATTAATGTAGCATATGGAGCAAAGTAGCAGCAGATGCAATTGCCCCATTTAGATGTTGCCGACCATTTAGAAGCTATTATGCTATGTTTTACTGATTAGGCATTTTGTTTTAGTTCTCATTGTAGCACGGATGAGTTGCTTCTTTACGATTAGGTTTCTCCAGGTGTTTATTTGCTTTGGCTAGCCAAACATGTTTCTTTGGAGGGCATAGTCTCTATATAGAATCTGCTGATATGGTCAATGTAAAGATAGTCATGTTTGTGACATTGCCCATCATTCCTTTGTCTAGATATCATAGCGGTGGTGAAGTATCGGGTACTAGAAATCTTGTACCTGGCCTAAGTATTGAGCTTTAACTACATGATGACAGAAGTTGCAATAGCGGATTTGACTTAAATCTCCGTTTTCTTACAGATGCAAATGGAAACTATCTACCTCTGAAGTCAAGGTAGCTTGTAGCAGTCTGCTCATCAGAATGAAGTTTGCTTAGCATTCCATCCTTGTTTCAATTGTCTAACTTATCCTTTCCATTTTTCCTCTTTCCAGCACAGGTGGGATGTCCCTCTCTGCATGATCGCAACTTCATTTCGATATCCTAATGGGTGATGGTGGGCCATAACTATACTAAAGGAATTCAGGCTTATCTTTGAATTTTTCATAGCAGGACTATCGGTTGGGGCAATCGTTGGCATATCTATCACAGCAATAGCAGTGTTGTCCTTTTTGGCATTTTGTATATACTCTGGGATATACCGAAAGAAGAAAGTGAAGGAGGCAATCTTGCTCTCAGGATCTCATAAATTATCGGCTCAAGCAGGGAATGGTAGTTTTGTTGCTGATACTAATCCCTCACTTTTCATCTGTTTGTCCACATTACACACACACACACACACACACATATGTATGTATGTATGTATGTATGTATGAACTAAGGATTTACTAGTTTGTACGTTCTTGAACACAGTGACTGTAGCAAAAAAACTCATTCCAAATGAAGCACGCGCATATATAAATTACACTTCTACATATTTCCATTGACTATCTTGATGAAATCATTCCAATCTATGTCTTTGGTGTATGCACATTATGTCAGTCACACTGCGGATGAGACTTGATGCTGCTTAAGATACTTATTTAGCCAGTGTTCTAGATATGGAGTTACTGTAGAATACTTTGTGTCTCAACAGGGGATATGCGGTCCATACGTTTTTTTATTCATCGTACCTTCCTAAATTTTATTGGTATCACAGTGTTCTCTCTTTGGCAAGCAGTTATAGTTCTTGTCTACTGAAGAAAGAAGATTTGTTTTGTCTCCCTAACTTTTCTAGAGAGTAGAGAGTACCCTGACTGATGTTTTCCCCATATTGGTCTAGTTCCGGGAAGTGACCCAGCTAAACCTTCAGAATCAACTGGCCCAGTTGATGGTGCTTCAACAGGTGTTACAGGAATCACTGTGGACAAGTCAGTGGAGTTTTCATATGAAGAATTGGCCAAGGCTACGGAGAATTTTAGCCTGGCTAATAAAATTGGGGAAGGTGGCTTTGGAGCTGTCTATTATGCTGAATTGAGAGGCGAGGTTCGTTGTAAAATAGCTTTTGCACTTTATGTATGGCTGATATTGTTGGTTAAGGCAGTGTATGTTCATGAGAAGGTTGATAATGAGGGAGAACTCATTGAAATTCAATCTGGACAGCACCGCCACATTTGATTCTACCAGACTCTGGAGCTGACTCCAGTTGCTTACATGCTGCTTAGCTCACTATAATTCTCCAGTAGTATTCTATCCAATTCGGTAATTAAAAATAGGATGAAGGAATTCTGTATTCAGTTGGAAAACCGCTGTTATGCTCTACTATGCTACAATTATTTCTGAGAACAATTTTGTATTATTACTCTCACAGAACTTTCTTCTTGGAAACCATGCAGAAGGCTGCAATTAAGAAGATGGATATGCAAGCTTCAAAAGAATTTCTCGCTGAATTGAAGGTTCTAACGCGTGTTAATCACCTTAACGTGGTAAATCCATACACCTTTACATGTTCAGTCAATCCTATGCATTTCCTACAGTTCATGTGGGGATGTGGAAATTTTGGATCACGTGTGGTAGTGACATTTGTGTGTCCAGATGTAGTGCTTTCATGTGCTGTTTGTTCATGATTAATATTTGGTGCGTCTGTTTCCATTTCTCTTTGACTTACCAAATTTAATGCGGATCATCTGGATATGTCCACTATAAAATCTGTCGTTGAGAAGCTGCCCTTATTGCTGCAAAAATCCTGAACTGCAGCTAAATTCATGTCATTACTCTCTACCGGTCATCATATAAAGACATATCTCAATGGTTTATTCAGGTGCGTCTGATTGGATACTGTGTTGAGGGTTCTCTTTTCCTTGTCTATGAATATATCGAGAATGGAAACTTAAGTCAACATTTGCGTCGCTCGGGTGAGATTGGGCATATTTTGAGGATATTATTTGGCGAGTTTTGTACATTAATCTCTGACCTGTGATGATCTGTACATTCCATCAATCTTCAGATAGGGAACCACTTCCATGGTCTACCAGGGTTCAGATTGCCCTTGATTCTGCAAGAGGTCTTGAATATATCCATGAGCATACGGTACCAGTATACATCCATCGAGACATTAAATCGGCAAATATATTGATAGACAAGAACTTCCATGGAAAGGTTATTCTCTGTTGAATTTTGCACCGGGATGGACCCTTCGGTTCTTGGACTAACAACGTAGTGTACGACAGGTGGCAGATTTTGGTTTGACAAAATTGACTGAGGTTGGAGGCGCATCTCTCACGACACGACTTGTAGGGACATTTGGATACATGCCACCCGAGTATGATTCTCTCTCTCTCTCTCCCTCTCCCTCTCCCTCTCCCTCTCTCTCTCTCTCTCTCTCTGATATCTATGTAGAAGGGCATTGACACTGGTCACACTGAGGGGGGATAGAATAAATACAGGCAATTTTTTATTCATTTACAGTTCTTAAATAAATCCTCTGATTGGAAGAAGTTAGGAAGCCTTGCGCTTTGTAATGTAATCATGGCTGCCTTCACTGATTTGAGATTGGGAGCATTTTTGGGATTGTGATAAGTAGTATCCAGGTTTCAAGTAATATGGAAAGGGCTATTCCAAGTAATTCATGAAGTAGAATATCATTTACTATGCAGAATCTAATCAATCCAGAATGACAAGGTATGATCATTATGACTGGACAAACAACACTACCTCAACCATCCATCACCGCTCTTGCTCACTTGGAACTCAAAATTAGTGTGGAAGTGTTTATTCTCTTTCATTTGCAAGTTAACCTAAACATTAATGCAAATCATTGAGAGTAATTATTCATTCTGGCTTCGTGCAGATATGCCCAGTGTGGCGATGTCTCTCCTAAAGTCGATGTGTACGCTTTCGGCGTGGTCCTTTATGAACTTATTTCTGCCAAGGATGCTATAGTCAAGGCAAATGGTTATATTGCTGAGTCAAGGGGCCTCGTTGCTTTGGTTATTCTCTTTCTTTTGTTCTATTTTACAGCTAGTTAATAGTAATCAGAAACTTTTGCTCCAAAATGTTCAATATAGGTTTAGAACTTTATCTTTAGCTTGAACAAGCAAATTATATCTGGAATCTATTATTTTAACTTTTACTTTGCTGCCAGTTTCATGTGAACTAGCGAGGAGCTTTTTCTATACTTGTGGACACATATCATGATCGTGATTTGCCTCCTTGCATGCTTTTGCAACTCATGGACTGCTTCTGGCAAAATTATCATAATTGATTGCTGTAATCTCGTCATCTGCAGTTTGAAGAGGTTCTTAACCAACCCGATCCCAGAGAGGACATTCGCAAGCTTGTTGACCCTAGGCTTGGAGATAATTATTCGCTTGATTATGTCTGGAAGGTTGGGGGTCCTGAGAGAATCATTCTGCCATTTACGTTTTCCTTTCTCGGCAAATCGACATCATAACTGCCGAGTTTTCTACGTGCACAGGTGGCCCAGCTAGCGAAAGCTTGCACAAAAGAGAATCCTCAACCGCGCCCCAGCATGAGATCTATTGTGGTGGCCCTGATGACGCTTTCATCTTCGACAGAGGATTGGGATGTTGCCTCCTTCTACGAAAACCACGCTCTGGTGAATCTAATGTCCGGAAGGTAGAAGATCCCCCCGTTTTGCCGGAATCAGGCAATCACATTTTTCGAGCTTTTCCTTCGTATGTTGTATGTTTATATTCTATGAGAAATTAAACCAAATTCATAAATACTGTTGATGTCAAGACTAACAATCAACTACTAAGTTGTCGATGGCGATGGAGAAGTTGTGGATGTTAATGGTTGTCGATATTCCAAAATTGATGTCGATGACTGTTCGGTGCACAAGTTAAATGTAATCTTTATTGCAGCATTGCTTTTGAGAAAATTGTCCACATTTCTATGTGGTGACTGTTCATGTTTTTAGATGTAATTAATGTTTTGTAAGTTCCTAAGATTTTATCTCCTCTGAACACTAACTATATCTATGAGTCATTCAGTGTAAGAGTCATGTGTCAAGCCTGTAAAAGGCGTGTCTTGTAATTATTTCCGATACGAGTAATAAGGTGAAATAAACAGAAAGCCTATCTATTTTTTTCTCTTCTTTGTGTGAGTTGTGAGTGTTATTAATCAAAGTGTTTAACCTTCAATTTATCTCATCAAATTGGTATCAGAGCTGCACCTCTGACATTCAACATATCCATGTAGTTGGTGATGGACGATTGGTAAATTACTCTTGAGTCTTGAGTCTTCTCTTTTCCCTAGAAAGTAAATTCCCTTGGAGCTGTTTCAATGCGCATTAGTTTTATGTACGTTCTATAGTGTACATACATACAAACTAAGACCCTGTCGTGCCACAACGAACAGCATGATCGGATGATTTAAGGGAAAACCTCCAAAGTAGCGAAACCCGTGATCTGCAGTGTCCATGGCATTGATCTGCTATTGCTCACCCCCATAATTTTCCACGTTAGAGGGATAAAAGATAAGGGAAAAAGGGAAAAGACAGTGAAGTTCGATAACTGCTGAATGACCCGGAGAATTATCCTTATTACTATCGATGGCGCTAGTAATTGTCTTCTTGATCCATCTTCTTGGACCTGTTTACTGTGCTCGAAAAACTTATATGTCGAAGCTATTCTGTCACGTTTTCATCTTCAATCAGATAAAACTGGTAAAGAGTAATCTAGTCTTACATATGTTGAGTTTTAAGGCTCTTGTTAACACCTGTGTTGTATCCAATGTTACAGATTCCAATCCTGAAATTGTTTTGATAAAATAGCTATATTGAACGGTTATAAACTTATTGCGCAAATGCTATTTCAATCCTAACCTTTTTTAATTTTGCTAATTTAATTCTAAACCTTTGCACATAATTCTAATATGGTTATTTTAGTCAATTTTCATCAGAAACACCAAAGCGATAATGTAGTCATTATTGGAGAAAACTCTTATGATGTTTTGAAGCTGACAAAACTTATCCAAGTTCTATTCTGAAGATTGCCAGATTTCTGTGTCCAAAGTCTATTTTACATCAGAAGTCTGCTCACTTTGACAAATTCCTAACTGAACGCAAGTGAAGAATGAAGACTTAACCACACTTGAGATTATATTTCTTTCTTCAAGGTTCGGTTTGTACATGATATATATGGTCTTCTAGTTGGAAATATCTCCTACGAGATTGGTTATCTTTATTGGAATCAATTTAGATATATCAAATCATTTTGGAAGGCAAGTTATTTTGGAAAGAATCTACTTATAGAAACCAAGATCCTGATTATATGGGCGAACATGATTGACGGGCTTTCATCACAATCTTCAAACGGCTCGAGATCTCCTTGATTGATTCTGTCCAACGAGTTGACTGGAAGAATTCCTTTGGAAAGTGCCAACGATCGAGAAGGCACGAAGGAGTATTTAAGGAGGACTCTCCAGTTGTTCGAAAGAGTACGTGAAAGAAGAATTCCAAAGTCTGAAGCTTCCATTTACTTGTTATTCCTTACATTTGCTCAAATTTGTACTAAAAAAGAGAGGAACTTATACTCTGACTTCATGAGAGCAGTAAAGACTCTTCACTGAGAAGTCGAGATCGCAAGATTGTAAATTCTCTTTTGATTCATAGTGGAATCCAGTCAAAAGGCTGTCAGCGTGGGAGAGTGGACGTAGACTTGATCTAAGTCGAACCACTATAAACCTTGTGTCTATTTTTCTCTTCCCTAAACTACTTTACTTTATTTGTTGCAATATACTTTTGCGTTTTGAAATAGCTGTCAAAGTCTGATTCCTTCTACAAAGTCTGTAATCAACCAGACTCAGGTTAAAAGTGAAGTTTTTCACTGCATTTCGCAAAATCTGTTTTCACACATATTCACCCTCTTCTAGGTGTTCTTACTAGCCCTTTCAGTCATTACCTTCTGTCCTACGTGATGCATTCAACAATTTCAAATTAAAATTGGTTAGAATGACTACATTATAAATTTATGCAAAAGTTTAGGACTAAATTGCCAAAATTGAAAAGTTTATTACTGAATTAGCATCTATATAATAGGTTTAGAATTGATTGGATAGTTTTTCCTTGAATAACTGTATTAAGTCTTGTTAATCTCCTACAAATCACTATCAAGTGCTACTCTCCTTGAAACATTGGAATAATGACATTACAAGTGTCATAACTTTTGTACGATGCTAATTTGATTCTCATAATTATTATTTTTTTCGATTACTTGAGTGTCATAATTTATGTACACGTCAATTGAGCGCTATAACTTTTTTGCGATCACTTGTGAATGCTATATAACTTGTCAATTGATTACTTGATGCCATAACTTTTAACAATGTTCATCACAAGTGCTCTACCGCATTAGAATTTCGACACTTGAATGAATATTTTTTAAAATGTAATGGCAATTAAGTGATTAATTATAGGTTATAACACTCAAACAAACGTTTTTAAGAAGTTGCAGTGTTCAAATAATTGAAAAAAAAAAAGGTTATGTCGCTCAAATGGAAAGTTATAACACTCATAATGTTTTTTCTAGAAACTTTCATATGACAAAAATAGATAGTCTTTTTGCCAAATTGAACGGCAAAGTTACATTACACGGCTAATTACATTACTAGCCGTAGACTTCAGACAATTTTCTACCGAATGCATCAATTCCAAATAGTCTTTCATTTCCTATCTATTCTCGACCGTCTCGAAAGAGGATGCTTGCCATTTGAAATGAGATAGCCACAGATTACATGTTGATTGCCTTTACATTCTAATATGAGAAGAAATTGATAAAATATGTCATTTCCAGGATCCTAACAATTCAAAGGAGAATACAATATGCAATTAAGCACGCACTTGCCAATTTTGCCCCACCCCATTGCGGGGTGTGGGAGTCGAAACCCACACCTGAAACTAAATCGCCCCCATCCCAATCCTCCCTAAAAAAGTGGGGATTCGAACCCCCCACCTCCCCCTTCCATGTTGGAAGGGTGGCCACTGGGGCAAACCCCAGTGGTTATCTACTTCTATATTCAAAACTATCTTTGTTGAATAGATCGGCATGTTTCTTCCTCGAATTGTTATGCTCATTAGATTTTTTTTGTTCACTGGATATCTTCGTTATGTCCCCGTCTTTGATCTTGATCCTTGGATGGACTTGATTGAAGTGAACAAAAAAAAATGATGCAATTTCAATTGCCGTCCCAATTTTTTTTTAAGAAAATAATAAATAGGAAAGCCAGGAGGATCACTAAAATATATCTTTTTATTTCATGATACAAAAGCATGCGCACCGTTATTTTAAGGTTTGTGTGAAATCACATTAACTTTCTTTTGGTGATTCCGTTTTCTTTGTTTGTTGTTGGAAACTCTTTAATTATTCGATCAATTATTACTAATGTGTCAATCTTCCCATTACACGAACGATTTCCCGGAACTTCCCATATGCTCCGAAGCCCCTCAAATTGTTCCATGCAATAAATTAATCTCTTCTATCTCCTGGAGTTGTTATCGTCACTCTTTGGGAACATTTGTGTAATATCAGACACTTTGACATGTGTCCAACACTCTTTGACACTTGATCAGCACATGTCCGAAAATCCAACACCTAGTCAACTCTCTCGACACTCGAGTCAAGAATTCTGATAAGCGAGTTCGGAACTCTTAACACATGATTTTGACATGCATAGATTAATTTAAAAAAAATCAATAAAAAATAATAACTTGGGAAAGAAAAAAAACTAATATTCTCTTTTCTAGTAAGTCTCACTTCCCGTGACACATAATTTATCTCCTAAATTTGTTTTTTTTTTTTCTCTTCTCTTCCTTCATGCTTTAATATGCGAGTTCATAATGTGGATTGTTAGTTTTTTCATCCAAGTTTTATGAATTATTGGAACGGAATAAATCATGTCAAATTGAAAGGATGAATGATATTAACAAATAACGAATTAATGTTTTTAGTATAAATTCATTTTAGGCTCTTTTTTATTATTTATTTATCTATGAATTTGAGTCAAATTAATTTGATTGCAATAATTATAAAAAATGATAATTTATCATGTATATATAAAAAATAAATCTCAACATATCAGAATTCTCTATTTGGGGACCATCTCCAACTCTCACAATAGGAGGCTCTTGCTATTTTGTAATCTTTATGGATGATTATTCTCGTTATACATAACTTTATCTTATGAAAAAATCAATCTAAATTTACTTGTATCTACCATGATTTTCTTGCCTTGATAAAAACACAATTTTCTCAAGATATCAAGGTTTTCTGTACTGATAATGCCATGGAATTTCAAGACACCGAATTTCTTAAAATTCTCTCCCAAAATGGTACTATTGTTCATCATTCTTGTCCAGGGACTTCCCAGGAAAATGGTCGAGCAGAACGTAACCGTAGGCATATTTTAGATATTACTCGTACTCTTCTAGTCTCTGCTTCTTGTCTAGAATTATCTTGGGGAGAGACCTTGTCTCAATATTGTATACACCATTAATCGTCCTCCGTCACCTGTAATAGGTAACATTTTTCCTTATGAGCGTTTGTATGGAAGTGTACCCAACTACAATCTTCTTTGAATCTTTGGTAGTGCTTGCTTTGTTCATCTTCTCCCACATGAACACACTTAGTTAGAGCCTCGTGCTCCATTATGTTGCTTCCTTGGGTATCGTCTTCGTGTGTCTTCTCATGTTACCATTTGAAAACACAAGATATTCTCTTCTCTTCATCCCTTTAAGTCATCGTCATATATTCCTTTCTTCACTAATACTTGCATGGTTTTATTTCCAGAAGGCCCCTCATCTCCCTCCATTCGTGAATCCTCCTCTTCAGAACTACCTCCCCCTCCTTCTTCTAATATTGATGTAGGTTCTACCAGCGATACCACCTTGGCAGCTTCTGACATGTCTGCTTTATTCGCAGATTCTCCACTAGCTAACATTCCATCATCCTCCGTCCGTCGCTCCACCAGAGTAAGTCAACTTTCTGTTCGACTTCATGATTATCACTGCTATGCTACCATTACTTCCCCTTTTTGAACCTCATAAATATAGAGAAGCCAACACTAATCCTCTATAGCAACAAGCAATGACAAATGAGTTGCAGGCCTTAGATAATTTTCGTACATGAGATTTGGTTGATTTGCCTCCCGGTAACTCTACTATAGGTTGCAAATGGGTATATAAGATTAAAACAAAGGCAGATGGTACTGTGGATCGTTACAAAACTCGGCTAGTGGTGAAAGGCCATACTCAGGAATATGGAGTTGACTATGAAGAGACCTTCGCTCCTATTGCAAGTCTTACTTATGTCTGTAGTCTTCTTGCTATTGCTGTAGTTAAGCATTGGTCTCCATTCCAGATGGATGTTAAAAATGCATTCTTGAATGCCGATCTTACTGAAGAAGTATTTATGGTGCCACCTCTTGGATATACTCATTCTTTTGACAAAGTGTGCCTATTACGCAAAGCATTATACGGTTTGAAACAAGCTCATCGTGCTCGGTATTCCAAATTTAGCTCTACCATGGAATCTCTCGGCTTCAATTCCAGTCCTTATGATCATGCTTTTTTTGTTCGACGCACATCTCTTGGGTATATTATGTTGCTTTTATATGTGGACGATATGGTTATTGCTGGCAATGATTTTATTAGCATTTCAAAGCTCAAACAATCTTAGTCAACAATTTGATATGAAAAATCTCAACTTAGTTACTTTTTAGGCTTGGAGGTTCATTCAAATTGCTTTGGTTATTATCTTTCACAAGACATATATGTCATTGATCTTATCTCTCAAGCTGGGCTCACTGATAATAGGATCACTACCACTCCTATGGAGACTAATGCCAAATTTGATGCCGAAGATGGGGTTCCTCTTTCAACTCCTACACTTCATCGACAGCTTGTCGGCAATCTTATCTATATCACTATCCCTCAACCTGACATTGCCTATGCTGTGCATATTGTTAGTCAATACATGATAACACCTTGCACAACACATTTTGCTGCCGTATTTCGAATTCTTCGCTACATTAAGAGTACGTTATTTCATGGCTTTCACTATTCTTCTCAATCTAGCTTGGAATTGAAGGCTTATTTTGATGCAAACTGGGCTAGTAACCCTCAAGATCGTCGCTCCACAACACTTTTTTTTTTGGCACTTCACTTATCTCTTAGCGTAGCAAGAAACAGACTACTGTTGCTCAATCTAGTACAGAAGCATAATATCGATCTCTTCCTGATACAACATCAGAGTTACTATGGTTGTGCTGGCTACTAGAAGACATGGGAGTGCGTCAACAGAGTAGAATGGCAATTCACTGCACCAACCAAAGTTCTATCCAAATAGCACATAATGATGTTTTCCATGAATGAATCAAGCATATTGAGATAAACTGTCAATTTATTCGATCTCATGTTCTTCATGATACTGTTCAACAATTATTCCAATAATTACATATCCGATTTGACCTATGGACGAATATGCAAGCATACGTTTCATGCTTGTTTGAGTAATAGCAATGAGATTCCCCAATATCATGCTAAGAATTTTTGCTCGTTATCAGTAAAAATTAGTACACGTTTGGTTTTTCTGGAACGAATCTGAGGTGTAATTCATCCCATTGAATTTACAGGCAAAAATTTTTTTTTTTCATCTCTATGGGATTAAATCCCGAGTTATTGCCAAATAAAAAAAAAATGAGATTATGGAAGTCAATATTCTCGCATTTATTGCTACTGCACTCTTCATTCTAGTTCCTACTGCTTTTTTACTTATAATATACGTAAAAACAGTCAGTCAAAGTGATTAATTTGAATCAAACTTAACTTCTTTTCTTAGTCAATGATTGAAGAAATAGAAGAAATCACAAAGATTATGAGGTAGGTAGGTCGAATAGGCTCACTCAGCCTGGGAACAATCTCTTTTCTTTCAGTATGAGAAATTGCTTTACATACGGCTCCTCGTTCAATTCTTTCGAAGTCATTGGGTCCTTTTCCTCATTCGAGAAATTGTTTTTGGTCCAATACGTAAGAATCCATAGAAAATTCCTATCGTAATGCATGACTACTTAACAGGGGGATTCACTGCAAATACTAGCTTGGCTCATTATTGCCGAGATAATGGTCTACTTCTTCACATCCATCGTGCAATGCATGCAGTTATTGATAGACAGAAAAATCATGGTATACACTTTAGGGTACTAGCTAAAGCCTTACGTATGTCTGGTGGAGAGACCTCGCCCGTGAAGTAAATCATCGCACCTACGGTCCAACCAATTCGGATAGAATCAATAGATTCCTTTTCAAGAGCGATTCATCCTTCCCGAACGCAGCATACAACTCTCCGTTCTACTACGCTCTCCAAGTGTGCTTGTTCCCCCCAGCTGTTGTTCCCCTCCCAAGGGCAGGTTCTTACGTGTTACTCACCCGTCCGCCACTGGAAACACCACTTCCCGTCCGACTTGCATGCGTTAAGCATGCCGCCAGCATTCATCCTGAGCCAGGATCGAACTCTCTATGCTAATTTGCCTTGGATGATCCACATCTCAAGGTCAGGCGCTAATGAGCACATTGAACTATCCATGTGACTGAGGGCCCTCACAGCCCAAGCACAACGACGCAATTATCAAGAGCGCGCTCTACCACTGAATCTACTTCATTTGCCGAACAAACTGTTTATGTCTTTACCCAAATACATCTAGCTGAGCGTTTTCTAGATCTCTTCGATGTTAAAGATATGAATGTATTTAGGAGATATCTCTTAATTGATTCTTATTCGTTACCTTAGATAGTTAAGCTCTAAAGTCTTATATATAAGCTCATGTATTATTCATCAAAGATGTGTAAAATATTACATTTTTTTTATCAATACATCTCTCAACTACAATGTCAAGAAAAAAAGAAAACAAGACCAAACCCGAACAAAGGAAATTGTTGGAAATCGAGAAGCGCTCACTTTTGAAATCGGACATTGTTGGAATGAATAATTAAAAAATCAGTCTTGTACGGCAACATGTGCAGTGAACAGCGATGAATAAAGGGCTTCTTTTTCCTTGTCTTAGGGGGCACAGAATTTCCCACCACCTTAGGAAATTCGAAGCTCCAAGCTCCATTTTTGTCAAATCATGAATCATTACCGAAGGAAAGAAAGAGATGGAGAGAGAGAGAGAGAGAATCGGAGGTGGTGCTCGTTCCACTTTCGACCGACCCATTACAAGAACAATGAGGGTGGGTTCTAACAGTGTCGCCTCTTAGTGGAACTAGAAGAACGTGGGGACCAGGCCGACACCCATTTCTTTTTTTCCATTTGTTTCGAAATTAAAAGGGTATTGCGCAAGTTAAGTTAGAGAAGAATGTTTCCATTCTCGACATGTTTAAACTTGACATCACACCAACTAGCACCGATTTCAACCTATGAGACGTTACAAAGCTCTTCTCCTTCAAAAACATACTCATGTTGATCCTGGCGGCAAAAGTTGTACCGTGAAATTTGGCAAAATTTTTCTTATATGTTAATCGGATCGCTAAGTGAGTGACTCAAGAGTACTCTCACAATGATTAGTTTTGACAAATTCAATTACGTTTGCCCTCAAGGAAAATTGCCAATAAAAGGGGGGAAAATGAGGAGAGATAGATAATCTAACACAACTCGAACGCTTATTATGTTTGCAAGATCAATTTTTTTTCCCTTCATTAGTATAATCGGAATTCATATATAAGTGGAGACCAAATCATCCGCACATCTCAAGACCTACTAAAAATTCTATGAATAAGCAAATTACTCAAACATCAGTAGCGGTTGCAAATAAGTGGGTGACAGAAACATATAATCACACTACAGAAGGCGAAAATGTATTAGACGAATTAACCACACCGCTTTTGTCAATTACACGTAGTGAAACAAGTCGATTGATATTTATCTAATCTTACAATGGACAAAAAATTTCACATTAGATAAAAAGAAAAGGGATTGAATTTGAAATATTCCATGGTAAGCAATACAATCATGACATATAATAGTGGATGGTCGAAGAGCGACGGAACACAAGACGGGAGAAGAGGACGAGGATTGGCCCTGGCAAGCCAATGATTCGATCATATAAGTCCATCTGCAACTACATAAGATCCCAAAAAATTCCCCGACGTGACGTTAAAAGCTTTTTGACATTCTCTGCCTCTCTCTCTCTCTCTCGTAACCCGAACCCACCACACGAGCAAAACCGAGCAATTATTTCCTCCCCACCTTTTTTCTTCCCAACGCGTCAAATCCTCTCGAACACTCCCAATCGTGGTGACGTTCACGGGAGATCTCGATCGTGTTATTGGAATTTCAATTTTATTCATTCAAGGAACCATCATTAATCACATCTATAGAAAAATTAAACTCGTGCACTATGAAAAGAATAGACTTCACTGAATTATTCGTACTTTCACATCCGAATATTGCAATTATAAGTGTCAAAATTGATTGAAAACCCCATTTATTAACCCATACACAACGAGTTGGTTAATATTTGCTAAATGAGTTGATATGAGTTTGAGTAATATAATGTAATAAAATGTGGATTTCTAATGGATCTAAAGCTCACTTCACCTTCAATCCCTCTACACTTGTCTTCAAGCTCAGGTTGGGGGTTTTCGAGTGGAGCAACTTATTTTCTAATTTTATCATCTTCTACTTACAATCTACTTTATTTATATTTTTCAAAATTGATAATTAGTAAAAGATTTATCTTTCAAGTTTTAGAAAATTGTGAAAATTAGTATATGATTTTATATATAAAAATATTTATTGAATTATTGAGTTTAAGAGATGTTGGATACTTCCTTGTGAAGCTTGAATAATTTGCAATAAAGTAAAAGTTGCAAACAAGTCGAGAATCTTATTGAGAACCTTATAAAACTATCATAAATTTTATTGTTTGCACACTATGCGCTTAGCATAAAAGTTTGTGTTTTTAAATATCTATGTATTTTAGTAATGTGGGTTGAGTCAGGTATGAGTATAGGTCACTGAATTTATATTGTATATAAGTGAGTTGAAATGGCTTAATTGGGTTGATTTGAGTAGAACCATTTTTCGACTCGATCCAAACCCGACATGCCAATTTGACGGCCCTACTCATGGTCAAATGTAGTCTCATCTACCATGATTGAGGGGGGTTGATTAGGTTCTTTTTTCTAGTGAATTAAGCGTACAATAGAAGTATATGGAGTCTCAATTTTGGCGAAGACCGCCTAATTTTTCACTGATTTTAAAAGCATCCGATCCTTAATAAAATATCTCACGAAAAGCAAATTCAATAGAGAAATCGATGCTCCGGAACTGCTTTCTCTCCTCTAATTTTGTAGCGTACGCGGGGAATTTCCATGAATTGTAACCAAAATATGCATTTTTGCAAACTTGTGTTAAAGGCCGTCGGTCTCGATTCAAACCTCGTTTGGTTTCATTAGGTGTGGATGGAGAATTGGGCTTTGATTTCCCATGAGGAAATTGGCATCAAGCGGATTAGAATTTTATTTTACTTTTTTATCGAAAAGAAAATTTCATCCATTTACCATAATCAATATGAGAGGAACATTAAAAACTTTCAAGCAAAACAAATCCTAAAAAGACTTTTAAACAAAACAAGACCTATAAACCAAAACGGTACAGTATGTGATTATAAATAGGCTCTTGTTCCGGAAGGCCAGATCTGTCACAATTTCAAATACCAACCGGTGGCCCATTACCAAAACCGTCAGTGATAGGTATACACCAAGATCTTCCCCTATAGAAATAATAGCTTGTGATTAGATTGAACATTCTCAACACCATCACCTTATGAAGATAATAAGAATAACATATTAAGCCATCACAAATTGAACGTATCCAAGAAACTCCTAAATCTAGATTTAAATCGAAAGAGAAAAGCTCTCGAATTCAAATCTACACCTAAATCGGGAGAGAAGAGCCTTCGCCGAATCTCAGAAAAGTCATAAAATCATGTCTTGAAAATGCTACTGGCTGGATTGGCAACGAAGTTCTCATAAATTTTCAGCAGGAAAATTGTCCAAAAAGTCATAAACCTATTACACTTTTATCAATTCAATCCAAAACCTTTTAATTTTGTCAATTCAATCATGAACATTTTCACTTTTTGCCAATTGAGCTCTTCCCACCAATTTTGCCCGGAAAATGTTGACATGGACGCCAAAGAAGTCTTGTGTAGACTCGCCAAAGACCGACATGACAATTTTTAATAATATTTTAATATTTTTGAATTTTTAATATTTTTCCCTTTTTTTTTCTTTCTTTTCTTTCTGGCTTTCTTCTTTGTCTTTTCCGATGGCCAGTTGGCCTCGCCCGCCACAGGTGAGGCCCGGCTAGGTGAGGGCTAGCCCCGGCGAGGCGAGCCCTCACCCAGTGCGGCTTAGCAAGGGTCACCTAAGCGAAGCCGACTTGCGCCCAAGCTAGGGTGGCCTTGCCCGGCCTCGCCAGATCTAGCAAGGCGAGCCCTGATGAGGGCTCCCCTCACCTAGCGTCGCCGTTGACTGACCAACGCTCGGCAAGGCCTCCCTGGCCTGGGCAAGGGCCGACCTTGCCAGATCTGGTTTGGGCGAGGGCAAGCATCAGCGAGGGCTCTCCTTGCCAAATCTGGCGAGGTCGACCCTCGCCTAAGTCAAGACGGCCTTGCCCAACATCGCCGTTGCCCGGTTGATGCCCAGCGAGGCCGTCCTGGCCTAGGCACAGTCGACCTCGCCCAAGCGACCTTCGCTCAGCCGCGCTTGGGTGAGGGCTCCCCTCGCTGAGGCTAGCCCTCGCCCCGCCGAGCCTCGCCTGTGGCAGGCGAGGCCAGTTGGCCAGCTATGGTCGATGGCCGGCCGTCGCCTATGGCCAGCTAACCACCGGAAAAGGCAAAGAAGAAAGCCAAAAAGAAAAGAAAAAAAAGGAGGAAGAACGGAAAAAATAATAAAAATTCAAAAAAATTATTAAAAATTGTCCACATCAGCGCCGGTGGTCTTACATGGTACTACCGGCGTCCACGTCAGCATTTTCTAGCAAAAATTGGCCGGATGGACTCAATTGCCAAGAAGTGAAAAGATTTATAACTGAATTGACAAAATTAAAATGTTTATGACTGAATTAGCAAAAGCGCAATAGGTTTAGGACTTTTTGGATAATTTTCCTAATTTTTAGCTGTAAGAAAATTTATTCACCATAACAAGCGAAGAAAAGCAGCAACAGCGAGTGAAAGAAGAGGTTAAACGAGGCGAAAAAAGACCCTTAATTTAGGTTAGAAGAGAAGAGAAAAAAAAAGAAAAAGAAAAAAGAAATAAAGGCCTAGAAAAGAAAAGCATAGCAAAGCAGGCTCTAGAGCTTCCGGGTGAAATTTCTTTGTGAGGAGATTTTTTTTTGGAACAGAGAGGGTTGCTGACAGAGTGAAAAGGAATTGACGACCTGTAAGCAGATTAGATCTGAATGGTATCTCATCATGCTCGATTTGTCCACAACGTTAATCAAGTGAGAACTTGACGTGCTCGATAGACATGGACGTATTGTGTCCTATAAGTAGAAATTAGCACCTCTGCTCAGTCCAATTTTCAGAGATTAAAACCGGTCAAGCCACTAGCAAATGCTGTTCCCCTCCCCCTTTTTCCTGATGTGGGGATGGGATATGCTCTATTGGGACCATACGCATTACAAAAATACGACATTCGTTGCCGACTCTATGTCCGTAATTTGTATTCTTTATTATTGTATCCTCTGGATTTTGTATATGAAATGACATCCTTGTGAGTGGTTACTAATGTTGATTTTTTTCTTTTTGAGATATTCAAAAGGTCCTGTTATTTCTATCTTGAATACAAAACACTGGGTTTGTTCGGCCCATGACCGGTTGCACCTAAGAGTGCAGACGTGGAGATATTCTTTCATGCAACGCATGCACCATGCGACGTGCTAATTGGTGTTGTACATGCATAAATTAAATACTATTGAGGCATTTACCTTAGTAATTACACATTTTCGATGTGGGCTATGCATACTAACACGCGTCTAGTAACGTTGATGAATGACATTGTAAGGAAACTGCAACCGGGTTTTGTTAAGCAAGTGGATCATCATGATCAGTATCTAAATCCGACACTATTCATCTGGTTAGTTTTGGTCACTTATTGGGCCTGGGCTTTTAGCCCATTTATCCTTCAAGCACATCCTTTTTTATGTGTCTCTTCTCTTTTTTGTGTAGTTTAAAATAGGGAAAATAACACAAATAATCCATAAATTTTGTCCCAATGTATAATGTGATGTAATTCCTGAACTAAATCTCAATACATGATATTATCCCTAAACTTTAAAATATTGGTATATGTTCAATTTAATCTCTGAACTATATGAGAATGTTAATTGTGGTCCTCGAATTTAAATTAATGGAAAGATAACATCGAACATTTTCACATTGCTTAAGGACTATATTAAATATGTATCAAAAGTTTAAGGACCATATTGAACGAATTAAAAATTTAAAAATCATACCGCATATAGGGCTAAAACTCAAGAATCACGTTTAACAAATTAAAAGTTCAAGCATTATATTGTACATTAGGGTAAAGGTTAGAGACTATTTGTATTATTATTCTTTCAAAATATATATAACGAGAATGAGAACTTATTATATGTATTATTTACTCTTTCGAGGTGCTTACAAAAGGATTGCTCACGGTGCGACTTTTAATCCCGGAGAAGATTCGATTAATACGATCGTGGACTTACCTTTCTTCCCATCGGGTCAAAGGTCCGGTTCAAAACCGAAATGGACCGCCGCTACGTTCCGTGCCCGTCAAGTTGGGCAGGTCAGCATATGGTGCCAGAAAGAGTCGCAAATCAATGCCTGGGACATCGGCCATTGCTGCCATCGGAATCACTGACCTAGTCCAAACGCGCATAAGAAGATCAGTTGCGTCTTCCATTTTGCCGAAGGGAAACGACAATTATATAATTGTCGGTCTGAGGACCATATTGATAATGAAATTTTCAATTATTTTTTTATTTTTTTTTATGGGGGTGGAAGTATCAGATACATCGCGAATACTCGATTAATTTATGTCGGGAACGAGCGACTGAGTGTCTTTTTTCTCATGATGCATAAGGAGTGATCATCGAAATTCGCGTGTGAATACTTATGCCGCCAGTTACTTGCTCCGTCTTGTACTAGTAGAAATAATCAATAAGGATCTTGAGCGGATCAATAAGGATCTGAATTTAAACATGGGTTTTTTGTTAAACAAAAAAAAATAACTTTTGTTAACTCGTTAAGTAATTGAATCGCTGAAAAATAAGGAAAATATTTTCCACGAAAAAAATAGAGACTTAGACAATTCTTTATGACCCATCAATTAAGGGTTTGTATGGTACGTTTCTATTTCTTCCGATTTTTTTTTTTTTTTGTTCCCCAAAACAAAAAAAAAAATAGAAATCCTTTTAATAACGTCAACTAATTTTTCTATTCCATCTATTCCTCGGAATGAAAAGTGACCGGGAATAGATTTGGAAAAAAAAAAAAAAAGTAGAAAAAAGTAATTATTGTTCCCGAGAACAATTTCTATAAATAAGCCATTTTTTTTCTTTTCAATTTTTCTTTTTTTCTTCTTCTTTGTTGCGGCCGTTGCCCTTGGATCTGCCGCTGCCCGCGGCCATTACCGACTACCGTCAGACCGCCGACAACCTGCCCCTACCCACCGCTGTTCGCCACCCGACCCTTTGCCTCCCGCCTCTTGCCGACCATTGTGGGTCACCCACTGCCGCTCAACCGTAGCCCACCAACTGCCGATTGCCTACACCGAACCACCACCCACTAGCTACTGCCCACCAACCGCCAGCCGGGCGACCCACAATGGTCGGCAATCAACATTCAGTGATCAGTGAGCAAAAAGAAAAAACAAAGAAATACAAAAATTTATTAATCGTACCAAACATATTCCTATTCTTTTTCTATTTTGAGAATAAAAATTTTATATAGTTACCAAACATGTTATTTTACTCAAAAATTATTGTAGAAAGGAAATAAAAAAGAACTATTTCTCAAAAAAAAATTATTCTCAGAAATTGAAATGTTATTTGGTGAGTATGCTCTCTTGCTTAACACTTCCTCACATACTGACATTGTTGGTTCTTGACTCCAACTAGGAGTGTCTTAGCCGGGATGATTCCGTTGTATAATTCTTTATTATATATTACAATGGTAACGCATAAAGCTTAATGGAATTGGTTCTACGAATCCATTCAGGAATCGGATCGGACTGACAACCCGATTCTCGAACGGATCTTTGAAATCAATGGGCGATTCATGATTTCAATTTTTTTGAATCAAGTTTTAACGGGTGGTTCCCGAAGATAGGATGGGAGCCGTCCATCCGAACCATTCCCATCTCTACCTCCGACCATTAACGACACCGTAAAAGAGGTTCGGCCAACGAGCGTGCGCGTAGACTCGCGTCCTCCAAGCGCACCTCCTTCCCACGCGCGCCCGCTTCGATGGGGGCCGCCAACCCAGACCGCGGAAAAGTATTACCGTTGGGTCGGATTCAACTCAGACCGAGAGTACGGCAAATCGAAGCTTCGTTTCATGCTCTTAAAGCTCCAACAATGGCCGAACCAACGACACCCTCGTCTTCGGAGAGCCTTTTTTTCCAACTTCGCCAGCTGATCCGAGCTCCGTCCTCGCCGTTCCCTCGATCAGATGAAGCCGCGGTTATGGACGATCGGCTTGTTGGCGACGGTGATGATCTCGGCCTGGTGCAGAGTCGAAGCGAAGTGTAGCAAAGGCTGCGACTTAGCCCTGGCCTCGTACTACGTCTGGGATAAATCGAATTTGACCTTCATAAGCGAGGTCTTGTCGGCGTCGATCCCGGATATCCTCATCTACAACAAGGATAAGATCCCGAACCAGGACAGCGTCCACACGGGGATCAGGGTCAACGTCCCCTTCAGCTGCGGCTGCATCGACGGCAAGTTCCTAGGGCACAAGTTCAATTACACGGTGATCCAGGGCGACACGTACGATTCGGTCGCGACGGAGTACTACTCGAACTTGACGACCGTGGGATGGTTGCAGGCGTTCAACTCTTATCCCGCGACCAATATACCGCTCAACTCCGTTTTGAATGTGGTTGTTAATTGTTCGTGCGGGAAAAGCGCTGTTTCCAAGGATTATGGATTGTTCATCACGTATCCGCTGAGGCCGGAGGACACTCTCGAGTCGGTCGCGGCGGAGGTGAATTTGAACACCACTTTGCTGCAGAGGTATAATCCTGGTGTGGATTTTAGCCGAGGGAGTGGCCTGGTGTATATTCCAGGGAAAGGTGAGTTTTTTTTTTTTTTTTTTTTAACTTCCCTTGAGGACATGCTTATCTGGTTTCGCTAATTTTCCATCGGAGCAATAAAATTCTCAGCGACCAGACGATTACGAAGGAGTCTTAACGTTTAAAACGACTGTCTAGACTGGGTTTAGATGCATCTCCTCTAGTGTTTGAATGAGTTCTCAGACCTCTGTATCGTTTCCAATTACATCTGATGTTTCCGAAGAACAAATGAGGTGGGACTGTTCTTCATCAGATGTGAGAGTTATTTAAGAAAGCTAGCTTGGTTATACTGCATGAAGTGCGGCTCGTCTGTCCAATCCAGATAGTGATTGTTCAACATAATATCGATCTAATTGTGTCTAGTACGACCAGATTAATGTGGTGTATGGAGCAAAGTAGCAGTAGATGCAATTGCCCCATTTAGATGTTGCTGACCATTTAGAAGCTATTATGCTATGTTTTACTGATTAGGCATATTGTTTTAGTTCTTATTGTAGCACGGATGAGTTGCTTCTTTATGATTAGGTTTCTCCAGGTGTTTATTTGCTTTGGCTAGCCAAACATGTTTCTTTGGAGTGCACAGTCTCTAAATAGAATCTGCTGATATGGTCAATGTAAAAATAGTCATGTTTGTGACAGTGCCCATCATTCCTTTGTCTAGATATCATAGCGGTGGTGAAGTATCAGGTAGTAGAAATCTTGTACCTGGCCTAAGTATTGAGCTTTAATTACATGATGACAGAAGTTGCAATAGCGGTTTTGACTTAAATCTCCCTTTTCTTACAGATGCAAATGGAAACTATCTACCTCTGAAGTCAAGGTAGCTTGTAGCAGTCTGCTCATCAGAATGAAGTTTGCTTAGCATTCCATCCTTGTTTCGATTGTCTAACTTATCCTTTCCATTTTTCCTCTTTCCAGCACAGGTGGGATGTCCCTCTCCGCATGATCGCAACTTCATTTCGATATCCTAATGGGTGATGGTGGGCCATAACTATACTAAAGGAAGAATACAGGCTTATCTTTGAATTTTTCATAGCAGGACTATCAGCTGGGGCAATCATTGGCATATCTATCACAGCAATAGCAGTGTTGTCCTTTTTGGCATTTTGTATATACTCTGGGATATACCGAAAGAAGAAAGTGAAGGAGGCGATCTTGCTCTCAGGATCTCATAAATTATCAGCTCAAGCAGGGAATGGTAGTTTTGTTGCTGATACTAATCCCTCACTTTTCATCTGTTTGTCCACACACACACACACACACACACACACACACACACACACACATGTATGTATGTATGTATGTATGAACTAAGGATTTACTAGTTTGTACGTTCTTGAACACAGTGACTGTAGCAAAAAAAACTCATTCCAAATGAAGCACGAGCAGATATAAATTACACTTCTACATATTTCCATTGACTATCTTGATGAAATCATTCCAATCTATATGTCTTCGGTGTATGCACATTATGTCAGTCACACTGCAGATGAGACTTGATGCTGCTTAAGATACTTATTTAGCCAGTGTTCTAGATATGGAGTTACTGGAGAATACTTTGTGTCTCAACAGGGGATATGCGGTCCATATGTTTTTTTATTCATTGTACCTTCCTAAATTTTATTGGTATCACAGTGTTCTCTCTTTGGCAAGCAGTTATAGTTCTTGTCTACTGAAGAAAGAAGATTTGTTTTGTCTCCCTAATTTTTCTAGAGAGTAGAGAGTACCCTGACTGGTATTTTCCCCATCTTGGTCTAGTTCCGGAAAGTGACCCAGCTAAACCTTCAGAATCAACTGGCCCAGTTGATGGTGCTTCAACAGGTCTTACAGGAATCACTGTGGACAAGTCAGTGGAGTTTTCATATGAAGAATTGGCCAAGGCTACGGAGAATTTTAGCCTGGCTAATAAAATTGGGGAAGGTGGCTTTGGAGCTGTCTATTATGCTGAATTGAGAGGCGAGGTTCGTTGAAAAATAGCTTTTGCACTTAATGTATGGCAAATATTGTTGGTTAAGGCGGTGTAAGTTCATGAGAAAGTTGATAATGAGGGAGAACTCATTGAAATTCAATCTGGACAGCACCGCCACATTTGATTCTACCAGACTCTAGAGCTGACTCCAGTTGCTTACATGCTGCTTAGCTCACTATAATTCTCCAGTAGTATTCTACCGGATTCAGTAATTAAAAATAGGATGAAGGAATTCTGTATTCAGTTGAAAACCGCTGTTATGGTCTACTATGCTACAATTATTTGTGAGAACAATTTTGTATTATTACTCTCACAGAACTTTCTTCTTGGAAACCATGCAGAAGGCTGCAATTAAGAAGATGGATATGCAAGCTTCAAAAGAATTTCTCGCTGAATTGAAGGTTCTAACGCGTGTTAATCACCTTAACCTGGTAAATCCATACACCTTTCCATGTTCAGTCAATCCTATGCATTTCCTACAGTTCATGTGGGGATGTGGAAATTTTGGATCACGTGTGGTAGTGACATTCGTGTGTCCAGATGTAGTGCTTTCATGTGCTGTTTGTTCATGATTATTATTTGGTGCGTCTGTTTCCATTTCTCTTTGACTTACCAAATTTAGAATGCGGATCATCTGGATATGTCCACTATAAAATCTGTCGTTGAGAAGCTGCCCTTATTGCTCCAAAAATCCTGAACTGCAGCTAAATTCATGTCATTACTCTCTACCGGTCATCATATAAAGACATATCTCAATGGTTGATTCAGGTGCGTCTGATTGGATACTGTGTTGAGGGTTCTCTTTTCCTTGTCTATGAATATATCGAGAATGGAAACTTAAGTCAACATTTGCGTCGCTCGGGTGAGATTGGGCACATTTTGAGGATATTATTTGGCGAGTTTTGTACATTAATCTCTGACCGGTGATGATTTGTACATTTCATCAATCTTCAGATAGGGAACCACTTCCATGGTCTACCAGGGTTCAGATTGCCCTTGATTCTGCAAGAGGTCTTGAATATATCCATGAGCATACGGTACCAGTATACATCCATCGAGACATTAAATCGGCAAATATATTGATAGACAAGAACTTCCATGGAAAGGTTATTCTCTGTTGAATTTTGCACCAGGATGGACCCTTCGGTTCTTGGACTAACAACGTAGTGTACGACAGGTGGCAGATTTTGGTTTGACAAAATTGACTGAGGTTGGAGGCGCATCTCTCGCGACACGACTTGTAGGGACATTTGGATACATGCCACCCGAGTATGATTCTCTCTCTTTCTCTCTCCCTCTCCCTCTCCCTCTCCCTCGCCCTCTCTCTCTCTCTCTCTGATATCTATGTAGAAGGGCATTGACACCGGTCACACTGAGGGGGGATAGAATAAATACAGACAATTGTTTATTCATTTACAGTTCTTAAATAAATCCTCTGATTGGAAGAAGTTAGGAAGCCTTGCGCTTTGTTATGTAATCATGGCCGCCGTCACTGATTTGAGATTGGGAGCATTTTTGAGATTGTGATAAGTAGTATTCAGGTTTCAAGTAATATGGAAAGGGCTATTCTAAGTAATTCATGAAGTAGAATATCATTTACTATGCAGAATCTAGTCAATCCAGAATGACAAGGTATGATCATTATGACTGGACAAACAACACTACCTCAACCATCCATCACCGCTCTTGCTCACTTGGAACTCAAAATTAGTGTGGAAGTGTTTATTCTCTTTCATTTGCAAGTTAACCTAAACATTAATGCAAATCATTGAGAGTAATTATTCATTTTGGCTTCGTGCAGATATGCCCAGTGTGGCGATGTCTCTCCTAAAGTCGATGTGTACGCTTTCGGTGTGGTCCTTTACGAACTTATTTCTGCCAAGGAGGCTATACTCAAGGCAAATGGTTCTATTGCTGAATCAAAGGGCCTCGTTGCTTTGGTTATTCTCTTTCCCTTGTTCTATTTATAGCTACTTAATAGTAATTAGAAACCCGGAGTTTCCCCTAAAATGTTCAATATAGGTTTAGAACTTATCGCTAGCTTGAACAGGCAAATTATATCTGGGATCTACTATTTTGACTTTTTCTTTGCTGCCGGTTTCATGTGAATTAGCGAGGAGCTTTTTCTATACTTGTGGACGCATATCACGATTGTGATTTGCAACTCATGGACAGCTTCTGGCAAAATTATCATAATTGATTGCTGTAATCTCATCATCTGCAGTTTGAAGAGGTTCTTAACCAACCCGATCCCAGAGAGGACCTTCGCAAGCTTGTTGACCCTAGGCTTGGAGATGATTATCCGCTTGATTCCGTCTGGAAGGTGGGGGGGTGTCATTTACGTTTTCCTTTCTCCGTAAATCGACATTATAACTGCCGAGTTTTCTACGTGCACAGGTGGCCATGCTAGCGAAAGCTTGCACACAAGAGAATCCTCAACCGCGCCCCAGCATGAGATCTATTGTGGTGGCCCTGATGACGCTTTCATCTTCGACAGAGGATTGGAATGTTGGCTCCTTCTACGAAAACCACGCTCTGGTGAATCTAATGTCCGGAAGGTAGAAAATCCCCCCTTTTTGCCGGAATCAGGCAATCACATTTTTCGAGCTTTTCCTTCGTATGTTGTATGTTTATATTCTATGAGAAATTAAACCAAATTCATAAATGCCGCCGATGTCAAGACTAACAATCAACTACTAAGTTGTTGATGGCAATGGAGAAGTTGTCGATGTTAATGGTTGTCGATATTCCAAAATTGATGTCGATGACTGTTTGCTGCACAAGTTAAATGTAATCTTTATTGCAGCATTGCTTTTGAGAAGACTGTCCATATTTTATGTCATGATTGTTCATGTTTTTAGGTGTATTTAATGTTTTGTAAGTTCCTAGGATTTTATCTCCTTCGAACGCTAACTATATTTATGAGTCATTAAGTGTAAGACTCGTGTCAAGCCTATAAAAGGCATGTATTGTAATTGTTTCCAATACGGGCGATAAGGTGAAATAAACAGAAAGCCTATCTATCTCCTTCTCTTCTTTGTGGGAGTTGTGAGTGTTATTAATCAAAGTGTTCAACCTTCAAATAATCCCATCAAATTGGTATCTGAGCTGCGCCTCTGATATTCAACATATCCATGTAGTTGGTCATGGACGATTTGTAAATTACTCGAGTCTTCTCCTTTTCCTAGAAAGAAAATTCGCGTGGAGCTATTTCAATGTGCATTAGTTTTATATACGTTCTGTAGTGTATGTGCATACAAACTAAGACCCTGTCGTGCCGCAACAAACAGCATGATCGGATGATTTAATAGAAAACCTCCGAAGTAGCCGAAACCCAGGATCTGCAGTGTCCATGGCATTGATTTGCTATCGCTCACCCCCATAATTTTCCACGTTAGAGGGATAAAAGATAAGGGAAAAAGAGAAAAGACAGTGAAGTTCGATAACTGCTGAATGACCCGGAGAATTATCCTTATTACTATCGATGGCGCTAGTAATTGTCTTCTTGATCCATCTTCTTGGACCTGTTAACTGTGCTCGAAAAACTTATATGTCGAAGCTATTCTGTCACGTTTTCATCATCAATCAGATAAAACTGGTAAAGAGTAATCTAGTCTTACATATGTTAGAGTTTTGAGGCTCTTGTTAACACCTGTGTTGTATCCAATGTTACAGATTCCAATCCTGAAATTGTTTCGATAAAATAAATAGCTATATTGAACGGTTATAAAATTATTGCACATATGCTATTTTAGTCCTAAACTTTTTTAATTTTGCTAATTTAATTCTAAACCTTCGCATAGAATTCTAATATAGTTATTTTAGTCAATTTTCGTCAGAAATCACCGAAGCGACAATGTAGTCATTGGCTTCCGTCCTACGTGGCGCATTCAACGATTTCAAATGAAAATTGGTCAGAATGACCGCATTAGAAATTTATGTAAAAATTTTAGGACTAAATTGTCAAAATTGAAAATTTTATTACTAAATTAGCATCTATATAATAGGTTTAGAATTGATTGGGTAGTTTTTCCTTGAATAACTGTATTAAGTCTTGTTAATCTCCTACAAATCACTATTTGGTTGGATTGATTAACAAGTGTGAGTTGCCACATCATGTGCTACTCTCCTTGAAACTTTGGAATAATGACATTATAAGTGTCATTACTTTTGTACGACGCTAATTTCATTCTCATTATTATTATTTTTTTCGATTACTTAAGTGTCGTAATTTATGTACACGTCGATTGAGCGCTATAACTTTTTTGTGATCACTTGTGAATGCTATATAACTTGTCAATCGATTACTTAAGTGCCGTAACTTTTAACAACGTTCATCACAAGTGCTCTACCACATCAGAATTTCGACATTTGAATGAATATTTTTTAAAATGTAATGGCAATTAACTGATTAATTATAGGTTATAACACTGATTAATTATAGGTTATAACACTCAAACAAACGTTTTTTTATAAGTTATAGTGTTCAGATAATTGAAAAAAAAAGATTATGTTGCTCAAATGAGTATCACATGAAAGTTATAACACTCATAATATTTTTCTAAAAACTTTCGTATGACCAAAAATAGATAGTCTTTTTGCCAAATTAAACAACAAAGTTACTTTACTCGGCTAATTACATTATTAGCCGTAGACTTCAGACACTTTTCTACCGAGTGCATCAATTCCAAATAGTCTTTAATCTCCTATCTATTCTCGACCGTCTCGAAAGAGGGTGCTTGCCATTTGAAATGAGATAGTCACATATGACATGTTGATTGCCTTTACATTCTAATATGAGAAGTAAATGACGAAATATGTCATTTCGAGGATCCTAACAATTCAAAGGAGAATATACAATTAAGCACGCACTTGCCAAGTTGATTGATCCTTCATATATACCCTTTTATTGATATCTACTTCTATATTAAAGACTATCTTTGTTGAATAGATCGGCATGTTTCTTCCTCGAATTGTTATGCTCATTAGCTTTTCTTGTTCACCGGATATCTTTGTTATGTCCCCGTCTTTGATCTTGATCCTTGGATGGATCTTGATTGAAGTGAACAAAAAAATTAATAAAAAAATTGATGCAATTTCAAATGCCGTCCCAATTTTTTTTAGAAAATAATAAATCGGAAAGCCAGGAGGATCATTAAAATATATCTTTCCATTTCATGATACGAAAGCATGTGCACCGTTAGTTTAAGGTTTGTGTGAAAGCACATTAACTTTCTTTTGGTGATTCCTTTTTCTTTTGTTTGTTGTTTGAAACTCTTTAATTATTCGATCAATTATTACTAATGTGTCGATCTTCCCGTTACACGAACAATTTCCTGGAACTTCCCATAAGCTCTCAAGACCCTCAAATTGTTCAATGCTGTAAATTAAACATCTTCTATCTCTTAGAGTTGATCTTTGCTATGAAGCATCGACACTCTTTAGGAGCCTTCGTGTCACATCAAACACTCTGACACGTGTCCAACGCTCTTAGTCACTCGATCAACACATGTCCAAAAATCCAATACCTAATCAACACTCGAGTTCGGAACTCTAACACATGATTTTGACATGCATAGGATTAATTTAAAATTTTGTCAATAAACGAAAAAATAATAACTTGAGAAAGAAAAAAACCTAGTTTTCTTTTTTCTTCTGCCTCTCACTTCCCAAAGTGACACACAATATATCTCCCAAGTTTGTTTTTTTTTCTCTTCTCTTCCTACATGCTTTAACATGCGAGTTCAGAACGTGGATTGCTAATTTTTTTCATCCAAGTTTTATGGATTATTGGAATGGAATTGAGTTTGTCAAATTGAAATAATTAATGATATTAATAAATAATGAATTAATATTTTTAGTGTAAATTCATCTTAGGCTCTTTTTATTTATTTATTTATTTATGAATTTGAATGAAATTAATTTGATTGAAATAATTATAAAAAATAATAATTTATCATGTATATATAAAAATATATATTTAATATATAATGAGTCTCAACGTGTCAGAATTCTCTATTTTGTAATAAATAATATGTCGACGAGTCGTGTCATGTCGTATATCGCATCATGTCATGTGTCGCGTGTTGATGTCGGTATCGGTGCTACTTAGATTCTCTGTCTCAACATATAGGAGAGGAAAAGGTACATCATTGAAATCACCAAACCACTTTCTTTCTTTTCTTTTACTTTTTCCTAATGACCCAAGGGAAAATTGCATTTTGCCCTCAAAGATTTTGGAATTATAGCAAGCCTCTACGTTTCAATTTTTATAATTTGCCCCTCGATATTTTGGAGTATTGTGGTGATGTGCTCCCTAACCGTTGACTCCATCCAAAATTTTCTCACATATTTGATCGCATGGCTAATTATATAATGCAACTTGGGCATATACAATGTGCATATGTGAGGAAAAAAATAGGGACTATTAAAAAACGCATTTCAAAATTGTATATTGATGTACATCTAGCGTTAACTCCGATCAAACTCTCATCAGAACTTTTAGTCACATGCTCTCACACGTAATATATTTCCAAATTCTCCTTGTACTATTTTTATGTGTATACATTTATATGACAAATTTCTCTTTTGGTAATAAGTCGCAAAGGTTCGAGCAAATTTGGGTTAGAGTCGATGCCGAAGGACATATTGCAACCAATTCCCAAAGTCCGTGGGACAAATTGTGAAGAAGATTAAAATGTTAGGAGGCAATTTGCAACAACCTTTAAAATTGCCAGGAAGCAGAGGGAGGCTATCAAGGCAGTCCAGCGATCTCCTGGAAGTGCGGGAAAAGGTACCTTCATTCGCTTGTTGCTTCTTCTGCCATAAGAGGTAGTTTCAAGAAAGGAAAGGCATTGAGGTATACTCGCTCAATACGAGTCTAAAGAACTCTCAAATAAAATCTAGATGGCTCTTATGTTTCGCGAGCAAGCAACCTTTTTGCCTGTTGAACGCAATGCATGAACATTAAAAAATAGGCCAAATGCCCATTTTAACTAATAAGGTTACTTAACGAATTTAACGACCGACACTTCAAATCTTTTAAGTCGATTCGATTTGACCCAATTGCACACGGAGAAGTTGAAGTTTGTCAGACTAAGTCTATTTTTTCTTATTTTTTGGTTAGACTGAGTCCAACGGGTGAAAGGCAAAAACAAAGCCGTAAAAATTTTACTGGGCCCTCCGACCAACAGCGACCCGGCGAGGGCAATATCGTCAAATAGCTTTAGCCAATGAGCGGTCGCTTGTGGACTCGCGTCCTCGGAGCGCGCTTCTCCCCACGCGCCGCCTCTTTCACTGCGGGACCGCCGCCGGAAACCGCGGGAAATTACCGTTATGTCGATTCGGCGCCGACGGAGAACACGACAAATCCAAGATTTGTTTAATGCTTTTAAAGCTGCCAACAAGCCCGGTCCTTCCCTGCAATTCTTAATTCCGAAAGCGCCCAAAAATCACCGGTCAACACCAACAATCAACGACTCTGTCCTCGCCGTTCCCTGCGATCCAGATGAAGCCGCGGTTATGGGCGATCGGCTTGCTGGCGACGGTGCTGATCTCGGCCTGCAGCAAAGTCCAATCGAAGTGCAGCAGCGGCTGCGACTTGGCCCTGGCCTCGTACTACGTCCAGCAGACCACCACCCTGTCGTTCATATCCCAGGTCCTGTCGGCGTCGGTCGCGGACATCGTCAGCTACAACAAGGACAAAATCTCGAACCCGAACAGCGTCCAGACGGGGATCAGGATCAACGTCCCCTTCAGCTGCGGCTGCATCAACGGCGAGTTCCTCGGGCACGAGTTCAATTACACGGTGATCCAGGGCGACACCTACGATAAGGTCGCGACGCAGTACTACTCGAACTTGACGACCGTGGGATGGTTGCAGGCGTTCAACTCTTATCCCGCGACCAATATACAGGTCAACTCCGTTTTGAATGTGGTTGTTAATTGTTCGTGCGGGAACAGCGCTGTTTCCAAGGATTATGGATTGTTCATCACATATCCGCTGAGGCCGGAGGACACTCTCGAGTCGGTCGCGGCGGAGGTGAATTTGACGACGACTCTGCTGCAGAGCTATAATCCTGGTGTGAATTTTAGCCAAGGGAGTGGTCTGGTGTATATTCCGGGGAAAGGTGAGTTTATTTGAAGTTTCCCTTGAGGACATGCTTATTTGGTTTCGCTAATTTTCCATCCGAGCAATGAAATTCTCAGCGACCAGATGATTATGAAAGATTCTTAACGTTTGAAGTGACTGTCTAGACTGGGTTTGGATGTATCTCCCCAAGGGTTTGAATGAATTTGTGGATCTCGGTATCGTTCCAATTACATCTGATGTTTCTGAAGGGACAAATGATGTGTGGATTGTTTTTTGTGAAATGTGAGAGCTACTTAAGGAAGCTAGCTTGGTTATTCTGCATGAAGTGCTGACTCGTCTGTCTAATCCCCATGGTGATTATTCAACATAATATCGATCTAATTGTGTCTATTATGACCAGATTTATATGGCATATGGAGCAAAGTAGCAGCTGATGCAATGGCACTTTTTAGATGATTCCGATCATTTAGAAGCTATTATGCTATCTTTAACTGATTAGGCATTTTGTTTTAGTTCTTGTTGTAGCACGGATGAGGTGCTTCTTTATGATTAGGTTTCTCCAGGTGTTCTAGCCAAACATGTTTTTTCGGAGTGCATAAACTCTAAATAGAATCTGCTAATTGCCAATATAAAAGTGGTCATGTTGGGGACATCGCCTATCATTCCGTTGTCCCGATATCATAGTGGTAGTGAAGTATCGGGATCTTGAAATCTTGTACCTGGCCTAAGTAGTGGGATTTAACTACATGATGACAGAAGTTGCAATAGCGGTATTGACTTAAATCTCCCTTTTCTTACAGATGCAAATGGAAACTATCCAGCTCTGAGCCCAAGGTAGCTTGTAGTAGTCTGCTCATCAAATGGAAGTTGGCTTAGCATTCCATCCTTGTTTCAGTTGTCTAACTTATCCTTCTGTTTTTTCCTCTTTCCAGCACAGGTGGGACTGGGATGTCCCTCTCCGCATGTTGATTTTCTGATCACAACTTCATTTCGATATCCTATTGGGTGATGGCAGGCCATAAATATACTTAAGGAATTCAGACTTGTCTTTGACGTTTTCATAGCAGGACTATCAGTTGGAGCAATTGTCGGCATATCTATCGCAGCAATAGCAGTGTTGTCATTTTTAGCATTTTGTGTATACGCTGGAATGTACCAAAAGAAGAAAGAGAAGGAGACAATCTTGCTCTCAGGAGCTCATGAATTATTAGATCGAGCAGGGAATGGTAGTTTTGTTGCTGATATTAATCCCTCGCTTTTTCATCTGTTTTATATGTTTGAGGATTTACTAGTTTGTACATTCTTGAATACTGTGGACGTGGCAAAAGAACTGATGCCAAATGAAAAGCACCAGCAGATAAAATTTACGCTTCTAGATATATCAATTCACTATCTTGATGAAATTATTCCAATCTATACGTCTTTGGTTACCAACAGTGCATGCACGTTTTGTCGGTTACACTGCAGATGAGACTCGGTGCTGCTTAAGATACTTATTTAGCCAGTGTTCTAGATATACTAGAGAATACTTTGCGTCTCAACAGGGATATGTGGCTCATATGTTTTTCTTATTCATCATACCTACCTTAATTTTATTGGTCGGTGTTCTCTCTTTGGCAAGCAGTTTTAGCTCTTGTCTACAGAATAAAGAAGATTTGTTAGTCTCCCTAGCTTTCCTAGAGAGTAAAGAGTACCCTGACTGATATTTCCCCCATCTTCTTGGTCTATTTCCAGGAAGTGACCCAGCAAAACCTTCTGAATCAACTGGCCCAGCAGCAGGTATTATAGGAATCACTGTGGACAAGTCATTGGAGTTTTCATATGAAGAATTGGCCGAGGCTACGGAAAATTTTAGCCTGGCTAATAAAATTGGGGAAGGTGGCTTCGGAGCTGTCTATTATGCTGTATTGAGAGGCGAGGTTTGTCTAAAAATAGCTTTTGCACTTAATGTATGGCTAATATCATTAGTTAAGGTGGTGTAAGTTCATGAGAAGCATGGTAATGAGGGAGAACTTATTGAAATTCAATCTGGGCAGCACCGTCGCATTTGATTCTACAGACTCTAGAGTTGACTCCAGTTGCTTACATGCTGCTTAGCTCGCAATAATTCTCGAGTAGTATTCTATCTGGTTCAATAATAGAAAATAAGATGAGGGGATTCTGTATTCAGTTGAAACTGCTGCTATGCTCTACCATGCTGCAATTACTTGTCGGTACAATTTCGTATTATTACACTCACAGAACTTTCTTCTTGGAAACCATGCAGAAGGCTGCAATTAAGAAGATGGATATGCAAGCTACAAAAGAATTTCTTGCTGAATTGAAGGTTCTAACGCATGTTCATCACCTTAACCTGGTAAACCCATAATTTCCAGCCTATAGTAGTTTGTTCTTTATGAAGGAAACACCTTTCCACGTCAGTCAATCTTATGTGTTTCCTACAGTTTGTGGGGATGTATAAATTTTGGACCATGTGTGGCTGTGATATTCATGCACCCAGACATAGTGCTTTCACATGCTGTTTGTTCATGATTAATATTCGGTGCATCTGTTTCCATTTCTCTGAATTTCCAAATTCAGTGATGTGTATTATCTGGATATGTCCGCTAGAAAAATCTGTTGTTGAGAAGCTCCCCTTGTTGCTGCAAAAATCCTGAACTGCGTCTAAATTCATGTCATTACTCTCTACTAGTTATCAAATAAAGACTTATCTTAATGGTTCATTCAGGTGCGTTTGATTGGATACTGTGTCGAGGGTTCTCTTTTCCTTGTCTATGAGTATATCGAGAATGGAAACTTAAGCGAACATTTGCGTCGCTCGGGTGAGATTGGGCACATTTTGAGGACATTACTTGTTGAGTATTGTATATATTCTCTGACCAGTGCCAATTTCTACATTCCATCGATTTTCAGATAAGGAGCCGCTTCCATGGTCTACCAGGGTTCAGATTGCCCTGGATTCTGCAAGAGGTCTTGAATATATCCATGAGCATACAGTACCAGTATATATCCATCGAGACATTAAATC
Source organism: Eucalyptus tenuipes (assembly GCA_014182365.1). Classification (NCBI taxonomy): domain Eukaryota; kingdom Viridiplantae; phylum Streptophyta; class Magnoliopsida; order Myrtales; family Myrtaceae; genus Eucalyptus; species Eucalyptus tenuipes. Next base: position 20,615,813 of record CM024537.1, read on the forward strand.
GGCAAATATATTGATAGACAAGAACTTCCATGGAAAGGTTATTCCCTGTTGAATCTTGCACCAGGATGGACCCTTCAGTTCTTGGATTAACAAGGTAGTGCATGACAGGTGGCAGATTTTGGTTTGACAAAGTTGACTGAGGTTGGCACATCTATCCCCACACAACTTGTAGGGACATTTGGATACATGCCACCCGAGTATGATTCTCTCTCTTTCTCAATGTGATATCTATGTAGGAGGGCATTGACACTGGTCACGCTGACGGGATAGAATAAAAACAAGCAATTGTTTTTTCATTTACAGTGTTAAAGAAATCCTCTGTTTGGAAGAAATTAGGAAGCCAAGTTCTTTGTGATGCAATTTCTGCCATCGCTGATTTGAGATTGTGAGCATTTTTGGGATCGTGATAGGTAGCATCCAGGTTTCAAGTTAAAAGGAAAGGGGCTATTCCAAGAAAAACTGTTATTCATGAAGTACAATATCATTTGATGTGCAGAATCTAATCCAATTATGACAAGATATGATCATTATGACTAAAGAAACAACACTACTCAACTATCCATCACCGCTGTTGCTCAGTTGAGCTCAAAACTAGTGGAAGAATTATGCTTTTTCCTTTGCAAGTTAACCCAAACATTAACGCAAATCATTGAGAGTAATGATTCATTCTGGCTTTGGATAATACACGAACAGCGTAATTAATTTTTCTTGTCTGTGCAGATATGCCCGGTATGGCAATGTCTCTCCTAAAGTTGATGTGTACGCTTTCGGTGTAGTCCTTTATGAACTTATTTCTGCCAAGGAGGCTGTAGTCAAGGCAAATAGTTCTGTTGCTGAGTCAAGGGGCCTCGTTGCTTTGGTTATTCTCTTTCCCTTGTTCTATTTTACAGCTAGTTAATAGTAATCAGAAACTTTTGCTCCAAAATGTTCAATATAGGCTTAGAACCTTATCTTTAGCTTGAACAAGCAAATTATATCTGGAATCTATTATTTAACTTTTACTTTGCTGCCAGTTTCATGTGAATTAGCGAGGAGCTTTTTCTACACTTTTGTGGACACATATCATGATTGTGATTTGCCTCCTTGTATGCTTTTGCAATTCATGGGCTGCTTCTGGCAATATTATCGTAATTGATTGCTGTAATCTCATCATCTGCAGTTTGAAGAGGTTCTTAACCAACCCGATCCCAGAGAGGACCTTTGCAAACTTGTTGACCCTAGGCTTGGAGATAATTATCCGCTTGATTCCATCCGGAAGGTGGGGGGGTCTTGAGAAAATCATTCTGCCATTTATGTTTTCCTTTCCGGGTAAATTGACATTGTAACTGCTGAGTTTTCTACGTGCACAGATGGCCCAGCTTGCGAAAGCTTGCACACAAGAGAATCCTCAACTGCGCCCCAGCATGAGATCTATTGTGGTGGCCCTGATGACGCTTTCATCTTCGACGGAGGATTGGGATGTTGGCTCCTTCTCCGAGAACCACGCTCTGGTGAATCTAATGTCTGGAAGGTAGAAATCCACCCTTTTTGCCGGAATCAGGCAATCACATTTTTTGAGCTTTTCCTTCCTATGTTGTATGTGTATATTATGTGAGTAATTAAACCAAATTCATAAATGCTGTCAATGTCGAGACTAACAATCAACTAATGAGTTGTCAATGTCGATGGAGAAGTTGTCGATGTTAATAGTTGTCGATATTCCAGAATTGATGTCAATGACTGTTCGGTGCACAAGTTAAATGTAATCTTTATTGCAGCATTGCTTTTGAGAAGACTGATCATATTTCTATGTTTCATGTTTTTAGGTGTTATGTGTGATTGTTCATGTTTTTAGATGTAATTGGCAAAAGTACACCCTAAGTGCCAAAACTTGGCACGGAAGGACACTTAAGTGCCAAAACTTTGGAAAGGTACATTTAAGTGCCAAAATCGGAGTAAAATGGATAACTTAAGTGTCACTCCGGCCAAATTGCTGACGTGGCAATTTTTTCCGGCAAGGTGAGTGCAAAACGGCATCGTTTTGCACGCCGACGTGGCGAGAAAATGCAAAAACGACGTCGTTTTATTTATGATGCGTAAATAATTAATATAAAAATTAATTAAATTAAATTTAAACTTAAATTTATTTAAAATATTCTAAAAAATAAAAAAACTTAAAAAAGGGGGGCCGAAGGGAGGCGGTTGAGGGCGAGCCCTCGCCACCGCCGGAAGGGTGGCGACGGAGGGGGGAGGGTTGGCCGGGGTGGCCGCCCCTTGGCGCGGCCTTCGCCGGATCTGGGCGAGGGCCGCCTCCCCGCCGTCGCCAGGAAGGGCCGACGACAGTGGGGGGAGCATCGGCCGACGGCCAGGGCCCGCGAGCCCTCGCCGCCGATCCGCCGGGGGCGGTGAGGGCTCACGGGCCCTCGCCACCGCCGGCCGGCATCGCCCAGAAACAAATTCTAATCAAAAATATCATTTTTTATTCTATTCCCGAGAACGATTTCTAAGCAATTTAAGCCATTTGGTAACTGTCCAAAATTTCTAATTCTATAATAGAATTGCGTTTGGTACCGTGTTATTCTGTTCCAAATCAATTTCTTTTAATTTTTAAATATTTTTTTTCTTTTTTCCTTTCTTTTTTTCCTTTCTCTCTCATGTTCTTCTTCTTCAAGTGGCCGGTCCCCGGTCCGACGACCGGCCAGACGAGGGACAGCGACCTCACTAGAGTGTCGCCAGCCCTCGACGAGGCCGACCCTCGTCGGTTGAGCCTTGCTGGCAGCTGGGCGAGGCTCCCCCAGCCTTGTCGGTGGCTAGGCAGGCCTCACCGGGCGAGCAAGGCCCGCCTAGCCACCGGCGAGGCTCGCCCAACCTGCCGAGGCTTGGCCTCGCCAGATCTGGCGAGGCGCTTGCCTCCGACGGATCTCGCCCTGGCCTAGTGAGCCTCCGGCGAGCTCGCCGGACTAGTTGTCGGCGACTGGCGGCGAACAGCGGACGGCGTCAGATGGCAACTGTGGGATGGCGGTAGATGAAGAAGAAGAAAAGAGAAGAAGAAGAAGAAGAAGAGAAATATGATTTTGATTCTTAGATTTGTTCCCGGGAACAAGAATCAACTTTTTTTTTTATTCTTGATTATGTTCCGAATCTACTTCCGGAACAAAAAAAAAATTTGTTCCCGAGAACAAAAATTTTACCAAACGCGATTTTGTTCCCAAACTGCTCCCGGGAATAAAAAATCAGAATCGGGCACTGTTTGGATGGTTACCAAATATGCCCTTAATGTAAGAGTCATGTGTCAAGGGCGATAAGATGAAATAAACAAAAAGCCTATCTATCTCATTCTCTTCTTTGTGGGAGTTGTGAGTGTTATTAATCAGAGTGTTTAACCTTCAAATTATCCCATAGCCTCTGACATTCAACATATCCATGTAGTTGGTCATGGACGATTTGTAAATTACTCTTGGGTCTTCTTTTTTGCCTAGAAAGAGAATTCCCGTGGAGTTGTTTCAATGCGCATTAGTTTTATGTACGTTCTATACTACAAACTAAGACCCTGTTGTGCCACAACAAACAGCATGATCGGATGACTTAATAGAAAACCTCCGAAGTAGCCGAAACCCGTGATCTGCAGTGTCCTTGGCATTGATTTGCTATTGCTCATCCCCATAATTTTCCACGTTAGAGGGATAAAAGATAAGGGGAAAAAGGAAAAGACGGTGAAGTTCGATAACTACTGAATGACCCGGAGAATGATCCTTATTACTGTCGATGGCGCTAATAATTGTCTTCTTGATCGATCTTCTTGGACCTGTTAACTGTGCTCGAAAAACTTATATGTCGAAGCTATTCTGTCACGTTTTCATGATCATTTAGATAAAACTGGGAAAGAGTAATCCAGTCTTACATATGTTGAGTTTTGAGGCTCTTGTTAACACCTGTGTTGTATCCAATGTTACATATTCCAATCCTGAAATTGTTTCGATAAAATAAATAGCTATATTTAACGGTTATAAACTTATTGCACATATAGCATTTCAGTCCTAAATTTTTCAATTTTGCTAATTTAATTCTAAACCTTTGCACGAAATTCTAATATAGTTATTTTAGTCAATTTTCGCTTCCAAAACGACAATGTAGTCATTGCCTTCTGTCCTACGTACCGTATTCAACGATTTCAAATGAAAATTGGTCCGAATGACCGCATTAAAAATTTATGCAAAAGTTTAGGACTAAATTGCTAATCAAAAAATTTATTACTGAATTAGTATATGTATAATAGGTTTAGAATTGATTGGGTAACTTTTCCTTGAATAATTGTATTAAGTCTTGTTAATCTCCTACAAATCATTATTTGGATGGATTGATTAACAAGTGCAAGCACATCACGTGCCACTCTCCTTGAAATTTTGAAATAATGACATTACAAGTGTCATAACTTTTGTACGACACTAATTTGATTCTCATAATTATTTTTTTTCAATTACTTGAGTGTCATAACATATGTACACGTCAATTGAGCGCTATAACTTTTTTATGATCACTTGAATGCTACATAACTTGTCAATCAATTACGCAAGTGCTATAACTTTTAACAACGTTTGTCACAAGTGCTCTACCACATCAAAATTTCAGCACTTGAATGAATAGTTTTTAAAATGTAATGGCAATTAAGTGATTAATTATAGGTTATAACACTCAAACAAACATCTTTTAGAAGTTAAAGTGCTCAAATAATTGAAGAAAAAAAGTTATGTCGTTCAAATGAGTGTCGTATGAAAGTTATAACACTCATAATGTTTTCCTAGAAACTTTAGTATGACAAAAAAATAGATAGTCTTTCTGCCAAATTAAACGACAAGGTTACTTTACACGGCTAATTACATTCCTAGCCGTAGACTTCAGACACTTTTCTTCTGAATGCATCAATTCCAAATAGTCTTTCGTTTCCTATCTATTCTTGACCTACTTGAAAGAGGGTAGGTGTGACATCCCAAAATTTCGAAAAAAGAAATTATCGAATGAAAAATCGGAGATTGGAAGAAAAAGAAAAATGATAACAATATTATTATTATTTTTCTCTCTCTCTCCTCTTTCTCTTTTCCTTCTCGCTCCCCACTCCTTGGCACGCAATTTCCTCCCCCTCTTTTCTTCTCTCTTTCCCACTTTTCCACCCCCTCACTTACGGTAACTTCTTCTGCTCTCTTTTCTTCTCTCTTTCTATTTTTTCTCCCTCTCTTTCCCACTTTTCCACCCCCTCACGTACGCCAACTTCTTCTGCTGCAATTTCCCCTCAACTTCCTTCCATTACTTTATTGTTTCTCTCTCCTCTTCCCCCTTTCCTCTTCACGACAACCCCTCCCCTCTTCCTTTTCTCTTTCTCTCTTGAGTTTCTTTTCTGTTTTGCTTCCATAACAGCACCGTGTGCTGCTGTTATTGCCCCAAGCCAGCCATCATCTTGTACCATGGCTGTGGGCCATCACTGTTCGCAAGCTGCCGTCCACCGCCGTCATGCTCATGTCGTCGGAATTGTCGTCGGGTGAGTTTAGCTCCTAATCCTTTGATTAGTGCCTAAACTTGCTTAGGAGGTCGGTTAGGCTTAAGAATAGTTTAGATTAACTCAAGTAGGGACTAAGGATTGTCTAGAGTGGATTAGTATTAGTATAATGAGTGAGATTAGCACTATAGAGGATGGGTTGGTCGAAAACAGTGACTGTTTTGCAGAACTTCCTGGATGCTTGCCGTTTGTAATTTTTGTAAATCAAAATCGGGGGCGAATTTGAAGCTGATGTCTTCTAGAGAAATGTTTTATAAATCTTTAGCTACAACATATATTTTTATTAAGATTTTTGGGAACCCAGAAGCAGGAGATATCAGCGTCGTCATCTTCAAACAGAACTTCAGTTTTCGCTGGAATTAGTGACCTGTAAGGATTCTAGGGGTATTTACTGACCCTTTAGGGTTTGAATTTCCAAATGGTTCCTTTACAAAAGTTGTTTGTTATATCTTCTAGTTTAACATACTCAAATTTCAGATCAAACGGACATGTATTGGACCTTGAACCAAATTGATTTCGGAAAATAGACGCTCTGGAAACGGACCCAGTTTCTGGTACTGGATTGAGCGATTTACTGGGCCGAATCTAGAAGGATCTGGGTTTAGTTGTCTTCATGAAAAATGTTCGTTTATGTGTTCTTTACAACATATTAAAATTTGGAAATTTTCTGAACTTGATTGGTTAGGTTTCTGGATTTAAATTTGCAGACGCACGAAGGCCCGGTTTCTACCAATTAGGACCCATGTTAGTTTGGTGATGGTTCTTGATGCTTTGCTTGCTTTAATTAGTGTTTTTAATGACTTATGGGTTTAATATATTAGTTATTTAATTCTGAAATTTTACTGTTCATGACGCACTGTTCACGGGGTACTGTTCACGCGACACTGTTCACGAAGCACTGTTCACCCGAGAATGAAAAGTGGTCTAATTTCATGTGCATTGATTTTATGAAGTGAATGGATGTGTCAATGCATGGGCATTCGCATGAATTGGGTGATGTTTTGTGCAATTGTATGGTGATTGAAAACTGTTGGTATTTAATTAGAAAATACCGGGTGTCAGGTTTTGGATGCCGAAAGTGTTTTTAAATACTATATCAAACTGTGGGATTTTAAAAAAGATGACACAAATTTCTGGTTCAATTTGACGGTGTCCCCACACACGATTATTTTACCATGCATTTCTAATATGAAGAAAATAGGTCGGGACCACCATTTTAATTGAGGTATTTGAATGCAATACACGGTGTCCTAGGCTGAAACTGAATAAATGCATGAATGATATGAGATGCCGTCACGAGCCCTTGGGGCCGGACAATACTCCTTCGGGAATGCCCAAGTCAACGGATGCTGATCGCAGTGGAGGCTGGACCGATGCTCCTATATGGAATGCCGTCTAGATGTAGACGTTGCCGTGCTCGACGGTGCAAGGCGATGCCCGATTATGCCGGAAGATTGTTATCTGTGGGGTTGGCCATAACTAATGAATGGAAATTGTGAAACGCATGAATGATCGAAGATTGAGGGACTTAATTAAGAGACGGAAATGTATGGTGCGGTATGGGACGTACCATCACATTTAGTCTACTAATTGGGGGCCCGTATGATTGTATTAATTTGTACATTCCTGAGCATTCACTTGTGAGAATCATGGCATCTTTGGTTCTAGTCATGCATGAGATGAGCACATTGTTTATGGCATGCACGCATGAACCGATAACGCATTTCACACATGCTTCCGTTGTGCTGAGAACAATGCCTTGAGGGGTGGCCCGACTGGGATGGCGGTTCGTCCACGCCAGTGCGAGGCCCAAAGAGGACAATACTGGGCTGGGATGAGGGATGGCGGTGCGTTCGCGCCTCTACCCCAGACAATGCGTTCGTGTGGCAATGGCCAGGTGAGATTAGTGATGTGCAAAAGAACCGGGATCCGCCCGGACCACCCGGAACCGAACCGGAACCTCCCGAACCGGCGGTTCTTGAGGGAACCGATCCGGTTCCGGTTCCAATTTATGGGAACCGTTGGGTACCGGTCCGGTTCCGGTTCCATAGGCAGATCCGCCCGCCCGCCCACCCGGACCGGACCGATTAATTTTTAATATTAAAAAAATTACTAAAACAAACCCTAGCGAAACCTGACCATTTTCCCTCTTTTCCCCTCTTTTCTTCTTTTCCCTCACGCGGGCTGAGCCCAATCCATTTTCCATCTTTTCCGCAGTTCGGCCCTCTCCTCTTCTTCTTCCTCCTTCCTTTCTCATGCTGGACAGTGGACACCACGCTTGGTGAAGACTAAAGGCACGCAGGACAACCTAGGGCAAAGAGAGAGGAGGGTAGACCGGCGACGGAGGGGACGCCTTGCAGGAGCCATCAATGCCGCCGAACGGAGCAGCGCGAGATCCGACGAGAAACTCGGACGGAGGGGATGTCTTAGCGGACGCCTTCGATGCCTAGCAGGCCTACACGGAGAAGACGGGCTAAGACACCGGTTCGGTCAAGAGGGAGGCCGGTCGGCGCTCCCAGGACCGGTAGCGGAAATGCCCCTGTCGACCGGACCCTCTAGCCTATAAATAGGGCCTCCTGGAGCTCAATGAAGGGGGGTCGAGTAGAGATGATGTGTGTGTGAGAGAGAGAGAGAGAGAGAGAGAGAGAGAGAGAGATCTGTGAGACGTTGAAAAGAGGGGGAGATCGAGTGAGATCTGAGAACTGCGAGTAAGGGTAGAGCGTGAGGGAGAGAGCCGCTGTCGGCCACCACGCTTGAACCGTAGCCGACGACCCACCCCCACTTCTCTTTCGCATCAAAATCACGGTAGATTTCGTCCCCCTTTGTTCTTGAATTTTCCGATATGGGGTCGGTTTCCCAAGGATCTCGGCTCGGAGTCCCGTGAGGCGGACGGACGTAGCCCGATCTATCGAGCTTGTCTACCGCCCGACGTCAAAACCCTAGTGACCCACGACGCCACAGCTCGCCTCCGCGCCGACCACCACGCTAGCAGCCACGAGCGCCCTTCGCCCGCTCGCCCATCACCGCGACGCCATAGCTCGCCTTCGCGTCAAGATCGGTTCCATGGATCCACCCGGAACCGCACCCGGACCGTCGGTCCGGTTCCCGGGTGGATCCATGCAACAAACGGGTGGATCCTGGTTCCAATTTTTCGAAACCGGTCCTTAGCGGGCGGTTCCCGGTTCTAGGTCGAGAACCGCCCGCCCGGACCATGCACACCCCTAGGTGAGATCGCTTGTAACGCGATTCATATGTGATTGATGAACTGCATCATCTAATGGCCATGTGCATTGCGTGTATCGTGCTGAGTTAAGACGTGCAGGGTATGACATACCAGGTAACGATATATGCGAATCGACTATTGATTGTTGATTGTTAATCTTTGGTTTGTTGTGGGTGGTTCTGAAGAGATCTCCCAAGTTGAGTTGGTGTACTAATCGGGGGACTAGGGGAAGAACTCACTAAGATTTACATCTCACTGGTTATTGAATAACCATTTTCAGGTCTCCAGTGTGAAAAACCCGGAGCTTGAAGCGGAAGGGTTAGGAGCATAGGTGGCTCAGTAGTCCTTAATGAGATAGACCTTCTGTATAAGCTTGAGGTGTTTATGAAAGTGTATTTGATTTGAAACTAGTTGTCCTACTTTTCTATCCCATGTTTGTTGTTGTCAGGGGATTAGTTAATTCGCTTCCACATGTGCAATAAAATGAAAATGGTTGGTGACGAGTCCTGGGAATGTCGCAAAATTCTATCGACCACCGAGGGATGTGCGCGCGCTCGAGGTTCGGGGCGTGACAGTAGGGGTGTAAATGATTCGGTTCGATTTGGTTTAGTCTGAAAAACCAAACCGAACTGAATCGATAAGGAAATTTATTAAACTAAACCGAAATTCAATCCAAACCAAAAGACTATTAAGAATTGATTCGGTTCGGTTCGATTTTTTGGTGTTTACTTTTGTTTTGTTTTTTTTCCCCTCCATGCATCCCTTTCAATCAATTTTTTATTTTTTAAAAATGGATTTTTTTAGTTATTTTTTATTATTTTTCTTTTCTTTTCTCCTTTTCTTTTTTTTTTTTTTTTCTTCTTCTTCTTCATTGGCCGATCGCCAGCCACAGTGGCGGTCGGCGATCGGCCAAAGGCGAGTTGGAGCTTCGCCACAGGCCAATGAGGCTTCGCCTCGCCTAATGCCGATGAGCTTGAGCCCGCCAGATCTAACGAGCTAGGCGAGGCTCGAGCCTCATTGGAGGTTGCCAAAGCCTCCTTGACGTCTAGTGACGGACAAGGCTCAAGCCCTACCTAGGTGGCCGGATTTGGCGGGGCTTGAGCTCGCCGGCGTCGGGCAAGCTCAGCCTCGCCACAAGCTAGCGAGGCTCGACTTCACTAGAATTGGGAGAGCTCGAGCCTCGCCAGCCTATGGCGATGCTCCAGCTCGCCTCTGGCCGATCGCCGGCTACTAGCGTGGCCGACAACCGCCCAATGAAGAAGAAGAAGAAGAAAAAGACAGAAAGAAAAGAAAAATTCAAAAAATATTTTTTAAAATAAAATTTAAAAAATGAAAAAATTAGATTTTATCGATTTGGATCGGCTAATCAAACTGATAAAAACCGAACCAGTTAAAAAGTTTCGATTTTTAATGAAATCCAAACCGAAAAAAATCGAACTTTTCGGTTCAGTTTTTGACAAGGGGTGCTTGCCATTTGAAATGAGATAGTCATAGATTACATGTTGATTGCCTTTACATTCTAATATGAATAATAAATGATGAAATATGTCATTTCGAGGATCCTAACAATTCAAAGGAGAATACGATATACAATTAAGGACTTGCCAAGTTGATTGATCCTTCATATATACCCTTCAGATTAACCTTTTCTTAATATCTACTTCTATATTCAAAGCTATCTTTGTTGAATAGATCGGCATGTTTCTTCCTCGAATTGTAATGCTCATTAGCTTTTCTTGTTTACCGGATATCTTTGTTATGTCCCCGTCTTTGATCCTGATCCTTGGATGGACCTTGATTGAAGTGAACGAAAAAAAAAAAATGATGCAATTTCAATTGCCGTCGCAATTTTTTTTTGAAAATAATAAATTGGAAAGCCGGGAGGATCACTAAAATATATCTTTCCATTTCATGACACGAAAGCATGCGCACTGTTATTTTAAGGTTTGTGTGAAATCACCTTAACTTTCCTTTGATGATTCCTTTTTTCTTTTGGTCGTTGTTGGAAACTCTTTAATTATTCGATCAATTATTACAAATGTGTCGATTTTATTACATGAATAATTTCCCGGAACTTCCTATATGCCCTCAAGCCCCTCAAATTATTCCATGCTCTAAATTAATCTCTTTTATATCCTAGAGTTGATCTTTGTTACGAAGTATCGACACTCTTTGAGAGCCTTCATATCATATCAAACACTCCGATACATATCCGACACTTTTTGACACTCGATCAACACGTGTCCGAAAATCCAATACCTAGTCAACACTCGAGTCCGAAATTCCGATAAGTGAGTTTAGAACTCTAACACATGATTCTGACATGCACATGATTAATTTAAAAAAAAATCAATAAACAAAAAAATAATAACTTAAGAAAGAAAAAAATCTAGTCTTCTTTTTCTTCCGACTCTCACTTTCCGAAGTGACACACAATTTATCTCCCAAGTTTGCTTTTTTCTCTTCTCTTCCTACATGCTTTAACATGCGAATTCAGAATGTGGATTGCTAATTTTTTTCGACCAAGTTTTATGGATTATTGGAATGGAATTGAGTTTGTCAAATTGAAATACTTAATGATATTAATAAATAATGAATTAATATTTTTAGTGTAAATTCATCTTATGCTCTTTTTATTTATTTATTTATGAATTTGAATCAAATTAATTTGATTGAAATAATTATAAAAAATAATAATTTATCATCTATTTAAGAAATAATGAGTCTCAACGTGTCGGAATTCTTTATTTTTTAAAAAATAATATGTCGACGAGTCGCGTCGTGTCGTGTATTACGTCGTGTCATGTGTAGCGTGTTGGTGTTGATATCGGTGCTACTTAGATTCCATGTTCTTACATATAAGAGAAGGAAAGGTACACCATTGAAATCACCAAACCACTTTCTTCCTTTTCTTTTATTTTTTGCTAATGACCCAAGGGAAAATTGCATTTTGCCCTCAAACCACTTTCTTCCTTTTCTTTTATTTTTTGAATTTTGCATTTTGCCCTCAAAGATTTTGGAATTAGCAAGCCTCTGCGTTTCAATTTTTACATTTTGCCCCTCGATATTATGAAGTATTGTGGTGATGTGCTCCCTAACCGTCAACTCCATCCAAAATGTTCTCATGTATTTGATCACATGGCTAGTTATGGAATGCAACTTGGTCATATACAATGTGCATATGTGAGGAAAAGACATAGGTACTATTAAAAAACGCATTTCAAAATTGTATATCGATGTGCATCTAGCGTTGACTCCGATCAAACTCTCGTCAGAACTTTTAGTCGCATGCTCTCACACACGTATTATATTTCCAAGTTCTTCTTGTACTATTTTTATGTGTATACATTTATATGACGAATATCTCTTTTGGTAATAAGTCGCAGAGCTCCAGAGCAAATTTGGGTTAGAGTCGATGCCGAGGGACATATTGTAACCAATTGTGAAGAATACTAAAATGTTGGGAGGCAATTTGCATCAACCCTTAAAATTGCCGGGAAGCAAAGGGAGGCTATCGAGGCAGTCCAACGATCTCCTGGAAGTGCGGGAAAAGGTATCTTCATTCGCTTGTTGCTTCTTCTGCCACAACAGGTAGCTCCAAGAAAGGAAAGGCATTGAAGTATACTCGCTCAATACGAGTCTAAAGAACTCTCAAATAAAATCTAGATCGCTCTTATGTTTCGCGAGGAAGCAACCTTTTTGCCCATTGAACGCAATGCATGAACATTAAAAAATAGGCCAAATGCCCATTTTAACTAATAAGGTTACTTAACGAATTTAACGACCGACACTTCAAATCTTTGAATTCGATTCGATTTGACCCAATTGCACACGGTGAAAAGGCAAAAACAAATCCGTAAAAATGTTAATGGGCCCTCCGACCAATATCGACCCGGCGAGGGCAATATCGTCAAATAGCTCGGCCAATGATCGGTCGCGTGTGGACTCCCGCTCTCCGAGCGCGCTTCTCCCCACGCGCCGCGTCTTTCACCGCGGGACCGCCGCCGGGAACCGCGGGAAATTACCGTTATGTCGATTCGGCGCCGACGTAGAACACGACAAATCCAAGATTTGTTTAATGCTTTTAAAGCTGCCAACAATGGCCGAACCGACGGCCGTCGTCATCTCTCCCCAGCACAGCAAGCCCGGCCCTTCCCTCGAATTCTTAATTCCGAAAGCGCCCCCGGTCAACGCCAACAATCGACGAAGAAGAAGAAGAAGAAGAAGAAGCGGAAGAAGAAGCAGCCGCAAAGGAGGAAAAATCAAACTCGCGTTCGACCATTCAAAGTCCCCCGGAACCGCAGCCTCGTCATCGGAGAGTTTTTTTCGGGTCTCTTTTTTCCAACTTCCTCCGGCCGATCCGAGCTCCGTCCTCGCCGTTCCCTGCGATCCAGATGAAGCCGCGGTTATGGGCGATCGGCTTGCTGGCGACGGTGCTCATCTCGGCCTGCAGCAGAGTCCAATCGAAGTGCAGCAGCGGCTGCGACTTGGCCCTGGCCTCGTACTACGTCTGGCAGGGCTCCAACCTGTCGTTCATAGGCCAGGTCCTGTCGGCGTCGGTCGCGGACATCGTCAGCTACAACAAGGACACCATCTCGAACCCGAACAGCGTCCAGTGGGGGATCAGGATCAACGTCCCCTTCAGCTGCGGCTGCATCAACGACTCGTTCCTCGGGCACGAGTTCAGTTACACGGTGATCCAGGGCGACACCTACGGTTTGGTCGCGACGGAGTACTACGCGAACTTGACGACCGTGGGATGGTTGCAGGCGTTCAACTCTTATCCCGCGACCAATATACCGCTCAACTCGGTTTTGAATGTGGTTGTTAATTGTTCGTGCGGGAACAGCACTGTTTCCAAGGATTATGGATTGTTCATCACATATCCGCTGAGGCCGGGGGACACTCTCGAGTCGGTCGCGGTGGAGGTGAATTTGACGACGACTTTGCTGCAGAGCTATAATCCTGGTGTGAATTTTAGCCAAGGGAGTGGTCTGGTGTATATTCCGGGGAAAGGTGAGTTTATTTGAAGTTTCCCTTGAGGACATGCTTATTTGGTTTCGCTAATTTTCCATCCGAGCAACGAAATTCTCAGCGACCTGATGATTATGAAAGATTCTTAACGTTTGAAGTGACTGTCTAGACTGGGTTTGGATGTATCTCCCTAAGGGTTTGAATGAATTTGTGGATCCCGGTATAGTTCCAATTACCTCTGATGTTTCTGAAGAGACAAATGATGTGTGGGTTGTTCTTTGTGAAATGTGAGAGTTACTTAAGGAAGCTAGCTTAGTTATTCTACATGAAGTGCTGACTCGTCTGTCAAATCCCGATGGTGATTATTCAACATAATATCGATCTAATCGTGTCTATTATGACCAGATTAACATGGCATATGGAGCAAAGTAGCAGCAGATGCAATTGCACTATTTAGATGATGCCGATCATTTAGAAGCTATTATGCTATCTTTAACTGATTAGGCATTTTGTTTTAGTTCTTGTTGTAGCGCAGATGAGGTGCTTCTTTATGATTAGGTTTCTCCAGGTGTGCTAGCCAAACATGTTTTTTGGGAGTGCATAAACTCTACATACAATCTGCTAATGGCCAATATAAAAATAGTCATGTTTGGGACATCGCCTATCATTCCTTTGTCCCAATATCATAGCAGTGGTGAAGTATCGGGTTCTAGAAATCTTGTACCTGGCCTAAGTATTGAGCTTTAATTACATGATGACAGAAGTTGCAATAGTGGTATTGATTTAAATCTCCCTTTTCTTACAGATGCAAATGGAAACTATCCAGCTCTGAACCCAAGGTAGCTTGTAGTAGTCTGCTCATCAAATGGAAGTTGGCTTAGTATTCCATCCTTGTTTCAGTTGTCTAACTTATCCTTTTGTTTTTTCCTCTTTCCAGCACAGGTGGGATGTCCCTCTCCGCATGTTGATTTTCTGATCACAACTTCATTTCGATATCCTAATGGGTTATGGCAGGCCATAAATATACTTAAGGAATTCAGACTTATCTTTGACATTTTCATAGCAGGACTATCAGTTGGAGCAATTGTCGGCATATCTATCGCAGCAATAGCAGTGTTGTCGTTTTTAGCATTTTGTATATATGCTGGAATATACCGAAAGAAGAAAGCGAAGGAGGCAATCTTGCTCTCAGGAGTTCATGAATCATCAGATCGAGCAGGGAATGGTAGTGTTGTTGCTGATATTAATCCCTTGCTTTTTCATCTGTTTTATATGTCTGAACTAAGGATTTACTAGTTTGTACGTTCTTGAATACTGTAACTGGCAAAAGAACTGATGCCAAATGAAAAGCACGAGCAGATCAAATTTATGCTTCTAGATATATTCATTTACTATCTTGATGAAATCATTCCAATCTATATGTCTTTGGTTACCAACAGTGCATGCACGTTATGTCGGTCACACTGCAGATGAGACTTGGTGCTGCTTAAGATACTTATTTAGCCAGTGTTCTAGATATACTAGAGAATACTTTGCGTCTCAACAGGGATATGCGGTTCATATGTTTTTCTTATTCATCATACCTTCCTTAATTTTATTGGTGTCACGGTGTTCTCTCTTTGGCAAGCAGTTTTAGCTCTTGTCTACAGAATAAAGAAGATTTGTTAGTCTGCCTAGCTTTCCTAGAGACTAAAGAGTACCCTGACTGATATTTCCCCCATCTTCTTGGTCTATTTACAGGAAGTGACCCAGCAAAACCTTCTGAATCAACTGGCCCAGCAGCAGGTATTACAGGAATCACTGTGGACAAGTCATTGGAGTTTTCATATGAAGAATTGGCCGAGGCTACGGAAAATTTTAGCCTGGCTAATAAAATTGGGGAAGGTGGCTTTGGAGCTGTCTATTATGCTGAATTGAGAGGCGAGGTTCGTTGAAAAATAGCTTTTGCACTTAATGTATGGCTGATATTGTTGGTTGAGGCAGTGGAACTTCATGAAAATGTTGATAATCAGGGAGAACTCATTGAAATTCAATCTGGGCGGCACCGTCATATTTGATTCTACAGACTCTAGAGCTGACTCCAGTCGCTTACATGCTGCTTAGCTCGCAATAATTCTCCAGTAGTATTCTATCTGGTTCAATAATAGAAAATAAGATGAGGGGATTCTGTATTCAGTTGAAACCGCTGTTATGCTCTACCATGCTGCAATTACTTGTCGGTACAATTTCGTATTATTACACTCACAGAACTTTCTTCTTGGAAACCATGCAGAAGGCTGCAATTAAGAAGATGGATATGCAAGCTACAAAAGAATTTCTTGCTGAATTGAAGGTTCTAACGCATGTTCATCACCTTAACCTGGTAAATCCATAATTTCCAGCCTATAGTAGTTTGTTCTTTATGAAGGAAACACTTTTCCACGTCAGTCAATCTTATGCGTTTGCTACAGTTTATGTGGGGATGTATAAATTTTGGACCATGTGTGGCTGTGATATTCATGCACCCAGACGTAGTGCTTTCACGTGCTGTTTGTTCATGATTAATATTTGGTGCATCTGTTTCCATTTCTCTGAATTTCAAAATTCAGTGATGCGTATCATCTGGATATGTCCACTATAAAAATCTGTTGTTGAGAAGCTCCCCTTGTTGCTGCAAAAATCCTGAACTGCATCTAAATTCATGTCATTACTCTCTACTAGTTATCAAATAAAGACTTATCTTAATGGTTCATTCAGGTGCGTTTGATTGGATACTGTGTCGAGGGTTCTCTTTTCCTTGTCTATGAGTATATCGAGAATGGAAACTTAAGCGAACATTTGCGTCGCTCGGGTGAGATTGGGCACATTTTGAGGACATTACTTGTTGAGTATTGTATATATTCTCTGACCAGTGCCAATTTCTACATTCCATCGATTTTCAGATAAGGAGCCGCTTCCATGGTCTACCAGGGTTCAGATTGCCCTGGATTCTGCAAGAGGTCTTGAATATATCCATGAACATACAGTACCAGTATATATCCATCGAGACATTAAATCGGCAAATATATTGATAGACAAGAATTTCCATGGAAAGGTTATTCCCTGTTGAATCTTGCACCAGGATGGACCCTTCAGTTCTTGGACTAACAAGGTAGTGTATTGACAGGTGGCAGATTTTGGTTTGACAAAGTTGACTGAGGTTGGAAGCACATCTATCCCCACACGACTTGTAGGGACATTTGGATACATGCCGCCCGAGTATGATTCTCTCTTTCTCAATGTGATATCTATGTAGGAGGGCATTGACACTGGTCACGCTGACGGGATAGAATAAACACAAGCAATTGTTTTTTCATTTACAGTGTTAAAGAAATCCTCTGTTTGGAAGAAGTTAGGAAGCCAAGTTCTTTGTAATGCATTTCTGCCATCGCTGATTTGAGATTGTGAGCATTTTTGGGATCGTGATAGGTAGCATCCAGGTTTCAAGTTAAAAGGAAAGGGGTTATTCCAAGAAAAACTGTTATTCATGAAGTACAATATCATTTGCTGTGCAGAATCTAATCAAATTATGACAAGATATGATCATTATGACTAAAGAAACAACACTACTCAACTATTCATCACCGCTGTTGCTCAGTTGAGCTCAAAACTAGTGGAAGAGTTATGCTTTTTCCTTTGCAAGTTAACCCAAACATTAATGCAAATCATTGAGAGTATTGATTCATTCTGGCTTTGGATAATACACAAACAACGTAATTAACTTTTCCTTGTCTGTGCAGATATGCCCAGTATGGCGATGTCTCTCCTAAAGTTGATGTGTATGCTTTCGGTGTGGTCCTTTATGAACTTATTTCTGCCAAGGATGCTATAGTCAAGGCAAATGGTTCTATTGCTGAGTCAAGGGGCCTCGTTGCTTTGGTTATTCTCTTTCCTTTGTTCTATTTTACAGCTAGTTAATAGTAATCAGAAACTTTTGCTCCAAAATGTTCAATATAGGTTTAGAACTTTATCTTTAGCTTGAACAAGCAAATTATATCTGGAATCTATTATTTTAACTTTTACTTTGCTGCCAGTTTCATGTGAATTAGCGAGGAGCTTTTTCTACACTTTTGTGGACACATACCATGATTGTGATTGGCCTCCTTGTATGCTTTTGCAATTCATGGACTGCTTCTGGCAAAATTATCATAATTGATTGCTGTAATCTCATCATTTGCAGTTTGAAGAGGTTCTTAACCTACCCGATCCCAGAGAGGACCTTTGCAAACTTGTTGACCCTAGGCTTGGAGATAATTATCCGCTCGATTCCATCTGGAAGGTGGGGGGGTCCTGAGAGAATCATTCTGCCATTTATGTTTTCCTTTCCGGGTAAATTGAAATTGTAACTGCTGAGTTTTCTACGTGCACAGATGGCCCAGCTTGCAAAAGCTTGCACACAAGAGAATCCTCAACTGCGCCCCAGCATGAGATCTATTGTGGTGGCCCTGATGACGCTTTCATCTTCGACAGAGGATTGGGATGTTGGCTCCTTCTACGAGAACCACGCTCTGGTGAATCTAATGTCTGGAAGGTAGAAGTCCCCCCTTTTTGCCAGTCGTGCAATCACATTTTTCAAGCTTTCCTTCCCATGTTGTATGTGTATATTCGTGCAGTTGGTCATGGACAACTAATAAATTACTGAGTATTTTCTGTTCCTTAGAAAGAGAATTCTTGTGGAGCTATTTCGACGCGCATTAGTTTTCTGTACATTCTATAGTGTAGATACATACCGAGACCCTGTCATGCTACAACAAACACCATGATCGGATGATCTAAAAGAAAACCTTTGAAGTAGCAGAAACCTGTGATCTCCTTTGTCGGTTTGACCTGGCCTAGCCTAATTTGGACGTGGTAACTCACGTTGGAGATGCATAATTAGCAGAAAAAAGGGGATGGTTAATCGAGAGAATCAAATGCCAAATGCTTTCCATGGTATAGTTCTAGCGATGGGCCTCATGTCATCAGATGCAGATGTACCAGGAAAATGTAGGGTACTTCTTGTTAATGTCACTGTCATTAAAAACTGAATTTGAGGCATGATGTTTGCGACCAAAAGAACAAGCAGAATGAACCTAGGAAGAGGCAGGTGCATGTGTTATCTGGCAAAACCGAGAGTTCTTTCTGGACCAGGAGACCCTGTTTCCTAGATCTCTGTCCAGTTTTCGCAGAATCTTGCGACGTTTGCTACTTGGAATATAGATGCGACAGCCATGAGATCCAATTTAGAAGGGCGAGGTCTGAAGTGCACGCAGCTCACTCAGATGAGAAGGTACGGATCAGGAAAGTGTGCAGTGTCGATGGCATTGATTTTGCTATTGCTCTTCCCCTGAATTTTCCACGTTACAGAGATAAAATATAAGGGGCAAAGAGAAAAGGACAATGAACTTTGATAACTACTAAACGACCCGGAGAATGATCGTCAACACTATCCATGGCGCTAATAGTTGTCTTCTTGATCCATCTCCTTGGACCTGTTAGCTGTGCTCGAAAAACTTATGTGTCAAAGCTATTCTGTCACGTTTTCATGATCAATTAAATAAAACTGGTAAAGAGCATTCTAGTCCTATATATGTTGATTGTTGAGTTTTGAGGCTCTTGTTAAAACGGGTGTTACATGCAATGTTACAGATTCCAATTTTGAAAACTGTTTCAACAGAATAAATGGCTACATTGAACTAATGAAGATATTGTCCAATCAGTTATAAACCTATTATACGGATGTCATTTTAGTTCCAAACTTTTTAATTTTGCCAATTTAGTGTGTAAAATTTAGTCAATTTTCGCCAGAAATTGCTGATATAACAATCTAGTCATTGTCTCTCATCCTTTGTGGTGCACCATCATATCAACAATTTTAGGTAACAAAATTGACCGGAATGACTATGTTGAAAGTTTAGGGAAAGACTAAATTGCAAAATCGAAAAATTTAGAATTGAATTGGCGGGTGCAATAGGCTTAGGATTGACCTTGAATAGCTCTATTGAGTCTCGTTAATCTCCTAAAAATCACTATTTGATTGCTACATCATGTGTTACACTCCTTGAAAAATTGGGAAAATGACATTACAAGTATCATAACTTTTGTACGATACTCATTTAAGGCCCATAATTTTTTTTTATTCCCTAGGGAATAATTTTTTCTTTTCTCTTCTTTTCTCTTCTCTTCTCTTCTCTTCTCTTTCCTTTCCTTCTTCTTCCTTTTAGCTGGTCGCCGGCCGGACCGGCCGACGAGGGCCAACGACCTCGTTGGCTCGAGCCTCACTATGGCTAGGCAAGGCTTGACCTCCCCTTGGCTGGGTGAGCTGGAGCTCGCCCAAATTTGGAGAGGCAGATGTCGCTCAACCATCGACAAGACTCGGCCTTGCCGGGCCACCGCCAAGTCAGTGTCACCCAGCAGTGGCCTAGTGAGGCCGAGCCTCACATCGCCTGAGCAAGGTCGAGGCTCATCGGTGGCCAGGCGAGCCTTTAATGAGCTCGCTGGACCTCGCCCAGCCAGTTACCAGCCGCCATCGTGGCTAGCGACCAGCCACAAAGGAGGAAGGAGAGAAAAGAAAAAAGAAAAAAGGAAAATATATTATAAATTTTAAAAATTTAAAAGAAACAACAAAATCTTACAATTCTACCAAACGCATTTCTATCCCTGAATAAAAATTTTGTGCAATTATCAAGGGGGTGCATGACAAACCAAAATTTCTGTTCTAGAAACAATTATTCTATTCCGTACTTATTTATGGAATAGAAATCCGTTTGATAAAATAATTTCGTTTTTTCTATTTCTGAAATAGATTTTTATTTCAAAAATAGGTTTGGAATAGAAATCAGAAGTAAAATTTTTTTACTTTTCTATTTCTCGAACAAAAATGAGAAATAAAAATTCTTTTTATCGTTCGTGCTTGCTATGAACTAGTCATCCATCTCGTTCTTTGTCGACCACTATCCGCCATTCGCCGCCGCTAGATGCCGACCGCCGCGGCCGCCGCCGCCGTCGTTGGTTGCCGCCGACCACTACCGATCGCTAGTTGCCGCCTACGGCCATCGGTTGCCGCCGCCCTGTCGTTGGCCACCGTTGATTCTTATCAATCGTCATGACCACCATCGGTCTGAAATGGAGAAATTTTATATTGTTATCAAATGAATTTCTATTTTGAGAATAAAAATTTTGTGTCGTTATCAAATGGGTATTTTTGTTTAGAAATTCATCTAGAAATAGAAATAGAAAAATCTATTTTTCTTCCGAAATCAATTTATGACCGAATGGTTATCATTCCCGCCCTAAGTACGTTCTTATACTCAAAAATTGTTTATTGGAACAAAAACAGAAAAGATCATTTCTGATTAAAAATTGTTCCCGGAAACAGAATTATTACCAAACACGCCTTTAATTGTCATGACTTATGTATGAGCGCCATAACTTTTTTTGCTATTACTTAAGTGTTATATAACTTGTCAATTGATCACTTAAGTATTAAATGTTCACCACGGGTGTTATAATAAATCAAGTTTTGGATGAATATTTATAAAATGTTATAGCATTAAAGTGATCATTTAAAAATTATGGTACTCAAGTGAATGTTTTTTAAAATTTATATCACTCAAGTAATTGAAAAAAAAGAAGTTATAATTCTAAAGTAAGTGTCATAAAAAGTTATGACACTTATGATGTTTTTATTTTGTAAAACATTTATATGATAGAAAATAGATAGTTTTTTTGCCAAATTAAAGGACAAATACTTTACTGGCCTAACTACGTTACTACCCGTAAACTTCTGACACTTTTCTATTGAGCATGCCCATTCCAAATAGTCTTTCATGTCATATCCATTTTCAATCATTTTGAAAGAGGGTGCTTGCCATTTAGTCACAGGTTACAGACAGATGATTTTTACATTCTAATCCAAGAAATAAATGACGAAATATGTCATTAAGAGGATTCAAACAATTTAAAGGAGAATATGATATACGATTAAACTGGCCAAGTTGATTGATCCTTCGTGTATACCCTTTAGATTAACTTTTTCTTAATATCTCCTTCTAAATTCAAAACCATTTTTGTTAAATAAATCGGGATGTTTCTTCCTCGAATTGTTATGCTCATTAGCTTTTCTCGTTCACCGGATATCTTTGTTATGTCCCCATCTTTGATCTTGATCCATGGACCTTGATTGAAGTGAATAAAATAAAAATAAAAAATGAAGCAATTTCAATTGTCGTGTCAATTTTTCTTTAGGAAATAACAAATCGGAAAGCCTGGAGAATCACTAAGGTACCCCTTTCCATTTCATGATATGAAAACATCCGCGCCCTTATTTTAAGGTTTGTGTGAAATCACATTAAAATATTTTTTTTGGTGATTTCTTTTTATTTTATTCGGTGTTGGAAACTCTTTAAATATTCTATCAATTCTTACTAATGTGTCGATCTTCCAGTCGCACATATGCCGGGATGCACAAGCAATTTCCCGTTGCACACATATGCTCTCAAACCCCTTAAATTGTTCCATTCTCTAAATTAATCTCTTTTATCTCCTAAAGTTGTTATCTGTCCGTACATATAGGAGAAGAAAAGGTATACCATTGAAATGATCAAACCACTTTCTTCCTTTTCTTTTACTTTTTCCTAAATACACAATGGTAAATTGCATTTTGCCCACAAACATTTTGGAATTATGACATGTTACCTTGCTTTGTTTCTATTTTTACAATTTGCCCCTCAATATTCTGGACTATTATGGTCATGTGCTCCCTAACTATTGACTCCATCCAAAATTTTCTCACATATTTGATCCACATGGCTAGTTATGGAACGTGACTTGATCATAAATAGTGTATATATGAAAAAAAGACATGAGAGACTATTCAACAAAGTATTCTAGAATTGTATATTGATGTGTATTGGGCGTTGACTTTGAAAATATTCTTCCCAAAACTTCTACTCACATGCTCACATGTATTATGTTCTCAAATTCTTCTTCTACCACTTTAAATCTATGAATCTATATGACGGATTTTTCCCTTGATTAATTAGTCATATGCCATCACATGGCCAAAGCTCCAAACAAAGTTAGATCAGAGTCAATGCCGGGGACATATTGCAACCAATTCCCAAATCCCATGGGACAAAATTGCGAAAGCTGAAACGTTAAGAGGCAATTTGCAACAACCCTGAACCAAGGGGGGGCACTATCTTAATTTGCCCAAATGTTTTTTTGGGTCGAATCTAATTTTGCCCGTAGAGAGTAGACGACCGTGTTATCGGACCTCGCTTCACGTTCAAATTTTAATTGGGTCTATTTTGACAAGAAAGGATCTAAGTGGGCCGAAAACGAGAAGACATCAGCCCAAAGTCAGTGTGAAATCCGGAAAGGCCCAGATTGTTCCGGAGTCTCTTCCGTTCGATTTCCCACGGAAGAAGAGAAGACGAAAGCAAACAGAGCAGGAGCAGGAATCCAACTCTCTCTCTCCATCTCTCTCCTTTCTTACTCGACAAGGAAGGAAAATCGACTTGCAATTCCCATTCGATCATCCATCGCCTCCATAAAATTCAGTCCAGATCATTCATCGCGTTGTTGGTGCGGAGAAGGAGGGGGCCTTGGGGAGATGGATTTCGAGCTGAGGAGGGCGCGGGAGAAGCTGGAGAAGGAGCAGAAGGAGCGGAAAGCGCGGGCCAAGGCGAGGCTGGAGAGGGAGAGGAAGGCGAAGGAGGAGGCCAGGAAGCAGCGGGAGGCCATCGAGGCAGTCCAGCGATCCCGGAGGCTGGACGCTCTCGAAGCGCAGGAAAAGGTACTTCTATTCCCTTTCTCGTCGTTCCGATGGAATGAGGTGATCGGAATTCCGGTCGGCCGTTGCGATTCGTAGTCTGATTTTTTTTTTCTTTTATCGAATTCGAATCGCTTTGGTTGCTCGAGGTATGACTTGAGTTCGAATCCGGCTGTCGGGTTAGGAAAGCTCGATTTTTGGTGGGGTGGATATTTAGGTGCTTTGATTTAGCCACAATTTGTGGCCTTTAGCAGTGGGTGGTTCCTTATTAACATACTCAAGTAGTCTCCCAACTAAAATTTGCTTTCACTGAAAATGTCAATGGGTGGTTTACTACCTATCAAAGCAAAATACCCATTGTGGAATTGGTGTTTGTAGCTCTAGTTTCAGATCATATCTGCACAAAACTTCCACTTGACACCATTGGCTTAAAGCTTGATATATTGGTAGTCCATTGTGGAGTGAAGAAAGTGTTGCCCTTGACCTCATCTTATTGCAGCTGCCACTAATGCTGTGCGTGTGCCGTATAGCCTTGATCGAAGTTCTTGCATGGACTGATGTTGCCATTGTTATGTGACCTCTGGTTGTGTTCTATGATTTTCCTTCTAATGAACCATGCTGGATATGTAGGTTGTGCAGTTTTCTGACTTGTGGTAATCCCTGTGGCTTGCTATTGTTCTACCCTTCTGCTTAGTGCTTATTAATATTAGCAGTTAAATGGATAGGGCTATCGTTAGAAAAGATCTGAAACATGTAAGTAGGATCTCATTTTGAATGATATGCAATTTAGAGCTGAGTCCCAAGTCGATTATGTTCAGGTAACTAATCGAGTGAGGGGTGCAGATGTAGCCATTTTTGCTTTAAGACGTCCCTTCTCATCTTAGGCAACTACTGATTATTATGCTGAATCTGGGTAAAGCAACTTTTAACTGGCCAGAACCATATTTAAGGTTATATTCTCATGTGAAGGGTGTTCTGGTGGTGATATCATGCATAAGAATTCCTGAGGTTTAAAGTTATTTATTTAATCAATCTAGTTGCTGGAAAACTTAAAAGGAAAAGAAATCAAATTTTACATGCTTTGTTCCTGACTAACATATGACACCCTGTATGTCAAGGTGAGGGCATGCTAGTTATGCTCAATTTAGATTTCAGATGATTGTCTGTACTAGCTAGTTTCACCTCTGGCCATTTTGGAATATCTTTCAGGAGTAGAACATATGTCTTATGCTTTCATTTAAGTGCATGAGCCACGCAAAGTGTTTAGCATTTGATTAAGTATGGAACTCTTTGAAAACTTTCAGGAGGTCTTCATGAACAACCTCCCAATTTTTGTGAAATTTTTTTGATAATCACTGTAAATTTATCCAAACCCAGTGCCTTTTCTCCATTGCAATACGAGAATGTCCTTCTAATCTCCTCCTCCTCGAAAGGTATTTGCCATTTCAGCCATATCAGGATCAAGAAGTAAAAGTCATCCCCTCCAATTCTGATCTCACGACACATCTCTCCCTATATAAACCAGCATGAATTCAGATAGTGGCACACTCATGGCATCCAATTTTCAACAACCTCTGCCAAAGAGTTCCAACTTATTGAGGAAGTTATATCTTGTATGAGCATTGGACATCTTATGAAAAAATTTGGTGTTTCTGTCACCCTCATCAAGCCAAATCTCCCGAGACTTCTGTCTCAGGAGGTTTCTTCCATTTTTGAATAGGCGAGTTCTTTTTCCCATTCTATTCTCCTAAAGCTTTTCTCCAATAGAGTCACCTGGATCTCCTAATCGTCGAGCTTATCAACTTGTTGAATTGTCTCACTAATTTTATTTCCCAGGTTTCCTACCTTCTTGTGACTCCATTGTTTCAGAACGTATTTTAGCTTCTTGAGCATCGAAGCAAAATCAAAACTGGCATACCCTCCAAAAGAACTATTCTTCCATTAACTAATAACTGCCTCTTTAAAATCTTCTGTTTTGAGCCAATTATTCACACAACGCAAAGGAGTGGGGCCCATCTAATTCCCTCAACTCTAACAGAAAGGATGGTGGCATGAGGTCACACAAGGTAGCATTCAAAAAACAATTGCCAAATTGGTTGAGTTTATTGCGTGTTATTTCTCCTCGAGATGGTGACTATTAAAATCTTTGACGTGCATTGTAATCAAGCTGCACTTGTGTGATTAGAGTTCTCTGAACTTCCTTCTTGTAGACTCAGGTCCTGTGGTTTTTTGAATAAGTTACAAAGAAAGTGTATCTCTCAGGTTGGAGTCAGTTAAAGTAATGCTAATACTCTGGCACATTACATATGTTCTCTGATCTTTTAGTGGTATGTTCTTTCTCATTTATGTGATTAGGAGATGCAACCTTTAGCTTAACTCTACATTTACCTAACTGCAGGAGGAGCAGCAAATGAGTGAGAGTTTGCTGACTGGGAAAGGAATTTCATTCTACCGCCTGCTGGAGGCAGTGCCATTTCAGGGCAGTGGCGATAAGATCAAATTGCCTCCTTCCTGTTTCACTGAATTGTCTGATCAAGGTGCCTTTGATAAGGGGCCTATGTACTTTCGGTTGGCAGTGGTTCAACAGGGTAATCCTGTGGATATGAAAACTGACAATGAGGAGAATGGGGCCACCCATTGTGGTGTGTTAGAGTTTACTGCAGAGGAAGGTTCTGTTGGACTTCCACCTCATGTATGGAGTAACATTTTCCAGTCAGATTTGCCAGCGACTCCATTGGTTGAAGTCCGTTATGTCTGGCTCCCAAAAGGAACTTATGCAAAACTTCAGCCTGATGGGATGGGCTTCTCCGACTTGCCCAATCACAAGGCTATTCTTGAAACGAGCCTGCGGCAGCATGCCACTCTTTCTCAAAATGAGATTCTGACTGTAAATTACGGTGACTTTATATACAGGTTACGTGTACTTGATTTGAAACCTGCTTCAAGTGTGTCAGTTTTAGAAACTGACATTGAGGTTGATATAGTTGGCCCTGATTCTAATCTGGAGGGGACAGATCAGCGCAGGCTCATACCCCTGACACCAGGAAAGTCTGAGTCTGGAATGGTTGACGAAGGCAACTATATTTATTACAAGTTTTCCATTGAAAATGATGTCTGGGAGAAGATATCTTCTCAAAATGCCATGGTGGAGGTGAAGATAGAAGCAGAAACAGATGAGGGAGACACTGATCTTTACATATCCAGGCATCCCCTTATATTCCCGAACCGACATCAGCATGAATGGTCTTCACATGATGTGGGTTCAAAGACACTGATTCTTAGTTTCAAGGATAAGGGTCTTGGAGCAGGCACTTATAGCGTTGGTGT
The DNA here is from genome assembly GCA_014182365.1 of Eucalyptus tenuipes. Taxonomy (NCBI): domain Eukaryota; kingdom Viridiplantae; phylum Streptophyta; class Magnoliopsida; order Myrtales; family Myrtaceae; genus Eucalyptus; species Eucalyptus tenuipes. Next base: position 20,642,639 of record CM024537.1, read on the forward strand.
CTATGGCTTCAAGGGAACAAGTAAATTCCTGGTATCAGTTATTATTAATGATAATATCCAGAGGACAGTGGGTCAACAGGCTGGATCCTCATCTTCACCTGCAGAGATGGATACTGTGGAGTGTAGAAACTGCAAGCGTTTCATACCCAGTAGAACTGTAGCACTGCATGAAGCATATTGCAGCAGACATAACGTAGTTTGTCAGCATGTGGGTTGTGGAATAGTTCTAAGAGTTGAGGAGGCTAAGAACCATGTGCATTGTGACAAATGTGGACAAGCATTTCAGCAAGTAGAAATGGAGAAGCATATGAAAGTGTTCCATGAGCCAATCCAATGTCCTTGCGGAGTTATCCTGGAAAAGGTGCAAATGGTAAGCTATGTGTTCTTGTATTTCTGCTGTTTAAGATATAAACAGCTTTTCCTCCTGCTAAAAATTGCTAAAACATCTTTCACATTAATGTCTTAGATTATTTCCAAGGGCTCTTGCGATTTTTGCTTTCTTCAGTACGTTATCTTGAATCATTGACTGTCATGGATTGGTCAGTGTGTCTGGATGTCCAATGTGAATGCATGTCTCGAACATGTTGTCGAGATGTGCATATACTGAGTATACCCTAACGGTAGGTTTGGGCTGCACATTGTGGCAAATATGCAGTTAGATATTAGACATGACATTACATCTCTGGGATACCGAGCATTTTGAGGAGAGAAAAATTGAGGCTAGAATATGTCTACTTAATTATTGTACTTATGTTATTTCTTTGTTTGGCAGGTGGAGCACCAAGCTTCAGTTTGCCCCCTACGCTTGATTGCATGTCGTTTCTGTGGGGACATGGTCCATGCAGGAGACACTGCAGCGGACCTGAGAGACAAATTAAGAGGTCTGTGTGAGCATGAGAGCATCTGTGGATCAAGAACTGCCCCTTGTGATTCATGTGGCCGTTCCGTCATGTTGAAGGACATGGACATACACCAAGTAGCCGTTCACCAAAAGAACTAGATGAAGAACCTTCTCAATCTTATCCGATCACCCCACTGTATGAATCGATCTATCCGGGTGTATCAGCAGATCACTTTCCCAGAATTCCCATGGTTGAGATTGGTGTGAGACGGTGCCTCCAGTGTCGCTCTTTGTACTTGCATGTAGTATGCTGCTGCTCGGACATGCTTCTCTCAAGAATGCAGGGCCGTCTTCATCCTGATCATTGGTGTATGCATTCCATTTCTACGTGTCGAACGTCATTCGAGTTACTTTGGATCATTCTCCATTTAGCAGCAGGTTAAGAAGTGACTCTTCTGCCGGTGTATAGTGTGTTTCCCGGGTCATACGAGAAGGATTACTCGAAGAGATCTTATATATTGTATCCTCTTTCGATTTCTTATTGGTTTGGACCGACTGTTTGGAAGGCCTTAAGTCTAATTTTTATCTTCTTGTTTAGTCTGATCTTCAAATCTATGTGGTTTATAAGATCCACGTTATTTTAATTATTTTTAAAATAATATTTTCCGCATCATTTATTTTTAACAGATTGAATGAAACTTGAATCTTATAAACCTTTTTCCTAAAAACTAAAAAATTGAAAACGTATTTTAAAAGTTAAATTCACCAGAGAAGATTAAAGAAATTTGCCCCTCGCACATATTGTCACTGGAAATTTACTAGAATTTCGATCATTGTCATAGGAGATAAATTAATTAAATTTCCCCAACACGTACGCATAAAAATTAATGAATGAAAAATTTTAAGAAGAAATATTCAGACATGTCGATGATAATATAATTATTTATTAGTTAATTATTATAAATGATATTTATCATTATTTTTAGAAAAAAACCCTTTAAATTATTCATTTTTCGCTCGACAAAAGAAAAAGAATTTCCGGAGGTAAATAGTTCGTCGATTCGCACGATCAGACCGCGCGCAGTCGGCTAAGGCAAAGGAGATGCACACGTGTCGCCAATCCATTGATCACTCGACTGTAGCAACACGTACACCCGAGCACAGCAAATCGCTCTCCCTCGTCGTCCCCGCAGAATTCTTTTTTATTTTTTATTTTTTTGGGTCCCCGCAGAATTCAAACGCTACCGAACGGAGGGAAAAAGAGGGAAAAACCGAAACCGGATCTATCCGTTCTCTTCTCGCTCTCTCCTTTCCTCCGACGCTCCGTGCTTCCTCCTTCTCTCAACTGCAAGCTCCTCCCCAAATCTCGACGCTCCGGAACCCTAAGGTCCGCCCGCCTCCGCCGCCGCCGCAGGCTCCGCCGCGGGCTTCCATGGCCGAAATCCTCAGCCCTAGGCACCGGCCCATCGCCAACCGGATCCAGTCCCCGACGAGCCCCTTCTTCCTCGGCTCCAACGACGACGACCTCGAGCGGGCCCAGGCCCGCGCCGCCCGCGCCGCCGCCGTCCGCCGGAAGCTCGCCGCCGCCGCACCCGCCCGGCACGCCCCCCTGCGGGCGGCGACGCCGACCCCGGCCTCGGGAAGCAGCAGATTTTCGAGCTGTTCCACAATTGCATCAAGCTCGCGAGCGAGAATGTATGCTCGTTTTTTTTTTGGCTTCCTGTTTTGGCCTCGGTCGAGTGTGATTGGCCGTGCTCTCGATTCGTCTGGTTACTTTTGAGTGTTGTTGGTGCAGAAAATCAACCAGAAGAACACGTGGGAGCTGGGATTGATAGACCATCTCTATGAGATTATTAAGGTCGAGGAAGAAAATGACACGGAGACGAATTTTCAAAAGGTGAGCTCTTGTGCCCGTAGCTATAATGTCTATGGGTTAGTCGAGGAACAGTTCTCCATGGGCTCACATTTTGAACTTCATTTGTTGGGGGAAATGTGAAAGTTTTGAAAGCAGCTAATCGGTTTAAGGTAGTGTAACTGTCTAGATGCAGTAACAAGTTGCTGGTCAATTTCCATAAGCAACTCTTCTAGAAATTTAGAAGAAGGGTTTGAGTGGTCACTTGTTGCGAATCTTTACGGAAAAATTTTGATGCCCAAATCTCTATGTTGTACTTCTACTGCAAATCTTTCCATGGGAAATTTTGATGCCTAAATCTGTATGTTGTACCTTTGCATTTCTCTGTTCAGGCAAGTTGCACATTGGAAGCTGGAGTTAAGATATACTCCATGAGAGTTGATTCTGTGCATTCAGAGGCCTACAAAGTCCTTGGGGGAATGAACAGAGCAGGTCAAGACAACGAACAAGGTCAGTGGCATCGGTCCTGTTTGCCTATCAATAATAGATACAACATCTTCTGTTAACCTGCAAATGGATTTGTGTGGTAGGGTATAATTCTCTTACATAGAGATGATTCTGGTTCTAAATATACTATAGCTTTCTTGAATTTGCTTCATGTCAATAATCTGATGTAGCCGTGGTGTTTTCTTTATAAATCTGTTTCAGATGGTGTCGTAGAGGATCCTAATGGTGATGGTGGACAAGAAGAGTGTCATTCAAAGAAAGATACAGACAAGAAGGTTTTGGTTTTATATAATGAAAATGAAGAACCAATTTATTAGAATTCCAAGTAATCGAATTTCAATCTTTAAGCAAACAGAAGTCTTTGCCTGCAGATATCACCATTATCAACACTTGAACCATCCTTTGAGGCTCTCAATGTGAAGAAATTTGATGGTGACTGCTCATTCAGCCTCATCTTGTATTATTTTGAGATTTAGTGGTCAATTTTTCTAACAATTAGCTTGATTTCTTCCATTCTAGTTGCATTTTTGGTGGATCCTCTATACCATCAGACCTCAGCACAATTTGATGAAGGTGGAGCAAAGGGCTTGTTGTTGAATAATCTTGGAGTATATGGTGGGTGCCGGGTGCTATTTGACTCTTTGGAAGTACCTGGAAAGTGTGTGTCAGACATTCAAAATGATAAATTAGAGGCAGTCGATCTTTCATTCGCAAAAGGTTTGTTGCCTTTCTGTTGCTATCAATACAACAGATAGTATTTTGTGTCTACTTGCTATTGTACTTGAGGCTTTGTCAAAAATTACTGACATTTCACTGGCCTACTTAACAGAATATATTGAACAAATGGTACTGGACGTGCAAACGAAGGATGAAATTACACCAACCTTAAGGATTATAGTTGATCAATTTGATGAAGACAATAGAAGGCCAACGGATCCTGTCTTTCAGAAGCCAGACGAGCAAACTGATGCTACATGTAGCAGCAGCAATGTGTTTGATGCTCCTGACACATTTGAAAACTCTAGTACCTGGGACCAGGATGATGATTATGGTGATACGAGTGTGGTTGTGGAAGACTTAAATTGTGTGGATCCAACAGTTCCCATGCATACTGAGGTATATATTGCACATATTCTTATGGTTTCTGCAACCAAATAGAGATTATTATGATTTTCTATTTCTTAATAGTGGATTTGATGAAGTTGTTTCTCATTTACTTCTGGTAACTTTTGCAGGACAATGAATTATTTTCTTATCACGACCCTGATTCAGAAGAAAAGGTAGAGGAAGTCGAAAGCTATCTATTCCTTGGTTTGGGTTTTAACACACAGCACAATGCTTGGGCAGGTCCTGACCATTGGAAGTTCCGGAAACCTAAAGGTATGGTGAACGTGTAGTTGCAGAAGGCATGATCATTCCTGTCACTTTGTGGATAGATAATGTAGTTTGAACCTTGATGTAGGAAAGGAAGAGAAGCATGCTGTGGAAAATGGTTCACCAACTACTGCTAAAAAAACTAGATATAAGAAACAAGCAGAAGTTGACATCGATTTCACAAGCTTTCTGGACAAGGATATGCCAGATATATTTGCTCCTCCCAAGAATCCCAAGTCACTGGTGTTCCCTGCAAATAGAGCTCCATGTAACATCAGATTGCCAGAAGATTGCCATTACCAACCAGAGAGTCTTGTGAAATTATTTCTCCTCCCAGATGTAATGGTAAGCTTTTACAAGTGGTGGATATATGTTTTCTTCTTTAATCCTGCCAAACTATGCCAATGATATATGCTTCACTTTGCTGCAGTGCCTTGGCAGGAAACAGAAAAAATGGTCAGGTATAGCTATTTCCTATGAATGCATATTCAGGTATATTTGGCGATTTTGGTAATGTTGAAAAGTTTTCCTTCGATCTCAGATGAGCTGAGAGAATCTGATGGTTATGGACCCTCAACCTCTTGGGACCACGAGAGTGTATTTGACCCACAATACGATGATGGAGATATCCATAGTGATGTGGGAGATGTTGACACACTTGTTTCTCAGCCCCGCCAGGTCGTTTTTCAATTTGTCAATGTTTGTTGTGTTAGTTTACCTCTTTAGTCTGTTCATTAAGGTGCAGAGTGAGCTAGGTGCATCTTTTCATATTTACTTATCATTATAACGGCTTCCTTTTCAGGTAAATAAAATTGAAGTTAAGTATGACAAAACTTCTAAGCAAGTTGATGTCCAAGCACTGAAAGAGACTCTTTGGGACCATATTCTTAAACCTCCCGAAATGTCTATTCAGGTATGCTTAGCTTCTCCCCTTAAATGGCCAACTCTAATTCAAAGGTCTGCTAGTGCATCCTGTCCTAAAATCCAAGATGGCAGACCGTGTCATGCTCTCTTAAAAGTCATAGTCACTACCAGAAAAGCCAGTTGTTATTTCTAGCTGAACTATGGCTTACTGTCGATATAAGAATTTTATTTATTTAAGGATGCTGATGATAACTTTATGCTTGAACTTGATGTCCTTGGTGAGCACATTCTTGCACAGTCCTGTAATTAGTTCTTCAACTTGTCAAGTAAATTAAGTGGAAGCACTACTCATCATAATTTCCAGGACTGTAGTTTCCAAATCATCCATATGGGGAGCTTCTATGGATCCCTAAGCAACAGATCTATCATCGTCGCTCTATCATAATCACGTGTATTTTGTCGTAATACCTCTACAGAGTGTAGTAACACACAAATGCTTAAAGGATTTGCCACCAACGTGAGATAGACTCACATTTTCACTCTTAACGGCCAAGACATCCTAGAGGATTTTGATCCTTGAGGATTTGTAGAAACCCTCCATCCATACGTGAGTAGGTCTGAGCATTCTCAATTTCCGTCGTGAATGATTCTAGGAAGATTTGAATTAGGGTTTTGCATGCATAGGCAGGGACAAGTACAATGTCCAAAACTGCACTCAAGGCCTTTGGACTACCCATTTCTCCCGATTTCCTTTAATGACTCACGCAATAGTCCTGTACTTGTCAATTGTCTTGTGGTGTATTCATTATTTTGGATATTGAAATATTATTCATTTCTTTAAAAAAAAAAAAAGGTGATATAATCGATTTGCTTTGATTAGAAGGATCCAGAAGAAGCCGTATCTTTCAAGCAGATCTTGGCCGGTTTTCCAGCCGACTGTAGAGCTGCTGCGAGCATCCGCGAGATCTCCCCTCATTTATGCTTCATATGCTTGTTGCACTTGGCAAATGAACACGGGTTGAGCATCCAAGGCTCTATCAACATGGACGACCTCAGCATTCGTGTTCCTGTTCATGACGTGCGTAGAGAAGATGGTGCCTAGAGACTTATCGTGCCATGTGCAGATATGTCCTCGTAATATAAATTTAGAGGTCTAGTTGTGTTTATCTTGTTGTTGTGGCTATGTTTCGCTCCCGGCCCCTGGGGGTCAACGAAATCACTGTAGATCTTTTTTCCAGTCGTAAAGATCATTGTAACAATGGAGGGTTTTCTCCCCTCACGGCGACTGACATGTCAGAATGTAACTTCTCAAATCATTTCTGTACTTCAAACTCACAATTCTGTTCCAATCACAGTGGCACGTGCACTAATTGCCATTCACTATTCGTTGGATAGAACTGAGTGGTGCTTTTGTCGACGGTGGTAATCTAACACTCATGCTCACAGGTGCAGCCACCGGGGCATGCAATCGAAGACTTTCTGATTTAGCCGTGATATTAAGTGAAGGCTTCTGTGTTACATTCCAGATGCACCCTTCCAAACTATTGGAGCAGAAATCTCCGTAAAAGCACCGTCGAATTGATATTGTCGCCAACTCACCATTGACCATGGTGTTGGTCCTGTCTTACTGTATCCTGAGACTGATAACGTGCGGAGATTCTGAGCCTAACATATGAGAGGAAATTGCGTGCACAAAGTCCTAGACTCTAGCCAGATCAATACAGAGGAGACCACGTTATGAGAGAATATCATCAACTACTAGCCACAAAAGATTACTACTCATGGAACCATGTTCCTTGCACGTGTTTTCTTGAAGTGTCTCCATCATTGTGGAAGATATATTACCGGACATACGCCATTGAGTCGTAATAGAAACAGAACCCCTGCATAATAATTTATTATCCTGTCTGTCAATGACAGAAAATATTCAGAAAAGGACATACAGAAAATTTGATGCAATAAAATACAGCAATCAGCCATAGTTTTCCAAATTGATTCAGGACTTCATGGTCCCCCTAATTCCATCCGTATCCCTACATAACATATCCTAATTACTTATCCCAGCAAAATGGACTTTCATTGTTCACTCTCAAGATCGACAGGGTTCACACAGTAACCTAATGGCCTAAGGTAGTTAAGGGTCTTTTATCTTACGGGAACCGGGGTCATCTGATCTGCTTTGCTTTCTCAGATAGCTCCATAATGCAATGAACTTCTCACTCGATAGAAAATGGCGACAGATATTGACAGTGGCCAGAGATTGAGATCAGATTGAACCAAACGCCAATCCTGGAAACGAAGAGCACAATTTCCTCTGGTGCCTTTTCAACCGAACATGAGCATTTTGCAACTCCTGATATTCTAAGCCGACTGGACATTTCCCTGAGACTGGGAACGAGTTTTGGCGATTCCTTCCCTCCATCCTCTTTGACGAGCCCTCATTTCCCACATAGCTGTCAATTTCTTTTGCATTACCAGTACTGCTTCAGCCTTTTCCCTTGCTTCTTCACATGTTTCCATTCCTGAATTGCATTTGTCTGCCTCTTTTTGATACTGTGATGTCAACTTCTTGGCTTCGAGCAGAGCCATGTTGGCATGTTGTTGACTTTCCAAAGCTTCAGTTTCACGCAGCTTCAGTTCCTCTGAAAGAAGTTCCGCAAAATTCTTTTCTGTATCCTCACCGACCTCCGGATCACGTTTTGCACAATCTGTGAGGTACATAATAGTTAAAGACAAGTATGTCATTCTGAGAAGCAACTATTCCAAGGTTAACGATGCCAAGAGAAAAAGGGTAAGAACTAAAAGGCACCCAAAGGAAAATACTATCTGGTTATGCCATTGGGTTCCCTAAAATTACAGGTCTCATTCTTGAAAATACAGATCCTGTATAGTAAAAATGTATTTGCATATACACAACACCACATCATTCAAACCCTTGTGCTGGATCAAGTGAAAAAAATATGAAATTGAAATTTCGTTATGAATGGACCTGGGTAAGCAGGAACCAATAATTTAACTAGACTGAACTAGTGACATTCATACTCCATTGGAACTACTACGATTTTCTCCATTTCCAAGCTTCCTACATCTGTCTTTTTAGGAGAGTGACCATTTCCAAGCTTCCTACATCAGCTGATGGAGTTCTCAATAGCAATGTTCATTTAGGAGGAAGGGCTCGAGAGGAACAAAAATGGGAGGAAAATAAGATTGATTGACGGAGGTGGAAAATAACTACAAAATTCCTTTTCTATAAGGAAAATAGCAACAATATTCATGACCATTTCCTTTTCTTTTTTTCTTTTTTTAATAAGGACCCAATTAAAGTGGGCAAATAACTACAAAATTCTTATGCTAGTCTCCTCACCAACAATTGAAAAGGAAAAACTATACGTAGCTTTCTAGAGATAAAATGCCAATGTCATTCTGGTAGTCTACATTTTAGAATAATCTCTTAACATTCTCAGCATTTTCAGTCTCCTCACTTTGTTCACATAAAGAAAACGGATGAAGAATTCTGTTTCTCCCATAATCATTCTCTTGACATCTCCCCAAACTTTTTCTTTCCAAACAAGCCCATAGTGCTTTCTTCAATGAACATAGAACATTTGCATTCTCACTTCTCATTCCATTCTACTTATGACAAAATTTCTCATTTTGAACTCCATGTCAATGAAGAGTTGACGTCGAATTGTCCACATTGGACGGATGCACTAAACCTGAACTTATGTAGTGGCCACTGAAAGGATTACATTAGATACCGTTGCAAACAGAGAATGCAATGAAGTGGATAAGTAGACTTAACAGAGACAATTTGACCATTGCCTGCCAATTGTCAACTAGCTCCATGTACATGAGAGAGACATGCCAAAACTTTATGAAAAAATTTCACATTCTTGGATCATTATACAGTTCTATAACAAAGAAGAGACTAACCTGCAAAGGAACCATTGCTGAGTCCTGCAGCCAAACGGGAAAATAGGAAAAGTAAAAGTTAGCCATCAATTAACTGTTCAAAAGTAGAGTCAGAGGATAAATCAACAGATGCACCAGTGAAGAACCAAAAATTTAAGGTACCAGGGAACAGAAACTTAATAAAAGCAGGCCAGATATATCAAAAGTATCAGCAAAATATGACAGTTTCACATTTACAAGAAGAGCCAAAAACATTATGCCTACAAGAAATTGTCCAGTCCCAGATAGTCCAAGGGTCGACAGAATAAGGAATTTCAAACAAGGCTTTATCCAGTGGGACAAGAATGGTCCCTCAATGGTAGCATGCATCATACATTGGATGTCAAGAAGCAGACAATTGATTTGCTACCCATAAGCCAAGCTAGCTTCATCATCAATTGTTTAAGTTTTCAATGCTCAAGTCCACTCTCAGAGTTTTCAGGATACCTAATGGAAGTGACAATGGTGAAACAAATAAATAACACTCAGCTACTACTATGAATTTTGAGAATATAGTGTTGCTCAAAAACAAAATAAGTGCTATCAAATTCTTGAGGATATTTGCATTTAATGCCCTCAAAATATGCAGCCTAGATGCTAGGTTATTACTATCATGGAAGCCAAAGATCCGATAAAGATCCTACTTTGATGAATTCTAGATTCTTTTCAAAGGAGTATCAGACTCTGCATATGTCCTGCCAAATACCATAGTTCTCATTATGATGCACTAACTAAACATGAAACAGGCAAGTAGCAGTTGCATTTATGCCACGAAGGTTATTTTTCAATAAGCATAGGTCACCAAATTCAGAGAGCCATTGCTCATAATCAGAAATTCTAGCATTAATAATCATCAAGCACAACACGACATGATCAAGACTATGCCAGAGCATAGTAGACATTCCATATGAGGGTGAATTCAATAAGAAAAGCAGGACAGAAAAGAAATCTAATGCAGTTCCAAAGCTCAAATGCAACTTCAAACCAACCCAAAAAAAGAAGTAATTCAGCAGAAAGTAAGGAGTTAAAGGATATAGTTCACGAAAGGCCGTAGATTTAGAATAGAACCATGATGAGTTCATTAATTTAAGGCACAAAATGATATTTTTCAGAGGGAAGCAAAACACATAACTGTCCTTTTACGGCAGACTCAACAAGCTATCCAGCAGCTATTACTATAAAATCTGGTTTCGACAGATTCGATAAACTATTCAATTATTGATTAACCTGTTCGAAACAAAGCGGGTAAGAACTCATTCCAAATTTGCACACAACAATCGCTGTTTCTAAATGCGGACGCACTTCCACTAGCATCAGCAGAAGAAAAGAGAGAGAAACGACTTCGTAAGATCGACAACATGAAAACCAGAACAAACACGAACAGATCCGAACAGATCCATCAAACCAGAACGGATCCAAGAAGACAACTGGTCACCAGATCCATCGGCGCCGCCGAGCATTACCTTCGGGAATAGAGAGGAGAGGCTGAGAGGAGCAGTCGCAGTCGCAGGCGGGACAGGCGGCGGCGGAGGAGGAGGAGGAGGAGGAGGAGGAGCTGACGGCGGCCAGTCCCTCCACGAAATGCCAGTACAGAGGCGGGCCTAGAATGTAACCAGCGATGCACAGGGCCATGATCCCCAGCCCCAGCTTCAGCAGCGCCGGCGAGCAGGCGCGTCGTCTGGTTCAGCGCCATCGGGGCTCGAGGGGGCTCGAGGGGCCGGGAGGAGCGGGAGCGGCGGCGGCGGCGCTTCGTCCGCCGGCGACGGCGGAGGAGGCGGCGGAGGGACTAACGCGAGGCCGCGAGCCGGAGCAGCAGGAGACGCGACTGGAGATCCGCGGAGGAGACGAGATCGAGCCTTTCTCCGTTCACAGCGACGACGGCGACGACGGCGACGACGAAATTGATCTCATCGCGGTCGCTTTATATATGACTTCGCACCTAAATCTGACCACCGTCTCCTCCGACATCTTTACTGATTCACTCCCCACGTTTGTTTCCAGTTTCGGGTGAAAATTGTACGGCCCGACCACAGCTGCAAAGGCGAAAATTACACCGCGTCGGATGGGGCAGCCTGTTTTGCGGCAATTTTAATTGGAGGAAAAGTCAAATTGCAAAGCGACATGACTTTTTTTTTTTTTTTTTTTTTTTAAAGCCAAGTATTAAAGCAAGTCCTGAAAAGATCTCATTTGAGTCTTAATCCGAACCGTGGGATGCCTAGATGCAAAACAAACAAAAAAAAAAGTGCTGAGCATGCAAGGGCCGACAAATTAAAATAAAGTACGCGTCGTCGCAGCCCACTAAGTTAATATACGGACGGAGGAGGCTCTTGTAGAGAGGAAACTCCTTTGCCTAAATAAGAGTACTCATGGACGGTGAGGTTATTTTGCAATTGCGAAAATTACACTGAGACGGATGGATATTGGGTAGCCTATTCGGCATAATTTTAAATGGAGGGAGGATCAAATTGCAAAGCGGCTTAAATTTTTCTTTTCCAAGCCGAGTGTTGCTTTGAATTATCCCGCTTCTCGATTTGATCTTTACTGTGGACGGACCAAAAGTACGTTTGTGGTAGACTAGCAAGTCAAAAAAAAAAAAAAAAAAAAAAATGCCGAACTTCAGGCCCCACTGCGTAAATCCAGAATTTTGCGGGCACCGACACGCAAACCCTCTTAATTCCTGCAGTTTCATCTTTCGTCCTCCGTTCCCATCCTCTTCTTTTCCATCACTGCTTTGCCCAAGGGTCGGTCGGAGAACCGTATCAAAAGGAGCTCCCAAGGCCCGAGCCGGCCGAGCCCCCGACGACATGTCCAAGGAAGCGAGGCCGCAAGCGGCGGAGTAGCACTATGTCGATGGATCATGGAAGGTAGCCGGTTCACACATTGGGGCACATGATAATTATTACTGCCTCGAAGGAACTCTCAAGTACAAGTACGGTTACGCAAACTCGAAACTGTCTTACAACAACAGATCAGATGCCAGGCAAGAAAGTATGCCAATGTCACTGGCCAAGGGTTTATGGAGCCAAAGGAAAACTTAAACCAACCAACTGTCCAGCCTGTCTCTTCTAAGCTCAAGGACCCTGCTTTTATATTGCCGACTTCTATAGGCGAAACCTCGAGGATGCACGAACGGAAATTTCACCCTGCAAACTCCACTTGCTCAGCTGGTGGCGCATAATCACTCAGTTCACCCACGTTCCAGGCGGTTTACCTATTAGCCCAAATCGCGGAACTCGCGGTTCCACATGGCGATGTCCACGTCCGCCACCGGTGAGATTGGCAGCTGCCTCTCTTAATATTTCCCTGGCTATTGGTTCTGCCTGCAAAGGGGAAACAGCATGAAAAAAGTCATTGGTTTTTAGTGCACGGAAATAACCCAAGTACTTGTCTGGCAAAGTCACGGAAGTGTTCCTTCTTTGATGGTTATCTATGTACGTTTCCGAGTAATGAATGGATTGTGAATGGGGTTCAGTATCAACAAACTCGCCTACCACAATTCTCGTTAGGTTGAAACTCTTTCAAGACATATAATCAGAGCTGAAAACCAGATCACTAGTATGATGGTTCGGCTTTGTTCTTCAATATTTGGTTACATGAGCTATTTAAGCCATCCTTGTCTTATTAAGTTCCTCAAAACCCAGCTAGAAGACAGCTTACTTGAATAAGGTTGGATATATAGGGATCTCCTAGTCTCATGGGAAGACAATCGTGTAGAACCTCCAGTGCCCTGAGATGATATGGAGGAAGAAAGATTTTAAGGATGCTCCGGCAGCACGTGGTCATCAAGGTGTACATCAAGAAACATCATCTAAACTACAGTTGAAGAAACTATGAGCAATGTTACACAAACCTTGGGTGCTTCGAGAGGCACAAGAAACAACCGGCAATGCGTCTTAGCAGCTGTCTAGAAAGCACAATACTACGCTCTTCAACTGTGAACGTCAGAGCACGGGCTATCATTATGAATTGGTAAATAGGCCTACAACAGCACTTCATCCCCAATTCATTCATCAAGAGCCTTTGGAGAATGAGAGCAGCGACCTGGTTGTCAAATTATGTTCCATGTCATTTGAGAGAAGCACAACCCTGGAGTATTGATATCCATACTCTAGAAAAGCAGAAGTTGTGACGTAGAGAAGTTCTTCACTGATCGAATGTCGTTGTTGAACATGTTTAAGGCCTTAGGGTTACATGGGACACGGTAAAATTGTAAGAAATCAGTCTCTGTTTTCCTTATTAGCTTGTGGAAGTTGGTGTATAAACAAACTGACACTGATCGAATGTCATTCTTAAACATGTTTAAGGCCATAGGGTTACACGGGACATGGTAAAATTGATCAGACATCAGACAGTCTTTATGTTTTCCTTATCAACTTGTGGAAGTCGACATAAAAACAAACTAAATGACAAAGTTAGTGGAAAAGTCCGAGCTCTGACCTCCTTTGCAGATATGGGGCTCGCCAGGATGGCACGAAGACAGTACAGCACCATGCGAGCTTCGGCAAGCGCCAGCACAGTCTCTTCATCCCCCTCCTGCTAAGTGAAGGGAAAGAAAAATTGATGGGGGAGAGAAATCATAACTCTCTATTGGCTATAGTGGAAGGAGACTAGATTCTGTGGATGTAACTTACTGAGACAATTAGATGCGACAATAATATAGGAACGTCCTGCACAGAGAAGACGGGAGTACCTCTAACAACTTACTGATGACCTCCAAGCTTCGCAGCCTCAGTCTATCATGAGGCTCATCCCTGCGTGTGGTTCTTAATATAGCATACAGATACTCTTGGATTTTAGCTGCAGTGAACGGCGAGTGACATAAGATTCTCAGAGCTGTGGAATCATCTCATCCAAGTTGTTAATATTGACTAAATGCATCCTCGATTGCATATGCAGCAGGCCAGATAAAATGCTACATAGATTGACTTCAACAGTGAGGTCTCGTACAAGAAATGCGGAAGCATGTTGATGGTGGAACCAAGCTCAAACAACTTAGAGCAGTATCAACTGTCAAGTGTCAAAGTCTTGACTCACAAAAGCAACCACTTTCACGAGGAAACACCACAAGTACGCATGAAATTCAATAAGTACGTGTATTGATGAACTGGATTACTAAAGGAAATGGAGGGAAAAATGCGCCTTAAGCATTTAGGATGGCCCGAAGCAAATGCAATACCTTAGCTATCTCTGTACGCATGGATTTCAGAATCAAATCACCTTTAATAGCAGACACCAGAAGTTAGGCAATGCACGTGGCAGAAGTTTTCGACTTACCATTGACAAGCAACCTTTTGGCATCACGATGAGAAGCTGCGCACTGTACAAGGAAAAATAAAAGAGAAATCAAAACATGCATTCATTGGGGCGAGATGCGTAACACATGCAACTCCGCCAATCATTTCAATAAGCAAAGGTTCAGATCTCTGATAAGTGAAAACAGATATGAGGAAGCAATGAGAACCATGATGATAATAATAACCTTTATAAGGATGAGAGCATTGGAAGCTCGCTCCGCGGCCGCCATGGTGACAGACTGCACTTTCAGCATGGGATATGCAGAAGAGACTTCCTGCGGAAGTGATGGAAAGTTAGAGGGTAGGAAGGAGAAGATAGTTACTGTCAAGTACGAACTACTCGATCCTTGTGTACATGATGACCCAGAGAAGAGAAGCATGAGCATCAACGTACCTGAATAAGCACAAACACGGTATTGCAGGTGTTCCAAAGCATCGGCCCCAATTTCGGGTGATATTCTTGGTGCTGCCGAGCAGACAAAGAGTAATGCTAGATATATCAAGATAGCGTTGAAATCTATTCTACAAAGTGCAGCTTTTGTGTGTGATCTTGGCCCGTTGAGTGGGTCATCACTTCAGTTGCTAATGCAACCATCCATACAAACATAAGCTCGCAGTCTAAGCTCGACCTAACCTTTCTTTTTTCAGATTTTATTTTCGACATTAAGTGAACTGCCGAAGTGATAGAACACCGAATGAAGTCAATTGGACTTTCCTAGCTGGTATTAAAAACTGAGAGACTTCAGTTAAATGCAACAAAAAGATAATAATAAGAAGAAGAAAGAGAAAGAAACATTGGATTCGCCCTGCTCCACCGTATACAAAACCCACCCCATTTTCATTGTTTAACTACTGAATAATTCTTGGGCCAAAATAATAATAAAAAAATGTGCCAAATAATTCGCGTGCCAAATAATTCGCATGCCAAATTGGGCCAACTGTCAACAAATAAATGACAGTGACATTGTATAATATGTCTAGGATAAAGAAAAGAACATAAGACAATAGGAAAAATTAGGAGTGACCATATATAGATCCATGATAAAGGTTTGGTCTTTTTATCCTCGTAATGATCACAATTATTTGATTCTTCCGTGCACAAATACACGCCAGCGCGTGTAGTAATGTGATAAAAAGCAGAACCCACCCAGTTTAACTTGAATGTCTAAGAGCAAGATAAATGACGTGTCAATATCTATCTCTTAATATGTGAGATATGGTGAATGCCAAATTTTTTTTCACATTTGATCGAAAAAAAAGAGTATGAATTTTAAAATAGGACAGTGACTGGGAGAAAAATAGGGAAATATGGCTCCATTTATTTTCCATAAAATAAATGATTTGAAAAATATTTTACAAAAAAATGATTGTTAATGTTGCTTCAAATTATTAACTAATGAATAATATTTTTATGATAGACAAAAATTTATATCTAAACAATTTTGTGGAGAATAAAAATATTTTTCATTTATTCATTTTTGAAATGATTTAAACCATCATTTTTTTGAAAATATTTTCCAAATCATTTATTCATTCATATCGGCAAAATTTGTTATGAAATAGATGATCAAAAGAAAAAAAATTGCAACCGCCGTCCATCAAAACTCAAACGGATATGCAATGCATGAAGGTGATGATCAAGATGATATTCCACTCCAGACGATCAAAAGCAAAACAGAAAATAAAAATTTGAACGCTTACGGTCGTCGTGTCCACTTCAATAACGCGACAAAAGACAAGCACGGACAGGAAAATACAAGTCAACCTCAAAACCGTCGTCAAAGAGAAGGGCGAATTCTGTACCGCGACAAGGAAACGAAGAGCGTCTCGTCGCGTTTCCCTCCGGTGAAGGGCGAGAACCTGAAGTTCCATTCGGAATCTCATGCCCTGGCCTTCTGCAAAGAAGGCTGCCGCCCTCGACAAGCACGAGCCAGTCAGGTTCGAGGACTCGCCGAAGAACCACTTGCCAAAGTCTTCCATCTCGCTTCCACCCTCGATAGAGTCTGCACCAAGCGATGGCAAACAGCGTTAACAGCGTAGATGACGAAGCTAAGCAGGAAGGATGCTTTGCGCGATAATGCTTGTACGATGATACGACTGAGAATCTTAATGATGAGAAGAGAAGGGCTTTGAATTCTCTCTACAGAGGTTTAGGAGGCACTAACTTGGGTTTTCCTTTCAGCAACGAAGCGCAGCGAGACCCTCACTGCAACGAGAGACTGTATTTAACCTAATTTCACGAGAAAACTCGCTCGGAATTCAAGTTCTTCACGATTCTGGATCTAGTGAAAAATTTATGCAGCACTTACTGCTCTATAAAACCAGGGGCACAAGCGGAAAGGCCGCGCTGAAAGAGCAAAAAAAAATCCAACCAAGCAGCCGCGTGATCTCACTCGATTCACATCGCGTTCTTTGAATGCCGTCCAATCTTACGGTGAAGGTGAAATGGAAATGCTTCCGTCACGAAATCAACGGCGAGGGGCTGCTGATTGCACGTAGGCATGCAGAAATGGAAAGATACCGCACGCATGGCTAGAGAATTTGCAGCATAATAATTGTACAGTGACACCAGATGAGCAAAAGTGGTATTTGCTTAATCGCAGAACCAAACAGTGGACATTATGCACGTTAGGATTTGCCAACATACATGCGACTGTGGCGTTGCAATGCGGGTGTGCATGGTTTATCCTGACAAAAATGAAGACAATCCTTTGGCAGGCGACGGTGTGAAGAAAAACGATCACGTTTTGTCCAAATGAGCAGGATCTCGAGCGGCAACGAGACTTCTTCGTAGTCCTGAAATACACCATTTGCAGTATTAAAAAAAAAACATACATGTCAGCATCGGATCTCATCCTTACACCGTACGACATATATCTTTCTTTTTCCCATTGGACAAGGTTCTAATATCGTTTAAACCGTATGTATGTATGTATGTCATTAATGCAGTACAGATTATCTGCTAAAGAACATGGCATTTGGTAACCCTTTGCTAGAAAAAGCACCATTCTAGTTAGCTACTTCATGGTTTTCCATATATGCAACACTGACCAAAACTAGGCAAATGGAGTACTTGTTTTGAATAGTCGTCATATATGAGCAACTTCTCTTATAAAGGAAGCTGATGTTCTTGACTAAAACTGAACTTCCTTTTGCGTATTTTTCCATATGAGAGTACTTACTCTCGACGGAAGCAATCAATTTCATGCCAAAACAAATTTGGTCCACTTTAACTAGTTCACAAGATTTTTCTTGATTTATTGATTTATTAAGAAATAAGGATACTATTTCCTCAAATGTTGCCTTGTATAATAATACCTTTTCTAGACATTTCTGTTCATTTTTCCATAAAAGGATTAGCATTTTAAAGAAAGAGAATCTGGTTGCTCTGTTTGATCCAATTATCCACATAGTTGATTTTTGGGGCAAATTCCAAATCCACCTTTTTGTTTTCAAGGAATGGGAATATCTGGTTAGACTTGACTGACTCAGATAGCTAGGGAAATAAAGGGAAGCTCATTTATTGGACAAATATCAATTTAGTAATAAACTTTTCAATTATGCCAATATAGTCCTAAAACATTGTGCAAAACTCCAATATAATCTTTCCGGCCAATTGTCTCCGAAAATCATTGTCGTGGCAATCCAAAAAATTTTAAGATCAATATGCCACATAAAACAAATGATGATGACTGGACATCTCATTAGCAATTTTTAGTTACAATTGGCCAAAACGACTACATTGGAATTTACACGCAAATGTTTAGGATTACACTGACAAAATAAAAATGTTTATGACTAAATTGACATCCATACAAAAGGTTTAGGATTGATTTGGTGATTATCCCTTAATTTATATGGCATTTTGTTTGGTTGAAGAGCAAGTATAGCATTTATATCCATTCCTCTTCAAAGGGCAGGTGAGGGAGATTTCTTACTCGAAATTGTGGATATCCTAATAAATTCGTCCGGGTAAAAAAATACCATTTTCTCTAAGTAGCAATCCGTCCCACTACTGACCAGGGGACAATCATCGGTTACCTCTCTTTTCACGAATATGTCAACCTTGCCCAAAAACAGTGAGCAAAAAGAAAAGAAAACTTACCTAAAAAACACATGTATTACAGTTGACATAAGTTGAAAATCGTTTGAAAAAGGATAATCCCATAATTTTATCCTCTACTTTATGTCAATTGTGCTTGGCTCTGACTAGTTTTGCATGCCATCGTTTGCAGCTCGGACTGAGGCCTTGGGTTTGAAGGAAACTTTAAACGATTATAATCATTTAAAGCACGCATTACGACCGAGAAGCAAATAAGGCAGTGGACTAAGTTGTCAAAGCCCAACTAAGAAAAGCCATCTTCTAACTGGACCTTTTATCTCCCTCAAGCCCTTTGAGCTCAGATTTGTTCAAATTCTACATCTATCTATACTCATCTTATCTTTAGTGAATGAGAACTATATTTTCTTTTCCGAGTTGTGAAATAGGATCCTTTTGAAATATTAGCATACTCCAAAAAGAGGAAGCATATAAACTGTTTAAGAAATCAAGATTAAATTTCAAATTAATTAGAGGACGGTCAGACTTTTCGTGAATTGCCACGTAGATAATTGACTAGAAGGATTGTATTGGAATTTAATATAAATATTTATGATATATTAGTTAAATTGAAAATTTTAAAACTAAATTGAAAATCGTATAATAAATTTAGAATTAAATTAATAATTATATAATAAATTTAGAAGTGGTGAGTTGCTTATCCGAGAAGTAATATGAAAACGAGTCTTTCGTCCTCACGCAACTGTCAAATCCTATTCGAAGTCAAACTCCTCCCCATTCGATGTTTCGGAAATTCGGAGGACAAAACTTTGGAATCTCGCGCACCCACGAATCATCATCGGCGACGAAACCGAAAGGTATTGACTTAAAATACACCATAAGAAAAGGAAGAGAAGGAGGCGAGTGTATTCAACTAATCGAAAGCAGATTCCTCGGGGATCTTTTCATCTCGTCCGTTCATCGTGCCTCGCCTCGACGTCAATCCGACGGCCCACTTTCCCAATCTCTCTCCAATTTTTTTTTTTTTTCTTTTAATGGAAGATATTTCTTATGCTGTTTGCAGGTGGGGACTGGTAGTTGAGAGGTGCGCCACCTGGGGTAATCCACTACCCCGGTTTCTTACACATGGGCGCGACGGTCTGACCAGCATGCAGCCACTGGCGTTCCGACACGTCAGTGCGCGCGAGGTCGCTTCTCTGGCCGGGCAGGCCGTCGGATGCAGCATCGACGGCTGATGAGCCGCGAGGTGCATGGTAAGAGTTTACGCCATCGCCTCGGGTCTCGGGCCCTCCCCATCCTCTTCCGTCGCTTCTTCTGGCTTTCTATATATTTTCTTCTCTGGTCCATCCAAAGCTGCTTTCTTCGGCCGGTGACTCGAATCAATTCTCAGGTACGACGCAACCTCTCTCTCTCTACGGGTCTGCATGTGCTACTTGCGTGAATTTGGTTCGGAGGATCGGGTTATGGTGGAGTAGTAGTTCTGCGAAGCGAATTCCTTGCTCCGTTGTGATATGTCTCTTCAGTGTTCGAGGGATTTTCGGCTCTGAATTTTGTCCTTTCCTTCTTTGAGGTTGAAATTAAGCCGAGTTTGTACTTAAATACTTGCTTTTGTCGAACCGATCGGAGCGAAAACAGCGAATTAGACGCCCGAGTTTTCCGAAGCTGCGGAAACCACCTGGTCCGGAGCGGAAATTCTTGATTTATTCTATTTGATTTTTGCATGTAGCGATGAATTTTGGATTGCGAGGGTTCTGGTGGTGAGGCTGATATGCTGTAACCCGTTGGTCTCGAAAGCGTATCGGTTGTAGCGTAACTGAGAGACTGAAGTCGATTCTGAAACTTAGGTTTTGTGTTTGTGGTTGCCCAGCGAAAGTATATACTACTTCGGAAGTCAAGCGACTAATAAAGTCTTAAGCTTTGTGCATCACGAGTTGATCAGACCGAAACGAACGTGTTTTCTTTTTCATGTTGTGTTTCAAACGGACATGATCGTTTTGAGCTTACATGCTTCCGTTGGTAATTGATTTTCGTGTTGTGGGGTCGTGGAATTTCGCAGTTTGACTATGGCTGCCAAATCTGGAGCTGCTCTGGTTGCTGTCTTCCTTTTGTTGCTACTATTGCCCGCTGTGTTTTCTTCGTCCAACAATGGGCTGATCAGGGTTGGACTGAAGAAGAGGAACCTGGACCAACTCAACCGCGTCGCGGCACAGAGATATTCCAAGGAAAGAGGGACTCTGGGGGGTCTTGAGAGGAAGTACAAGTTCCACGGTTATAATGGCGAGGATGACGACACTGATATCGTATCACTGAAGAATTACATGGATGCTCAGTACTTTGGCGAGATTGGGATTGGAACCCCATCCCAAAAGTTCACTGTGGTATTTGACACAGGGAGCTCTAATCTTTGGGTGCCCTCTTCAAAGTGTTACTTCTCGGTTAGTCTCCTAGTTTTACATCATCTGTCTGGAGAGAGCTTCAGTGGGCTATAGGTTTTGTTTGAGTTTGTTACTAATCCGTCTTGTACTGTCTATTTGAAAACTTATATTGCAGATTGCATGCTATTTGCATTCTAGATACAAGTCAAGTGAATCAAGTTCCTACAAGAAGAACGGTATTTGTTCTCATCCCTAAAATCCGTTTGCTTTGTCTAGAGTGCTAATTTGGCTGTTTTTACTGAAATTCATCGACTTGAAAGTAATGTTATTTGTGGCCTCTTAATCTCTCTCTTCTTATATAGACGTAGTTCTTAAAGTTCTAAATGAGCACTTCCTATCATTTCATATATAGGCAGTTCATATAGCCTGCAGAATGAGGATATTTTTTTTAATATTGCAGGGAAATCTGCTGATATCCATTATGGATCTGGGGCGATTGCGGGATTCTTTAGCCAGGATAATGTGAAAGTTGGCGATCTTGTCATCAAGAAGCAGGTATTAGTCTCCGCATATTTTTGTCTTAAATGTAATGTCAAATAGATTGTACTCTGATGCTTTTTCTACTACCACCTTATAGGAATTTATTGAGGCAACCAAAGAGCCCGGCATCACATTTGTGGCTGCAAAGTTTGATGGCATACTGGGTCTTGGCTTTCAAGAGATATCAGTTGGGAATGCAGTTCCAGTCTGGTAAGTCAGCACTTTACAACATTGGGGAAATACACTCGCAAGCTTATTTTAAATCACAGTATTGTATGTAATTTCCTAAGCTTTTGGAGGGAGTATAACACTTACAAGTTATAAGCTTATCTTACATCAGATTTTTATTCTTGATGTCTTTAAATATTCTAACACTTGTGATGCTAAGCTTTCAGAGAGGTTAATAAATTCCACCTTTTCCATCTCTTTCTATCTCTCAGTGCAATATGCTGGATTAAATATATTGTTTTGGGTCAAATTTGCAGGTATAACATGGTCAATCAGGGTCTTGTTCCGGAGCCTGTTTTCTCATTTTGGTTAAACCGAAACACTAAAGGGGATGAAGGTGGCGAGCTTGTGTTTGGTGGGGTTGATTCTAGTCACTACAAGGGCGAGCATACATATGTTCCCGTGACACAGAAAGGCTACTGGCAGGTAGATATTTAGAAGTCCAACTAATCCTTGTGACAGTTTGCACCGCTTTCTTCTATTGCTTTCTTATAAAGTGCTACATTTAAATTCATTCATGTTTACTTTCTCTTGGCAGTTTGACATGGGGGATGTGCTGGTTGACGGTGAAACGACTGGTATTTCCTAGTTGTTTTGCCCACATCTCCTTTATATTACTTTCTTGTTCTCCTCCTTTTAGGGTATTGAGATTGGGGTACTTCCTTTTCAGGATTTTGTGGCAGTGGTTGTTCAGCAATTGCTGATTCAGGAACATCCTTGTTGGCAGGCCCTACGGTATGTAGTTCTAACAGCAGAACTTCATATTCCCTTTCACTCCTAATACCCTTATTGAAATGTTAAGCATCTGAAGAGCAGGTAATCATGGTGAATGAAACTGTGTTTCTTGTGGATTTTCTGCAATATTTTCATTTTTCAGTTGGTTTTGTTCATTTGAGAAAAGAAATGGTTATAACCTAAGACTGTCAATAAAAAAATTTCATCACCCCTGCGTTTGTGCGGCAATCCCACTATGAAGCACTTTTGGTTTTGGATTAATCAAATATATAAGCTTCATATCATAGAGAACTTTTGTTTCTAGAATTAGTACCTCTCAACAAGTTTTTTGAGTGGTTCATGCCTAGCACAGAGCTATAGCACTACTATAATCAAGTTTGTTGGTTAATCTTCATTAGTACTACGTGGGAGCAGTTTAGTTCCTTGGTTTCTAGGTGCTTTTTTATCTTGTTCTAATAAAAAGTATTACTACAATACTAAAGATGCAATGAACAGGATTCACTAATTGTCTCACTTATCCTATACTGTAGTTGATAATATTCAGAAGGTGTGCTGGCGAGGGGTTGTAGAACTTTTAAACTTGTCAGTAACATCATACTTTGACAAATTAAAAATATGTTAATACTTGATTTTTTAGGGGCCTGTTTCGTCAAATTTACAATGCAAAAAGTTTCGCTCCTTTTTATCCATGAAACACAAAATATAATCAGGAATAAAGTGTAGAATCTTCTTTTTATCTGTGAATGATGGAGGCCCTCCATGTTATGCTATTCTTTTTTTCTTGTTGAGGCGTGTCTTCAGCCAACTGTACCTATTATTGAGCATGGCTTTCTTGTTTTTACTTGCCATTTTTTTATATATGTTAAAGCTGTGTACTTCTGGAAGCACTTCTCTGTTCTGACATTGTGGGATTTTCAGACTGTGATAACCCAAATCAACCATGCCATAGGAGCATCTGGTGTGGTAAGCCAAGAGTGCAAGATGGTGGTTGGCCAATATGGTAAAACCATACTGGAGATGTTGTTAGCCGAGGTAAAACCCTTTGAACTTCCTTTTAATCAAACTTTTGTTCTGTTTCTGCTTCATGTGCCTCGCAGCTTACATTATATGTTCTCGCTGTAATTTTATAGGCACAACCACAGAAAATCTGTTCTCAAGTGGGCTTCTGTACATTTGATGGGACTCATGGTGTTAGGTCGGTTTGCCTTTTTTTTCCTCCCCTCTTTGTGGGAAACAACTGGATGAGAAAATAGGAACATACCTTTTTTGATGACTTAGAAAGTGGTATTGTTATAGATTCTTTGAGCCACAGTCACTAGAATCACCATGTTTATGCAGGATGGGAATTGAGAGCGTGGTGGACAAGAATGAGCACGAGTCATCAGGTGGTCTGCGGGATGGAATGTGTACTGCTTGTGAAATGGCAGTTGTTTGGATGCAGAATCAGCTCAGGAAAAATCAAACGGAAGAACAAATCTTGGATTACGTCAACCAGGTAATCAGCTTCGACCATGACTATTCCTAGAGAAAGCTGCCCTCACATGAAACTCATCCTTTCAATGCCAATTCCACTTTGCAGCTATGTGATCGTTTGCCGAGTCCAATGGGAGAATCTGTGGTCGATTGTAGTGAGCTATCTTCTCTGCCCAGCGTTTCTTTCACGATTGGTGGAAAAGTATTTGATCTTGCCCCAGAGGAGGTACATTGTCGAAGCCGACTTTAAAAGCATTTCGTTGTGTATTTGTTCAGTAGTTTGCAGATGTTGCATCTATAGCTTGTGATGTTACGTTTCCATACCGATGATTTACTTGATTTTTATTCGCTCATGTACTTTTGGATGTGGGTGTCATTGCACCAGTATGTGCTTCAAGTCGGGGAGGGTGTCGCTGCTCAGTGCGTCAGTGGATTCATCGCTCTAGATGTGGCGCCACCTCGTGGACCTCTCTGGTATACTCTTATGCAACTTCAGCATCTTTCAGACAGTTTTCATCTGAATTTTTACCCTAAATCTTTTTAGTGTTAAAAGTTTCAAACAGTCATTCCACATCATGACCAATATTTGGACCGCAAATTCGTTCATTTGGTGTTAAAATTCAGTTTCGTGGGTCACTGCTTATCACAAGCCCATCAAGTATTGCTGCAATTTAACAGGGACTAAACTAGCGTGTCGCTTTTCTGATGCAGGATCTTGGGAGATGTTTTCATGGGCCGGTATCACACGGTGTTCGACTATGGGAACATGCAAGTCGGGTTTGCCGAAGCAGCATGAATGGATTGATGCTTTTCCTTGCTGTGCTTCCGCGTCTTGTCTCTATACTCGTGTATAAATAGTATATGGTCATGAAATGAGACATCTCCTACGACTGTTTGGAAAACTGATAGCATGCTGGATTCTGGTCCTTGTATATATACGCATACCCTGAAAGTGATGCCTCTATTTTACTGGAAAGTAAGAAAGGAGTCCATGTAGGTGGCTTGGATGAGTTTTATCTATATGTTAAGTAATTTGAAATTCCAAAAATTTAGCCAGACTCATCTGTCGGCTGGTTCTTGGCGGAAGGAGAGGACAAGCCCTGATTAGGCCGGTGGAGTCGTTCTTCAGCACTGAAAAGCGGAAAGATTCCACTTGGGGAACTTGGTCTTCAAGCGTCATCATCGACCGATGCATGGCTTGAAGATCACGAGAGGTTCTCTCGGCTCCACTCGAAAAGAAAACGTTTGGTGTTCATGCTTCAAACGTTTCTTTCTAGAAGCGTTTTCCGACGACCGTAGGTTAAAAAGCCGCGATGAATCTCTCGCAAACGAACTCCTCGCGATCATGAGATTCGATGCTTGAAACCCAATGGACATCGAAACATCCTCAACGTGCGGTCCAAGAGACAGCGACGTGCGCATGGTTCTAACCACGGTTTTGTTCCACGTTTTTCAGCGTGCAATGAATGAACCAGAGAGAGGGGAGAGGAAAGAGCTTTAACTAAAAACTCGATAGGAACTCATTGAAGCGACATTTAAGATCGTTTCGACGGAGTGGTGAGACGGCCGTCGGCTCGAAGCATTGAGAGACGTCAGTGTCAGGAGCTCCACGTTTCGTACTTGCGTCATCAACATGATCTTTTATCTTCGGGGTCCTCCCATCCAGCCAACATTCATCAATGCGATTTGTCTGGTTCTACCCCCGACCGGCTAATTACATATCGCACGGTGGTCGGCTCGAAGCATTGAGAGACATCAGTGTCAGGAGCTCCGCGTTTCGTACTTGCGTCGTCTAATCTTTTTTATCTTCGGGGTCCTCCCATCCAGCCAACATTCACTGCGATTTGTCTGGTTTTACCCCGCGCCGGCTAATTACATATCACACGGTCAGTCCGTTTTATAGAAAACTAAAATCTCAAAAGATCTATCAATTGATATATTTATAATAAATTTTTTAAAATTAATTTTTTGATCATTGAAAAAACTCAAACCAGCGCACATGTAATAAATATGTTAATTTTTTGACTGAAAAATAAGAGGATAAAATTTATCCTCTTTTAATTTCCATTAACTTAAATTACTATCATGAAAAATTATAAACTTCAATACTTATGGCAAACGGAGTATAAAACCTCAAATTGTACACCCATTAACCTGGTATATATCATTGAACTTGGTAATTTGACGAAAATTAACGAAAGATAAATTTGTCACAGATATATCAATTTGAAGTTATTTTTAATATAAGTGTGTCAATTTGAGATTTTTTGTGATATTAATTTAATAAAGAAATTACAAAAAAGAAAAGAAAAAAGAGAGAGTTTAACGCTTTGTATGCAATAAAAAGTAAAAACGTGCTTCGCTGTCTTGGCTCTCGAAAGACTTCGTGATGCACGTGGTGCCGTAGCCTGACAGGATTGGGTGGGTCGATCGTGGGCCCGACGTACCTTTTGCCTTTAAAGACGCAAAAAGGCCCAAACTAAACGAGAAGCGACGAGGGAGTCCACGTTAGATGCGTTTGGTGAAAGCTTTCCCTAATCAATTGTCTGTCTTCCAAGGTACGCATCGTACTCCCTAGAACTCAACAATCGCATCTAATTCTCGTCGCCCCGTTTCGTCGGTGCAACTAACTGAACCTAAGATGTCATCGCCCGATGATTGCTGCTGAAATATCGTCCAGTATCTCGACAATAGATCTCATATACTTTTTATATACATATAATTTCTCTTTATCTATTAATTTAACCTTTTGATCATCTTTATTTTAACGTAGCATCGGAGGCAGTGTTATTTCTTTTGTGTATATACATCCATCTTTTAACAGCCAAATTCCATGTGTCATACACATGTGATGTGGACATCGAGCCATATCGAGGAGGAGGTGCTAGGGACCCATTATCCATTCCGATTGGTTCGATCACTCGAGTGTGGGCCAAGCAATTTAGGCAAGTTGTTGGCGTCATGGTTCGTGATCTTTAGCGTGTGAGATGACCTTGGATCAAATCTTGAAGAATCTTAAAAATCTTAGCGTAATTTTTGGCATGGAGATGACCTTGGATCAAATCTTGAAGAATTTTGAAAATTTTGGAGCGATTTAATTATCTAGTCAACAAATATTTGACCAAGTCAAAAAAAAATTATCTTCTTATTTAAATATTTTCTAGAATATGACGCATTAGATTTCTAGGGTTGGTTTTAGAGTTTGTGTAGCGGCTAAAAAGCCTATATTAAGGATTTGCCGAATTTCTTTAGGAGACAGACATATTTTATTTTTGAAGGGGTTCTCTTCTACTGCTCTTTTGAGGACTTGACCTTATCAAGATTATCTTGTGGCAGTCGATTTGACTTATCGTCGATTCGACTTATCGAGCGAGATAGCGAATTCTTTCACTCGTAGTGTGTATAACGTTGGTTGGTTGACACGCGTTCGTCAACAGGTCACGTTCATATCGAAATTGCCAATCACAGGTTTGATTGGAGGTCGAGGTTCACAATTCGCATCATCCGGGCCTTAGGTTCGCAATTCTCATTATCCGGGCCTTAGGTTCGCAATTCGCATCATCCGAGCCTTCGTAGAATGATCTTTCCGCAACGATTCACATCTGTTGACGAACGCGTGTCAACCAACCAACGTTATAGACGCCACGAGCGAAAGAATTCGCTATCTCGCTCGATAAGTCGAATCGACCGCTACAAGATAATCTTGATAAAGTCAAGTCCTCAAAAGAGCAA
The DNA here is from genome assembly GCA_014182365.1 of Eucalyptus tenuipes. NCBI lineage: Eukaryota > Viridiplantae > Streptophyta > Magnoliopsida > Myrtales > Myrtaceae > Eucalyptus > Eucalyptus tenuipes. Next base: position 20,670,465 of record CM024537.1, read on the forward strand.
TAGAAAGAGAACTTCTCAATTCTTTTCTTTAAAAATAAAATATGTCTGTCTCCCAAAGAAATTCGGCAAATCCTTAATATAAGCTTTTTAGCCGCCACACAAACCCTAAAACCAATCCTATAAATCTAATGCGTCATATTCTAGAAAATATTTAAATAAGAAGATAATTTTTTTTTGACTTAGTCAAATATTTGGTGACCAGATAATTAAATTGCGCCAAGATTTCCAAGATTCTTCAAGATTCAATCCAATGTCATCTCCACGCCAAGATTTCCAAGATTCTTTGAGATTTGATCAAGGTCATCTCACACGCCAAAGATCATGAACTATGACGCCAACAGCTTGCCTAAATTGCTTGGCCTGCGCTCGAGTGATCGAACCAGTCGGAATAGACAATGGGTCCCTAGCACCTCCTCCTCGATATAGCTCGATGTCCACATCAACATGTAGTTTCTCTCTCTCTCTCTCTCTCTCTCTCTCTCTCTCTCTCTACATAAACATACAAACAAACAGTTGAGTTAGGGGTGATCGGTTCCATCCTAAAATTGAAAATTGCCCACTAAAAATCGGTTAAAAAAATTACAACTGAGGACCGCTCGTTAATTTGGTTTTCGAATGGATCCATGGAACTAGTTGAAATGTCTCCACTTTGGAACGGGCGTGAAACTTGAGAGCAAGCAATAGGTCAAATTCCAAAGGCGAGCTAGAGCTAGAGGGACAATGGGGGAAGAGGGTGCAAGTTGAGTGAGGCAAGAGACCGGAAAGAGACAAAAATGAAACTAGGATTTTAATATGAAAAGTGGAAACATAAAAATTTAAAAAATTATATACATATGTACTTGTTCGGTTTGGGTGGATGGATCCACACCTAGAACCGGAATAAATTGGAATTGAGAACTAGATCGATCCTCATGAGAATCGCTAATTCTAGTCTGGTTCCGAAAGGCAAAATGATTTAATTGCGTGTACTAGAGAATTGATCAAGGTATAGAAGCTTCTACTAAGATTGAAAGAATAATTAGAAACCCACCTGTAAGTTGGGTTACAGAGATATGATTAGAAGATTAGAGCCTTGGTTTCAAAGTTTGGGAAGATGAAGCGATTGGGTATGTGCGTAATATGCACGGACGCGTGTAGGATCGCGATTGCTATGCGCCTCTCCAAGTGACGATGTCAAGTAATGATATTATATCCAGATGGAAGTGGGGAAAAGCGTCGAGCGTCCAATCACTTCGTACCTCGACTAATGACTAGGGTCGGGACAACTCTACGCGGGCGAAGGAGAAAATGGGGGTTGCAATTGCTTGGTGCGGAGGATTACTTCAGCCTCACTCGCAGGCAACCAGAAGCACCCGGTGCTCAAGCAACTGAAAACTCGCACGTAACCCAAAAAGCAGCGCAGCAAACACTTGGCAAATAGTCGATCACTCGCAAATCCTAATCCGTCGCGTATGGCACTGTACTAACTACACTTTATACATAAGATACAGGTGGGCTATTATGGTTTTTTTTTGGTCCTCCAATCGGGTATTGCAATCTGCGAACCGTTCCATGCCAGGTGGGCTATGAAACCGAACGCAAACGGTAGTACTACTAACTTCAGATAAACTTCAAGGACTTTATAATCCAAATGTCCGAAACAGCGACCGGATTCTTGTTATGTGGTAGACCTAACTTCCTGTCCAAGTGGCGGATTTCTGTATTTGCCCCCTCCTAATTGTGCTGACTTTTGACGGGATTCTGATATTCCCTTTTGCAGCCCCCTCTCCACAGCCCAAAGACTTCTGTATCGAGTTCTTTTGACTATCGTATGGATCGCAAAGATGCTCCGAATCAACGCTGTTGTTGTCTCTCTTTTTGGGGGTTCAACCCACCTAATACTAACCCTCTTACACGCTACAACTTACAAGTCTCGCTCTTAGACAATTCGAAACATCTAAAGCGTGCATTATCCATCCCTTCCTCACTTGTTATATCGAACCCGGAATATATTTTATATACCGATTTAATTCGAATGAATTAAATGATCATGTTAGTGTCACGCAAATCTCATCTCATCGAATAGTTCATATGAATTCGACTCTCATTGTCTCGGCGCCACACAATGCCCGCTCCTCACAGAATTCCAACGCTCCTAACCATCTTACACGTGCTGCATACCCATTTCGCCATGCCACCGCCGTCCCAATCGGCCAAAAGCTGTCAACACAAAACTCGTTTCAGCACGTTGAAAAAGCTTGGGTCTTTTCAAAGGCCTCCTATATATATATGTATGAACACCACCGCTCCGTTCGCAATCACTCAACGCGGACCCGCTAAAACCTCTCAGCACGACTCTGTTTCTACCCCTTTTGGAAGCCCGCGATGGAGTGGACCAGAGGCCGCACCGTCGGCCGCGGCTCCACCGCCGTCGTTTCGCTCGCCACCTCGGCCGAGTCCGGCGAGGTCTTCGCCGTGAAGTCCGCCGAGCTGGGGGGGTCGGCGTCCCTCCAGAGGGAGCAGCAAATCCTCTCCTCTCTGGCCTCCCCTCGCGTAGTCGAGTACAGAGGCTTCGGCGTCACCAGGGAGGGCGGCGACGGCAGGCTGACGTACAACCTCTTCATGGAGTTCGTGCCCGGAGGGACCCTCGCCGACCTGACTCGGAAACTCGGGGGCAGACTCAGCCAGCCGGCGATCGCGAGCTACGCCCGCCAGATTCTGGAGGGGCTCGAGCACCTGCACTCGCGAGGCATCGCGCATTGCGACGTGAAGGGCAGCAACATCCTGATGGGCGAAGACGGCCCGAAGCTCGCCGACTTCGGCTGCGCGAGGCGGGAGGACGACCCGGCGGTGGCGGCGGAGGCGCCGTTCGGCGGCACTCCGATGTACATGTCGCCGGAGGTCGCGAGAGGGGAGGAGCAGGGGCGCGCCTGCGACGTGTGGGCACTGGGGTGCACGGTCGTCGAGATGGCCACGGGAGGAGCGCCGTGGAGGGGCGGAGACCCGGCTTCGGTCCTCTACAAGATAGCATACTCCGGCGAGTCGCCGGAGATTCCGGGTGGCTGTCGGTGGGAGCGAGGGATTTCCTGGGGAAGTGCCTGCGGAGGGACCCGCGAGAGCGGTGGACGTCCCGTCAGCTTCTGGAGCACCCGTTCCTTCTCGGAGAATCAGAATCCGAATTGGACTTCCGCGGCGCGAAGCGAATTCAGGAATGGGAATCGAGCGCTTCGACTTCTCCGACAAGCGTCCTCGACCGAGGGGCCTGGAGTTCGGCGGCAGAGCCGGAGACCAGCGCAGCCGGCCACGACGGCGCATGGGAGGGGGACGAGACAGCGGCCGATAGGATCAGACGGCTGACGGCGAGCTCGGTGGGGCCCAGGTCGACGTGGGACGGCGACGGTGATGAGGAGGATTGGATCGACGTCAGGGGGTGCGTCGACGATGACGTGGGAAACGAGGAACCGACGGATTCATCAATTGGTTGGTCGGAAGTGGACGCGGTTGGTGGGAAGGTCGGCCGCGAGGCGTTAAATGGAGCAATGAGTAGAGACGCTTTGCGGGCATGGGATTGCGGGGAAATTGGTTTTGCGATTAGGAACAGTGACCATATGCTTTTGCGGCCCTTAATGACATAGTCGCTTTTAATTTCAATCTCCATGTACATTTACGGCCTACCGCCGTCTCTTTCTTTCTTCTTCTTCATAGAAATCATACCACGCGACGCGCCTCGGGCATGGATGAGCTCATGAGAAATGGTCACTCCATATCCGACCTTACCATAACCGACAAAAACCATAACATGAATATCGTATATCACGTGAATGATGAGGAGTTTCCGGTGATTGAATGCCCACGAAAGGCCAAAAACAGGTTGCCAACACTCAAGTGGTGCTCCTGCGGGAATTCGAGATGAAAACAAGAGACATGTCCTTGGGCATGTATTCCTGAAAGTGTCTACAGCAAAGTCCACTGGTGCAACAAGAAGTCGGGAGTGGCGCTCTTGGCCTGGAAAAATAATGAAAAAATCTTAAACTTATTACATTAATATCAATTTAGTCTTAAACTTTTTATCTGTGTCAATTTTGATCTGATGTTAATTCAGTTCTTCTAGTTAATTTTGATTGGATATTACCGATGTGGACGCCGACAGACTTACGTGGATAATTTCTAATAATATTTTAATAAATTTTCAACTTTAATAATTTTTTTTTCTTTCCTTCCTTTTTCCTTTTGCCAGCCATCGGCTATGGCTCGGCAAGCTAGCCTTGCCTGGCCATGGTGAGGCTAAGATCTAGTGAGGGTTAGCCTTGCTTGATTTGGCATGGGTGAGGTTGACCCTCACTTGGGCGAATGCAGCCTTGATGAGTGATCCCTTACCAATTTTGGTGAGGCCAGCCCTCCCCTAGGCCAACAAAGGCTCTCCTTGCCAAATCTAGCAAGACTAGCCCTCGCATGGCCCTCACCTAGGCTAAATCAAATGAGCTTGACCTCCGCCATGGCTAGGTGAGGCCAACTTGCTCGGCCATCGCTTATAGCTGATGGTCAGTTATCGCCAAAAGGAAGAAGAAGGGAGAAAAAAAGAAAGAAAAAATATTTAAATTATAATTAAAAACTATCCATGTTAGTGTCGGCAGTGCCCAATAAGTTAGTCGGTGTCTATGTCAGCAATATAAGATCAAAATTAATCGGAAAGACTGAACTAATATCAAATCAAAATATTTATAACTAAATTGGTACAATTAAAATATTTATGACTAAATTTACATCAATGCAATAGGTTTATGACTTTTCTGATACCTTTCTAGTCTTAGTCTCTATCCATTTTGCTAAGAGCACATCGGGTCATCTCACGGTGCATATATGCTGAGTTTGAGCTTCCGGAATATGTGCTATCAACAAGCTGCATGCCCTAACAATGTTCATTACATTGACATTGTCGATGGTAACCTTAACCATTACCTGGCCGATCGCTCACGCATCCATCTATACAAGGAGTCTCTACGCATCATTGTCGAAAGCGATACAGAGCTCATATCGGAGGGCCCATAGCTCCGCAAGAACAGAGGAAGTAGTGCGGACATTGCAGGAGAAATCACCGATCCATTTACCGAGATGATTGTAGAACACACTTCCAGCACCCACAATGCAGGATAACCTTACACTGAACCATTGATGGTAAGCTTGATCCAACTAGGTCTAGGAGGGAGCCAGTTCTAGGCCTCCCTGCCTTCTTTAAGGCATTGGACTCGGTCAAACAACTCCGCTTCGCTGCAATCTCGCACGGCAGTGTCTTCGGCAAAGGTACCCTCTTTTAAGAACTTCGCCGTAGTTACTTGGCCAGTGTAAAAGGCACAAGTTGTCTATACGTGTCTTCTGATGATTTACCAGATTTGTCCTCGATCGAAAAATTGAGTTATGTATTGAATTGATGCCCAGGAACATCAATTACCAAGGTATTGTACTGAATGGCACCACACCATCTCAGTGGTATATGAAGGTTGGCGGGTCACCTCTAATGAGCATGGATGGGAATGGAGAAAGTGAATATGAGAAAGAGTTATGAGAATGTGGCGGTGGACCGATGGTGAGTATTTTAGGAGTTCATATTAGCTAGGAAGTACTGATATTCTTCGGGAGCTGTTGTATAATATCAAATACTTTGATACTCTTAACACTCAGTCAACACGTGTTGAAAAATCCGACATTCGATCAACTTTACCGACACTTTAAGATACACAAGTAAGGAATTCCGATATGCAAGTTCGAAGTTCCGACACGTTTCTAACACGCATGAAGTCAATTTTAAAATTTGTCACTAAATGAAGTTCAAAATGTAAATATATAAGAAAACAAAAATAATAAATGGAGAAAGCAGAAAAACCTAACAATCTCTTCTATTCCTACTCTCACTTGTCATGATATACAATTTACTCCCCAAGTTTATTTTTTTCTATTCTCTTTTGATATGCTCTGACATGCAAGTCCAAAATAGGGATTGCTTATTTTTTCCTCCAAATTTTACGGATTATTGGAGAGGAGTTGAATTTGTCAAATTTAAACAATAAATAATATTAACAAATGGTGGATTGATATTTTTAATGTAAATTCATTCTATGCCCCTTTATTATTTATTTATTTATTTATTTATGAATTTAAATCAAATTAATTTGATTAAAATAATCATAAAAATGATAATATATCATATATATATAATTAAACATTTAAACGTGTCCCAATGTGTCCGACTTCTCTATTTTTTGAAAAATGACATGTCAGCATGTCACTTCATGTCACGTGTCGTGTATCGGTGTCAATGCTACTTAAGATATTAGTGCCACTTGATCAACAAGAAAAGGTGAGCGAGTTGGTGTGCTATTTTTCCTGGCTAAATTGTGGGTTCTCTTTGTCTATTTATACAGGATTGGATTGGATCATGTTTACATGGTCTATCTGTACATTGGATTGGACTGCAAAAGTAGATGCTCGAAGGGTGATTTACTTAAATTCTTTGATTCCTCGGTACAATGAAATCTTTAAATTTTCCTCTTTCTCTATCCTTATCCATAGGAATATCTAGGGAAGAAGATCGAGAAAGTTTTAACTTTTGAAATGAGGCTGCGCGTTATTATTTGATACATTGATTACTAACATTGGCAGATTAGTTAGAGGTAAGGAAAGGGAGGGATTTAAACCCTCGGGCAAAAGAAATGTACGTGTAAGATATACAAGAGGAAGACAGGCCATCTTTTTTTGCCACCTTTCTATTTTTGAATTTTAACGAGCCCAGCTCACTCGTTGAATCTATGATCTGCCATATTTAGTAACCCTAATTCTATTACAAGGATCGGACCGATATATCTATAAGCTTCTAAATTTTGTTTGCGGAGATTTGGCAGTATCAGAAATGACAAAATGGAGGTAACTCTATGAAAATGTCCGTTGGTTGGGTCTAATTATATTTGTTGATAGGCTTGGATTTGAGCTTTTTCCCTTAGCGATCTACTCAAGTGAAGGTACCAGGTTTCCATTTCACGTTCTCAACAAATGGTATAAGAGTTTATGACTAATTAGTAGGTCCTCAATGTGCATCAATATCTTAGACTCAACAAGTAATCCCGTAGATCTTCGCAGATGCTGTGTGCGATTTGCCATCATGGTTCACTCCAGGAGGAGACTATGGGTGAATAGCGTGTTTGTACTGGTTGAGAATGATTGGAGATTCAAATTGACATAATATTAATGTGGAAGGATACATGAATTAAATGGGGAGCAAATCTAATATCAAGTTCACATGTGAGGGGGAGATTATTTTAGAGGACATGTGAGTTTTGTTAGAAAGCCTCACATCGAAGAATTGTTGTGGTGTAAAATAGTTAATATATCCTAGTTAGCTTAAAGTTATGGGCCGACTCATAATGTATATTGGGCTTCTACTTTGCAGATTGCTGATTAGTGAGTCTTCATGTGCATTGGTATCATGGACTCAATGAGTAATATCATCATGGATTTTTGTGGTTGCTAAGTGTGGTTTGCCATCACTATACTTGTTAAAATTGGTCACGAACCCATTTCTTAACTCATTTATGATGGAATGAGTTGCTATATAGTTGATTATATTTAGTAAATGGGTTATAAATGGGTTTAAATATAATATGGATGTTATATGAGTGATAAATGAATATATAAATTATCTAAACCCAATCCACCTCTATGACATTCTCTTTACTCTTTCTCGTTCTCGCACACTTATGTTAGTTTATGTATGCATTTTTCTAGATGGGGTTATAAATGAAAGAGTTTTAGCATTATGGTTTGGGTTGGGTTGGTATTTATTGGATGTGGGCTAGACTGGATATGGGTAATCACATTTGCATTGCATGAAAAATTGGTCAAAACGGGTTAAATGAGTCTATTTAAGTTGGATGATCATTTTTGACTCAACCTGACCCCCCTATTTGATGAGTCTAGCTATCACGATCGGGTGAAAGCCATCATGGTTGGGATCCTTGCGTGTTTGCACCTGTCGTTTGCATTGGTTGGCAATGATTGAAGATTCAAGTAGACGTGATGTTGATGTAGAAAGATACTTGAATTAAGAGGAAGTAAACCTGACATTCAGTTCTCACATAAGCACTCGCTATGTGAAATGGTTAATATACCCTAATTGACCTATAACTTTTTGGTTTAAGCTTTTGAGGGAAAGATTTGTCTAATTTGATATGTTGATGAGTTTGGACTTGAGCTCCTTCTTGATTTCTATTGCGCGCTTCCAATAAGATCAAACATATTGTTCTAGATACTTCGTATCCTTGAAAATCATTGCACCATACTCGTGGTCGGTAGATCAGTAGAGTATATTTTCGTACACAAACACAATTAATCCATTAATCTCATGCTTCATGTTGGATCAAATTACCTGCCACTGGGACATGTTCTTGCGATCCTTGATCAGCGGCCTGAGGGATGTTTGACTCATCTCCTTGCCGTTTCTCTTATCTGTCCATCAGATGCCCAAATTTGTTTTAATTCCCCTTGTATCGAACAGATGAAGTCAAATTTGTCAAGCAGGGCCAATATCTGTGGCTAAGTTAAATTCATACCTAAACCAGGACCGATCTGAATGGTTTGAACAGTCGCATCTGACTACCCCACGTGGCACGCACTAGATCCAATGGCTCAAAACGCTTGGCTTCATCATGGACCGACTCTACCTATTTTGTCGGCAATATGAACCTAACTCTATCTCACTTATAATTAAAGCCGTCTTCTTTTAGGCGGAGGAGACCACAGGCTGCGAGGTTTGCTATACTGGATCGGGCCATTTTTGCCTGTGTAATTGCTCCATGGAAATTGAAAGCCGGCATTGAGATGACGGGACTGAGTAGTTTAGCCGGCTCTTTCCCAATCTCACAACGTTAGGCAGAGATTTGGAGTTAAGGACCACGAGGACAAGGACAATACTCTTTAATGACAGAGAGGGTGATTCGGCGAGGAACACGACAGAAGAGCAGTCACTTGGAAAATTACATGAGCAACTTGGTTTTTTGAACTTGATGCGATCGGATTGGGAGCGATCTGAGCTTCTTTGTTAGCATAAACCAACATATAATCTGTGGTCATCAAATTTAGAGTTGGGTCATGGATTGATCCCTGCAGAAATCAAGGAGTACAGGACAAAAAGGAAGGAATAATATTGCGATTTATGCATCCATTGATGCAGACTAAAACACTACACCTGCTCAAGTATGAAGTCACAAAGATCCGTACGAGTAATTATCAAGTAAACCTGCTGATACTAGCTTGAAGAAAATTGCCGGCATATGCTGCCGGCCAATTCACTCAGTGGGTCAGGACATTGTCATTTTCCAGTGCCTGCAAGCGTGTCAATCTTTGTTTCTAACCGAGCCATACTCTTTGTTTAAGTCTCTTGTTCATTTGGTTCCCTCTTGATTGAGGAGAAAACTGCAATAAATCATGAACGGCTTCACTTGTTTAGATTAGTCACCATGGTATGGATCATGCGAAACTGAGTTTCCCATTTGCTGACATGCTATGCTGATTAAGCATATAAAGAATGATCGACGGGCAAATACCTAGTACGACCCTGACTTCCGTCCTAAAGCAAGTTTCCAGAACTCATTGCAAGGTTTTGCTCTTTTCTTTGTACATTCAACACGACAGCCATCCGGTCTTCCACGCTAAAACAACATCAAAAACTCGCCTGCTCAGCAAAACTCTTCATCAGGTGTTCTTGCCATCAGAATTGGACAAAGAGTGGTCAGTAGGCTCCAGCTGACTTCGACAGCTTTAGTTGTCTGCCAGCAGGTTGTCTTTAGAGCCTTGGCTTCAGCGTCAGCTGTCCTTGCTTCCTTGTCTTTTGTCTCGTATTCATTTTCCAGCTTCTTCACTTTTTACCTCAGGGAGGCAATCTCTTCCTTCAAGCCTCTGACCCCTGCACTGCCATCTTTCCCCTCGTCAATGCCTCAACTCTATTTCTCACCTGTCTCCATGGTCTTTCTGAGCAAACGAAGTGATAATCTATCAATCACCAATGACAGAAATGGCACAAATCCTGTATGAAGTCAACCACACTGATATCAGATCCAACCCATACCTACAACAATGATAATAAAGTAGAGATTACGAGTAACCTTCCTTCCGAGAAAGGTACAAAATGCATTAAACTTTGGTATTCGACGTCCAGAATTTTAGCCAAGCACATAATTAGCAAGTCTATGCCCCTGTCATTGTGTTTATACCCTTCTATTAAACTCTCTTTACCAGAGAGAAGGCTGCTAATCGCAATTCACTTCCGAAAGATAATGATACAAAGTAAATGGAACATGCACGGTGAGATCCAGAGAGCATTGCTATCCAGGTGAAGCCTTAGTGCAGGAGTGAATGGCAATTTATGGTCAACCCTCGGTGATAAAACAAAACTAAGAGGTCCCCTGGGATTCAGACAGAGGTCTCGAACATACGAAATATAATGCAAACCGAAGCAACACAAAGAGCTCAAAGCATGGGCTCTAATCGGACAACAGTCAAGCTCCAGTAAACCCACCAAGGCAAAACCAAAGAAGGAAGAAATTATCTGAATCAGCCAACGAACGTTATTCAAAGATCAGGCTCCCCCAAGTAACACCACTGATATTAATCTACAGATTTAATTAATAAATTCTTGCGAACAACCGGGTACTCATTTTGTCCTCTGTTACAGTTTATAAATGTTCTAGAAATCGGTAACGATCCAGACCATAGGGTCATGGAAGCCATGAATGTTAGTTTAGTAATCAAATATCAGGCGCTACTTGTCCCATGCCTTCGTCAGAGCACTCAGAGGCCTAACCTATTCGCCACAAAATCTCCAATACGCAAGAGAATAAACAATTAAGAGTTATATAGTATGGAGTGAATGAACCTAACGCACTAGATTTAGCATTTTAATACTGGGATTGCAACAGACAGCAGCACTTTTAACCAGTAAACTGCTAATTTGCCAGAATTACGTCCCACTGCAGATGCATACATACCTCAGTAAGCCAAAAGATGGAGAATGCCATCTCTGCTAGTCATGCAAATATGACAGCAGTCATGAAGAACGAGACCCTTCTTGTGGAGGAAAACTTTGGTGGCAATTCTGTTATGGATCCCAAGCCAAATAAAGGTTCGGATTGGAGGGACAGTTTTTGACATGCAAATCCAAGGCCAATCATCCGGAACAATCTTATAGGGCTCATGGTTGATCAGAAGATCATAGGCATCAGTAGTGCTAAACTCACCATTTTGAGAGAATTTCCAAGCAATGAGGTCCTAGAACCGCGAGCAATAGAATGGTGCAAATGCATTGGATAAGTTCATCATCCAATACATGAAATTTAAAAGGTCCCAAACGTCTAAGCCAAAAGTTGTTAACCGTCTAAGCCAAACTTCCATTTCCTCTTCGTCTTTATTAAGAGGCCCAATACAATAATTTCTTCAGAGGACCAATTCCCAGCCAGTCATCCAATCAGAAGCTTATCGTTTTGCCACCCCCCAATACATGTCGAATGCCTTCGAGGAGAATGGAGTGGCCCGCTTTTAAGGCCATCCATGTCCGTGACATTTTCGCTCGCTATTACAGAAGCTTTTCCGTTTTTCAAAATATTTGGCAGCGATGGTTCTGACCCAAAAGTTTGTCTTCCTCCTTTAAGAAACGCCAATCGAGCCTCGCAAGAGTGGCCCTACTCTTCTCCCTGGATCGACAGAGTTGAAGACCGCCTCTTCTTTTCCGTTTGATGATGGCGGACCAAACCAACAAATGAATTTTCCTTTTATTCTTGATAGACCCTCAGATAATGTTCCTTTCAAATTGCTCAAGACGATCAGAACCTCACTAGGGACATTAACATTGCATGTAATGATCGAGGACCACTTCCCTTACAGATTGAACAAGCGCATACAACCAGCGAGAGATAGATTCTATCCACCATAATGTCAAACTCACCATTACATCTATTATCATCGCAAATGGGAAACCCCGGGTGCTTTCTCACGAATTCGCTGGCTTTAAAGCTGAGGTAATAGCAAGTTTTCTTGCATTTCAGAGGGCCGTATGGGGTTTTAGTATTTAAGCAGTTCTCCAAAGAAGTTGGGCCATCCGCATATTCTTTTCAGAAGGTGTGTGTATTACATTGGACATTTCTGCAACTTTTCTCTCCATAGATTGAGAGAAAGATATTCCTCGATCAAACCTGAATCGAGCTCTTTCAATAAGAGTACTACTTGTGGTTAACATCCACGTTTTCGCTCGGACTCAGCATTTACCTTATACCAAGAGCTAGAGCCTCATACTGGAACTGAACCTCTCTGATATGAATAGTGTTGTTCAAAAAGTCTCTCATTCATAAGATCAATGAGGTACTTCATGAGCCTGGACTTATTTACTGATTAGAAGGACTTCTTTGCCATGAAACAGAACGTTTAGACGACTTTTTTTTTTTCCTTTTGCCGTCGGATCAAAAGACATTTTCCACCGTGCCTTTCATTTTTTGCTTACAAATTAACAAGGATAGGTAAGGTTTCAGGCAATGGAGCTACGAAATTTCTGATCTTATAAATGACATCTGCAAGAAGACAGAGCCTTATATTACTCTTTATTTACTCGTAGGCCGGACGGACCACGGAAACCTCCTGTCCCATTATTCTAAATCCTCCGGCAATTCGTCAAACCTGTTGGAAACTCCTCTAACCAAGACCGATGGTGACGTTGCACTGGATAACCGAGTGAGCCTGCGGCATGTCCACGGAGATAGTCTCGAATGTCGTGTAGCCTCGTGCGAACCGGAACTTCCCGGTCCCCCCCACCACCGAGTATTCCCTGACCGCCTCAAACTGCTTGGCCGTGCCCTGGATCTCCAGGGTGCTCCCGTTGTAGGCTTGGTTGGTGAACACGATCGAGAACATGGCATGAGTGCTTGACCCGTCCAGCGCCGAGGTCACGTACACGCCCTGTCCCCGTCCGACCATGGGCGAGTTAGGGTCGGGCATCTCAGTTATGAAGTCGTCGGTGACGAACACCGTCCCGAACTGGCTGAACGTCCAGAGCTTCCCGGCAATGCCCGCGACCGGGATGAGAGTGGCGTTGGGCCCGGCACCAAAGTCCTGGAAGTACAACACCATCTCGGTGGTTTGTGGAGGTTGGGTTGGCTGTGATGAATTGCGATGCATGAGAATGGAGAGAGACGATAAAAAAAAGAGTCTTGAGAATGTTGAGGTGGCTAGTATTCTAGGAGCTGAGATCGGCGCCATTTGATGAAGAAGAGGTGAGGAAATGGGTGACGCTATTCTTCCTGGCTAAAATGTGGGTTTTCTCTGTCTATTTATTTAGCTATTGACCGTGCTAAACGTGTAGATGCGGTTGCTTGAGTCAACGAGCTTGTTTCGTCTCTAGCCCTCTCTCTTCCCAAAGAAAGAGGATCAAGTTGGCCTTGCAAAATTAGGAATGATCAACCTATATCAAAGAAATTTTTAACTTTTAGATTCAATGTATGTGTTGTTATTTGATGTATTGCGAATATTAATATTGGTAGATGAGTCAAAGATATGGAAACAGAAGAATTCAACATGTCAGATAAAAAAGAGATAGAAATGCTTTCTTTTATGCCTTTTCCTTTTATATCTTTTAATTATTCATGAAGCCATCTCATTCATTGAATTAATATGATTGACTATTTCTATTAACCCTTATTTTATTACATGGTATGAGACATAAAGTTGTATAAGAAGGTGGCTCTAGGATTCGATGAAAAGGTAAAAAATGTTGTTCTATATACTTTCCATCCTTCAAAAATATAGTTGCGGTCAATGGAGTGTTTATTTTGCCAAGGCCAGCACAATTAATCTATTAATCTCGTGCTTCTTTTTGGATTAAATTTAGCTGCTCTGAGACATGTTCATGGCGATCCTTGATCAGCGGCTTGAAGGATTTATGACTCATCTACTTGTCGCTTCTCTTAGCTATCCATTTTTTGATTGACTCTTAGCTATCCATTTTTTGATTGACTCTTAGCTGTCCATTAGAAACCCAAATTTCTGTGCATTTCCCTTGTATCGAACGAATAAAAGTCGAACTACCAATCTACTCTGGTTGCCAGGACCAAGTTTATCGAAAATGCCGACTTCTATAGCTTCATCATGGACCAACGACTCTCTTGCTTTTTGGCAAATACGGACCAAACTATGTTTCAACTAGCTAAAGCGTCGCCTTTTAGGCGAGGAGACCACGGGCTCCGGGGCGCGCTACACTGAATTGGGCCAATTTTTGCCTTCTGTCAACTTGCTCTGGGGAAATTGAAAGGCAGAGAGATTCAGAGAATGGGACTGAGTAGTTCAGTCAGCTCTTTCCCAATCTCACAATGCTGTAGGCCGGGATTTGGAGTTAGAGGACCGTGAGCACATGAAAGACGACGGCGATACTCTTGAGCGAGGGAGGGAAGGCGATTCCGCGATGGACACAACAGAAGAGAGCGACTGCTCCGGGAGTTACATGTGCAACTTGGTTTTATAAACTTGAGGCGGTCGGAATCAATGGGCGAGTTAAGCTTCTTCATTAGCATGACCAACATGTGCTCTGCGGTCATCAAATGAATTGTGGGACCATGGATTGATTCCTGCGGAAATCAAGGAGGAAGGAACAGAAGGGAAGGAGTAATCAGTGATACCTCCGATACTAGATTGAAGAAAAAGTGCCGGCATATGCTGCCGGCCACTTCACTCGATAGGTCAGCACAATTCCCGTTTATTGCGCCCGCAAAAATAGATCATTCTTTGTTTCTAACCAAGTCATGCTCCTTGGTCAAGTCGTCAATTGCGATATTTGACTTGGTCAAATAAAGAGATAAATAAAAAAAAGGAATTTTTTTTTTTGTCAGAAGGAAAGGAAGATTGACTTGGTCAAAAAGGGCCAACGGCTATGTAAAGTAAAAGAAGCGTACGTACAGAGAGGAAAAAGAAGAAAGAAGGAAGAGAAAAATGAAAAAAGAGAAAGGGGAAAATAAAAGAGAAAGGGGTACGCCGGCTCGAATGGTACTTTCGACTCTATTTTTCATTTTTACTTTCAACTTACCAAGGATAGGAAAGATTCTAGGCAATGGAGCTTAGAAAATTGTAATTTTATTAATGACATCTAAAAGAAGACGGATCCTTAAAGAGTAAGTTTTATTTATTAGTGCCCCGGACGGAGCACACAACATCCTGTCCCAATATTATTCAATCCATACAGAATTTGTCGAACACGTTTGAAATCTCCTCTAATCATGACGAACAGTAACATTTAACTGGACTACTGCATGACCCTGCGAAAAGGAGATAGTCTCAAACGTCGTGTAGCCTCGTGCAAATCGGAACTTCCCGGTCCCCCCCACCACCGCAAACTCGAGGACCCTCTGGAGCTGCTTGCCTGCGCCCTGGAGCTCTAGGGTGCTCTCGTTGTAGGCCTGGTTGGTGAACACAATTGAGAACACCGTTTGAACATTCGATGCGTCCAACGACGCGACCACATACATGCCCTGTGCCCGCCCGACCATGGCTGAGTTGGGGTCCGGCGTCTCGGTTATTGGTTCATCAGCAACAAACATAGTCCCGAACTGGCTGAACGACCAGAGCTTCCCGGGGATGCCCACGACGGGGATGTCATTGGCATTGAGCCCGGCAATGATGTCCTGGAAGTACAACACCAGCTTAGTGGTGTGTGTAGTTGCCTCTGATGAATAGGAATGCATGAGAATTGAGTAAGTGGATAGGAGAAGAAGTTGCGAGAACGTCGTGGCCGTGAGCATTTTGGAAGCTGAGATTAGTGCCATTTGATGAAGAAGAAATGGCGAGCTAAAGAAGGGTGATGCTGTTTTTCCTGGCTAAAATGTGGGTTCCCTTTTGTCTATTTATTTAGGAAGGGATTGGATCATTTGTCCTATCTGCAATAGGAACTGGACCGATGAAAATGTGGAGATGATGTCGATTGAGTCAACGAGGTTAATGCATTATTTATGACAAACCCTATCTTGGAAAGTGGGAAGAATAGTGATTTGCTCAATTTTTTTCTGTTCTTAAAAAAAAAAAAAAATACAGAGTAATCCTCAAGTTTCCTCTTTCTCTACTCCTATTCGGTAGGGATTCCCAAAAAAGACGACCAAATTGGCCGGCCCTCGCGAAATTAACGGCGACGACTCTATATCAAAAAATTTTAAAGTCTTGGAATCAGGTTTTGCCTTCTTATTTGGTACATTTTGGTTAATTATATTGGCCAATAAGTTATATGTAGGGAAAGGAAGGGATTTGAACCCTCGAGAGCCGACCGGCTAAATTTAAAATAATTAATAAAAATTCTAAAACATAAAATATTATTAAAAAAATCATCGGTCAGATGGACTGTATTAGAATAATTATAAAAGATTTAAAATCCAATTGGTCAAAAAAATAAGTTTTGAACTAAATCGGCGCAATTGTAACAGGTTTGAAACTTTTTTAGTAATTTTTCTAGAGCAAAAATACATTAGATGTAGGACGTGAAAGATGAAGAAATGTTTCCTTTTCTACCATATATTTATTTTATTGTAAATTATTAATAAACCCACCTCATTCGTAGGATCTATGTGATGTACTATTTTTGTTAACGGGGAGTTCTATGACAAAGCATTATATAAGCTGGATTTTTTTAGTTCGAAATATTGGCTGGACTTTGTTTGCTAAGATTTGGAATTGCAAGACTCTTGGTGAGTGAATATTGTTTTATGTACTTTCAAGCCTGAAAAGTCACCATGCGAGGCTCGCAATTGGTGCAGTATTGAACCTAGATGCCGATGCTCACGATTTCAATACTCATATCAATGATTTGGAGGAGATCTCTCGAAAGGTATTTAATGCTCATTTTGGCCAACTTTCCATCATCTTTCATATTATTTTACAAAACAAAAATGTCATTGATTTCGTAATTCATGTGGGATTAAGTTTAGTTGCATTAGTGCATGGTCCTTTGCTGTTTCTGTTGTCTGTCCATTGGGGAACCACTGTAGCCAAGGCAAATTCTCGCCTCAGCCATGGGAATAATCGGACGATTTGAATCGTCGCATATGAATATTCCACTTGGCACCCATTGGATCCAATAATTCAATGCACTCGGCTTCATCATGGGCCAGCTCTTATCTTAGTCGGGCAAAAAGGAAGTAACTCTATTTCAATTATAACTAAATCCGTCCAATAGGTTGGGTCAATCCAAATAAAAAACTATGTATCTGATTCAAATTGATTCATTTTTATATAATACAATTTTGATGACTCATAATAGATTCGATCCAGACCTAATTCAATCATATCCGATTATTAGCAATTTTTCCTCTTAAATACGGAAAACTGCATATTGAAAAAATAAAAACTAACCAATTAACAAGTGAAAATAATTAGCAAATAAGAAATTATTTAAAAAATGACAAATCAAGCTATTAGAACACGCATCCTATTATTTCTCTTATATTAGAAATTCGATCTAATTTAATAGAAGCGAACATGCCTAGAAAGATACGTATAACATAAACTTCTATGATGATAAACCCATTTCGAACTCTTATTAAAACTTCAAATAATCCCTTTTTTTGCCTGATCCATTTGATATGAGTCAAAATATGGATCCTTGACCCGTTTTACCATCTTAACTTGTAACTAAGAATCTCCTTTCAGGCAAGGAGACCACAGGCCATGAGGCGTGCTACGCTGGATTGCGCAATTACTGCCTTGTGCCCTTGCTCTACGGAAATTGAAAGCCAGGATTCAGATGATGGGACTGAGTAGTTTAGTCTGCTCTTTCCCAATCTCACCATGCTCTAGGCTGGGATTCGGAGTTAGAGGACCGCAAGCACTGGAATGACAAGGGCAATGCTCTTGAGCGACGGTGAGAAGGCGATTCTGCGAGGAGCAGAGCAGAAAAAGTACTCACTTGGGGAATTTCATGCGCAACTCGGTTTTGTGAACTTGAGGCGGTCGGAATCGGGGAGCAAGTTAAGCTTCTTCATTAGCGTAACTAGCATGTATTGTGGTATCTAATCTAGTGTTAGATCATGGATTTCTCTCTGAAGAAACCAAGGAGTACGGAACTGAAGGGAAGGAATAATTATGGCATGGAATCACCGTTTATGCATTCCATCGATGCAGACTGAACCACTAAACCTGCTCTAGGATGAAACCACGTAGATCTATAAGAGGAATTATCAAGCGAAACTGCTGATGCTAGCTTGAAGAAAAGATACCGGCACATGCTGTTGGCTAACTCACTCGGTGGATCGGGAAATTTTCAGTTGTCCCTGTGGACAAATCGATCTTCGTTTCTAACCGAGTCATACTCCTTGCTAGAGTCTCCTTATTCATCTGGTTCCCTGGTGATTACTTACTGGCTTTGCTTCTTTGAGCTCGGAGTTAGTTAAGGTGCGTATGATAACATTTCTTTTCTGGAAAATAATTTCTTTTCAAAAATAATTTCTTTTTTATTTTTATTCTTCAAACCAAAGTAAAAAATGGGTTTAATAACTACACAAAATTTCTAATTTCGAAATAGAAAAAAGAACAAAAATATGTTTAGTATGACTCACAAATTTTTTTATAACGTAAAATTTCTTTTAATTTTTTAATATCTTTTTAGATTTTTCTTTCTTTATTTTTTTCCTTTCTTCTTCTTCCTCTTGTATCCGGCGGCGACCGGCCACTAACGACAATGAACGGGTGGGCAGTGAGGTAGCGACCAACAGTGGCAACCGGTTAGAAGAGGAAGAAGAAGAAAAGAAAAAAATGACTTATTCCAAAAAAAATTTCCGGGAACAAAAAGTAACTTTTTTTCTATTTCTTGTTTTTATTTTAAATCTATTTTTCAACTACTTTTCTATTATGGAGAATAGAAAAATTAGTTAACGTTATTAAATAGATTTTTATTCTTTTTCTTCATTATTTTAAAGAACAAAAGAATAGAAATTAATAAAAAGTTGCCAAACGAAACCTGATCAAGAGGACTCCTTTGTCGCGAAATAAAGATGCTTAGATAACTTCTTTTGACTATCAAATCAAAAGTGCAATTTCGATCCTGTCTTCATTTACATAGGATGCAAAGTCGGTACTTTCGCAGCTTTCCATGAATATCTCCTAAACTAATCATTGTATTCCAGCTTGCTTTAGCTGAATTTTCTTAAGAGAATTTTGGGGGTGCCGTGCTAAGAAGCACTGTCACTCTTCAGAAATCTTCGTGTCGTATCCGACACTCTGACACGTGTCCGACACGCGGTCAACGAATGTCAGAAAATCCGACATGTGATCAACTCTTCCCGACACGCAAGTCTGAAATTCCGACACGCGATTTCGACACGCACAGGGTCAATTTTAAAAATTTTCAATACTTGAGCGGTCAAAATATAAATATATGAAAAATAATGAAAATAACAAAAATAAGAGGAAAGAAGAAAATTCTTACTTTCAAGTTTCTCACTTATAAGTTCTGATCTTCTCGTGAGTGATGATGGAACGCCCCTCTTCTTGTCGGCGTTGTTCCGTTGCCCCCACATACTTAAAGTTATAATTTTTTTTGCTTCATCCCGCCTCTCGCAAGCATCGCTTGTGAGTTATCTCTTTTGATCTATGTTATTGGCTTGTGAGTTATCTCTCACATTTTCCATGGCGAATTTAGTGATTTTCTTTTCTTTTAGTTATACTTCGAGAGTTCTTGTCTTGGATTTTCATTTTTCTCGAACCTTGTTTTGCAGAGGAGCTCTAAGCAAGTCTATATCATGAACTCCGAACTCTGTCTAGGACTATAAAAATCTCACTAATCTCCAACAAGTATAAGAAAATAGGACATGTTCCTTCA
Organism: Eucalyptus tenuipes; assembly: GCA_014182365.1. Classification (NCBI taxonomy): domain Eukaryota; kingdom Viridiplantae; phylum Streptophyta; class Magnoliopsida; order Myrtales; family Myrtaceae; genus Eucalyptus; species Eucalyptus tenuipes. Next base: position 20,690,323 of record CM024537.1, read on the forward strand.
AGTTTACTCTCTCATGTTTGCAATTTTTGAATTTCTAGTTCAATTTCTATCAAATTAAAATAATGAATGATAATAACAAATGTTGAATTAATATTTTTATTATAAATTAATTCTATGCTCTTTTTATTATTATTATTATTATTATTATTATTCTTATTTATTTTTGCATTTATATATAAAAATATATATTTAGTATATAACGTGTCGGAATTCTCTATTTTTTTAGAAATGGCGTGTCGGCGTGTTGTGTCATGTCGTGTCGAGTGTCGCGTGTCCATGTCGATGCTACATAGGTGACGTGGTAGTCTTCACGCAAGCTGGCAAGTTTCTTGATAACTTGTCGATAGATTTATTTTTTGGAAAAATATGGAAGTAACAACTTCTAGAAACATCCAGGAATAGGAGAGAGGCGGTGCTTCTCAAATACTTCCCCTTGCTGATTGATCTACCTTGCAAGCATACCGAATTGCCTTTCGTCAACAATCCTATCATCTTCTTCCTTTAAGCTCTGCTACTCCTTGTTGGCTTCAATCACTTCCAGTGTTAGCTGCTCTACCGCACGATAAGAATTGATTAAACACTATCTGCTCTAACTTCAATTGCCTCTGTGGCTGCGACTTTCCACTAGGCTTTGTGAAGCCCATATTTTAGCAACGCCTCTTTTTACTTCATCTCAGTCTCCATACTCGTGTGGTTAAGCCACTTATTCGTGATTTTCATTTCATGCTTTGGTCAATCTAATTCCATCCGTAGCATTTTGATGTCAACATCTTGGTCCTTCTTATCATTGGGCTTCTTCTCCGCACTTTTTCCTCGACCCTTTCACCTCAGGATATAAGGTGAAGATGGTCTCTTTTTCTCAGGGAAACAGTTTTTTTTTTTTTTCTTCAGGTGTTCGTTATCTCTCCTAATATGACCGATTGGGAATGTCATAGTGGGCTTGAATTTCTTAAACTTCGTGCATGTTCCTTGAGCTCATTATCCTACATCTCTTGCAGTTCCTTGTCACAACTGGTTGTCATTTGCTTCTTCAAGTTTATACTTGGCTTTGCTCTTCTCCGAGAACGTGACAAAAGTTGTCGCTTTATCTGATTTGGTAATAGAGGCGGCTAAAAGGTCTTCTTGCTCCTCTGTAGCAGAGGCCACTCGGAAATCTCACTCTTCCATGCTGTTGTTCTCCTTAATGGTAAAAGTTGCGGAATTTCTTTCTACCTACCTGAACCAACAAACTCCGGTAAATAACTCGTTTCCTATGGTCTTTGGGAGTAAACACTAGTTGAAAACCTCTACGTTACTTTCTTCATTACTCAATAACATCGACCGCTCGATCCTTTACAAGCGACGGAAAGTCGGTCCCAGCTTTCCACCCTATCTAATAGAAATATCTCCTAAATTAATCATTACATTGCAACGCTGATTTTCTTTTTAAGAGAATTCTGAAGGTGGCGTAATAGTCTTCACAGAAGTTGGCAAATTGCTTGACTAACTTTTTATTGATTTTTCTTTGGAAAAATCTAGAGGTGACAACTCGTAGAAACATCTGGGAATAGGAGGGAGAGAGCCCCATTTTATTGATGACATTTGCAAGAACATAGTGTGCCGGTGGCAGCGCCCAGCCACCAGCCCTCCTTTTTTTTTTTTTTTTATATTTATATTTTGACCCTCAAATATTAAAAAAAGAAAAATTGACCTCGTGTGTGTCAGAATCGCGTGTCGGAATTCCGGACTCGCGTGTCGGAGTGTGTCGGAGAGAGTTGACCACGTGTTGGATTTTTCGACACTCGTTGACCGCGTGTCGAGAAGTGTTGGAGTGTCGGACACGACACGAAAGCTCCCAGAGAGTGTCAATGCTACATAAGTGAGGAGTATGGTCCCGAAATTGGCCCTTTCGGGAAGTATTCTATGGGGCCATGAAGTATTTCCATTGACAAAATAAATTTGCCAATACTAGTGACCACCATCAGTCACCGCACGCTCGCCGCCCTTTCCGGCAATGGTGGGCAGCAGCAGCGAGGGTCTACCTTCGCCCGCTCTAGTCTTCATTTAAAAAAAAAACAAATTATATTTTTTTTAACCTATTTAAATTAAAAAATTTCAGATTCGCCATCTCTAGCCTTCATCTTAAAAAAATTGTATATTTTTTAATCTATTTAAATAATATTTTAGAGTCTTGTCCTTCATGTTTTAGCCATGTTGACGGCATTGTAGGAGAGAAAATAATAAAAAAAGCAACATCCACATTTTTTAGTAGACAAGTTGAGCGAAGTTAATATAATAATTTGATTACATCAATTTAACAATTTTTAGAATTTAATTATACTTTTTAAAAATTTTAGACCTCAAACGTACTTCCTTGATAAATTTTATGATTTGCAGTACATTCATCCCAAAAGAAATGCCACCGGACGAAAATTTTGCTGCTTTGTGGCATGTTTTAACTCAACTTGCAGTTTCTCTTTGCTGTCCTTAGGCACACAAACTTGTATTAATCTCCCTTGCATCGAACAAATAAAGCAACTGCTCGCCTACTTGAGTCGTTAGGACCAAGATTGTCAAGAGTTATGGCATAAGATCACGAGTTATGCATCCATTGATGCAGACTAAACCACTAAACCTACCCCGGTATGAAATCACAAAGATCCGTAAAGAGTAACTATCAAGCAAAGCTGCTGATACTAGCTTGAAGAGGAAGTGCTGGCATATACTACCGGCGGCCAGTTCACTCAGTAGGTCGGGATATTTTTCAATTTTATTGTGCCTGCAAACAGATCAATCTTTGTTTCTAACCGAGTCATACTCCTTGTTTGAGTCTCTCATTCGTTTTGGTTCCTTCTTTATTGAGGAGATAATTGCAATAAAACATAGCTTACCAGCTTCGCTTCTTTGAATTATACAAGACAGAATGGATAGCAGGCAATTGAGAATCCCATCTGCTGCCATGCTATAGCGATTAGAAATATAAGGAATGATCAGAGTAAGTACCTAGTACAACCCTGATTTCCGTCCTAAACCAACAAGTTTACAAAACTCATCGCAAGGTCTTGTTCTTCTCTTTGTACAGGCAGATTCAACACGACAGCCATGCAGTCTTCCTTCTCGAAAACTATATCTCTATTAGAAAACACTCATCAAACAAGATCAAGAAATCGCTGCTCCAACAAAACCCTTTGTTAGGTGTTCTTCTTGCCATCAGAATTGGACAAGGAGAGATCAATAGACTCCAACTGACTTCGAAGGCTTTGGTTGTCTGCAAGCAGGCGGTCATACTCTAGGAGTAAGCCCTCGGATTGTTTCTTCAGAGCCTCGGCTTCAGCTTCAGCTGTCTTGGCTTCTTTGTCTTTGGTCTCGTATTCATTTTCCAGCTTATTCAGTTTTGTCCTCAGGGTGGCAATCTCTTCCTTCAAGCCTTTGACCTCGTCTGCACTGCCATTTTTCCCCTCGTCAATGCCTCGACTCTGTTTCTTGGCTGCCTCCATGGTCTTTCTAAGCAGACGCAGTTCTCTTATGTAATGGTGCAATCTATCAATCATCAAAGACAGAAATAGCACAAATCCTGCATGAAGTAAACCACATAGAATCAGATCCAACCCATACCTACTCCAATGATAATATAGGAGAGCTTAAGGGCGACCTTTCTTCAGAGAAAGGTACCCAATGCATTAAAACTTTGGTATATGACATCCGGAATTTCGGCCAAACACATCATTAGCATTTCTGTGGTCTTGTAATTGTGTCTATACCCTTCTCTCTTAACTTTCTTTACCAGAGAGAAGGCTGCTGGATACTAGTCGCTTGCAAAAGAAAACAATACAAGATAATTGGACCACTACACAGGCTGATACAGAGAGCAATGCTATACTGGCGAACCATTAGTGCATGACTGTATGGCAGTCTATAATCAGCCCACAGCGATAAAACAAAGCTAATGGATCCTATGGGATTCAGACACAACACGGGTTTCAAACGTACTAAATATAACACAAACTGAAGCATACGGAATGAGCTCAAAACATGGGAACTAACAAGACAAACAGTCAAGCTCCAGTGAACCCATTAAGGCAAAAACAAAAAAGGGAAGAAATTATCTGAAATGAGAAGATGCTTTTCGAATCAGCCAACATTATGCAAAGATCAGGCTCCCCAAGTAACAGCACCAATATTAACCCACAGATTCAATCAATAAATTCTCCGGAATAACCAGGTACTAATTTTGTCCTCTAGTACCCCAACCATCCTTTTTTCTATAGCATGATCCAGATTATCAATGTCTAGGAATCAGTAACGATCCAGATCCACTGGGTCATGAAAGCCATGTATTTTAGTTCAGCAATCAAAAATCATGGGTCACTTATCCGATGCCAGCATCAGAGAACTCCAGTCCTATCCTATCCGAGACAAAATCTCCGATGCACAAGAGCATAGACCGATCAGAGTTATCGCACAGAGCGACCGAACTAAGGCATGGGGTTTAGCATTTCAATTGCGACCACAGACAGAAGCGCTTTCAACTCGTGAACTGCTAATTCGCCAGGATTACGCCCCACTGCAGATGCACAAAAGGTAGTGACCCCAAAATTTTAATTTTCTAGAGACTCGTGACGAGCCCGGCGAACCAGCCCCAATGCCTTCCAATCTAGCATCATTTCTTCCCACCCCTTTCACCGGAGACCCAAACAAGAAGAACCCTAGGAGCTAAAATCACTCGACGTCTCAAAAAAAAAAAACGCCGGCAACGATTACCATTCATCTAGCACGAAAGAAGCCGAGAAACTCCACGCCAGCCGAGGGCGAGCTGGGCAAAAAATCCCTTACCCATGAGAGAGGCCTCGAGCATGTGCTTGGACATGAGGACCTGGTCGGTGGGGTTGAGGAGGCCGGCCTCGACGGTGCGCCGCTGGATCTTCACCATGCTGTACAGGCTGGAGGCGAGCACGACCAGCAACGTGACGCCGACCGTCTTCACCATGACGGGGCCCCGGCCGCGCTTGACCCGATCCAGGGCCATGATCACCAGCTTCCGGAGAGGGGTCTTGAACAGGAGGGTCAGGATCAGCGCCATCTCGGCGGCGATCACGGTGTACAGGAGCTGTATCATCTTCTCGGGAGCAGAGGGGAAAAAATGGGGACCCACAACCTGGAATCGCGAGGAGAGCGGTGGGAAAAGAGTATTGCAGAAAGGGTGGCTTCGATAGGGAAATTGGGAGGGGGTCGGTTGGGTTCAACTACTGGCTTGTCTGGAGAGGACAGGGGGATTTATGCGAAGGCCTCCACGTCGGTATTGATTGCTTCGCCATGCTTCTTCATGTGCGACGCGTCTCGCGTGTCTGCCGTGTTCCTGGATCCGCCCTCCCCCGCCCTTCATTTATGACAAATCGCGTTCCGAAGTATGACGTGAAAATCGCGTCCGACGTTTGGTATATTTTGTTTCCTGTTTTTTCTCGAAGGATTTTGTGAACCGTTTGCTTTCCAAAGTTAGAGATCACCGGGAATAATGAGATAGAAACGTGTATTGCTCGCTTGGATGTCTGTGATTTTTTTTTCGATTACTTGAATGATGCATCAGTAAAAGTTGTTCCCTTGATTATCTATTCCGGTAAATTATTCCATGTGATTTTTTTAGATGATTTTTGTGTCCAACTTGGCTTTTCTACAAGAAATTCCAAAATGAAAAATGGGACAATCCGGATTTTGAGTCTATCGCTAGAGAAAATAGTGACAACATGGGATGTTCGAAATTCTAAAATATGCTTGAGAATCATTTTTTTATTATGATCATGCACAAATCAATTAGGGATTAAATTGAGATTAAGATTGATTTTACAAAATATATCATTGCTGTTTATTGTACCTTTTTGTATTATAATTACATAGACTTGTACATTAGGGATATACAATGAAAATATGTTTTTTTTCCCTAAGCCATCTATTCCCTTTTCACGCCTCTTCTTGCTTCCTTTCACAACGTGTAACAAATGGAGCCAAATGTCAGTGGTTCGTTGGAGGGAGAAAAAGGGGGTAGAGTCAAGAGCATAGAGAGAGAGAGTGCCGAATGAGCTAGAGGGGCGGCGCGGTGGTTTGTCGGTCGAACAAGGGGGCGACAAAGAGAGAGAGTTATAGGAGAGAGAGAGCGTGAACAGGTGTAGCAACCTTAGTGCATTTCCAATTTGTTGCACCGACACATCTCATAGTCAATATTTTCTTGATTCGTGATGGTATGCCTTCTCCTCATCCCCGAGCTGGGTGGCCACAGTGATGTCGAAGCGAGTTGAGCTCGCCAAGCTGTGCATCTCTCGTAATTGAGCCAAGGCAATTCGAGTCCTTGAATCATTTGGCTTCGTCGTGCACAACCCAGAAAATATTTGGTGCAAACTCATTTTTGGTGAAAACTGCTTTATTCCATCAGGTGTTCGATCTGGAAATCAGATTCATAAAGAGTGAAAGAGGGACCTTCAGCAAGCGGACAAAACATTTTTTTCCACTTCTTCGTCTGTCCATTGCCACAAGCAATTCAGAAGGTAATTTTGACCAAAATGAACCGAATTAGAGTTTCCCACGATTTAAGAATGGGGATTGGACATTAAATGGGAAAGTTCCGAGAGGAAACGAGGAGCGCCCAAGCCGAGGGCTTTCCTCTTAAATAATGAGGAACCACGGTACTTGAGTTTATGGTTTTCTTTTTCTTTTTTTTTTTAATAGATAGGAAAAAAACGACTCATTTTTTATGGTTTTTGCCAATTAGATTTTTCTTGCAAGCCACGTCGGCCATACTATAACAAAATTAATAGCATGATATACAAATCACTGATGGCACTAAAGTAAAGGATTTCTAATCATCATATCACTCCATTGATTGAGAAAAAAAAAGTATAGCCCTCAAATGAGTTTCATACGAAATTTATTGCATTTATAATATCCACATCTCAAATTTTTATTATATTCACCGTAAAAAGAAAAATAATTTGCATGGACCGTTGAAGACTGAGATACTCCTAATACTGCGGTCACTTTTTCAATAAAAAATGTGTAGAAATTCTTTACATTGAGAGTGGACCTAAAAAAAATCAATGCACCCAATTCTTTCAAGATTTGCCATATTAATGCTTTGAAAATCTCAGATTTTAGTATACATACTTCTGAAAAATTGTCTTGCAAATACTCATCGTGACAACTCACTTTTAAGACTCCATTTATTTTGTCGAAAATGAATGATTTAAAAAAACTTTTAAAAAATTATTTTTTGTCTTTTATTTCATCTATTGTTATTTACCAATCTTGATATTAGGTCACATGAGAGTCCTTTCGATACAACTTGAGTTGAGTAAAAAGAATGAGGAACCATTTGAATGCACAATGATTTTGTTATTAGTCTCCAAGCCAACATTTCAAATATTATTCATCTTTAGAATCTAACCGATCTTATCTGACATTAATGATTTATTCTTAGTTAGTGATAATCTTTTTCTACCTGTGAGTATCTAGGTCTTGGTATGTAATTTGTGCTGAAATTATGTTGTTTATTTTTTTTTCTAATTTAAGGAATCTCATTAGTGGGAATTCCTCAAATCCCACAGTTAAGCTTCCTTGGAAAAGTTTTGAATTTTTTACTTTCATTTTTTCCCTCGAATTTTCTACTAATGCAAATGAGCAATATGCCGCAGTAGCTTTGAAGAACCGCTAATTTTCCTTTCTTTTTCCTAATGTTGAATGGGGATCAGCTAGTTCAATGTCACAACCGATCTGATTCATGTAGGAAAACCTGTCTTCTCTATACTAGGGCTTTTACTACATGGGACCTTTTGTCGTGATTGCATCTTTCGGTACGTGGAGCGAGCTGTAATTTGGTGTCATTTAGACCGATTGTCCGTAGAATGAGTAAGGACATTTTTCGAGTCCGTTGTTACTTGGAGCACGGGAAATTTGATGATTTGAATGGTGTCTTATCGATTTAAAACACGTTCGACCTTGCCTGCAGAAGACGGCTATAGCCATCCGCTGCATACAATTCACGGGTTTGGTTTGCTTCATGATTGAGGCCTCAACAATCTCTCCTTTGCGACATAAAATGTTACATTCGATTGAAAAATGTTACATCCGCTGCATACATGGGACCTTTTGTCGTGATTGGTTTGATTGAGGACATTTTTTTAGTTCTTCATTCGATTCGGAGAGCACCAGGGGGAAAAATGTTACATTTCACTGTCTGAATTGAAAGACTAGTTCTTCATGCGAAACAAGAGACGCGATAACTTGTAAAAACGAAATGCATTCTGAATGTAATACAAAAAGGGAAGTCGTTATTTCATGTGGTCTTTAGATTGCGCACTTTGTTTACATCAAAGATAACATGAAAATCTCCATCGCGCCAATGCAGACCAATGGACTCGTTCACCACCGTAGTAGATAGTTTGGTTTTGGAGATTGGCCGGGGTTTTACCTCCCTCCTCCATCTCCGCCGCCTGAGCCGCCTCCGACACCCACCCCTTTGCCGGCACCAGCCCCGACTCCAACCCCAATCCCAACCCCGATTCCTACTCCGAACCCTCCACCTCCACCTCCACCGATGCCATGGCCACCTCCAAGTCCACCACCAGCACCTCCCCCTCCTCCGGCACCACCACCTAAACCTCCTCCAGCTCCACCTCCTACTCCCCGCCTGCACCGAAGCCCCCGCCGTGGCCTGCTCCTCCACCTAAACCGCCACCGCCACCTCCTCCAGCTCCGCCTCCGCCTCCGACACCTCCGCCAGCACCACCTCCTACGCCACCACCAGCACCAAATCCACCCCCATGTCCTGCTCCTCCACCAACGCCGCCACCACCTCCGCCTCCTCCACCTCCACCTCCACCAGCACCTCCTCCAGTGCCTCCTGCACCGCCACCTACACCTCCTCCAGCACCAAAGCCTCCTCCATGGCCTGAACCCCCACCAACACCTCCACCTCCACCAGAACCGCCTCCTCCACCACCTCCAGCTCCAACTCCACCTCCAGCTCCGCCACCTACACCGCCCCCGGCCCCGAAGCCTCCACCATGACCGGCCCCACCACCAACACCTCCTCCACCTCCACCACCAAAACCGCCGCCACCTCCAGCACCACCGCCAGCTCCTCCTCCAGCTCCTCCACCAACACCGCCTCCAGCTCCAAAGCCACCTCCTTTTCCAGCACCACCTCCAGCGCCTCCGCCTCCACCGCCACCAAAACCCCCGCCACCACCTACACCACCTCCCGCACCACCTCCAACGCCACCCCCAGCTCCAAAGCCTCCACCCTTCCCAGCTCCTCCTCCAACTCCTCCGCCTCCTCCGCCACCTAAACCACCGCCACCACCTACACCACCCCCTGCACCACCTCCAACACCACCCCCAGCTCCTCCTCCAAAGCCTCCACCCTTACCAGCTCCTCCTCCAACTCCACCTCCCGCACCTCCTCTTCCGCCAAATCCACCACCTCCCCCACCACGGCCTGGCCCACCACCGAATCTGCCGCCACAGCGTCTCCGTCCCCATCGACAGTCATCGTCGTCGCCAAACCTGGTCTTGTCAACCTTGTTGTCACTGAGAGCAAGTGCACTCAGATGGAGCACGATGCATGAAATGAGAAGAACCACGGAGAGCCATTTTCTCGAGACCCCCATGGCTTCGGACGCCAAAAGAGAGTGTGTGCGCGTAAGTGAGAGAAAGAGATATTCAGTAGCTGACTAAGCTTGCTATGGCTGGGTCATCGACGCTCGTATTTATATAGGTGTTATCCACTAGCCAGCAATTTGCCCATTGTCACTGCTTGCTCCACTCTAAACAGCCAATAAATGAGTGCATGTTCATCCCTTCATGTGCCGCGTGGAACCGTTGGGCGATCGGCCCAAGCAATAAATGGAAATAAAGGTCATAGTTTGACTTTCCATATGTACTCGTATAGTCATCATTCTGACTGCAGAAGCAAGTTGTTAAATTACTCTCGAGCAAGTTGTTAAATTTGCATGCTGTTTTTTTTTTTTGGTAAAGATAAATTTGCATGCTGTTTTGCATAAGATATAGCAGAAAATGAAGAACAAAAGCTAAAGAGTACTTCACGGGTAGGTTCTTTAGTTGGATCGGAGGCTTGTTTTTACCATGATCGTGACAAGCAGGCTCAATAATAAAGTATGAAGATAAGAGGATCCATACCTTGTTTATTTCCTTATTTTAGCCATTATGGTCTTTAAAAAAGTCCTCGTAATATTCATGTTAAATTCACAGACCTACGTAAAGCACCAAAAAAAACGAAAAAAAAAAAGACACGCATGGAGTTGCTTCTGTTGTTCCCTAACGCTCGATCGTATCAGCGTCCAAGTGGGATTTTCTCTCTCTATCATATTATTTTTTCTATTCAAATGATTAGACAACATTATCATGACATTTATTGGCATCGTACAGTTGCGATGGTGGACGACTCAATTGCTCCCGCCTAATCATTTAAGGCAGTCAACCCTAGCGGCCGACACTCAAAGAAGTAGCTACTTGTCACCCTTGACGGTTGACATAATCAACTGTTAACTCGGTCATTTTTATTTCGGAAAGCAAAAATTCGGAAAAAGCTTTCACGATAAATAAAAAAAAATACTTTCCATAAAAACTTTTTTAAGAAAAAGGAATATTTTTCATTTATTTTGTGGTACAATGAAAAATTTGACTAGAAATGTTTTTGGATTTTTAGATCTCATTTAGAAAATAATTTTAAACTTATATATTACTTTGAAGTCCGTCTAACCTTTCAAATCCAAGAGTGGCTTTCAGCTTGAAAAACAAACAGAGAAGAAAAAAAATCAACTTTGTAATTTCTTTTCGTCATAATATTCCAAGTAGTACGTAAACAAAACATTGGAAAGAAGTGTTAAAAAAGTCTTAAACATTTTGTATTTGTGACAATTTAATCTTAAACATTCTTACTTTGTATCAATTTAGTCCTTTTGGCCGGATTTTGCTGACTAGGCGATCGGGCCGATGTGACCTAATTGGCGGCCGACGTGACCTACAAAAAGAAATAATATTTTTTTCTTTTTTTTTTTCTTCTCCTCCTCCTTCCTCTAGCTGGTCGTCGGACCTCAACAACCAGCCACTGGCAAGCCTTGTCGGCCACCTCTCCAGTGGCCGCGAGGGCAACCTCGCCCATGCCCAGTGAGGCCGCGAGATCAGCCTAGGCGGCCTCGAGCTAGCCTAGTGCTGGGTCGAGCCTCCCAGGCCGGCCTCGCCAGCCTGAGCAAGGCCGCCCTCGTGGCCATTGGTGAGGTCGTCGACCAGAGGCGACGGGTGAGGCTGCCCTCACGGCCACTGGTGAGGTCGTCGGGGAGGCTTGCCAACCATTGTCTCTGGCCAATCGCCGAACCTCGACAACCGGCTAGAAGAAGGAGAAGGAAAAATGAAAAAGAGAAAGAGAAAGAGAAAATAAAAAAAATCTAAAATATTAAAATATTATTAAACGTTATCCACGCCAGCGTCGATCAGATCATGTCAACCGACCGGTGCCTAATTAGCAAAATCCAGCCAAATTTGGCCGGAAATGATTGAATCAACACCAAGTAAAAGGGTTTAGAACTAAATTGGCACAAATATAAAAAGTTTAGAACATTTTTAACAGTGCTCCCCAAACATTGCACTGTTGGTTCCAGCATGGATCACTTTATTTTCACATGATACATAAGGATAAATTGTGCCACAAAGCGCTACTTGAATAGCTACTTCAACAAATAATCAAAGAACAGCGAGTCTTTCGTACATATAATATTAAAAACTAGCTTGTAATGTCTAATGCTTGATCAAAAGATTGTGAGTTTCTTCATTTTCCACCTTTCTTTCAATATCCACATTCCTTCTGTCAAGCACAAAAAATGAACAGAAAGGATAATCAAACGATCATATAGCACAGGCGATGACAAAAGATTCACAATGAAAAGGATCGATCGAATTTTCAGAGTATTTTGAAATGGCGGAGGAGAGAGCCTGAAACGAAACCATTAAAGGCCGTTGAAGATGAGCTTAGCCTTCAACGAAAACGTTAAGCGTTAGTGAAGAATAGCGAACCTTGACGAAGGTGAAAAAGCAACTAAGCCTTGGTGAAGAAAACTGAACAAAGCGAAGAAAAGTCCGTTAACAAGTTTCAGAAAATTAACTACCTCCTCGGATTAGGCAACTCATTTCTTAATTTTAAAATATTTTCTTTTTATCATATATGATTTTTCGATACCTTATCATCTTTAGCAAATCAAACGCATGAAAGTCTGAAAAACTAATTCGCAAAAAATATTTCTGCTCAAACAACACACCATAAGAATTATTAGAATTTCATTTTCAATCTGGAAGAGCCTATGGATTCGCGCAGTAGAGTTGGCCAGACCTGTATTATATGGTTGACATAGTCTTGCAATCAATGGAAAGGATAGGATTAAAGGCCTTATTTAGTATCACGGCCAAAAAATAGGGTTCATTTATTATAAGATCGGATTTTCTTTGCTCTAAGGCCACATTCGGAAAATATACAATAGCAAATTCTTCCCATGTTTCTTTCGTTACAGATTGTCATCAGGCTCATCAATACTGTCAAGATTCAATGAACCTGCGCTAAAACATTACTGCTTATGCGTCTATAAAATCTAAAACATTTCATGAGATGATTCAAGACAAGCAGCATTATGCTTTTTGACAAATAATTGGTAATCAATTCAAAATCTGAAGAGTTACCAAAAATAGGATATGCACAGCAACATGGGGATGTCCACGTGAATCAGACCGCTTTTGCTGGGGCGGTTTCACATTCGCTAAGTTCACTAAATTGCGCGTGAGAAAAAATTTCAGAATATAAACTTGTTTGTTGAAAGTTTGTTTGTAGAAACAAACTAAGTGCATATCTCCTTGTCCTACATAGGAAAAGTGGGAGGAAACGGGTCAATTAATAAGTGTGGGGTTTCTTTAATATACCTAAAAAGATGATTGGGTGTGGGCTAGACCTCACTATACCCGCGTACGGGTGTGTGAATAATTATGCGATTATTTGGCGCACTTAGCACTAACCCATTTGTTATTTTACTTGATTTTATTTTTTGCGGTTATCTTATTAATCAATTCAATTTTTTTTTTTTGAGAATTTTTGGAAATTATTAAAATAATTTTTTATTTATTAAAATTTAATAATAATAATATTTTTAATTTTTTTAATTTTTGTTTGTGTTTTTTCAAGACAACCTTTGGAAAATATACTCGTTCAGTTTGTAACTTTTCCCGAAGGGTTGCATTTGTTCGTTTTTTCAACTTCTTCTGAATGGACGCCTTTGTTCATCTGGGCAATTTTTCAAAATGACACCTTTGTTCAATTTTGCAATTTTTCATGAAGAGTTGCCTATGTTTTAAGATTGTTTTAAATATATACATGTCATTTTTCAGAAGAATGAGTGTGTGATCATTTTTTTTTAATCTTTTTGAGCATTTTTTCTAAAAACTACAGCCATCCTTTCAATTGTTTTCTAGAAAAAACCCTAGAGAAATACTATAATTGCTATATAGTATTTTTATTTTTGAGACTTTGTTGTATCTTCTAAGATATTTGCCAGTAACCATTAGCAACTTTGTGGGGCAAATAAATCCTTAAAGAAAATGATATCACGTCTCAAAGTCCGACTTGATTACTCTAAAGATCAGACTTCATTGTTCTACCCAATTCAAAGCCATATTTACCCAACACCGTTATCACGGATTGCCGACAAGAAAATTCAACTGGCAAGTACAGTACTCAGCATTGCTTGCCTGAAGTGAATGTCTAAGGATCACTAATGCTCGAAGAAAAGGCAACAGACTGAGACATCTGTGATTAATTGAAGTGAAGGATGATATTTTGCGTTCATCCACTAGGACAGAATATGTGTGTCCACCCTTTGGACGAAATTCATGGAAGAAGATAGTCTCAAACGAATCATGCATTGTCCATACTGCTACAGGGGCCGGAGTGAGCATATATATCCTTGTCAGTGATTAAATTCGCGACTTCTGGGAGCGTCCATCACTCGTCTCTTTCATGCTATGGCCCTCGTGAAATGAAGGCATCGATTATTTAGATTTGTAACCAGGAACAGACAGAATTCGGGCTAACGATGATCAGCTTCTCCATGGAGTCCTCGAGAGTATACTCATCATTAAAGGACATCACAGACTACCTCTAACCAGAAGGATAAAATGGACAGAAGAAAAGGGACCGAATAATGTGAAGAATGCAAAAACAAATAGAAAAGCATACATCAAGAGATCATTCTGAAAAAAAGAAAATTCGATTCAGCAAGCATACTAGAAAATGTATATGGCTCAAGGGAAGCCTGCATAACATCTTTAGCAGTCACCGAGAATACTGTCAGCTCCTTCTAGTTCCTAGTGGATTGACACCTTTATGATCGATGACAAACTCAATTCGATTCACTCTTTTGTTGGGATCAAGCGTGATGACCTGCAGCCCTACCACAGAGAAGAGCATTGCTTGGAATCGGATACTCATCCCTCCAAGATCTGGCCGGAGAATAGACGCGGAAGTAGAATTGTTGTCCCAGATATTGGCGAGCCCAGTTCTCCGACCGCACATTCCACATCCCCACGTTGTCCAAAGGCATGTAAACAGCAGTCCATGAATTAGGATAGACCTGCAACCAGATCAATGAACAAAATCAACATGGAAGCTGTTCTTTTTGTTTAATAAAACCGAAGTATCGGAAACAAAGTTATCAGATAAATTGTAATTCGGGCTTAGCTAACTTCCAGACGGTCAGATATCCTGGAATCAAATCTTTAAATTCCAAATAGTCCAACAAAGTATGATGATGACATAAATCAGTCTTAGAGGGAATGAGAGAGGTGATGCCTGAATACCTGAACAGTACAGCGAGAAATCGTGTCTCTCAGATTGTAACTTAATTTACTTGCAGGTGTCCACTGCCCTCCATCCATCCTGCCCAATATCAATGTAAAGCATGAAGACAAAAACTTTCAAATTCGCATATCCATGAAAAACTAAAGAGTTTATCTTCTTCTCTTTTACAATAATCCAGGGACATGGGTGCGAAGACCGGTGTATACAGAGAATAGTCATTCGTAAGTGCAATGGGCCAGTAAACTCACCCCACAACAAAGAAGTTATGGCCATCGATGTGCCAGGACTGCACAGTGTCTTCAAAATTCTCAAAAACAATCTCCGCATAACCTCGGAAATCAGCTGCCATGACTGAAGTCTGGAGATAAGCGGCACCGCCGGTGGGGCTATCCGGGATGCTCCCTAGTGTAAAGACTCCAGGAATGTTGAAGTAGTCAGCAAGCTTCAGAGGAGTATCGGCTGGAACAAAAGAAACGCTATTGACAGCGTATCTCTGCTTCCCATTAATAACCGAAGCAGAGTTTGCGAGTCTGATTGTTTGTGTCGTGTTGATCATTCCATAATGGTAGGAGCCTTGGGGATTAGGCCTCGGTCCACTTGCAGTTAGGTTCCGCCTAATAAGATAAATAACACGACGAACAGATAAAGGAATGGTCAGTGCTTATACGGTGAAAAAGTACAAGGAGATTTACTGCACATGACACCAGTGGTGATAAATTATGATAAATTTAATGTTATAGTCATTGCTAGATCACCTAATGAAAACCAAAAACTCGATTACCAAAGCAAGAATTCTTTGAGAATTAGTTAGTTTTCATATGACCAAAGTTCAAGCAACACAGTACAATGCCAGGACAAACCTCATAGACCTTGCTTGTTCAAGTGACCAGTCAATCTGCATGGTCGGCCCACCAGGAGGGGGGCCGGAGACACTTCCAGCCGAGTTGCTATAATGGAGGATCGAGGTAGTGGTCAGCACTTCGGAGGTGAAGCGTGTGGAGACGACAATATAGTAATCTTGTGCGGGTTGATCGCAGGTGACCAGGACAGAGCAAGATTGACCCAAATGTATGTCCAGGGAATCATAAGTGTTCTGTAACGTGTGGGTCCCCTCGACTTCCACCAGAACCATCTTGTGCCCCTGGATCCTGAAGTTGATCGCAGTCGTGATCCCTACGTTCGATATTCGAAACCTGTACGTCTTCCCTGCCAAAACAAGTTTGGATTTTGGTACGGTATGCTTCACGCATACCACTATCGGGACAGGATAATTTTTCTAGCATATCCAGAGCTCATCAAAATACCTTGATCCACTGTAAAGGTGTAACCATTTGATCCACGGCCGTTAATCAGTAGCCCATCAGGGAACGGAAGATCACTGCCACCATCCAATATTGCTCTCAAGTCCTACAAATCGAGTGAGAAAAGAAAGCGATAAGGGAAATGTGTCGCATGTATCCAGCCGCAGGTGAGACATTTGATTCCAAAATTTATAATCTATTTCAACGGCAGGAGCTTATGACGATTGTATGTTCTAAGCAACTCACGGAGTGGTTTTTCGTGAACCAATCGCCAGCAAGGATAGTGAAGTCGTTGGCAGGAGGTGGAAAAGGCACAGGAATCACTGATCGGCTAAGAATCTTGAAGCCGCCAAAGCCTCCTGCGGCCTTGTGAAAAGCGAGGGAAGGAAAGTAGAAATAACTACCGATCTGATCCTTCACTTGAAGGATGTAAGTGAAGTTCTGCCCTGGTGGGATCGGGCAGTTTGTGCCATAAACTCCATCCTGCCACGAGTTTCTTTTCTGCTGCACACCATTCCTGAATATAAAATAGATGAGTAACGACTTGAATAATGTTGTTATGCCGAATGATCACTTGCCCGAATGATCACTTGCGCCAGGTGACATATTTCTTTAAGTTCCATGTTCAAGCTTTTACTCTCAGGGCTTCTGTTAGTAACACGAATTTCCCAAACTCATCAGACTTATTCTGCCGTCATAGGAGTTCATTGCCAGTTCTTTCGATACAGTTATCAAAGTGGAAAGTCACTTGGTTCAAATTGTCTTGTGATCTTAACTTGTTCTGCCGAGACTAATTTGTTTACAGACATATTGAAGAAGGAAAGTGCTCAATAGTGTGAGAGAACTTGTGACTCGGCACATTAAACATTCACAGCACATCATCAAGCATTAACATTCTCGGACAGAAGCAACTTAACAAGGACTTCTTCTGAATAAAAGAAGCCAGTAATTTTGGATATGAAATTCAGGATATAACATCCGAAAGGGGAAAAAAGATCTCTTAAGCACTGTGAGAAAAACTTTTAGATGCTCAGTTTTCTGATGAGGTGACAGATCTGACCGACAGATCCATCTCCAGTGAAACGATCCTTTGAAAAAATGCTTGTCCATAATTTTGCCCTGTCCAGCTCTAGTTCAGAGTCTGTATATCGAAGAGAACTATTCTGAAAATGCTCAACTCTCAGGATATGACTTTATGGTTAAGCGACTTCAATCAAGGACTAGTTCAAGTATTTGGTCCCAGGATTTGAATGTTGGCCCTGTCTGACACCGGACGAAAATTAACAAAAGTCTGCATACAAGCCGACACAGACATGATGAAACCTGAGAAAGTATTGCGTAGATTGACTCTCAATATGTCAAAAGAATTGTAAGACTGATGCATACCACTGAACTGAAGAAAAGGAAATTATAGAGCACTTGTTTTTCACGCTAAGCTGCTCATTTCAGGAGACCTGTTGGTTGGGCTGATAAACAACGTATGCATCAAGTCTACAATGCGCAAAACATACCAAAATCCACATAAAAGTCATGAAATACACCAGAAGAGTGAAGAAGAAGAAGAAGAAACAAAGGGAGGACTGACCAGGAGATGAGGAAAGGCTCATCCAAGGCGTTGAAGACATTGATGATCAAGTTATCATTGGTCACGGACTCGATCTGAGGCCCTGGAAATTGCCCATTTATCAATATCCCCTGCCACATTTTGAACGAAAGAAAACAAACTCAGCTTTAACACATGGCCCATCAGCTTCCACCAAGATAAGCAAAACCACTGCGCAAATGTAAAAGATACCAGTTTCAAGTGCAAGGGACTGAAAATTCGTACCTGTTGCTTTACACCAAGAGGGTATATATCGCCATAAGTGACGTTCCAGTTGTAGAAACTATACGGGTCGTCCCCATTTACGCAGCTCACTAGCGATAGAACCAGAACCGCCATCGACACCACTGCCCGGGGGCCTCTACGAGCTCCCATTTTTACTCTCCGCAAAAGCCTCCGGACGCGTCCGACGGTAGTACTTCAGCGAAGAACGGAAAGAGAAAGAATTGGGGACACGAATCTATAGAAAAATCTACTGATGGAAGAGAAGAGAGACTCTCTCTGTTTATCCACCCTCTGTTTTTTTTTCTTCTGATTCTTCTTTTTTCCTCTTTTGCTTTGAAGCTTTGCACTTTTTAACTTTCTTTTATTTATTCCCCTCTTAACAGCAGTGCAGAGCAGAGAAGATAGGGTAGGGGGGCGTTCCGATTTTCAGAGAACGGATCTCGATCCCTCCATGAGCTGTATAAGTCAAGCGTGTCTGAGAATCTGGAAAGGGCGGGACAGCATTCGCGTCTCCCACTCTCGAACGAAGCGAAGCAGCGAAGTTATGTGGCATCAGAGACCACCCGAGAAACCTGAAAAACTCATTAAATCTCGTCCTCGACCTGACCATGAATTGAATTCATTTCCTTAACTATATCACCGCGCTCCCCCTGCTTCAGGATTCGTTTGGTGCGTCATAAATTCATCTTTTTTCTTGAGAATTTGCATGAGCTGTTACATACCCAGTTTAGAAAAATACATGCATCATTTCAATATACTCTCTCTTGTTATGTGCAATTGGTACATTACTGTAACTTGTAATTTTCTTGGGCTTGATGTGAAATGGCGGGAACGGATATATAATGCAGTCGAATTCTGGGGAAATGAAATGCCGACTTTTACCAAGGGTTAAATCTCGTCCGAGATCCACCGACATTTTTGGGCGGGCTGTTCTCTGTTCTCTGGCCTCGACATTCAAGTTTCGTTTTCTTACAAGGTCGATGGCTGCTGTTCCTGTTGCAAGCAATTCATTACTCCAAAAATGACCCTTACGGCTGGTTCGGAAATCTATATAGTCTCGAAGTGATTTAGATAGTTCCGTGCGACGATTAACTTTTTTTTTTTATTAATATAAGATAAGAGTAGTACTTCATTAATTAATGATAAAAAAAAAACCGGGTAGTGAAAAAGGACAAAAGAGCCTCAAAAGGAGACGAGAGAATCTAGTAGGTAAAGCCCTCTGCGAGAGACGAAGACTTAGATACGAAGCAATTACTGCATGGCGTGCCGAAGTCGGATGCTTAATCAGATTAATCTTATAAAATCGATTTAATAATTCTAACTCTAACAAAGCATGTTTTCTCGACTTATGAAAACCCATCAATGTAAGGAAAATGATATAAATGAAATCTAAATTTTGACCAAATATGCAATATAATTCATGAATTTCTAATTTGTTCAACATGGTCCTTGGATTTCTAATTTATTCAGTATGGTGCCTAAATTTAATTTAATTCCTAGGTTATATTAAATTATTCGATGTTGCTTTTAAACTTGAATTAGATTGGATATTTTCATAGAATCTAAACATTGAACAAATTATTGCATATTGGGATATAATTCACGAACTATATTGAATCAATTAAAAGTTCAATGATCATGGTTAAAGCTCAGTGTAATTATCCCTTAGTATAATTAGCATCCTATGAGAAAAACATGGGGGCCCAACAATGTCATCCGGGTCTGACCCACGAGCTGAAAAAGAGGGGAGAAACTATTCACGTGCCCACGTGCATCTTTTCAGGAATCAGCCGGTGGATTCGAGACGTCTTGGCCCGGAAAAGAAAAGTGGAGCCTAGCCACGTTACGAATAAACGTCTCCTTGTCCTAAAGAAAGATTGGGCTATTGTTTTTTATAGCTTGAGCCCCAATACAACAGGCCGTTTTTCATCTGTGTATCAAGAGAGCTGTGGTTAAACAAGAGTTGCCACAGTTCTTGCATTCCAAGGGGTTCGGTTTCTTATCCAAGTAAGAAGCTGGCGAGCACGCCTCTTCCGAGTCATAGAATTTGGGATTTGTTTACGCTATTTTTTTTTGTTAAATAATCACATAATTATAGTCAATACCACATCGATACATGATGACTAAGGATTCTTGGACTGATTTTTGCGGGGTATAGGATTATAAACAACCGGACGGGTCAGTAGTTGAATAATCCCATGCCATGCTCCTTTTTCTGATACTAGCCTTACCTCATCACTGATGATAGCAAGATCCGTAAGGAAGGTCTTTGAGAGAGAGATATAGAGAGATTGATTGATTAATTATGCTAGGAGGGAAATGGCCATGTAGTAGGTGACGGGCATACGACAAGTGGTGGGCGATCTGCATCGTAAAGTAAGACTATCACATGGTTGGTATGATATACATCCTTATTAGTTTTTGCATCCAAATTTAGTACCCACTTTCTATATTGATGAATTTATCTATACATCATTGTTCCAGGGTATAATTACCATACGAAATACTCTCTTTTGCATGCCCCTAAGAAACTCACAAGGAGAAGACAAGGTTACCCATGTCACTGCGTTGGCTGCACAATAATGTTGCTGCCTAATGGCGAATTACATTTTACTGGGCTTTAGGTTAGTGAGGCCTAAATTTTAAATGGCTTATATCCTTATCTTGTCAAAACACAAGTTTGAAATTTTAATTTGATAAATTTTAGGGATGAGTATGGTCCGGATTGGATTGGTCTACCCCTTAATCTTATGACAAATCCGCACAATGTTGGTCCTTAATTTTTGGAACCGACCTTATTGAGTCTAGGATTAAGGACCGGACTGACCCATGGGTTCGGTCCAGTTCTTAGGTCAACCTAGGACCAATTGATAATTTTTTTTTTTATTTCATTTTTTGCACTATTTGAAAAGGCTAACCTACTATTTTAAATTATATATCCATTGATAATGCAGTGTTATACAACCAAACTATAAATACCAATACATATTTAATAAATTTAGGATAAGGCAATAATAGAAATTTCACACCGCTAAAAGCAATAAACTATAAAAATAATTAAGTCCGTTCATAGAGATATGGGACAAGGTAAGAAGTTGAGTGGTGAGCGGGGAAGTTGAGCAGGACGACTGTTGAGTGACAAGCGGAAAAGTTATTTCTTTTGATTTTGGCAAATTGAAGATTAAGAAGACAAAGAAGATAGAAGAGAACAACCTACATCATTTTAAAATGCCGTTTGACTAAAAATATATAAAAAATTGTAAAAATATCAAAAATATATAAAATATTTTAGATATATTACATATACTATATATAGTTAGGGTTGGTTTGGGTTAGACCGATCTTAAATTTTCAAGACCGATGACCAACCCATATAATACCGATCCAAGGATCTCGGGACCAAAGACCAACCTAATCCCCTTGGAAATCGGATGAGGATCGATAGGTTTGAGCCAATTTAAGGATAGTCCAGGCTCACCCCTAAATCAATGCACACCCCTAATAAATTCCATTAATTCTCTCGAATTAAGCAAGTCAGTAAGACTCCATTTATTTTGGTAAAAATGATGTTTTGAAATATATTTTTCTAAAAGTTATTGCTTGTATCGCTTAAAATAATTAGTTAATAAAAAACATTTCCATTTTTAACAACAATTTACTTCGAAATATTTTTTGTGGATCTTAACTTTTTTTTATTCATTCATTTTTATAAGTAATTATTTTTAAAAAATAATTTTCAAATCGTTCATTTTTTGCAAAGTAAATGCATCCTAAATGATCTTGACGTGGCTATTTATTATATCCGGAAAGATTTTCAGGTCAAAGGCCAAACCGGGTGTCGATCATATTTTATTTGTCCCAACCGAGTAACCACGTATCCGACGTTTCCTCATCGTTTTCTTTTTCTTTCTTTTTTCATTTTTATCAACACATTTTCAGGTCATCAAATGAGCCACATCATGAAATCGTATGAACTATATTCCAAGACTGGTAGGAAGCTGGATAAATATACTCCCATTCAAAAGATCAGTACAAAAACAATGGAGTGGGGAAAAATCCAAGAAGAAAGCAAGCAAGCATGACACAAAAAGCTAGGGAAAAATTGGAATTGATAAAATTTAACGGAATATTCACTCTCGTTAATAGTACCGCAATTCCTAAAATCAATTTGAAATAAAAAGTTAGACTTTCTTTTTTCTTTTTTCTTTTTTCGAAAGAGGACGAGGAGGTCAGAATTGAATAGAAAAGTCCTTGAAAAAGCACGAAGTGAGAGTAACCTAACCTCGTAACGGGGGCACAAGGGATGGTCCCTTGGACCTTGAAAGTTGCAACCTAACCATTCACCAGTGTCTAATGGAAAAACGCAGGAGGGGTTACTAGTATTATTATCATCCTCTACCTACCAAAGGGCTTCATTCATGCCTTTGGCAAGAATTGTCCATCTACCTAATGCCATCGATCACAGCCTATTTTAGACAAATGCGACTATTATTATTATTACTACTATTACTAATACTATCATTATTATTATTACATGAGATAAATGCGTTAAAATTATAAAATTTATCACAAAGTTATAATTAAGTTTTAAAACTTGATTCGAAAAAATAATTGAGTCCTAAAATTATGAAAAAGTATAATTAAGTTATTTCGCTAATTACATTTTTTTGGAAATTCTTAAAACTCAATCATGACAAATTTTAAGATAATTTATTATATTTTTGAAAGTTTTAAAATTCGGTTAATGAAAAGTTCAGAATTTCAAGCGTCCTTACCCCCTCATTATAGTACGGCACGCCGGCCTTGACTTTTAACTTTTAACGAGGACGCGGGCTTGGCAATTTTTCTTGTTGTTGCGCACGTGGGAAGAACCCGACCACTGGCCAATACCTTCTTTTTGGTCCATCTGAAATCAGTGGCGGGTCTTGACTCATGAATCACCTAACCAAGCTGAGGAGAGGACATTTTCCATTTTCGAAGAGTTTATTTCACGGACGGCGTGGATGATAATCTGCCTGCAAAGTCATGGATTTATTTCTATTTTTTACGTAAAGATTTCGACAAGTTTCTGTTGCTGCTACTGGTCGACAAGGACTACTTAATCCCTCGCCGCTACACGATAATGGAGTCCGAATCTCCCATGTCCGATTCCTTTTAAAGATTCTGCGAATTCGCTTCTTGTCCCATTTCCTTCTTCTTCCTTCCTCCTCATCCTCCTCCTCTCTTCTTGGATCTCCGATCTCGGCTCTCGGCGCCGCCTTGGAGCTCGAAGCAGCGCCGAAGCCGCCGCCGCCATGGGCCTCCTCAGATCGGCCGCCGGCGACGCCGTCCTCACCTGCCTCTGGGTCGCCGGCGTCTCCACCCTCGGCACCCTCACCTACCTCTCCGCCACCGCCCTCTCCGTCCCGCCCCAGTCCCCCGCCGGCCTCCTCATCACCACCGCCCTCGCCGCCGCCCTCGTCCTCCTCTTCAGCGTCCTCGGCCCACTCCTCGGCGGCGCCAGCTTCAACCCCGCCACCACCGTCGCCTTCCGCGCCGCCGGGCTCCGCCCCGACGCCTCCCTCCTCGCCATGGCCGTCCGCTTCCCCGCCCAGGCCGCCGGGGCCGTGGCCGGCGCCAACGCCATCCTGCTGCTGATGCCGGCCCGGTACAAGCACATGCTGCGGGGACCGTCGCTGAAGGTGGACCCGCACGCGGGCGCCGCCGCCGAGGGCGCGCTGACCTTCGCCATCAGCCTCGCCGTCCTGGTGATATTCGTGAAGGGGCCGAGGAGCTTGCTGGTGAAGGTGTGGCTGGTGGCGACGGCGACGGTGGGGCTGGTGATGGTCGGGTCGAGCTACACCGGGCCGGCGATGAACCCGGCGAACGCGTTCGGGTGGGCGTTCGTGAACGACCGGCACAACACGTGGGACCAATTCTACGTCTACTGGATCTGCCCCTTCGTGGGTGCGGTCCTGGCCGGGTGGGCGTTCAAGCTGCTGTTCCCTATCCAGAAACCCAAGGCAAAGAAGGCTTGAAAAGAACCAAAGAACAAAAGGGGTTTGTCTTTCTCGTCCGATTCTTGATCTTTTGATTTCTTCACCTTGTCGTAGAATAATCGAACTCGAAGGGACCAATCCCAGCTGCCGCCATTGACATCTGTAGTGAGCAGGTTCTGAAAGTGAAAATGAAAACCCATCTCTCTCGCGTTCGATCAGTCCGCATCTTCTGCACTTCTTGACGTTCTCGCGGGGTTTGTCGATTGGCTTTCCAATCTTTTTCCTTTCGAACAGCTGTTGCTACTTGCTAGTTTGTTGTTGCATTCAATTTGGAAAGATCGCTCAGGCCGCGAGATATCGTTTTCTTGAATCGATTGGGGTCGGGATGATTGGAGATTCTTTAACGCAACTAGCTGTTCTCATCGGAAGAGTCGTGTGAAGATTCCATTACCCATCTCACCAATCAGAAACCAGGGTCCTGCCACTCACAAATGCCCGGCGTCACTTTTTGTTCTTTCATTATTTTATTAAAAAAAAAAATCTTTTAAAACCCTTCTCGCAGATTCAAAAGCTATATTTGGCTCTATAATCTGAAGATACTATTTGGTCTCATGCATGTCCGAAATCTTGCGCACTAAAATGGAAATACAATATCAAGACTGCGCTCATTTGGGGACGACGAAAATGACAATCGATATTACCATGTGTAAATAAGGAAATGTAACTTGAAATCCAATGGAAAGAGTGAGATTTGTAATTGCAAATTTCGAAAATGATATTTGTATTTTGTCGCGAAATACGAGATGATATTTTAAAGAACTTTTGACTCTTGGGTATTGTGTACAGTGACGCGGAAGGCTATTTAATATGATGCATGAAAAAATATAGAGAAACCAACCCTCACGGAGTTCGGTGGCTCGTGCTGGCGGAATCAGACCTGAGACCACCACTTTTCACGTGGGGGTCCACCAACTCAGGTCACTATCGTGGTCGATTTTTATTATGTCGGACGTAAAAATCGAAATACAATTGTCTGGATTTGGACGGGCTTAGCTTAGTCCCGAGGTGCAAATTGATGGGCTTTTCTAAAACAGGCGATACCCAACTTCGACTTCCCCTTTCCCCAAAAGCCCAACCAAAAAGCGGAATTCGTCGGGTTAAGACGGAATAGAGACAACCGACTCCGCTCGGTTTCCCACATAACCAAGATGACGAAAGGGTGGTGATGAGGCCAACTAGGAAAGCAAGATTGTGCATAATACAGGAAGATTCGTTTAGATCTGAGGGTTCAAAAGGGTGATGTTGCTTGGAATATATTCCCTAGAGAAAGAATTGCTTGTCTCGATCAACTTTAATCATATAAAATGTGCATTTCGTGGAACTCTTATTGTGTGAAAGAGGCGAGGTGGCATCATCGATTGACCATGTCTTTTTTCATTCACTTACTATTTTAAGAAACCCCCGATGAGTATATCTGGTTGATTTGTTAATGATATTGTGTTAAAATGCAACCAGCATGAATTGAATGGGCTTAGTTTACTCACGAGGTGGCAATTGACAAGTTTTACTTAAACACACACCAACTTTGACTTTGGTTTTCCCCAAAAGCCAAACCAAAACATAGCATTCATTAGGGTAGGACGAAGTAGAGACAATTGATTCCACTCCATTCCCCACAAAACCAAGAAGAAGAAGAAGACACAACGAAGGGGTGACAATGAGGTCTACTAGAAAAACAAGATTGGGCATATTTAGACCTGTCAAAATATGTTATATGCCCATTTATTAACTCATAAATGATTGACTGAGTTATTATATGAGTTAATTATATTCAGTAAATTGATTTAAATATAATATGATTATTAAGTGGGTCATAAATGGGTCGTAAATGAGTTTACAATTAACTTAGATCCAATCTACTTTTATCTTCATTCTAATTTCAATTTGGATATGATTTTTCCTACATTAGATTAAAATGGAAGTATTTTAGTAATATAAGTCTAATCGGATATTGATTATAGGTCATTAGATTTGCATTCTGAATAAACAAGTCATCGACGGGTTAGTAGGTCAATTTGAATCAACTTGTTATGACTCAACGCAGTTTGACAGGTGTAGGCATATTACAGGATGAATCATATAGATCTTGGGGTCCAAGAGGGTGATTTGCTTGGAATGTATTCCCTCAGGAAAGAATTGTCTGTCTCGATCAACTTTAACCATAGATAAGGGTGCGTTTCGTGGAGCTCTTTTATTGTGTGTAAGATGTGTGGTTGTAACGTCAAATCAACCGTGCCTTTTTCATTCACTCACTATGCTAAGAAACCCACGACGAGTATGTCCAATTGGTTGTTTAATGATATCGTGTTAACGAGCCACCGGCATTAACTGCATCCTAATTGAGCTTGGCCAAGTCTTTCCACTCGGAATGGTGTCTGGCCATTGATGGTCGTCCCTAATGCTTCAGTCCTATCGAAGGCGTTGAAGGGAGAGCTTGTATGATGAGCATGAACTTTCCCTCTGTATAGCCCAAGAAGAGGGCAAAACAGAGGTCCATAGAGAGGCTCTCTATTGATGATCATGCCTCTCATTCTCCTTTGGACTTCCATAACATAGAAGAGTTTCTGGGAGCATAAACCACCGTATGCAACTCTAAAGCCGAACCAAGCAATTTTCCTTGCGTTGCGACAGGAAAACTCATTGTCGAGTGAGTGAGCAAGCTGAGAGTCCGTAAAGGCCGAGTGTTCAGGAGCTGCCCTTGCGATGGAGGTGTTCGTGGCTAATAATAGACAAGGAGCTAGAAGATAAGGGGAGAGAAAACCCAACCAATTCAGTATGTATTTCCTGTTATTGTGCATGAGAAGTGGTAAATACTTATGACAACTGACAACACACAAGGGAAAAAAAAAGCACGATCTCGCGCTGAGAAGACCTGAGTAGGCAAACATGTTATCGCGAGTTTGCACTACTCGCATCGAACTCACCATAATCTTAATAAAGTACTACAGAATGAATAACTGTCGGAACACATTTGAAGTCATGAAGGGGAACTCTTCACACGGACGATGAGGAAGACTTGTACCACAGGCATGTCGTCGAGAGAAGCAGCGGCACGATGAACAAACTGGGTGGATCCCAATCTGTCATTCCAAGCAGCTTGGCAGCTCCTTTTTGATGCTCTATTCTATGGTGGATGTGCGACCCGGCATATGAAAACGTTGCACGGTGAAAGAATTTCTGCCGAGTGCCATTGCACGAATCCTTTATTTCTTGTCATGGTCGAGGACGAACTCCTACAACTCGAAGCAATGCTGTGCCGTTTTAACGATTGAGTTTTCTGAGGTTCCATTCAAGCGCGAGAGAGCAGATGGAACTGCTGAAATAATAGCGTCCACAAACAAATTGTTGTTCAGAGACCTGAATCCAGTGCAGATAATGCTTCAGACTACGAAGAACTTGTCACAAATCAGACACTTTTCCTGAACGTCATCCTGAACATTTCCTTGGTTTTCGTCTTCAGCTTCTGTCCATCTCTCGTGGTTTTCATATTTGAATCAGGCCAATGCACGCACATTCAGAACCGATTAGCAACAACTTTACGACTCCATTCATCATCGTACCATCTCCGAACTAGTACTCCATGCAAATGCGTCCTACTGCTTCGACACAGCTGAAACTTACTTTCTTCGAGTCCCTTGAGCGACGAGAAGGGGCGGGCTGGCGACCAGTTAACCCATGATCAACAAAGCGGGACTTATCACTAGGAACTATTCAAACCTGTATCGCATTATTGGCACAATCAATCGTGAGAAAGGCCTCGCTAAAATAAAATGACGACATGCTAGATCTACGGGGGATTTGGCAAGTTGCTCAATAGTAGCTGCAAATAAAATTAATCGCCATTATTGAGTTAAAACATGTTGGGGCCGTGCCACGGTGGCTGGAGACTAGTGGACAAAATTTGGGATTAATACTTTATCAGCAATGACGAAGCTCTGGGGCCTAGAGTAGAGATGGTCCATGCGTGGAAATCTCCCTGAAAGCGCGACCATAAACAAAAGGGGATGTAAAGCCAGATCAGGTACAGAGAATCTTATGGAGTTAAATTATCATGATCGAAGGTGACTTCTTATGCGTGTTGACTTGAAGAGAACGCAGCAGATTTTGATGATTGGAGCCCGCACGCCCACGGCTGATGAACCAGTCAGTCAACATCATTGCTTTCTCAAATGTCTCAGAATTTTCTCTTGGCAGTAGCTCAAGTAAGATTGACCCAAAAAGACTTGGGAATCCAAGAAGTGAGATGCCATAAGCATCAGGAATCAATCTTGCTGCAAATCAGCAGGTGGATTGGGAGGGAACCAAAATGTACATGGATTGGGAAATGAATACTTTCATAGGGTTTACATAACTAAACATGCAGGCAAATTTCATAAACTTCAAGCAACGATTTAAACCGGAAAGTCTAACATAATTCTTTCTGGCGAGATTGATGAGAACAGCATATGTAAAGACCAAAATTCAAGCTCTCAACAAAAATGCATTAGTTCAAACGCATTTATAAAAAAGGGTCATCTCACAACATTCCATAAAGACAATTAAAAAAAAAAAGAAATCCAGTCCCTTATATCAATATTCATGTGAGCTGCCGATCCACTTCTTAAGTTGACAAAAACACATTTCTAATAGAAAAATTTCTCCTAAACAGGAATCAGCAGAAGCAAATTTTTTTTCTGAGGTTACAGAAGAAATTTAATATCACTGAAGCACGACCCTTTTGCAACGAAAGCGAGAAAAGAGGGAAAAGATGAGTATACCTTTTCTCTGCCATGAGAGGAAGATGGAGTGCGAAGAAGAGCGACGGGGAGATGCAAAGTCCAACGGCCCCAGCAGTCTGCCAGAGCAGAGTAATATGCGGGCTTAATTTATAGCCATGAGCAGACCAGATTCATTGAACCTAGTCCAGTTCTCGAATTCAGCGTCGTGAAAAAGAAAGACGACAACAGTCCATTCCTTTAGCAGACAGACGTTTGATGATCTCATGAGATGCCTTTTTCTCCTCGCAGTGTCGCTGCCACCGGATCCCCTTGAACGGTGAACGAATCAGGGGCTGCGAGAAGTGAAGGGACTTTCCACGTAATGCTCGCACGCGGGCGGCTGGTCCGGTCCGATCGGGGTTGGAAAATTTGCGACGCGAGGTGTAGGGAATCTAGTCAACGAGCGTCCTGGCGACGCTTGTTAAATGCCCGATGAAGAAAGTTTTGTCCTTCTCGTCGTCGTGTCGTATTATGCGTAATTGAATTTAACGGGTGAATTATTACATATTTATCAAACCTTTATAGGACACCCTTTGGCTTCGCTCGTATATATAGGCATGTTCCATCACGGACGTGAAATATGTTATAGAACTAATGTTAAGTGTGGTATGATTGATTTGCTGATGTATTCACTAACTTTGCAAAGCTTTGCTTGATTTCAAATAGGGTCATTTAGAGCTTACTTACAATTCGTCATATCATTTTGTATATTAATTTTCTTTTGGAATAACGTCATTAATGAATAGTTTCTCTAATTTTGCTCAAAATTCAAAACTATTCCTCTACTCCTTGACTTTTTCCTTTTAATGTTCAAAATGGTTCTTGCACTTTTTATAAAACGCCACTATTCAGATTTACACTATTATGACGACTCACTTAACCGATTGATTACTGATGTGAACTTGATGTCATAAAAAAGTGTTGATGTAGGTTTTATTTTCAAAGCAATCCCCCCCCCCACCCCAAAAAAAGTCATTAATGAATGGTCTCTCTAATTTTACTCAAAATTCAAAACTATTCCTATAGTGCTTTATTTATTTTTTTAATGTTCAAAATGGTTCTTGCACTTTTTGTAAAGTGCCAACTGTGAGGATAACTGATTTAGCTGATTAGTTACTTACGTGGAATTGATGTCATAAAAAAAAATGTTGATGTAGGTTTTATTTTCAAAGCAACACCAACAACCCCCCAGCAAAAAATGTCATTAATGAATTGTCTCTCTAATTTTGCTCAAAATTCAAAACTATTCCTCTACTACTTTATTATTTATTTTAATGTTCAAAATGGTTCTTGCGCTTTTTATAAAGCATCACTATTCGGATTTGCACTATTAGGACAATTAACTTAGCTGATTGATTACTGATGTGGACTTGATGTCATAAAAAATTGTTGATGTATGTTTTATTTTCAAGGCCCCTTTATAGGACACCCTTTGGCTTCGCTCATATATATATAGGCATGTTCATCACGGACGTGAAATATGTTATAGAACTAATGTTAGGTGTGGTACGATTGATTTGTTGATATATTCACTAACTTTGCAAAGCTTTGCTTGATTTCAAATAGGATCATTTAGAGCTTACTTACAATTTGTCATATCATTTTGTATATTAATTTTCTTTTGGAATAACATCATTAATGAATTGTTTCTCTAATTTTGCTCAAAATTCAAAAGTATTCCTCTACTCCTTGACTTTTTCCTTTTAATGTTCAAAATGGTTCTTGCACTTTTTATAAAACGCCACTATTCAAATTTACACTATTATGACGACTCACTTAACCGATTGATTACTGATGTGAACTTGATGTCATAAAAAAGTGTTGATGTAGGTTTTATTTTCAAAGCAACCCTCCCCCCAAAAAAAAAGTCATTAATGAATGGTCTCTCTAATTTTGCTCAAAATTCAAAACTATTCCTATAGTGCTTTATTTATTTTTTTAATGTTCAAAATGGTTCTTGCACTTTTGGTAAAGTGCCAACTGTGAGGATGACTAATTTAGCTGATTAGTTACTTACGTGGAGTTGATGTCATAAAAAAAAATGTTGATGTAGGTTTTATTTTCAAAGCAACACCAACCCCCAGCAAAAATGTCATTAATGAATTGTCTCTCTAATTTTGCTCAAAATTCAAAACTATTCCTCTACTACTTTATTATTTATTTTAATGTTCAAAATGGTTCTTGCGCTTTTTATAAAGCATCACTATTCGGATTTGAACTATTAGGACAATTCACTTAGCTGATTGATTACTAACGTGGACTTGATGTCATAAAAAATTGTTGATGTATGTTTTATTTTCAAGGCCCCTTTATAGGACACCCTTTGGCTTCGCTCATATATATAGGCATGTTCATCACGGATGTGAAATATGTTATAGAACTAATGGTAAGTGTGGTATGATTGATTTGCTGATATATTCACTAATTTTGCAAAGCTTTGCTTGATTTCAAATGGGGTCATTTAAAGCTTACTTACAATTCATCATATCATTTTGTATATTAATTTTCTTTTGGGAGAACGTCATTAATGAATAGTTTCTCTATTTTTGCTCAAAATTCAAAACTATTCCTCTACTCCTTTATTTTTTCTTTTTAATGTTCAAAATGGTTCTTGCACTTTTTATAAAATGCTACTATTCAGATTTACATTATTATGATGACTCACTTAACCGATTGATTACTGATGTGGACTTGATGTCATAAAAAATTGCTGATGTAGGTTTTATTTTCAAAGCAACACCCTCCCCAAAAAAAGTCATTAATGAATGGTCTCTCTAATTTTGCTCAAAATTCAAATCTACGCCTCTAGTGCTTTATTTATTTTTTTAATGTTCAAAATGGTTCTTGCACTTTTTATAAAGTGCCACTATTCGGATTTGCATTGTTAGGATGACCGATTTAGCTGATTAGTTACTGACGTGGAGTTTATGTCATCAAAAAATGTTGATGTAGGTTTTATTTTCAAAGCAACACCAACCCCCCGCCAAAAAACGTTATTAATGAATGGTCTCTCTAATTTTACTCAAAATTCAAATCTATTCCTCTATTACTTTATTATTTATTTTAATGTTCAAAATGGTTCTTGCGCTTTTTATAAAGCGTCACTATTCGGATTTGCACTATTAGGACAAACAACTTAGCTGATTGATTACCGACGTAGACTTGATGTCATAAAAAATTGTTGATGTATGTTTAATTTTCAAAGCAACGTCGACAACCAACCCCCCTCACCCCCCACGCAGCCCCTTCTCTCTCTCTCTACTCGAATAGCAGGAGTTAAAAAGCAAAGACCTCCGGTGACGTCACTTTACCTTTTCTTAGTTTTTTTATAACTTAACACTTGTTTTCCTAGAATTTACTGTAATTTTACAAGGTTTTTATCATAATCATGACCTCAAAAGAATATTGCTTTTGCAAGCATTTTACTTTTTAGATTTGGGTTAATATTACAAAAACCCCAAACCGATATTGAAGGGATAAATTTACCTTAAATCAATTTTTTGATCATCAAAAACTCTAAATAGATAATCTTGTGATAAATTTACTATCCATTAATTTTCATTAAATTTTATGATCAAATTACTGATTTAGATTACAGGTGACAGATGTACTGGTTTAATGTTTTAACTCATTCGTTTGTCACAAGTGTATCGGTTGAAGAATTTCTTGATATTAAATCAATTTAACCAAAACTTTAATAAAAAAAAGTTACAGAAAATAAATTTGTCATAAATATACAATTTTAAAGTTTTTTGCGGTCAAAAAATTAATTTAAAATAAATCTGTCATATATATATACCAGTTTAGAGTTTTTTATGATACAATTGCATTATATTAATACATGTGATCTTCAAAGTGAGAAAGTGCCATTTGATCAATCGTTTATGCATTTTACTTTGTTTCACCCCCACAAAATAAAATATTAACTCCACCTCCATTCTTTACCACATCAAAATCTTTGAAGGGTAGAAGATTTTTCTCGACTCTGTAGTTAATATGCACACTATAATCCATTCAATTCCCTCGGGATGTTTCCTACTTAATCAAGACTACAAGAAATATATAGAGAGAGAAAATATTCTTGTATGTTGCACTGGACCTCAAAGGGTCCCAGTCATGGTTTTACCCTATTGATAAGGTGAATGATAAAATTATTAACTATCTAAGAAGTATGTCCGAATTTTCTTGGACAGAAAATTCAGAATTTATCATTTGTAAAGGTTTGATGCACAGGAAAGTTGTCCAAAACCCGTTATGCTTTTACCAATTTAGTCATAAATTTTTCAATTTGTCCATAAAATCATAAATCCTTTTTTTTTTTTTTCACATTTTGCTAATTGAGTCTATTCGACTAACTTTAGGTAGAAATCACTAACGCGCACATTGGAAGTCCTATGTGGCGACCCGATGCGCGTGAACAATTTTTAAAATTATTTTTAAAATTTTTTATTTTTTTTCGTAACCTTGGGTCGGCGAGGTCGTTGGCCCTCACCCAGCCTTTGCAAGCCCTTAGGGGTGTGCATGGTCCGGCGGGCGGTTCCCGACCTAGAACTGGAACCGCCCGCTAAGGACCCGGTTCAAAAAATTGAACCGGATCCACCCATTTGTTGCATGGATCCACCCGGAACCGGACCGCCGGTCCGGTCCGATTCCCGGTGGATCCATGGAACCGATCTTGACGCGAAACAATTTTGGTTTTCAACATAACGGTCGGGTCTATGAGTTGGGAAGGAGGGGAGGAGGTCTATGGTCGGGTTTTCAACATAGAACGGTCACGAAACAATTTTCCGCAGCTGTGGCGGGTGGCGGCCGATGCGAGGGGGCAAATAGTAGCGGCGGAGGAGCAGCGGCGACGGCGTTCGAAATGACGATAGGATTAGGAGGAACCGAGGAAGAGACAAGAGAGAGAGAACCGAAGACGAAGGGAGTGAGGAGATGAGATCTAATCTAGGGTTTTTTTAGTAATTTTTTTTAATATTAAAAAGGTTCCGGTCCGGTCCGGCGGGGTGGAACCGGGAACCGGACCACTGGCCCTCAACCCAGCCTTGCAAGCCCTCACTTGTGGCAGGTCTAGGGTAAAAAAAAAAAATAAAAAGATAAAATAGTAAATAATAAATAATATATTGAAATATTATTAAAAAATTATTCATGTAAAACGGTTGTACATCCACGTCAGTAACTTCTAGCCAAAATTGGTTGAATTGGTTCATTGACAAAACGTAAAAAAAAAGTTATGTCTTAATTGACAAAATTAAAAAGTTTCAAAGTTTATGATTTTTTAGACAATTTTTCCTTCAATCTACCGCAAATTCAGGAGAGTAACATGACAACAATCCTTCATTGTTTGATAATGACAGCAACCTCATTTGTCTCCATCAATCCAAATCGAGTAGAATTGAGAGAACAATAACTAAAACAGAATTCACTAGAATTCACGCATGTTAAGGAGAGTTCATACTGAACTTGGGGACCAGCTTGCCAACCAATACCCAGCTTCTAGAATTTATATGCAATCTAAAATTCGGGTTAAGGCGTCTGACTTTAGGACTCGGATTAGCCCTCTCATGCTTGAGCTCCTCTTATATACTTAGCGAGCTATTCGGATTGCGGCTGAGGGTGGTATGCCCAAATTTTTTTGTGAAATTGCATGCACAAATTTCCATCGCTAAGGCCACTCGGCACCCTGAGAATGCGTAGTGCTCGACAGTGGTCAAATCTTTTGGAGAACTAGTGCTTGCACGGCTTTTTAGTTATAGTGGCACCGTTGTGATTACCAATTAGATTAAAGTGATATCTAATCTAAATTGCTGTCGAATGATCTCTCGACTCGGGTCAATCTTGTGACTTTGTCACGCAAAGCCCTTCGATGGGTTCCATAAAAACTCCTTATAGAGGGTACAAAATTTCAACCAGAAAAGAAAGGGTTAGTAATACCATAAAAACCCACTAACCTGATATGCATATGAGAAATTTACCTTTCATTAGTTTTCATTAAACTATATGATTAAATTGTTAAGTCGTATGACACGTGGGGATTGATGAATGTACCGGCCTCTATTTGTCACATATATATTAGTCTATGGTTTTTTGGTGGTATTAATCTAATTTGACGAAAACTAATTGAGAGTAAATCTGTCATAAATGTACTAAATTGGAGTTCTTAATGAAAATTTGTTTTAAGTGTATTATATTAGGATTTTTCGTGGTATTAATCCAAAAAGAAGTGGCAAGAAGAAAATACGTTCTTGCAATTTTCCACAAAGTTCAGTGGCCATCACATAATCCTCCCCTAGGCCAACATAATGTACCATCGATTAATTGCTCCCGTTTTCCGAGTCATGTGCATATACACTAAAGAGCATAAACTTAGTAGTTAGCGATCTTACATCTATTTGCATATTCTACGATATGGACACTGGACGTTGCTGTCATGTATTCCTAAGGAAAAGAGAGCACCGAGACGGCAACTTGGACTAAATTCAAAGCTCCTGATTTTGTGAACATGGTCACTGATTTTATCGCACAGAAATTGCACACTTAGAGAAAGAAAGGGGGCAGGGGAAAGAAAGAAAATGAGAGGATCTACTCATGGCCACGGAAGAAAAGCGAGCACCAAGTTTGACAGCATAACTGGAATAAATCATGTTGTCAGCTTCTTTTTCTTTTCTGCCGATGGGAATTCAACTTTCGGTGGTTCTAATTTTTGCGACCTTTCGTCCTTTTCCTGTTACTTCTTTCTTTTAAAATTCTCTCCTGTCTAATCTTTCAATGGTCATCGGTTGATGTTGCGTTAGAATAATGGTAGTTCTTCCTACTGTTGCTGTTCATAATTTGAATGAGAACAAGTCCTCAAACTTAAGATGGAGCGAGACTCTGGAATATGTTCGGTTTGGCAAGACTTCAATTCTGGGGAAGTTCCGCTCTTTCTATCGGGTTATCAGATGAGAGCCAGAATGGCATTAAACATTCGAAGTCGACATCTATAAACCTTGTGTAGGACTGATATTTTTCAATCATTTGGATGCCAAACCATCCAAACACAGGAAATGGTCCGGCACGTTAATTTCACGTCATTCCTTAGATACAACCAAGTGCAGGGGTCATGCCAATTCCATTCTATGTCCTGCCCAACTTCGCTACGAACTCATTCCATTTGCTATTGAAATTCCATTCTGTCACACCTAACATAAGTTAATATAATTCAAATCGACAAGTATGAACTGAATTTTTTGTCATAGTCCAAGTAAGAAACTAGCCACCCACATGCACTATTATCTTCCACAGGAGGAAAGAAAAGCTAGATGAGTTTTTAGTATTTACAAAGCACAATTTACAGATTTAAACGAAAACTTCCTCAGCAAAGCACGAATAGGGAGCACATGAACAATGCAGACAGTGATGGCAAAGAAGCTCCAACCAACATCTAAAGCTATAACTTCATTGGTTCATTAAAAAGAAAACCTGTAACCTGTCTTGTATCTGACAAAGAATTGGTTGCCCCTGCAAATAACAGATCCACGCGAGTCATGCCTGCATGATCCTCAAGAAGATATCTTAAAAGCTCACATCCTGCTAAAACACAAGCCAAGCATTCAACACAACGTCGTTTCCCCATTGCTTAGCATGCATAAGTGCCTCACCAAGGTCCCAACGTACCACTATCTAGCAGGTAATATCCTACAGCCCTGCATATCCTCTTGCTCCTGTAGTTGGGCAGTTAACCAATGCAGAATTCCGTTCTCTCACTTGGGTGTATAATACTGATCCCGCCTTAGCAAATGACAAACGAATAATGCAAGCTTCCAGCCAACTCAGATTTCTAAACGGTTTGCATTCTCATCCATGATTCACGAGGATAACAGTGATAAGAAGAGGCATGGACAAGCAACTAAACACTTGTGTCCATGGGATAGCAACCAAGTACACGCAGAAAGGTCGCAAATTCCTGCATAGAGGTAGTGAACTCATCATAGTTGCAGGTTATGCCAGCATAAATGCAGAAACCACGTATGGGTAAACAACAGTTACCAGACCAATTTTCAATCTAAGATGAATACAGCTTTCCAATAGAACTCATCAATGTCAGCATAGAGAAAATAGATTAATGCACATGGAGCAACAGTTGCTGTGATGGCCAATATTTCACAGTCTGGACTCTGATTCACTGATCTCTTGTATTCAACAATTGAAGTGCTGACTAACCAGATGCAGTTAGACATTTTTCGTTTTATTGTTGAAAGGTCCACCACCTTAATTGCCCATATGTATTCTCATTTCCTTCTCCTTTTTTTTTTTTTTTTTTTTTTTTTGGCACCAGGAACTTATGAATACTAAGATAAGGCCAACAAATTAAGCAGAAAGCATATTCTCTCATGCTGAGAATGATGGTGACAGTACCTGCAGATGTCCGAGAGCATTTTGAGCACGGGTGTCAGCCATAGAAGCCTCAAAGTCAATGTAAAAGAGGTAGTCAAAGTATCTGCCAAATTAGAGCCATCAGACCACATACATTGTTTGACTTTCTACACATAGAAGCATGCACTATACAGGGTGAGTGCAATGGCAAAATATGAATATGACAATGAAGGAGTCAAACAGTATATAGGGAAATCAGGATGCCAAAAAAATGCAACTAATAGAAAAGACAGCACATATTAACAATGCAGAGATCTAAAAATTTTAGAGGATTTATATAGAAAATGGGTGTTTCCTATGATTTTATGGATGTAATGGTCAATAAATATGTTCCGTTGGGTCCTTTTCTGAAACGACAAGATGATTCTTTCTTTTTTGTGGCTGGAAGCCATGATCTGCAGGTTAACATGGAGAGGGCGAAGTAATCTAAAGATTTTAGGGGATTTACATAGAAATTGGGCGTTTCCTTTGTTTTTTATGGATGTGACTATCAATAAACATGTTTTGTTGGGTCCTTTTCTGGAACAACAAGATGACTGTTTCTTTTCCGTGGCAGGAATCCATGATATGCAGGTTAACATAAAGAGGGCGAAGGAATCTAAAGATTTTAGAGGATTTACGTAGAAATTGGGCGTTTGCTTTGTTTTATGGATGAAACTATCAATAAACATGTTCTGTTGTGTCCTTTCCTGGAACAACAAGATGATTGTTTCTTTTCCGTGCTGGAAGCCATGATCTGCAGGTTAACGTGGAGAGACTTTACTTCCCCCTTGAGAACAAAATAAATGTGGACAACTAGCAGCTGTTCCTTCCTACAAAGATTGTTTCCTTTTGACCTATAAAAAAAAAAAAAAAAAAAAATCGTTTGGACATTGGCTGGATGACACATTTCCAGACATATATGCTCCCAAATATCAGAACACAATTCAATTTAAACTACTCAACTTCAGAGTCCAAGACTCCCAATTTCCTTAATAAAATAATGCAGAAGGATGCAAACAAGAACATCTTTGAGTTTGATCAAATTATCTAATGAAATAGGAATTTAAGAACTCACTTGGCACTTCCAGTATTGGAGTCATCAACAACTCTAAGTGGTCGCTTTCTCTGTGGCCGGCTTTCGATCTGACATTATGCATTTGATACTCAGGTAAAAGTTTATTTTACCAAGTCATGCAAATCTAATATAAGCTAAAGAAAGCCTTGCAGAGATACCTTTGTCAAATTTATGCCTCTCAGGAAAATACAGCCAAGGCTTTAAATAACACACCAGGGCCTTCTTCCAAGGTGAAGACAATACTTGTCTGGGAGGAAGGGAGACCATACTAGAATTAAAAAAAGTCCACTAAAAAATCAAAATCGGTAATGCACATGTCCTCTGCTGTGAAATATCACCTTAAAAGGTTTGTCAGTCCTTGGTATAATGGGATCTCTTGCTAGCACAAGAAAGCGAGTGACATTATCGGAGTCATCCTGCAAGGTGCATAATTGTTAGGTTGTGGAATACTGAAGAATGTGATCGCACTCATTTTGCAATAACATGTTCAAGTCATGTGAACAGGTGAAGTTAAGTCAGAAACATGTGATGTCCACGCATTGCTGTAGGATCCATCCGCTACTAGCCTACTGTGGCCATCAGTTCTACAATAATCTCAACTGGCATTCTTCATGTTCTCTTTCATTTAATCAAGAACATAGGACAGAATGAAACAGTGCCCTCATTAGATGGTTATGTGTTAGGATTTCTACCAATTCTAGTAAAATAGAATAGTTCTTTGGTAGTTTGAGTTTTCTAATCCACCTCATGGAACCACCATTATCCCCAGTCAAGACTACGATCAGTCAGCAAAAGTTATTCACCAACACACACAAGAAGTCTTCACCATATTAATAACTTCTATGTCAATCCTCCTCCGAAGTACTAAAGATGCGAGATCAACACCAATTTTTATTTCTGTAAATAATACTTCTGCACTAGTTCTGCGAAGTCTAAACCGCAGGAGCAGGCCAAGAAAACATATAAAATTTTCAGAAAGCATGACACCATTATTTGTTATATCAGGGGATACGAAGGAGTAAATTAATATTCTAAACAAAAGGAAGGAGCAGTCTTAAGTTTAATGAAGTACAAGAAAGACAGTCACCTGGATTCTTTCTGCAAGTATATTAAGCCCATAAATATCTGCTGCCCGAGCACTTGCAATGACTCCAGCATCCCTCAGTTCATTCAATGCTACAAACTACCAAATTTCATGTCAAGAACAACTGGGAACTGTTCAGTGCAGAAAAAAACCTTATAAATCTATGGCATACCTGAGCAGCACCAGCTGTGCTATCAACACTTTCTCGGGTAACATCTAACCCGGTCAAAGCATTATCGCTTAGAGAAAGTGCCTGCAAGAAGAAATGAATTTCGCATACATAAAGGTTCTGCCTTTAAAAAAAAAAAAAAAAATCAGCCCATAATAGTCCTGCTGCTGTTTGCACATCCACCACATGAAGACTAAATTAAGCATTGCTTTTTGGACGACCGGATAGAAATCTCACCTGTGGATGGCTTAAAACACGTTTTAACTGCTCTGCTCTAACACCTGGAAGAGCCAATAGACACAGGTTGACAGCCATCTGAACTTCCCCTACTATGTGAAGTCTGTGTCTGAGAAGTAAATCATAATTGCGGTGGAGGCTTCCGCCAGAAGAATTCTCAATGGGAAGAACAGCTTTATTAACTAACCATAGTTCAACAGCCTATAGAATAAATCAAATCAAAGTAGAAATGAGGAGGAATGTTGATATACATTGATATGCATGATCATGGGATTGGAATTCATACACCAGGGCAAGTTTGGAAAATTGTAAAAAGGGTTATGTTAACTAGTGCCCACTAGTTAAGTATATTTTTGTTTGAAATAATTCATTTTTCAAGGCAATGACTGTGCACAACATAAGGATAATTAGTGCATTGAAAACTATAAAATTTTCTTAATTGGTTTGTTGACAAGTGCCTACGCTAGGGCAAGCTCTCACAGAGCTGAAAGTTCTGTAAGACGGTTTAAATAAATTTACATGCTTCGGCATTTGCCCGGCAGATGAGTTCCAAGACAAGGTGGCACGTTTTCTCTTGTTATGGACTTGAAAACTACAAAAAGATGTGGTCACTTGCAGTGTTATTTCTACGTGCAAGTATCTGTATGTTAATACTGAACCTTAAAAGCATCTTCAAACTCATCACAAGGAACAGTCTCACAGTCAGGATAGGCTTTAAGAGCAGCATCCTCACTGAATGAACCTGGTACCCCCTGCAACGTTTTTTCAGCATATATTAGATTATAGACTGTCTCAGACATGGTATTCATCCTCATTTTACTCAACTTTATTTTCCTGTTTTCTTATGCTTTCGCCAACTGCACTGAAGCAAAAGGAAAAACTTCGCAGATGGTTACCTTGAATGCTATCCGCATTTTTGACTTATTCTCTGGAGTAGGAGAGAAATCAGAAACAGTCAGCGGCCCTACATTTATTGGAGAAATAGAAATATCAAGATGAGCATGGTTAGACAAGGCAGCGTAGATCCCATCACAGTATGCATTTGATAGCAAAATGCTGTAAACCTTACACAACTTAACATGCTAAACAAATTTGGGCAACAGGTCAAGGATAGGCCAAAGCATAGAAAATGGATAATTGCACAAATAGTCCTTGAACTTTAGCTCAATGTGCAATGTCATCCCTGAACTTTTAATTTGTTCAATGTGGCTTGGTGCATGTTCAATCTAATCTCTGAACTATACGAAATGTTTATTATTATCGTTGAACTTAAATTAATGGAATGACAACATTGAACATTCTTATATAGTTTAGGGACTAGATTGAATATGCACCAAAAGTTTAGGGATGACATTGCACATTGGGCCAAAGTTCAGGAACCATTTGTGTCACTTTCTCAATAGAAAATAGAAAGCCGCTACAAGCACAGGTAACAAGACCATGAAGATAACCCTGAATTGAAGGATAAACCTATAAAAGATGCTTATAATTGGGTCCTTTCTGAGATTGCTTCGCCCAGTCACTGGAGCAGTTAAATTTAGAAGTCAATCCAGCCTATCCAAATTATCATTGCTCCCTTTAGCTGGGATTGCAACATCTTCATTGTGAAACACAAGTCCAATTACAGAAATCCATAGGTAAAACTTGCATCAGCATTACCAGCATTTCCGCCCTCAGAAAGCTGAACTCACAATCTTTCACACAAGTCAATTCCAATGTGAGCTTCAATCTAAATAGACAGTTATGAAACTCCACTGATATAAAACATTTGCTAATGAAATAACTGTATGCAGGCAAGCTCACTCAACTCCATCACATGAGACCGTGATTAAACACCAATCGAAGTTCCACAGGCAATTCATTTCTAATCTTTTACACCAAGGTTTTCACACAACTATTACCAACAAGTCAAAGCACAAAAGGAGAGACTTCAACACATCATGAGCAGCTTGGAACAATCACTTTGGATAAAAAACAAATCAACCAAAGAAGCTTTTCTATGTTACCCACTGGGAAAAGAA
Organism: Eucalyptus tenuipes; assembly: GCA_014182365.1. NCBI lineage: Eukaryota > Viridiplantae > Streptophyta > Magnoliopsida > Myrtales > Myrtaceae > Eucalyptus > Eucalyptus tenuipes. The sequence goes on from CM024537.1 coordinate 20,732,111, forward strand.
GTCAAGTCCTTGTCCTTGTGCAATCTCTTGGAAACACTGGTCTCCGTCTGGTCAACGACCCTGCGCAACTCAGTGGCCGACGTCGACGAGCTCTCGTCCTCCGCGGACCTGATCGCCCGCCGGACGGACAACCCAGAAAAGCCACCGAAGTGCGCCCACTTGAGCAGTCCGACCCGTTTCGGGGCGACCAGGAAATGCTCACCGCGACCCTGTTGCCAAGCATCACCGGCACTCCCCAACACGACTGAATTTCGCAAGGCCGTCATCGCAAAGAATTAAGAGCTTCCCCAACAAAACAGCGCTTCGTCCTCTACCGCATGAATTCACAGAGGAAAGGGAAGAAAAACCAGTCTGCCGCGCCTTTTCTTGCTGGAACGAGAGACTTAAAAAAGCGAATTCTTGAAACAGAGGATCTGCTGCAGAGGCTTGTATGTCAGAAGGTGGTACGAGGTTGCGAGTGGGAGAGGACAAGAGCCCACGAAGCACGCGGCCGTGGGGGAGCATTGCATTAGGTGGAAATTTGCTGGTGCGGTGCACGTTTTGTTGGAATCGGATTAGACTTTAGATGGGTAGATGGATAGACACGCCAAGTGCGTACATCACTTGTCTACAGAATTTCTCCATTAGCAAAAAGCTATGGTGGTGTGGTGGGCTTGGTAAGAGCTTTAGGTCCACGGAGGGGAGTTGTTGTGAGAAAGTTCTTGAGCTGTTGAGGGGAATGCTTTATCGCAGTCCATACATAAAATATTGCAAGGACCAAACAGCATTATATATATATATATTAGCGGTTCACGATAATTATAGTTTGTAATCCAATGATTATCAATCTTTTGAGAATCTCTTGAGAGACGGTGTTCTCGGAAATTGAAGAAATTTTAAAATATGAGGATCATTTTTTTATTAAACTAAAGGAGGAGAACCTAAAGCTTTCTGGTCATTCGCAATCATTTTGATGCAATTGAACTAAAAGATCAAACCGAATGACATCTAGGAAATATTTGTATTGGCTAGACTAGTTCCTTTTCACGAGTTATGTTACGTGCCCGATTCGACATGGGTTTTATAATGATTTTTAGCAGAGAACAGGGATGTAAATTTCAAAACTGAGGGATAGGAGGTTGTTAGGTAACTTCGTGGAGATATCGAGTTTCTTTTATTAATGGTTTATAATATTTTCTTTTCTTTTTCTTATATATTGAGAAAAACTAAGGGTGTTCTAATCATGTGAAAAGTGCTCACCAACTTTGATGGTCCATCTTATTTAATATTGATCTAAATTATTACTATTTGTTTATATTGAAAGACCTTAGTTTTGTCAAACAAATTTTTTTTTTTCCCGTTTGACCTTTTCGTGATGATATATCATTCGCCGTTTAAAGAAAAATCAGATAAATCATAATCGCACGTAATGACTGATGAAAAATAAGTCAACAAATCAAACATCTGCTTTGCGGAAGTTGCCTTGAGGACAACCAAGTCAAGGTTTTCTCTCCTGCTTCTTCTTCTTCTATTTTTTTCCACGACGGTAAGGAATATCCAGCATCATTTTCGAGAGAAAAAAATATCAAAACAATCTTAAATTATTTATAATTGTGTTAATCTAGTTCTAAATCTTTTGATTTTATCAATTTAGTCAAAAACCTTTTAATGATTTTCTAGTGTAACTCATCCAGCCAATTTTGATTGGAAACCTTTGATTGGAAACCGCTGACGTGGACACTAGCCATCTTACGTGACACTGTCAAGGCAAATGTGGACAATTTTTATAATTTTTTAAATATTTTTTATAATTTTTGTATGTCTTTTGTTCTTTTCTTTTTTTTTAACAACTCTAGGCTACCAATGTCGGTAGTCAACCCTCGCCAACCACAAGCGAGGGCTTCGCAGCCCTCTCTACCAACAAGTGAAGGTCACGGCTCTCTTTTAGATCTAGGCGAGGGCTCAACGCCCTCATCAGCCCACAGTTTGAAAAAAAAAAGGAAAGGAAATAAAAGAAAATAATAATAATAATAAGAATTTCAATTTTTTTTTTAAAAAATAAGAATTATCCATGTTAGCGCCGGTTGTCCATCAGGTGTGCCACATAGAACAACCGGTGTCCATATCATCAATTTCCTATTAAAATTGATTGGATGGATTATATTGACAAATCGTAAAAAATATTTATACCTCAACTGACACAATTGAAAGGTTTAAAACTAAATCGACCAATATTTATAATTATATGATTTTTTTTTTGTAATTTTCCTACATTTCCGAATTGGTGCTTAATGTGGATAATATATGTTCATTATGTTCCAAGTAGTGAGGCCACCACCAAAAGCTAAATTGGTTATGGATCGAGATCATATCACATTTCAAATATGAATTTTCATTGTGCGAAGCCCATATGATATATAAATTGAAAAGGTCTGGGGTGTGCGATCATTGTCCTTGAAGATAAATTACACCCTCCACGAAGTACCAAAAGATGTGCAGCAGTTATCCTTCACTATTCGAAGGACTTCTTGAGTAGGGTTAAATTGAAATTTTAGGTAGAGTGGAAATACATAACATGCAAAACCATAAGAAAGCAAAGTCAAAGAGTATCTTTGTGCGAAGATCTTTGGGTGCATAGTTTTGGGCAAATCAAAAAAGGAGCAGAGTGGTCGGTATATATAGGAGAAAGACTGAGTATACGAAGACTGACTAGTCTGTCCAAGAATAAATATTGCGACGGCTGGCGAAATAATTAGGCAATGGCTAGTACATTAAATTAGGGGTGTCAAAAACCGAACTGAACCGAACCGAAAAATTCAGTTTTTTCGGTTCGGTTTTCATTCGGTTCGGTTCTCATTAAAAATCAAAATTTTTGTTATCGGTTCGGTTTTTATCGGTTAACCGAACCGAACCAAACCAACAAACCAATAAAAGCTTATTTCTTGGAAATGAAAAATATATACAATAGAAAAAAAAGAAAAAATAAATAAATGCAAAAAGTTGAAAACCAAAAACTGAAAAACCGAATCGAACCGAACCAAAATTTCAGTTCGGTTTGTATTCGGTTCGGGTCTCATTCGGTTCGGTTTGGAAGTTTTTCTTAACGGTTCGGTTCGGTTCGGTTTTTCAAAAAAACCGAACCAAACCGAACCGTTTACACCCCTACATTAAATGAGCCATGATTAGTGGAAAGTCAATAATGGTCTAAGGTCACATGTAGAGATGTTTGATCTTGATTGTAGATTGACTTTTTGGAATGCACTATGCACAACCACCTCACCCCTACATTAAATGAGCCATGATTAGTAGAAAGTCAATAATGGTCTAAGGTCACATGTAGAGATGTTTGATCTTGATTGTAGATTGACTTTTTGGAACGCACTATGCACAACCACCTCTCACATATTTCAAAAATATTCTTAAAGAAGAGAAGGAAGAGAGTCGGTTTCGCAGTAAAGTGCGACGAATCGAATTTGATGTATTTTATACTATAAACCAAATTTAGAAAAGAAAAGAAAACTGAGAAATAACTTGCAAAACCAATAGTGAAGCTTATAACTTCTATGAACCAACGACTCTTGTTTAATTTAGAGTTCTCACTAATCACATTACACCCCCTACAATTCTTGTTATTCAACGCAGCTTTTCGAGAATAGGCCATGCACGTTTGGTTATTCAAAAGTGCTATAGGGACCCAGCAATGAATCTCGTGGGAGTAGCCCTATACACTCATATTAAGTAAATTCTTCAAGTATACAGTGCAATTAGATAGACTAACAATAAAGGATATAGAATTTATCAAGAGCTTAACTCATCCTCGCCTAATATGTAGTTCAGCACCGATCAGTTGCACCATAGGAGGAGGGACTTCAGTGCATTTTTGGTGCCACGGGATGAACAAAATAGCTTGTAATTATTCAAGTGGACCTATATCATGCAATCTTCGCTCACATGGTCGGGTTACCACCGCAATTGATATATTGAATTACCATAAGTCCCCTTTTCCTTGATGTTCAAACATTTGCTTCCTTCCAAAGCTTTAGTCAAAGGATTGGTTAAATTTAGAGGTGTGCAAAAGAACAAAGAACCGCCTAGAGCCGAACCGGACTGGACCGAAACCAGCGGTTCCCATGAGGACCGGTCTAGTTCCCATTTTCAATTTATTAGAACCAATGAATAACGGTTTGATTCCAGTTTCAGGTGTGGAACCCCCACCCGGAACGAACCAATATATATAAATTAAAAATAGAAATCTCAACTCAATTACTTAATTATTTTGTAGTTTTTCAACAAATATATGTGTACACACGTGCGCGCATATAGTATTGGATATTATTAACTAATTTTATCTTTTAGCTGTGTAATAAGAATAACCCCCTACCTTTTGTTCATTATAATAAGGGAAAAAGCCAAAAAAAACCCCAAACTTTGCCTCGAGTGACAGATTTACCCCAAACTTTGTTTTGTGACGTGAAAACCCCGAACTTTGCAAACTGTGACACATTTACCCCATTAAGGGTATTTTCGTCTTTTTCTTTATTTTTTCTTTTTCTTTTTTATTTTTTTCTTATTCTCTCTTCCCTCCGCCGAGCCGGCGGAGGGAAGCCGGCGTCCGGCGAGGGTCGCCCTCGCCCGAGCCGGCTAGGGCCGCCCTCGCCGGCGTCGGCGAGGGCGGCCCTCGGGCTGGCTCGGGCGAGGGAGGCCCTCGTCCGACGCCGGCGAAGGCCGCCCTCGCCCGCGTCGGGAGAGGGGGCCCGCGCCGCGTCGGGCGAGGGCCTCCCTCGCCGACGCAGCGAGGGGTGCCCGACGCCGGCGAGGGCCGCCCGCCCGACGCAGCGAGGGTGGCGAGGGCACCCCCGCCCGACGCAGCGAGGGCGGCCCTCGTCGGGCGTCGGGCGAGGGCCTCCTCGCCGACGCAGTGCAAGGGGTGCCCTCGCGGCGTCGGCGAGGGTGCCCTCGCCGGATCCCGCTCGCGTCCGGCGAGGGAGGCCCTCGCCCGACGCCGATGAGGGCCGCCCTCGCCCGCGTCGGCGAGGGGTGCCCTCGCCGGCGTCGGGCGCCCTCGCCGACGCCGGCGAGGCCGCCGGGCACGCCGGCGAGGCTTCCTCCGCCGGCGAAGAAAAAGAAAAAAAAAAAGAAAAAGTTTTTAAAAGTAAAAAGACCAAAATGCCCCTATGATTTAGGGTAAATGTGTCACACAAATGAAAGTTCAGGGTTTTTTGTGTCACAAATAAAAGTTTGGGGTAAATGTGTCACGCTTTGCAAAGTTCGGGTTTTTCACGTCACAAAACAAAGTTTGGGGTAAATCACACTCGAGGCAAAGTTTGGGGTTTTTTTGGCTTTTTCCCTTATAATAATCCATTTACTTGCTTTCTCGGTCAAAACAATATAAACAAACAAAGATGATGGAGGGGACTGATTGGAGATGTCCATAAATGTTGGGGCGCTTTGTTGTCACGATATGAAATTAAAAGCCAATGGCTCGTTTTAATAGCATAATTAGGTCTCTCCTTAACCATTCCCGTGATTAGATTAGGTTGACGTTAAAAAAAGATAGATCAAGCGATTAATGTTTTGACTTTGGCGAAGGTTAAGAATTCTAAGTAAGGTCTACGTCTTCACATGTTTCTAGTATCGAGAAACTGTGAGAAGACCACACCATAACCTTCGAAGAGATTAAGTTTTTGGCTAACGAGTATTGTCGATTTGTTCCTCCCTATAATTTTCAATCTTTAATCAAAATCAATGGCTTGTAATTCAATCCAAATTATGAGGCCGAATAAGCTTTAGTGCTCTACGTAGAAGTTAGGTTCACCATGATATTTATTGATGAATGCAATTTTATAGGGAGTAGAGACCATATTGGGGACCAGTTCCGTGGACCCACCTAGGAACCGAGTCCATGGAACTGGACCGGTCCTTAGTAGGCAGCTTCAAATTTCGAAGGTAGAAACTACCCATCCGGACCATACTCACCCTTAATTAAAATCACTTTTGACTTTATATGTCAATTGATATAACTCCAAATTTCAGTAATTGTTTTATGATGTCATGTTTTCAATCAAATCTGTCCTTTCCTACAATTGTTAGTTTTTCTTTTTAGCAATGGCAGCAATCACTATCCATAGACATAGAGAGCGTTGGTTTCACGTCTAATAGAATTCCCCACTAGGAATTTCTCGGCCTCACGACTACCTAACTCAAGAAGTCAAAAGTAGAGCTTGAACAGTTTGTCCGGTTAATTTCCAAGTGCGGCAACACGAGCAAGGGTAAATTCATTTGTCTCATCTAAAGATATGATCCAGTTAACATTATTATATCTTTTTAATACAGTAGGAAACCATCATACAAGAACCATAATTATTTCGTCAGTCATCCAAACTAGCAGACATCCTAGAGTATGGCAAGAATATAGCATGTACCTATGCTTCAATATCATATCACACCATCATGCTATAGTCCATAAGATATAATCATCTTGATTCGAGGCATCCTTAACAATGGGCGCATCACTCTAAAGAGCGGAATAGGCCATGGCTAGATCTCATGTCATATGCAGACATCCACCATGTCATAACAAGTCATTTCAGATGCATGTACCTCAGATTAAACATAAAGACATGCAAGTTCATGTTCATGTTGTAAATTGAAGCAACCCAATCAAATACATTTATATTTTAGATCATATATTATTTTCATATTGCACAGGAAATATTTGGTCTGATTCTCTAAATATACATGTCCAATTCAAGCAAGGTCAGTCTCGTGGAAAAGAGCATATTGAACGACCTGGTTCATCTTCAGCCTGATGAAAGGTAAAAAAATGGTAAATTTTCATCTTGAATAGTATCTTGCAGTACTATTCACCACCGCGCACTTGTGACAACGAAATTCATATCTCACTAAACTAAACTCCAAATTCAGCACCGTATAAATAATGGATTAGCTCTTTCTTTTATCACTAGGAAGTTCTCTTAGATAGATAAATCGCAAACTATGAAATACCCCGCTAACCAAATAGGCTTCTACAACATTGATTTCGTTCATTAATTACTCTAAATCTCCAAAGCTTGACGCCGTAGGCATTTAACTAGGTTAAGGCATGAGCAAAAGCTAGGTGAGGGACCTAAGATGCAATTGCTTATGATCAACAAACATGAGCCACAATGTAGCGGTTGCCTCGGCCTTGATAATTGTTCTCCAATCTTCACCGTCTTGATCTTCGTCAAAAATATGGTTTAGTGTGCTTTTTTTCTTCCACACTAGTAGTCCTGAAATAGAAACTTTTAATCTCCTTTGATGCCACGTGTTTAATTAAGAATTTGGGAATCGATGCTCGTAAAGTCCTGCCAAGAGAAAGTTACCCAAAATAAAAGGAGTTGGGGTGACGTCATCCCTGAGTGAGCAGACAAAAATTCGATGACTAATTCGTTATCGAAAGAGGACGGATCCATCTACACCCAAATTGGCACCTTTCGTTTGTTCTTCTACGACTCTGCCTCGGTGGTTTAGGGTTTCGCTTTGCAGAATAGTGGGAAGACTTACGGATTATAATTATACCATCACGTCAATAACTTAGTTTTTAATAAAACAACTTGAGTAGATTAATAATAATCTATTTTCTCAAAAGGTTGGACCTGTGTTCAATTTTGCTTGTACAAATGTGCATAGACGGGACCCACGGGTTGGTGGTGAGGCGGCTTTTGGCCCCTCGTCAGCTTGACGTCTCCTCGAGTATTCTCTCTTTCATATCATTTTTTTTAACAACATTATTTGGTCTAGAGAAAATTTGGGACGTAATTTTGTCATCCGGGGCTCGGTCCAATGCATCGTCGCATCTCGAATTTTAATATGAGTTCGGGTACCATCGTGAACAGGCCGGAGAAGAAAGACCACTTTAGGGTTTTTCCATCTACCACGCGCCTCCCTTTAGAAGAGAAGCAAAGGCCAATGTTTTTTTTTTTTTTAATCTCTCTTTTAAAACAGAGAGAGAGAGTTGCTCATAAATACGTCAACCCTCAAAATTATTTTGATCAACACCCCCAGCTCTTCCTCTTGTGGAATCTCTCTCTCTCTCTCTCTCTCTCGGTGAGGGTTAAGCTTGAGCTTGGTATAAATGGGGAGACCGACGGACGGCAGGAATGGGAACGGCAGGAGGAGATAGACAATCGAAGGTGGATAGAGAGAGATTGGGAGGGAAGAAGTGTGGCAAAAGATGAAGCGACTGAAGATGTTGGCGCGCCTCAAACTAATGGCGTGGTTAGAAATTGACTCCTCCTTCATCCCTAACCCCACCTTATTGGCTTGAGCCGCGTCAATATCTCCTTTTTCCACATCTCTCTCTCTCTCTCTCTCTCTCTCTCTCTCTCTCTCTCAAGCTAGTTCTCCTTCTATGTGATCGGTTGATTCACAGGTATGCAAATCATCGCATTTAATCATACCCTCCTGCTCAATCTCATGTTATCCATTGTTTTATCGATCCTGATGATGTGCCCAGCAAATTATACTCGCGCATGCATGCATGCCTTGTCATGAGTGATTTCTCTGATTCATTTTGCCTTTGGGTGCATCCATACTTTGTCTGCAACGCGATACAAGTGCGGTGCTCAAACTTAGGCCGTAAGCCTAGTGCTTATAGCAAGTTTGGGTTGATTGAAACCGTAATTTAGGCCAGACAAATAAAGTTCCATCATCATACCTTTAATTCCTCCATGTTTAGCTAGGGTTTTCTGTTCTTGGAACCACCTCGTGTTTTTCTGTGCCGCAGAGAGAGAGAGAGAGAGAGGTTTATGAACAACATACCGTCAATCAATAATGAGGAGGAAAGAGGAGGGAAAGCCGGAAAAGATAGAGTAGGTGAGAAACGGGTAATGGGTCGGCCACCTCCATAACCTCATCTCCTCTTTCTAGCTTTTACCTAAATTTTTAGTTAAAAGAAAGGAAAAACAAAAACTCGTCTTCCCACTCAATCGCACGAAAAGGACCTGCCCTTTTATATAATCATCCAAATAATATGTTTAGTCTCTTCTATCTAATGCATCAGTGAGGTAGTCTCTATATTTTAGTTGAATTGGGAAACAACGAAGCCGGTTGGGATGATATTGGCCCCGTGATAAAATTACCTAGGTTCTATAGCTAGTGATGATCAAGAGTTGAAAAATAAAATACTATCGAAGCATCAAATTATACTAAAGTGTCATTATATAGAGATTTGTCAGTACGAACCAGGAAGTTTTTACTAACCCTTTCGGATATCTGATACAAAATCAGGGAATTTGTTGTCGATCGATGATGACATTGAGACAGGTGTGAAATGCCAAGCGGCAACAACCATTACCGCAACGTACGTGAGCTTGGGCCTACCAAACTCTGGTTTCAGTTGGGATTGCATTTATTTCTCTCCGTTCTCTTGTGTCTACATACAAACAAACCCAGGCATTTGTAGCCAGACTGATGTCCTTAGAATCAATATTACTTTTTGGTAATTGAATTGCGCCTGAGTAGATCTGTGGTTAAGTCGAATTTAAGCTGAACTTTTTAATGCAGTTTTGTAGACCAATTTACGAATTCGCTTATGTATTCCTACCCCTTTTTTGCACCAAGAGGCACCGTAGACGGAAGATTTAGACTGAGGATGATGAGATAAGATTCCACCTTGTGCCCTCTGTGTTCGCCATTGTCAAGAGTCAAAGCATTCAAATAAGGATGCATTACCAGAAAAAAGTGTTGCGCTGACCAAAAAGCTTTTGAACTCGCTAATGTGCGCTTGCTCATATTATCAAGCTTTGATTCAGTTTATGTCCAAGAAATCGCTCTTCGTATGTTTGACTCAAGAAACGAAAGGGATAATACACTAAGAATTTATCTGGAGTAAAAACATATCTTGCAGAAATATTCTATTGAGCCCCAACCACGACAGAGAAAATCTTTCAGTTGGCTGTGGTTTCCATAATTGTCCCATTTCTTGTATATCTACCAGTGCTCTACTTGAAGTGCTGTTAAAGGAAATATGTAATTTTAATTTGGTTTTCCCTCTAGAAGATGTAGATAGATGAGGTTTTGCAGAGGAGATCGGTGGAAGCTGATATTCAGGTGGCTGTAGCTCTTGGTTTGTCATTTTCTAGAATCATAGGTTCCCCACTTTGAAGGGAGATTGGAGCTGAGAGGAGAAGCCCTTAATTATGAGGGCAACATAATTACCATGTCCCATTATATCATATCACATCAATCCAAAACATACCGCGTCTGCCACGTTTTGACATTTCTCTTCACTCTCATTTGTTACCACACAGGGTTAATTTAAAGAGACAAACTATGGCGACCTTTATAGTACAAAATGACGGAATTCTATATTGAAAAGGTCATGTTGAGCAGAACTCTATTATTTTGTGCAAGGATCGTGATTTTTTGTCTGAGCAGGTCACTTTGAATGATTGTGGATAAGTTTCAAAAAGTTAGTGACTCAAAAAACACCTGTGACTTTCTTTTTTTGGTAATTTACCAAGTGAAATTACTAACTTTTTTCGATTGTTTACATATTACTAATCCTTATGCTAACTTACCAATTTTATTCGCATATCTTACTAAACTTTCAATTTATAAACTCTTATTCGAAATTAGCAACTTAAAAACTTTAGACATGTTGAATTACCTACTTGTTTTGGGTCACCAATTTTCATCAGAATCATTTGTCTACTCGTTTAGGGTTACCAATCTCTTAAATTTACCAACTCTTTTTAGAAATATATCAACCATTATTAGCATGACTTCTCCACTTTTCTCCTCCGAAATTAACTCTTTTTAGAAATATATCAACTATTATTAGCATGACTTCTCAACTTTTCTCCTCCAAAATTACCACATAATATTGGGTTATTAACTGTCATTTGAGTCACCTACTGATTTTATTTTATTTTTAATTTGCCAATTGTTCTTGGCCTTTACAAGCTTTTGATTGCCTAGCAACCTCGAATTTACCAAATCTTTTTTAAAAACCCTTAAATTAAGTAATTTACTTAACTTGGGTTACGAACTATTTGTTGAGTTACCCTTACCAAAATAAAAATATATATATATATATATATATTCGTTGAGTTACTTACAAAGGTTATTTTTCTTTTAAAACATCTTTTCTTAGCTTTTACTAATTTTTATTTATCTCTCGTAACTATATCTAGGTTTACAAACTGCAATACGAAATTACTAATTTCGATTTAAGTCACTCATCAATTATTTCCTATAAAGTTATCAACTAATTCTTTACCAACTCTCGTTGGAGTTAGTTATTGGCGTTTATTTTTTTATTGTTTTTGTTCACCGACTTTTCTCTTAGGTTACTTAATTGGGAAAAAAGTGATAAGTCACTCAAATACATTGAGGTTACTAATTTTATCTAACAATAAGTAAGTTCAACGTGTCAGTTAAAAAGATAGAAATTCACAAAAGATAAGGATGATTTGTTCGCTAGAAATCAAAGAAATTTGTATCTTAATGAAATCCAAACTAGTAGGTCACTTAAATTATAAAAAGTAAACATCGGTAAGAGAATTTGACAATTAAAAAAAAAAAAAAAAAAACACGCACGCACACACACATTGGTAACTATCTCAATTAAGAAATCCTAACATAAAACTAGTTTGTAACTTAATTAGAAAAAAAGTTGGTAATCACTCTAATTGACTTTGGTAAGTCCTAAAAAGAATTGGTAAATTTAAAACCGAGGCAAAAGTTGGTAATCAATAAAATATTGTCAATAAATTTAAAATAAAATAAAATAAATTTTGGCAAGTAACTATTTTGAAAGTTGGCAACCTAAAACTAATTAGTTAGTTAATCAGCGAAATTGGTAATTCACTCAATAAAGGTTTGTAAGTTCATGTGATAGTTGGTACATTTAAGGCATTGTAATAAAAATATAAATAAAAGTTAGTTAGAGATAAAAGAAGCCTTTCTTTGCTAGAGATAATTTAATAAAAAACTAAAAATTCAAATAAGACTTGATAACTCATGTTAGAATACTTAAATAGTAAATCACACTTTCATCTAGCAGGTTTAGTTTTTAGAATAATTGGCAGTAATCCTACAAAATCTCATTTGATATCAAAGCTGAAGTTTCTGAGTTAAAATCTTTTCAGGCCCTATTTGCCTCCTTTATTAAATATTTTCACGCTTAATACTTGGCAAAAAATCAAACTAAGCATGAGGGGAATATTTAAATAATAAATCACGTTTTTATTCAACAGTTTAAGCTTTTAGAATTGACAATAGTCCCACAAAATCTCATGACTCAAGACTAGTTACTATGTTAATCAGAATAAAGTTGGTAATCACTCCAATTAAGGTTGATAGTTTAAAGAGTTTTGGTAAATTTAATGGCTTGATAAACAAGACAAATAAAAATTGGTAACCAAATTAAAAAATTGGTAAATTTTCTTTTAAAAAACATCATACTAGCGTTGGTAAGCAACTCAAATGACAATTAGTTAACCAAACCTAGTTAGTAATTGAGAGTATAGTTTGTAAGTAGTACAAATAAAAATCGATATCAAAAGTTGATCAATCACATAAAACCAAATAAAAGTTTGTGAGTAACTCAATTGAGAGTTAGTAGCCCACAATGAATTGGTAATTTTATTTTAAAAAAAGTTGCTCAATCACTTAAAGGTAAAATTTAAGGTGTTGAGAAGAAAACAAATAAAGATTGATAAACGAAATGTCAAAAGAATTGGTAATTTCACGAAAGTGTCAATATGTGACTAGCAAGTTTCTAGAAAACTGGGTGGCCGTTAATTTATTTAATCAATAGTTTTTTTATACTTATCGATTTTTTTGAAAAATATACCGATACAGGAAAGAAAAAACACTTCTTTTAGAACGGAATAGTTTAATCGTCCCACGATTGAAATCGGGAAATATTAATTAGATGGTATCCTCAGGGCGCTGCATTTGTTAAGGCTCAGTATTCTGCACTTGTGTTTCAATCTTTTGATTACTAGTTAGCTCAACTAACGAATTAACAGTATACTTTTAAGTTACCCGTTGGAGTAACACTTTTCGTAATACCAATGCTAGGAATGGATGTTCTGGTTAAGAGACACGACTTTACAAGAAGGTTCATTGAAAGAGATGGAGAAATAATGAAAAGAATGTGGAAGCAAGAAAAAGTGATGCAAAAATTGTCTATGAATTTTAGCTAAATATACAATGTGATTCATAGACTTATTATTTATTCAATGTAAACCTCAATTATTGGTAAATGTTCAATGTAGTCATACCATTTTAAAAAATGACCAATTAGACAATATCTAATGACATGACTTATTCTAGGCCAAAAATGATGAGTCAAGAATTTTAATCTATTCAATGTAATCCTCAATTATTGGTAAATGCTCAATGTAGTCATTCGAATTTTAAAATGACAAATTAGACATTATCTGATTACCTGACTTATTATAGGCTGAAAATGATGAGTCAAGGTGTCCATCCTTTTATTTATCCATGTTAGAAAAGAAAAAAAAAAGGGTGCCAATTGTTTATCGTTATGTAATTACACGGATTATAATGTCCTGATTTTAGATTAATAACTGACATGGATAATTCACATGACTTTTTTTTTTGTCCATCTTTCAAAATTAATGAAATGGAAGTCATATCGGCAAATTTCATTAACTTGGATCAATGGAAGAACGACAATAAATATTTTCATATAATTGAATACTTACCAATAATTGAGGCACCGTATTAACAAATTAAATGTCCAGAGACGACATCGCATATCGTATCAAAATTTGAGAATAATTGGTGTCATTCTCGCTCAAAGCAAACCACAAAAAAATCTGTGAATGTGTGGAGATTAGTGAAGAGACTTTGATTTTAGGTGAAAGACTAGGGTTCAGGACATATAAATGATTTAGGTGGCCAATATTCCTACTCACGGAGGAAAAGTCTTTTAGTCTTTGTTGTTCACATTTATATTCCTACTGAGCACTGAGGTGAGAATAGCGTCATCACTTCATCACCTCCGTGTCAGATTCGACGAAATTTCCTCCTCTTTAAGCAGGTTTCGATGTGAATCGATTTCCATGTGCTTTTGTCATTTTCTCTTGATTAAATTCCACTTGTTGCCCCGAGTTCTTGTCTTGATACCCAGGATCCTGATAAGGTCAAGATCAGGAGGCCCACTCAGCTGATATGCTCGGATTTGGAAAATCTTGGCTTCCTTCATTGTTTCTTCGACCGACCCTGTTACTTCCTCGTTGGAGATCTTTTCAACGACACCTAAGCACGACGACACACTTACCATCGAAGTGGTTGGCCTGATTAATTAGGGTTCAGGGCAAGAAACACCTTCCCTGTCTTCCGTGTTCATGAGCCATGTGCCTTTCCAGGAAAAATGTATCCCATCAGTAGTTTGTTGGCGTTTCGACGCGAAACCTTCCTCAGCTTAGGTATGTACGATTGAATGTTTAGTAACAAGTATAGAATTCGCATAATGACACTCAACAATGTCGTTGCCACTAATAATCCAGTTCCCACATCCTTTGTTAGGAAAAAACAAGGGTGTATTCATTTTCAAGATAAAAACTACTGTTCAAGTCATGAATTTTTTCCTCGAGTAACCTCAGGGTTGGCCCGATTGATAAGGACGGTAGAAGATTCTCGGCTCAAGAGCTAGAATTCATGTGTTCGAATCCTATTAATCACGTGCAGGTTATCTAGGATCAAGGTTATCCGTGAAGATCAAAAGTCAAGACTTATCGATTCATGAAGTTTGCAAAGTATTTTATAAAACTCCAGATAATCAAATCTCCATGCTATTCTCTTGGATTACTAAAAAAAAGTCTATTTCCTACTATAGATTTGAGATTTCTATTTTAGTCAACAATCTTCCTTTTATTTTTCCGAGGTTCTTCGGTAAAGTTGTAATTTCTTTTAAACAAACATCTATTTCGCGATATATAAATATAGATATTATTTTACGTGAAGACTTTGCTAAAGCTAAATATGGGCGGTATGCATGTTTATAACTCGTTCAAAGTTAGACGAGTGGTTTATGAGGAGGTTGTTATAGATACAAAAGTCAATGGATCAACGTACACACGGAATCGATTTCTGTAGTCTTCTGGTAGTTATGCTTAGAGCTAATCTAGCTGGTGAAAAGATGTTTGACAAGGAAATCACTATTGAATGAAAGCAACTTGAAAGTTACAAAGATGGTGTGATCATGATATGCAGGGACAAATTCACCAACATGTCGAGGCGCGTATGCCCTACTTGCCAAGATGTTGTAAGTCATCATGGGTGCCTGTGTCATGAAAATTCGAATATGTTTACTTCTTAATAGCCCTGTTAGATTTCTTTCATTAAGGGACATCCCTTGCTAATGCGGATACATAAAAGCAAACATCTGTTTACATCAGGAAAAGCTTTTGCGACACCAATTTGCTCAAGATGCCCCCACCAGGGATGATCATTAACCCACTTTTGAGAACAAAAGTTATGTGCCTGCGAGCCATGAGGCTTTGTGAAAGGTATTCAGCTCGGGATTGACGCTAGGAAAGTACGTTTGTCCATTTTTTGTTGTCGTTTTGCTTTTAAACATTCGTTGCATTTGACTTGAAGAAATCGTGTTCTTACTCAAACTTGGAGCCGAGTCGGAAGAAAAAAGAAAAAGAGCGAAATGGACCCCGGACATTTGTAGCTTTATAAAAAAGGAATGTCCTAACACGCTGGGCTTCGACGGGTTCAAGAGATATTGGGCTCCAGGTTCTTTATGAACAGATAACTCAGGGTACGCTGATCTTTTCACTCGAGGCGCATTTGCTTAAAGCAAATACCTTTAGTTGATTAACGTTTAGCATATTTTGGGCGGAGGGTCTTTCAAGTTAAAGTAATAAAGTAAAAAAACAGAAGGCATGAGTCATGACTACTGTTTACCGTCTCTGTCGTGGAAGCAAATCTAGTGAAGCAAATCAAAGATTTGCCCCAGAATCAAATTGTGCTTATCCATTGATATCTTCTCCACCCACTCAGCTAGCACTTAAGAATCACCACTCAACTGCAAAGCTCAGAGTAACCAAACTCCAATTTGTCAATCTTTTGATAAAGCAGGAGTACCATTGGGATTTGCCCCAAGGGTCACCTTTTCCAGATGGGAGAGAAATGTGAGGACTTCAATTCTCACGTTCTCAAGAGATTGGGGGTAGGGACATTTAGTTTTAAATGTAGGGTTCAACTCCCACATTTTGCATATAAACATGACAAAAGTGTAAGAGTGAAATGAGGAATTGGAGTGAGATAGACAAAAAAAAAAGGAGAGCATGCAATCATTGTAATTCAAATTAAGAAGTTCATCAAACCACCCCAATTCCAAATAATCCTAAACGACATTCGATCTAGCAATCAGCAGCAAATTCAAGAACCAATCCAGCTTCATCAGAGCTCGAATCAACAGAACCAGCCCTTGTATAGCAAGAACCGAAGAAGAGTCCTTGAGAAGCCCGTACACTAGCGTTCTTTTCGACCGTGACAACACGGACTGAATCGAAGCTAAGGTCGCAAGATCGGTTGGCTAACAAGGGCCGAATTGTCGAAGAGGCAACACCAAGGGTCGCGCAACCTCAGGGCCCCAAACCCGCTCGAACCTCAACCATTGGTGACCCAGATGCGTGGACCCAAACCTTCGGCGAACCTCAGCAAAGCTAACCTGGACCGTCGGTGGGGCGTCAGACTAGCAATTTAATATGATCTACCTGCAATCTTGACCCAGACGCGAGAGCCCAGACCCTAGGTGACCCTCAACGTTTGGTTTAGCGAGGGAGAAGATCAATAGTGATTTTGAGGGCAAAAATCGGAGCATGAAATTATTAGTGTGGTCAAAATTGAAAGAAAAAATTCATTAATCCTAAAAGCAATATTCCGAAAAATGCTAAATGCCAATGCCAGCTGTGATTTGCAGGTTAAAAGGTCTTTGGAGATGGTAGTTGTGACCAAAAGGGGCTTTACAATTTTGTTGCCAAACACCTCAACATTTTGCCAATCTTTGGCAATGTTGTACAAACACATGGTGTCCATAGAAAATATATATATTTTTGTGATCCTAATTAAATTTGTAATATAATTCATAATCAATTATTTATTGGTTATGATTTTCATAAAGATTTTATAACTTTTTTATGATAATGATTCTATTGTGCTACGATAGATTTGTTATTTTAAATAGATGAAAATACATCGGACTTTCTTATTCCATTCATTCTCACTTTTGTTCTATAACAACTACAAAAAGAATTCTCTTTCCATTTCGCTCCCATTAAAAACTAGAAAATAGTAAATTCCCTCTTTTATTTTATTGCGGAAAAATTGTCTAAAAAGTCATAAATTTATTGTACAGTGATCAATTCAATCTTAAATATTTTAATTTTTCTAATTTAATCCTTAACCTTTTGACAACTTGCCAATTTAATCATTATGTCAATTTAGTCATAAACCTTTAAATGATTCTCCAAATCAACCTTAAATTTTTTAATGAATTGTCAATTTAGTCATTTCAGCTAACTTTAGTCTAACATCACTGACATAGTGTCATAGTCAATCATCCTACATGGCGTGGGTAGCTAGCATGGATAATTTTTTAATTTAAAAAAAATATATGATTTTTTTTTTTTTTTTATTTTTTTTAAACATTTTAAACATAGCACTAATCACCCTACCAAGCCTAGGCAAGGGCCATGAAGCCTTCACCAACCGTAGACAAGGGTCACGGCCCTCGCTAGATTTGGCAAGGGCTCACGAGCCCTCACTATGGTGGTGAGGGCCGTGATGCCCTCACCTCACTAGATATGATGAGGGCGTTGCAACCCTCTTTGGGTTTGGCAAGGGCTCACGAGCCCTTGCTATGGCCGACAAGGGCATCACAATTTCTTGCCTAGCCCATTGTTGGCACCATCGAGGTCATAGCAACCCTTACCCAGCCGAAATAGGTTGTCATCTGACAACCCAACCTACCATTGTATAAAGAGGAAATAAATCAATAAATAAATAAAAAAAATAATCCACATTACCGCTACCCACATTACATAGGATGGGTAGCATTTACTAGGATGTCGCATCAGTAGTGTCCAGTCAAAATTAGTCACAAAGACTAAATTGGTAATTTGTTAAAAAGTTTAGGACTAGTTTGATAATTCATTAAAAGTTTAAGACTAAATAGAGCAATGGAAACGTTAAGAATTTAATTGGCAAGTTATTAAAGGTCTCAGACTGAATTAGTATATTCGAAAGATTTAGGATTAATTAATCACTGTACATTAGATTTAGGATTTTTTGGATAATTTCTCATTTTATTGTATATCATTTTATACCGCCTTACCAAACAGATGCACGGAGTGTGAATTTGGCAAAGATAAAGAGTACTAGAAGGCCTGCTTCTTTGGCACAACGCAAAAGGCCCTTTTATGAAACAGCCTTCAATCAAAATCAAGGAGTAATTTAAAATTAAAAAAATCATGAATAGTGCGAATGAATGCAAATGACCTCAATTGTCTATGTAAAAAGGGTTTATTATAAATTAGATTTGTTCGTTATTAAATGAAATTCACATGTTAAGCATTAAAAAATTAGAGTATAACCAATTCATAAACAACCTTCATTTATGTTAAATTTATCAAGACTGGCTAATAATATTGATTGATAAAATTGATTGACTTCAATCTGTGAATTGTAAAATATATTTGTTTCGTGAAAAATATTTTCCTCATTTTCCTAAGTTTGATTCGCTTAAAAAAATGAGTCAACGGAAATCGTTTTCATATTGAAACTTAAGTTTGGGAAAATGATTTATTCTTTATAAGAACCGAAACGATTTCTAAAATATAACTAATTATCGATGCTTTGACCCGACATTCTACGCTTGAACATGGAAATCTCAAAGTTGATTTCCAAGTCATAGCATTCAGGACCAAGTCTTACGGTAGCCAAGGACCTCGGAACTCAGGCTTGGGCCCCTAGCACCTATGCTTGGTCCACCAAGGTCGGGCCCAACCCCTATTGCACCCGAACTCGGGTTCATAAAAATCATGCTTGGGTCCGCAACGTTGAAACTCTGGTCCCAACACTTAAGCCTAGGTTCACAAAGATTGTGTGCGGGTTCTTGACACTTAAGCTCGAGTCCGTGGTTAACAAAACTTTATTCTTATAAAAATATTTTTAAAAAATGATTTTGTAATCATTTTTATTCATTTAAAATATCAAAATTTTATAATTTTATTTCTTTATTTTTTCTTTCCTTTTGCTTTTTTCTTTCTCTTTTTTTTTTTTTTTTTAATCCTTTCTCCTTCTTCCTCCTTTTTCCACTAGCCCGTGCCTGAGCGACCCGCGGCCCGGCGAACAACTATGATGCAGGCCAACGAGCTTGAGCTTGCCTATGGGCATCGCTGGGCGTCGCTAAGGCTTAGTGACCAGCAAATGGAGAAGGAAAAAGGTAAAAGAAAGAGCAAAATATAAAAATATAATAATTTTTTTAAAAATAGAGTTTTTTTTGCCTAAAATAAAATCATGAGATCAAATACCAGAAAAAAAAAAAAAAACTTTTCGACCACACATCAACAAAAAAAAAAAGAGAAAAACTATAAATTTTCCCAAAAAAATAAAATTTTCAATCATATTTTTATTTACCATTGAGTTTTCCCTCGACAAGGCACCCTAATCCAAATCATATCTTCGATGTTAACACCAAAATGTGATTTGGCTGTTGACATTTGCGGTTGCAGAGCATCGACCTCAGCGGCCACCTCCTGACAAAATCACAAGCCGTGTAGCTCGAACTCGCAGTTCTTGGACGCAGCCTGGATCCACACGGTCACAAAAGCCCACGTCTCTGCGAAGAGGAGTGGGGGGGACACTTCGGTGGCTTCCCATCCACACAGAACCCAAAAGCCATGGATTATCCAATCACCGATCTCTCCTCTTCATTCCTTCCCTCCTCCCGCTAACCCAATCTTTTTCCCACCCCAACTTAATCCTTTACCAGCAGAAGAGAAGAATCCAAGAAGCCATGCTCATAAACCTCTCGACATGCCCGCCATCATCATCTTCCTCCTACTCCTTCACCAGATTGGTCGGCCCCAAGTCCCTCCTCTCCGAATACCCCCTGAAGCCCAGAACCCACCTCTCAAAATCTCTTCTTGCTCCCTCCCCTCTCTGCTCTCTCTCCTGGGCGCAGCCTAATTCCGACGGCAAGAACCGGGTGTCCTTCGGGAAGGGCGGGTCTCCGCGAGGGAAGAGGCTCGATTCGAGGGCGTTCGCCGCTCCCGGGTTCGATTTGGGCAACTTCGAGTCGGTCCTGGAGGCTGCTGGAGTCCTCACCGCCATTATCGTGGTACACGAGAGCGGTCATTTCTTAGCTGCTTATCTTCAGGGCATTCATGTAAGTAAGTTCGCTATCGGGTTCGGCCCAGTTTTAGCTAAGTTTAACGCGAACAATGTAGAGTACTCTGTTAGAGCTTTCCCTTTAGGTGGGTTCGTAGGATTTCCGGACAATGATCCTGACTCTGAAATTCCGGTGGATGATGTGAATTTGCTCAAGAATAGGCCGATATGGGACAGGGTGCTAGTTGTTTCTGCCGGGGTGATCGCCAATATAGTTTTTGCGTATGTTATAATCTTTGTTCAAGTGTTATCTGTTGGATTGCCTGTGCAAGAGGCTTTCCCCGGGGTGCTCGTGCCTGAGGTCCGGGCGTTTTCAGCAGCCTCTCGAGATGGGTTGCTTCCTGGTGATGTGATTCTTGCTGTTAATGGAAATAAATTATCAAGACAAGGGCCAACTGCAGTTTCCGAGCTAGTAGATGTAATTAAGAAAAGTCCGAGGAGGAATGTGTTCCTTAAGGTTGAGAGAGGGAAGGAGGATTTTGACGTTGGTGTGACCCCAGATGAAAACTTCGATGGGACTGGTAAAATTGGAGTGCAATTATCGCCGAATGTTAGAATATCGAAGGCCATACCAAAAGATATTTTTGAAGCCTTTAACTTTACTGGCAAGGAATTTTGGGGTCTGTCATCCAACGTGCTCGACAGCTTGAGACAAACTTTTATGAACTTCTCACAAACCGCTGGCAAAGTTTCTGGTCCTGTAGCTATCATTGCTGTAGGGGCAGAAGTTGCTAGATCGAATATCGATGGACTTTACCAATTTGCAGCTGTGTTAAATATAAATCTGGCAGTCATAAATCTACTTCCATTGCCTGCATTGGATGGGGGCACGTTGGCCTTAATTCTCGTGGAGGCGGCAAGGGGTGGAAGGAAGCTACCTCTGGAAGTGGAACAGCGTATCATGTCCTCAGGAATCGTGTTTGTCATATTCATTGGGCTATTTCTCATTGTTCGGGATACACTCAACCTTGACTTCATCAAAGACATGTTGTGACTGCCAACTGGACTCTTTTGCTGGAAAAAAATTTCACATGTATCTTAGCACATTGTTGACCTTCTGTCGATCATGATATCAGGAGGAACGGGAAACATGATGTGAGTGGACGTATCTGGTTCTTTTCCTCAGGAATTAAAAGGAAAGATGGTATTTGGCTTCTTCCTTTTCGAAGTCTGTACATCTGCTGCTGTTCTTGGTCATAGACCTGGAAGGCGTAATTCTTGTGGAATTATATTACAAATACTTGCATGGTTGCATGCTCAACATCCTGTCTATTACTTGATAGATTCATGTTATCTATACCTCATTTTAATGGTCCTGTCTAATTTGGCTCTTTTGAGACTTCTATTTGCGTAAGGTGATTGTTAACTTTTGATCTTATGATTTTATCTTGAAGTTTTCCATCGTAAAATTCTCATTTAAGTGGTTTTGAGAATTCATAGAAAAAGACTTTTGGCTGATGTAGAATCACATAGAATATGCAACCATTATATGCTCATTACAATATTAGGTCCCTAATACTTGTAGTGGGGGCTTTTGCTACTCCAATCCTCCTCCATTCAATTCGTCTGTTTTGTTGTTTTGAAAGTGCATTCCATTTGTAGCAGAGCTTTTGTTGATGCAAAATATAGGTTGTGTAAATAGGTTAGAATGCTTCAATTACAGCTTCTCTAAGGTCATAATGGCATATCTGGGTGATGCAATGTTGATCATGTACATTATTTCACAGTTTTTCGTGCCAAATTTGGAATGTATTCTGTAAACTGTTGTCGCTCTGCAGCCAATCAGCAGCCTTTCCTATTTTAGGCCTGTAATCAGACTTAAAATTCCCTCATCAGGGCAAAATGCAGGGCAGCATAGAGGGGTAGATTGGCCTGATTTTATGATCTTTAGTCTGTTGTGGTTGCTTCTGTTTAAAACTGTTTAAAACCAGAGTACATTTACAGAAAACAGTTGAACCGCTTTGCACAGGAAAGTGACCTAAAAGAGGGGATTAACCGGAGCTGATGCCCTTCATATGTACTTTCTATCTGTATGAAGACCTGATAAGCGCTCCTGAAGATCCCTGAGGGAGGTCTATAGGAACCAAAAAAAAAAAAAAAAAAATCTACATATGGCGGTTGCAATGTTTCTCCATCATCGTGTGACCTTTAACATTTGTAGCAGAACAAAAACTAAGGGGTATCGGATTCATATGAGCTCAGAACACCAAACCCTCGATTTTCATGAATTTCACATGAGGTTTTCATGATCCGACGGTAAGTTAACTGATAATAGTTCGTTCTAGACTGTGGATGGTTATGTATTCGGAATCTTCTCTGAGTCGATGCTGTTGCAATGCGTGAGAATTCATCCCACTGTTGGGTGGTGAGTGAGCATTTGAGCCGCTTCAGAGCAACGACCTTTGAGCAAAAGTTTGGTCAGAAAAGCGGGGTAGGATGGGCCTTCATCGATCTATTTACCGTTAGTTTCGAGCCTGCTCTAATCACTAATGGTGGATGTAATCCGTACTACTAAGGAAAATGTGCGAAAATTCGTGCGGATAAGGGTGGAAAACAGAGAGAATCAGGCATATTCAATATAGTGAGGAAAGTGGAGAGAATTGGAAGCCCAAGCCTTGGAATTGTCCTCTAAATTGTTCGGAGCAAATGTATTCTACTCTCATTTCGCATAACAATATAAGCTGTAATCTAGCTGTGACAATGTAATTCACATTTTTAGTGTGCAAAAATTTTCATGCGCTGTAAAAATACACACACACATATATATTTAACTTTCTCGTTTATATTTATTGAAGTATTTTATGAGAACCCTTTAAAACCTAAAAAGTTTTAAGGATTTCATTCTTAGAAATTTTGCAATGAAATTGAGAACAAATAGTGTATTTCTTCTTTCGAATTGAAATAGTACACAGTTAGAGTTTGTACAGACATATCATTTAGAAATATATCAAGCGCAGAAAATTCAAAAATTAGTCAAACGAAATTCAAGAATAGTAAAGGCGGTGTATTGACCAAACCAATAAAGAAAATAGCAATAAAGGAAGGGGCAAATGGCCCAAATCCATCGAGATATCGTATGCGAATTGCCTTTTATACCGTAAATCACGACCGCATATTCTCAACGAAAAACAGTGAGTACGGTCAGAATCATAGTCTATTGACCAAGGTAATTATTTCCATGTGCAAGAACAAATAGAGATGAACAAGAAGCGATGAATGATAAAAGCGCAAACAGAAATTAATAAGAAAAGCGACGTTGAAACACTCAAAAAATTACTAGTAACAGCAATGCAATATACAAAATACACACTAAAAGTGCGAATTGAGTGCTGGAACGGTGATACTACAAAAGGTCTCTTATGCAGGATTAATCTGTATTATTAAGAAGCAGGAACAAAATCGTGGTTTTCCTAGCTCCTAAGCACGGAAATTAATTGAAGACACTAGACATGATGGAGAAGTTTTCAGGGGAGATTTATCTCAAGATTTCTTTCGCAAACAATTGCTGAGAGTACGCAGAATCATGCTTCAGAAAGGCATGAAAATGCATCAAGTAAAAAATTAAAATTCGATGAATGCGTTCGACATAGGGATGGTTGGCGGTTTTACCATCGATCGCACGCACGGATAGGCACTCATGCGTATCTCTATACCTTCCAGGGAAACAAAGGATTGCCAACTGCATATATTCACAAATAGAAATCCTGTTATGTTCATGCGATTATCATCACTTTCCTAACCAGAACGCTGAGATACGGAGGAAATGTACGGAGCTTTCGGCCGATGTGCGTGCGCGCGGAAATCGGGCTGCAAGGAGAGGGAGACAACGCGTAGGAGCGAAGCGCCCCCCTCGCCCACGTAAGCTTGCGAGGCCGAGCGAAATGGAAGCTCGCGCCTCTAAACTTCTCCTCAGTTTCCCCACTCTGATCTCTCTCTCCTCCACCCTCAAACCCAAGGCCCCAGCAAATAAGCATGAGGCCAAGAAAGAAGCACCTGATCTGTCTGTCTGCCTGTCTCCCTCTCTCTCTCTCTCTCCTCTGTGTCGAATTTTCCCAGTTAAACTTGGAGAGGAGAGATGAGTTCCTCGTCCTGATTAGCAAAAACCCAGTTCGTGCCTAGGAGGTTTTTCCTTTTTCGATTTTTCTTTTTGTCCTTGTTTCCTTCCGAAACCAGGAACATTTTGTAGGAACGCAGGCTTCTTCGTTGTGTCGGGTCTTTTCTTGTTTTTCTTTACATACGTAAACAAAAACAAAAACAAAAAAAAACCAAAAAATCAAAAAAAAATCCCCTTGCGTTGGACAGAAGCACCTCGGATGGTGATCAACACAAACTTCGATGGGGCGGAGAAAACCTGTTTGGAGCCAAAGGGAGAGGGTGACGACCGCACGAGCGGTGGCGGCAGCGGCAGCAATGGAGGGCAAGGACAAGGGGCGTTGAAGAAGGGGCCGTGGTCAGCCGGGGAGGACGCGGTACTGATCGAACACGTGAAGGCGCACGGCGAGGGTAACTGGAATGCCATCAGGAGGAAGACCGGGTTGATGCGGTGTGGGAAGAGCTGCAGGCTGAGATGGGCAAACCACCTGAGGCCGAACCTCAAGAAAGGCGCGTTCTCGCCCGAGGAAGAGGCCAAGATCATCCAGCTTCATGCTCGGCTCGGCAACAGGTGGGCTCGCATGGCCGCTCAGGTAACGATCATACATCTTTCATTATCGTAGCAAGAAATACATTTGTTTTGTTTGAACGTTATCATCTTTCTAATCTGCGCTTTGAGTATTTGGTTGTGCGGTGTTGTCGCAAGGAGAGGATCCTGGGGTTGATTTCTTCTGTCATTCCTGCGAATGGATTCATTTGTGTTTCGATCGTGCCCTAATCTTTCTATAGGCCTCCCTCTCTCTCTCTCTCTCTCTCTCTCTCTCGATCTCGACCTGGAAGCCTCCTTCCGTTTTTCTCCGACAAACCCTCTTCTCATAGAAATTGATCTGCATGATTTTAGGCCAATACTGACGCAAGGGAAAGTCGCATGAACGTCATATTGACTTCGATGAAAGCAAATAAATGAATACACATAAGATTTAAGCTGTGATTGACTTCATCTTGCGCGAACTTTTAGCACTTTCTCCTGTCTGTGATCGTTTATTCTCTCTCTTGAGATCCAGTTGCCTGGAAGGACGGACAATGAGATCAAGAACTTCTGGAACACGAGGATGAAGAGGCGCCAGAGAGCAAATGAACCTCTCTATCCTCAGCAAGTTCAACCGGAAGCCACCGTCGCCTACGATATTACTCTCCAGCCACAGCCTGTCCCTACTTCCTCTCTCCACTCTCTACTTGCCCCACCACCACAACAACAACCGACGGTCTCTGCTAATGTTTATCACGCACTTGATCCTCTCTCATACCCCAAACCCTATCACCACCCAGAGAACATCATCAACGGCATCTTCCCCACGCCCTCAGTCGTCCCTTCTCATTCTTTATCATCGCTGCCGCCGTTCCTATTCGACTTGGGGGCTTCCGATCTGAACCTCGTCCTCGACACATTCAATAGTGGAGTTGCTTCAGTTGAGCGCAAGCCCATCATCACCGACAGGCAGAGAGAGACCAGCATGGCGGCAGCGGCAACCCCGGGGGTGACGGCCTCAAGCAACTCTTCCGTGATGGGCGGCAATTACATGATGGGAGCTTCTGCTGGCGGTGCCGCCTCCAGTTGCTGCTCGCAGAATTTTGAGGCTATGCCAACATCGGCGGTGCCGTCAATGACGGTACCAGACAACAGTGTTTTACTGGGCGCGCTCTTTGAGGAAGCTAGAGCTGCGTCGTCGCAGAAAGTGAAGGGAAGTATGGTGGGTGGAGCGAATGTGGGAAGAGTTGAGAGAGGAAGCCATCAGGGCATGGAGGACAACCAGCGTTGGGAGAATATTTGCTTCCGCGCCGGCATCATCTCTCAATGGTGAGTGATTTGAGCATATTTAATACTTTTTCCTGTTCCTTCAATTCTTTATCTCTGCATTTGCTGGTTTAGAATGAATATCTGGAGGTAGTTCGAGCATCCATTTGAAGTCTTTTTGTTAGTTGATCCATACATTTCTAGAAAATTTCGAAGCATCTACCCTTTTGTGTAACTTTTGTGAGAACCCCAGGATAGATCATAACATTCTAGTTAATAGAATAGTAAAGTTGGCAATTCTAATCTCAAAAGAACATTCACATATAATACGTCCTTAAGAGCCTGCAAAATCATAGTGTTTTTAAGGTTGCAGACGACATGACAATAACTTAATCATTAAATTCTGCATCTAGATTTATAGAGATTTCTCTTTACTGAAACTTTTGACCATTTTGTTATCAGATGACAATCTATGTAGATTTATCTGTTATTACATCAACCAATGATTATAACAATAGCAGTTAAAAAGTGACACAATTTACGTTCTAACACAACATTAATCCATAGTTTTGGCTATTAGTTGATTTTACCTAATCACTTAGGAAGTATTTTACATCACCTTATCAGGATGCCAACACTATTTTAAGCTGAGACACCGTGTGAAATCTAACTTCATTTCTGAATCAAAACTAATAGTAAACAACAGTAGTCTCATCGGTGTTTTACACAGGAATGATAAGACCTTTGGAAGAGGTCGACGACGATCTCTCAAGTCTTCTCATGAACTTCCCCTCGTCTGCAATCTCGGAGCCTGACTGGTTCCGGGGCGCCTACTTAACCCCGCAGTCGTCTGGCCCGAACAACGGCTGTATCCTGATTGACGGCCCCAGAGGCCCGCTGCCATTGCCCTCTCAAGTTTCGACTATGCCGGCCGCTGAACTGGAATTGAACTTGTGCACGCCATGTTGGAACAACATGCCCGGCATCTGTTGACAGCCAAGGTGGACTCGAAAAGCAATCAAATCTAAAACTACTATAGTATTCCAGTGCTCTATGAAGGGCCTGATGGGGAGTTGACATGTGGCTCATATGATGGCTGCCACCTCACTTCCGGTCGCTTTTTATTTTTTCCCCTTATTAATATCTAAGAAACAACTTATTATCAATAAAAATATATATATCTATATATTATGTGGGCACAACTTCACCTCATGTGATTCTACCTTTTCTATTTCTTATTCCGCTTTGAATTTAAGAAAGAATTCTTTATCCACGATGAAGTTATATTGGTTATAATAAAATAAGAACAATATCTAGATATCAGCAAAATGGTCACCATGCATGGAAATGTTCAAAACAAACAAGATATATTATCCGTTTTCCTTTTTTCCTTTTATCATTTAATATGAGATATTGAATTAAAATCAATAATAAAAAAACTTAGTTAATCAAATAACTTATTGTACATGATATGTAACATGATAATCTCTTGCCCTATAATCTGAGGTATATAGACATACTTTTCCATATCGATATCATCTCATTCGAACATAACTTGTTAAGATAAGACTAGAAAGACTATCGGATAATCTTGAATAGATACATAGAAAATAAATTTCAACTCAGTCCAACTATAACTTCATAAATAATAGGACGGATATCATATTCTACAAATCTTCTCTAATTTATTTCAAAAATAATATCTTTTACTATATTTACATTATCTCATACTAAATGTACTTTCCTTTTTAATTTTATCGATTTCAAAATGATTTCCATTCAGTTTAACTAAATCATGAGATATAAAATGTATAATGCACTACAATCTAAAAATCTCCCGAGCATACTCGGCAGCAACTCCTTGGGAAAAAAAAAAAAAAAAAAAAACCTTGCAAAGAGGATTTTCTATTTTTAGGGCTATGTAGAAGTCTAGAAGATCTCTCGTTTGGAATGATATTATGGAAAGAATAGCCAGCTAAAAGGGGATAATTATTCAAATGTCCTAAACCTATTGTACGGCAGTAAATTCAATCACGAACCTTTTAATTATATCAATTTAATCCTAAACCTTTAGACGATTTGTCAATTTATTCCCAAACTTGTCATTGGTGCCGATTAGTCTAAACATTTTGAAGATTTGCTAATTTAGCCATAAACATTTTGACAATTAACCAATTTAGTCATTTTAGCTAGTTTTGGCCGAATTTGCTGAGGTGGACATCGACTAACTGTTGGTTATCCTACATGCCATGGCCAGCGCTGAGATGAATAATCTTTTCATTTTTAAAATTGTTTCTCTCTTTTTCTTTTCCTTTTCTATTCCTTTGATCTACGGCTGATACTCGACGTGGACTAACAATCGATCACAGAACACAAGTGATGGCTTGACCCTCGTGGCCTGGGTGGATGCCAAGCAGGCTAGATCTGACAAGAAGTCGATGCTCACAACCTAGGCAAGGGTGGCCCTCAATTAGAGTTCTCACTCAGGCCGCGAGAGTCAAGCCCTTGCTAGGGCCACCCTTGCCCATGGTAGGTGAGGCCACAACGCCCTCATTGACTCTTGCTTGTGGCTAGTCACTGGTTATGGCCGAGTATTGGCCACAAGCCAAAGGGGAAGAAAAATTAAAAAAGAGAGAAAGAATTGTAAAAAAAAAAAAATGCAGAATTTGTGCATGTCAACGTCAGCCACGACATGTTGGATAGTTGATGTCCACGTCGGTGATTTTCTGTCAAAATTGGCTAGAAAGATTATATTGGCAACTCTTCAAAAGGTTTAGGATTAAATTAGCAAATTTTCAAAAGATTTAAGACTAAATAAGCAAAATTGAAAGGTTTTGAACTAAATTGACAAGTTGTTTAAGATTAAAATGGCACAATTGAAAGGTTTAGAACTGAATCGACTGTCGTATAATAAATGTAAGGATTTTTGGACAATTTTCCAATTTTATGTGGCTTGATAGGCAAGATTATACTTGTAGTTTGTTTTATATCCGTTGATTAGGTTTAATTCTATTTTAGCATGTAAAGCAAACGTTTGAAAGACATCTATTGTTTTGAATGTAATGATATTTGTATAAGGGGTAGTTTAGATTTTGTGAAATTAAAGGTGTTCTCATGGTCTCTAGTACCGAGCTACGGAAGTTTTGTCCCAATTAATGTTACAAGGGTTAGACATAATTATGATTAGCTTTTAAATTTCCACTCTAAAATATAGACTTAGCATCTCTCTGGAATTTAACATAACGTACAATCTCTATTATATGTTATGTCGCTGGTTAATTAGGCCTTCTCGAGTGACCACCATTCTCACATAATCATGAGGAGGGAGGAAGTTCAGAACTCCCCTCCTCCAAATAAAGAGGGTTTATGGGATTTCCCCAGGTGAGCACACTAAGCTCCTTTCTGAAGAGTTCTTAAGTCTAGAAGTGCCTTTGGTTGACCAAAAAAGAAAAATTAGCTAATTCGTCGACAACTAGATTGTATAAAAAAGCAGCCAATACGCAAATTTGATTGCCTAGAGTGGCTAATGTCAAATTGTAATTTTCTTGTTGAAAATATTCAGCTATATATTGACATAATTATAGGGTGTGATGCAATTATTGGGAAATGCAAAATTGGAGCCTTGGGGTATCAAATATACATAGTCAGTGCAATTGTCTGATAGGTTAGGATTTGGGAATATTGCAATTTGTGACAAGCTGAATTATACTTTAAAATTTTAAAAATTTTCACTAGCATGATTACAATGAAAATCATTGTAGATTATGACTTAGGTTCAACTGTCAAAGAAATAAATTATGATTTGTCGAAATTGATGTTGATTTATTTCACATGGTTAATTAGAAGATATATTCAAATGGTAAAAAAAAAAACAAATATATATACACACACATTGGAGAGAACAAGCACATGATTATGTAGAAGTAGGGCATGACCAAATCATCAATACTATCAATCCACCAATCACCTACTACCGATGATGTTTTGGGATGAAATTTAAAAGGAGGAGTTGAATTTTGATTTTCTTTTCGACTTTTGGGATCGTTAGGTTCTATATTTGAGTGTGATATACCCTGCCCTTGCTAGAAATTACACTAATAAGTCAAATGTAGTTTACTATTGAAAACAAGAAAGAAAATTAAAAAATAAAAAGTACAAGTTGGATCGCTAGAAGGAGGGCTTGAACCTCCGACCTTGTGGTTAACAGCCACACGCTCTAACCAACTGAGCTATTCCAGCGTTGCTGGTACCTTTGCATAAAATTTATAAAGTTTACATCTAGCAAGAATCACACGACAAGGGATTTTCTGGACCTTTTCGCGAGAGTAGAGTCTCGCCCACTTGTGCAACTTGATTAGATAAAATAATTGTATCCGATCAGCTAATGATCTTTTGTTTGTAAAGATATATAAAAGCGGGGTTTCTGAGGACTATGTGTCACTCTCTTAAGCCCTCCTTCTAATGTTATTTGTTAACTTTACGTTGGCCTAGAGTTGGCAAATTTCACGACCCTTTTCTTTACTTAATTTCAATGGGTGGGTCAGATATGGATTGCTTCAGAATTTATAAACAGCTTGAATTGGGTTTACAGCATCAAACTCCCAACTACACGCGGGTTTTAGCCTAAAAGGATTAATAGCTGAAGAAAAATGAAAAGAAAAGAGGGAGAGAGGGCGAAGAGCTCGGTGTCGGCGATGACGTTCTCCGTCGCCGGCGCACCTCGAGAGCTGCCTGCCACTGTTGCTACTCAACAGCGATCGCCACACGTGAACCCATAGAAGTTCACTGTAGCTTTCTCTTCGATTCGCACGATCCTTCGCCTGGGAAAAGATCAGCCCTCCAGTGGCCTCCAAAAAATTCGCCTCGGATTCCTCGGATCTGTCGAGAAGCTTCGATTCGGAGCCCTCTCCATGTCCGTCCCCGACCCTCTGCTCAGTGCTCAGCGTTGCGGTTTCGTAGGTTGTCCGAGAGAGGAACCTCAAGCGTTCTTCCTCGTCCATGATTTGGTAAAATAGACGCTTGCAAATTCGCTTGTCGCTGATGTGAATTGTTAATAGATCGAATCGGGCTGGTCGAGTTTTCGTTTAATGGTGATATCCGTTGTTTTTGGTCTGTGCAGCTTCTTACGAAAGAGGGAGTGTTGGGGCTCTATTTGGACATGGTTTTCATTTCTTTTTTTAAAAAATTTATATCTTTTTGTTGTTTTTATTTTTTATTTTTCATTTAACTTTGCAGATTTCTTTTACTTTTTGTTTATTTATTTTTAGAGTTATGTTGGGCCTTTTTCTTATACTTTTATCACAATCTTGAATTACCATTTCTTAACATCTTTTTTATACTTCAACTTAAGCATGACTTCTTCTTTTTTTCAACTTATATAAGAACATACTAAAAAGTTTATTTATCATAGAAAAGAATATCTAACTATTGAAATGTAGTAAAAGTTTCAAAGTTATTTCTGGATCTTGATATTTATGCATCTTTACAAATTTTATGATCATGAAAATTATTGATCCCTCAGGAAATCAAATGTGATGTATTTAAGCCTAACAAATAAAATGACAGTTACATTGAAAGAGGGTCATGAAAAATTGCTAACCTGGTCACATATCTAATTGGATAGTCAAATCTAAAACTTTTTGGGTTTCACGTGTATATATTGGTAGATGTCAGTTCAACTGAGGTGATTATGTAGATTTCCTCCGATAAACAAGATTAAGTTTCTGATCAATTTAAGATAACAAAGAGCAATGGTACATCCCGATTGATTGCCAAAAACTTGAACCTTAGGTTTTATATACTTCAGTTCAATATTATCATATATACTCAATATTTATAAGTTATTCTGGTATATACATATTATTTTTTCCTTTTACAAAGAATATGATATTGTACTTATCATTTTAGTCACTTATATTTTTCATGTTATATGAATAACAAGACAATTTATTCATTTTGGCAATTTAAATTTGGGAAATTAATATTCCCAACTATAGATTGATAGCTTTGGTTAATCATTATAAAATGCCATAAAGAAACGTTTGAAGCAGCCTGGTGAAAGAAATGATCGGATTTTAAAATTCATTTATTTATAAATATATTACAAAAAAAAAAAAATTTAGTATTATAATAATTTTGTTATTTAGTAACTTACTCATTGTCCTAAAAACATGGATCAAAAGAAGTTAAGCACTCTCGAAACAAAAATTCTTTATTTATAGTACGTTTATTTCATTTTATGGAAAACTCAAGATTTGAAAAACACAAAGATTAGTCATATTGATTAGAAAAAATAATTAACAAAAAAAAAGTTATTATTGATCACGGCTTATCCTTAACTATTTTCTTACACAATGAAGTTCATTCATTTACTTTTGTAAACAATAAATGTTATCATTATATTTATATATATATATATATTTATTTTATTTTATTTTGAAACCTTGAATTTTTGTCAAAATTTTGATTTTTTCTCGAAACAAACATATTCGAATTTCATTAATTTTCTCATTTTGGTTTATAGCCGGAACGACTTCATTGGATGTAATTTTTCGTGCAATTGATCCATCTCGTCTCCCACTTTCTGATACCCTGATTTGGTGAGAGCGACAAAGCCCATGTACCTGGTGGCGGAGAAGCATATAGAAACAGACACGTCCTCCACATGAATGTGCCGCCAGATGAGTACGGAAGCCACCTACCAATACCATGCAATAATTGTAATAGATTTTTTCTGAACTCAGATTTTGCCCTTTTAACTGGACGTGTATATTTTAGTCCTTTTTTTTTTTTTCACATGGGGTAGTTTTTCTCCATGTGACGGGTCACTAAAGTAATGAAAAATGACACAATCTAAGGCTAAATCTATATCACGAAAAAATTGACATTTCCAAAGAATATTTTTAAAAAGATCATATTTTAGAAAAAGAATAATATTTTTGCATATTTTGTTGAAATGAAAAATAAACTGAAAATTATTTTCTATCGGTTGAATATGAAAAGTTAATTTTAAAGTTTTCCAAATAGGGGATACTAATCCCCGAGATCTTAATCACATAAGCCAAGGTTTCTCGAGCCCAACCACTACAAACCCAAGCAAAGACGCTAGGGACTCAAGGCCAGCCTTGATGAACTCAGGCTCGAGTGTTAATGACTTGAGCATGGGAGTTGGAGACCCCGACATAGCCATTGGGGACTCAGGCACAAGCACTAAGTTTTGGACCTAGCCATCGAGGAACTAAGTTCGAGAGCCAATAACTTGGGCAAGGGAGCCGAGTACTAGAGCATAGCCGTCGAAGACCCTATCATAAGGAACTTGGGTCTTGAGCTTGGGTTTTGTGGACCCAAACACAAACACCAGGGTCTTAGGCCTAGCCTCCGTAACCATCGGTGACTTGGGAAGAGCCACGTACCCCAAGCATGATCATTGGGGACCTAGGCATGAACACCAAGGTCTTAAACCCAACCTCTATGGACCCTGGGCCCAGGTGCTCATGAGTAGGGCATGGAAGCTATGAAACCGGGGCATGACCGTTAAGTACCCAGGCATGGCTATTGAGAACCCTAGCATGGGCATTGGTATCCTGAGCCCTACCTCCATGGCTATTGAGAACCCAGGTTTGGCCACTGTGGACCTAGTTCCTGAGCATAACCATTGAGCCAGCACAAGCATCAAGGTCCCAAGCTCAACTTCTGTGGACCTAGGCTTACCTTGATGGGCCCAACCCTAAGTCCACAACGGTCGGGGCGAATGACTTCAGTGCTGAAGTTGGGTACTTAAGTACTTGACACAAGGGTCTTGGGCTCAATCTCTAAGGACACGAACCCAAACACCGGTGACTTGGGTGCAAAAGCTAGGTATCTAAGCATAGGAATCAAGGCTTGGGGCTCAGGCTCGAGAGACTTAAGCCCCGTTGAGGAACCGATCCTAGCCTCGATGGACTCACGACCTAGAGACAAGTACTTGGACGTGGTAGCTAGAGACCTGAGCACGAGCAGCGGAATCTCAAACATGGTGGCTAGATCTAGGCACAAGCACCGAGGTCCGAAATGAGCATTGGGGAGCATTGAGATCTCTGGTCCAAGTGACATTGTCTAGTCAAGTTATGGAAAATGATTTCTGATTTTTTAGGTCCAAGCAACAAGGTCTTATTATGTTTGTAGAACATGTTTTTTTATTTTTAAAAAAGGAAACATTTTCCACGAATTAAATATTGGTTTCTCCATTGACTTTGAAAAGATTTGCCGTTTAATTCATCTTTCTAAACAATCCAAATATTGGAAAATAAGAAAAGTGTTTGCCAACAGAAAATTTTTAGAGAAACAAACAGAATCTAAATGTACTTCTATTTTCTTATAACTGGTAAAAGTCAAATTGCAACGGCGGCAAAAATGAAAAGGAAAGAAAAGGATGAAGTTTAACCAAAAATAGCTAATATCTCATTTCAAATGTGTCTTCCGACAGGGAAAAAAGAACTACCAAGGAATTTACATAGACTATCGCACTTTACACCCGAATATTCTCTCGACAATTATATCGAAGCAAGTTGATGGATGGAGGTCATCACAGTCTGCATCCAAGTCGGAAACGACCCAAAAGTTCTCGAGGGCTCTGGTAGGATTTGACTGATCCTTTTCATACTTCTTGCGTTGCTTTTTCCTTTAAGGAAATGGAAAGGCGAAACCAGACGTGGGGGAAATTGAAGAGAGCTCTTTTCCACCTGAAAGAGTCTGTCGGGTTAACGTGTACGGTCCTCGAAGGAGGACTCCGCTTGGAAGCAAGACGTGTCGCGAGACCCCATGGACGCATTTAGCAAGATTATTACCCAGACTTAGCTCTCTGCATAGCTAAATTTGGCGGAAGTCCTGTCTAAACTCGACAAACCCCAATTCGAGAATGCCAAGTGTTGGGCTCCCCAAGGTCCAGTCATCGTCGGACTCGACCCGTCGATCCCGGCCCATCATGGCCCACCAGGATAGGCCCAGTGGGCCCTCACCGTGTCTGCCCACCATGCCTTGCGTGACCTTTCCCCCTCCTGTTATTTCACCATCGAACATGAGCCAGATGCAGGACGTTTCAGTGAGTTTGTCCAGTTTCTCTGGACATCTCTCATTTTTCTAGAAATGTCTCAACTCGTTATATAAGCGATCCGCACCATTCTAGGGAACTCGCACTACGGGAGTTTAATTAGAACTAAGAGAGAAATCAAGAGGAGGGCGAGCGGAGAAATGCGTCAGTGCGGGGCTCGGTCATTGATGAAGTGGAGTTCGAGCTTGGCTAGGCGGTGCATGGCGGTCGCGAAAGAGCAAAGGACGAGGTTATACATAGTCTGGAAGTGTGTGCTCATGTTGTTGAGTTGGGACAAGTATGGAGAGCAATAGAGAGATGTTTGTAAGCCCATAGGCAAATGCATTACTGTTCATAAGGTTTGTACTCTCTAGACTGTGACAGACATAGTAAGCCAAAAGAGTGGCTTAGAAGAAGATGAAGGATCAGACTTAGGGTTTCGCCTTTTTTTACCGAGGTAAATTTCCGTGTTTCCTTGTAAGAAAAGGCGTGGATCCATGTAGGTTTTACATTGGTTGTGTATCTAGCTTGACATGTATCGAATTGAAGCAGTATCCAAACAAATGCAATGTCCGGATGAAATCACCCTTCTTTATCTTTGTACACACAAAAGATTGAAATACGAATGAATCTGATATGAAGGATCGAACATGATGATCAAAGTCCGATACTTTAAACTGGGAAAGAGGTGAGGCATGCAGTCAGTTGTTTTTTGGCGCCAGTTAGCCATAAGTAGGCAATATGCTATTTGCTCTTTGCATTTATGGTGACTGTTGCTTGCATTATGTTCTGATCTGACAGGAGCTTTTCTACGTTTCAGAAGACAAAGCCAAGCCACATGCTCAAGACAAAGTCTCTTTTTTTGGGGGGGTGAAAAAAACAGAGTCGTGCACTCAAAGCACCGGTCGAAACGCTTTGATAGGTACATTGCGTGCACCCATCATTAATGGCAAAGCTTAAGGAAATTATTTAGACCAAGCCAATGCCATCCCATTTGACACTTAAAGAGAAAGCATCTAGCCACAGTTTCTCGTATAGTGTATCTATAGCTCATTGACTTACCTAAAAATAGGCAATATCAAGATCGCCAAGGATTTTTGTCCCGGTAGTGACACGTCAAAACGATGCATATGTATAATTTGAGACTCTGCTAGGCTTATCGTCGTTCCATACTTTAACAGATCGGTCATGTTGCGCGTATTTTATACATGTCTGATCACCCAAATTAGCTTGAGCCGAAAGCTGTCCGGACTTTGGGCGTTGCTCGAGCATGGAGGTGCAATAAATTGGCCTGTGATGCATGGACTATCAAGCGGTTTGACAAGAGGACGCTAAGCTAGGATTGCGAACCCCGAAGAGACGTGAAAAGCTCAGAAGAAACAAGGAAAAAAGCATGTATTGTCACACAGCCCCTCCCTCTCTCTCTCTCTCTCTCTCTCTCTCTCTCTCTTTCCCTGTGAGCCTTCTATTCAAATAAATTCTGAGGCTGAACAGAGGACCAACATCCCTCCAGCACCCCACCATAAATGCGATATTAAAAGCTCCAGATTTGTCTCTGCGAGGTTCCCCCGCTCACGATTCTTGTACCTTGTCGAGTTAATGTTCCAACTTCCTTTCTCGTTAGGTGGTTGAAGGAATTCAATGCCCAGAACTATGTTCAAAATGCCTTCTCGTCTATAATAACCAACATGTCTATCGACACCCCCACCATGTGTCCATCTGCTCTGCTCTCTGCTCTCTCTCATGGCCCTCTCCCTTCTTTAAAAGAGGGCAGAGTCGCCTCCTTCATTCCTCACTTTGCTCTTGACTAAAACAAACCCGGGATCGTCGCTTGCTTTCTTGAATTGGGTTTGTCAGCTTCAACCATTAATAACGTCCAGGTTTGTCCATTTCTTGATTACCCCGAAAGTACCATGTTGTTCACTGCAAGAACCCCGAGCGAATGGAGACGACTCGTCCTCTGACTTGCAAGATTAGTGATTTGGGTTTCGGATCGAGTAACGCTTCTTGCTCCGGCTTCTTCGTTTTCTTCATACCAAGTCTCGTCGTTTTAGATTGGTGAGCGTTTCAGATGTCTGTCTGCGCTACCCCGTGGTTGATAACGGGTGGATCAGGTGGACGGGATATTGGTGCGGTTCAATAAGAAAGCCGCGTTTGAAGCGTCTAAAACTCTGCTTTTTTATTGAGCCGTGCCAATATCGCGTGCCATTGTCACTCCCGTTTCGGCGCCTCGGGTCCATCACAAGACCCGCAAGGTAATTTCTTCTCTTTCTCTCTCTTAGGCTCGGGTTCGCCTAGGATCATGTATAGATGTTTCGGAAGCACAAATTGCCTCGTTTACAAAGTGTTTTCCTTTAAGCTATTAGATTATGCATTCACCAGCAAGATATTGCACCTTCTTCTCATTGCTGATATCTTGAAAACTGAACCATCAGATCTGCTTTTATGTGCTACTCGATGGATAATTAAGCTACTGGTTGAGCTACCATCTAAAAACATAACATGGCATTTTGAAGTCGTTCTAAGTTCAAATATCTCATACAATCTATAGTAACATTTTCTAGATAACACTATCGGAATCGGATGTGAATAAGTTTAGTACTACACTATCACGAGGGACTCATCTCTCAGTTGATGCCTATACGGTGCAAGAAACTTGCTTGGCACTCCAAAAAGGCGTGCTTTTCGGATGATTTCTACCCTCATACATTCATTTTGCTTTCAGTATGTGTCTGTTCTCAAGTTCATTCGGTTGATCCCATGAATATAGTTTTCCTTGGGCAAAGCTTTCCTAAATTCCCAACGGTGGTGTGGCCCTTATGCAATGAATTTTGCGATTTGGGTCTGATTTAGGACTCCTAATTTTGTTTGCTCTAATTGAGGAGTCCTAATTAGTTGCACTCCCATGTCATTTGTCCCTAATTTGGGTAACTTTGACTCCCAAAAGATGATTGTGACTTATCAAGCCAGAGTTTCCAATGATATGAGAAGCTGCAAGAGGAGAAGCCCTCGAATGCCGAAGATAAAAGACGAAGATAACTTGCTTGCTGAAGGCATTCCGACGGCAAAGCGACTTTGCTAGTACAAGGGATAGTCTAGCCTATGTGCGCAATTACCAACAATGCCTCCTTTTACAGTATTAATACAGTGTGACATGCTTCCGTGAAATCACCACAATCAAGGTTCTTTATTTTGTTTTATATTGAAGAATACACAAGCGCATATCCTAAAATGGAGAAACTTGATTGGTTTAATCATATCATATCAAACTTCGCCAGTACAAGGGATATTTTAGCCTATGCGCGCGATTACCGATAATACCTCCTTTTTACAGTATTTTCGTTAATGTAGCGTGACATACTTTCGTGAAATCACCACAATTAATATTATTTGTTTTGTTTTATATCGAAGAATACACAAGCGCATGTCCTAAAATGAGGAAACTTGATTGTTTTAATCATATCATATCAAACACGACAAGCCACATGACAAACACCATTACGCGATGGGATGTCCTTTCTCATCCTGTCGAGATTCGAATTGCAGATCTATCATAACATCAAGAGGTCCCCCGTCACGGTGTATTTGAGGAGCTTGATTAATTGACAGAAAACCCCAGCGACATCCGTGAAGAATTGAAGAAGACAAACGCACCGTTAAGCATCTTTTCAAGCATTCAATTTTGGTTCACCGTTGTTGCCCCGCTCTGTTCCTTTGTTGTTTTGAGCATCTCGATACAGTGTGTTTGGCTATGCGTCTTTACTCATGCGATGCAATGACCATAGTGATTGTCGAGGTGAGTTACGTTTTACCTTGCAGTAAATTCATATATCGACAGATCTCGGGTTCGATTTCCACATATTCATATCTGATTATATTAGAGTACAATACGATGAAGCTAAACCACATAGCAACTAGCAAGAATGTGTCCAAAACTAATATGCCCAAGCAGCATGTTTATCCAGTCCTCGAAAATCAACGCGGTGGAGGCAAATATTGCCCGAAACTAAAGCGTAAGAAACACACTTCACCGTCAAGGAAGCGGGAGAGAGTAGAGGACAGAGAAGGTTTCGAGTGAGAGAAGGCAGGCCACAAGAGCCACCACAGAAAGATTTGGTCTTTATTATGAGCTTGAGAACCAGTGGAAATGTGGATTACAAAATGGCCTTCAAGCCATCAAAGAATGAGTGGGGTGGCGACAGGCGACAGCCTCTTGCTCTCTCTTTCCTGCCATTTCGATCGCCACTTCCTTCAATAAAATGGAAGTGATCCGCGAAGCGAGGCATCTCTCTCTTTCTCCAATCTACACTTGTCTGTGTAATAGGATTTTTCTATACTCACGGACACAAAAAGAAAAGAAAAGAAAAGAAACACCCTAGAAAAAGGACTCGCAAACCTGTGTATAGGCCTAGCTCCACATCTTCCTGAGTTGGGAAGATGCTCAAGTCGAGCCTCCTACCGAAAAGTAGCACTCCACAAAGCATTTTCACCTTCACCGCACCGCCGATGGACTTCTTTGATCCTCTCGGCGGATCTGCAGATTCCGCTGCAGCTCCAGTCGAATGAAGCAACGCATATGTTCCCTGCCTGGGCCTTCCATTCACAATCTGCAGGAACAAGTAGCTTTTAATGATAGTCGAAAAACTAACTACGCTGCGACATAACTGTGAAGGTTAAATTCCATGCCTGCGCGAATAGTAAAAGAGTATTGACAGTTGTTGTGGTACACTAGAGGGCAGACTAAAATTTATGGAGAAGGTAGTCATGACTGCAAAGCATTACGCTAGTGCTGTAAAAACTGTTTTTCGTCCCAGAAGAATGAAACAGATACCATCCTGATGACTCCAGTAAAAATTATTTATTTTTACCTGGTGGAGTGCCACAACATAATCTCCTGTCGTCAATGTGCTCCACGTCAAGTCCTATGAACCAAGATCCCAGTGAAACATCCTCGTTTGCATATTTGTGCAGAACATGCCTAAAATATTGAGGTGAAAAAAATCTTTGATTAGGAATGTTTAGACATACAGTTACTGTCTAGAGGGCAAAGCAGAACTTTCCTATCTATATAATTTGTTCATCTCATATTTACACCAAGTATACAGGAATCTTACTGGTTTATGGATATGTATGTAGCTAAATCCTTTGAGATAGCATATAACTGTCCGGTAGCATGACGAAAGTACTTGTTTCCTGACTCGCCAAATTTCCAATGCTCGGGTTCATGGTATCTCACTCCTCTGTGCAGTGAGAGCACAGTTCTTAAGTGTCACCAAGGGGGAAAAAACTTCCGAGTAGAAAACAAGAAAGACATAATTTATAATAAAAAAAAAAAAAAACGAAAACAGAGAACTTACTTTTGAGAAAGTACCGGACCAGATTTCATGCAACCAATATATACTCTTCGTTTGGGTCGGTGTCTAACCAGAGTTTCTCCAAGTGTTGCTACAGCAGAATAAAGAGAAGACTTCAACAGTAGCATAATATAGGAAGCAAACTATCATATGCTCAGAATTATGGTACTGAAGTATTCTGCTCCTTCGACTATCAACCATAATTTTGAGTGAAGGATTCTTTCCCTCATTTTCTTGACATGAAGACTAAATAGATCCTCTGCCTATTTTTAATTCTTGAACCTCTCAGACACTGACGATTAGAATATTTACCTATATTCACGTGAACATCATCATCAACTTTGACGTAAAAATCTGCATCCCATGTAGCAACAGCTGTGGCAAAATATATCTTCGTCTTGGCGGACAACTCGAGATATCCTTCAACATGTTCCTGACAAAAAAGGAATGAAGTATCATGCATTTTGTCCACAATCAGAACCATGAAATTTTTAGATGAACAAGTCTAAGTGTAATGAACCAACAGAAGATCAATGTTTACCAGTCTCAAGAAATCTCCATGTTTTCTGTCCTCCGCTTCAACAGCTCTGTCTAGGATACCCCCTGGCGTAGCACTAGATGGGACAAGGTTATGTTAAGAATTAGTTACTGCATGTTCCTTCTGTAATGTAACCAGAATAGCACATTTCGCCAAAGCAATATTTATGCAAATTAATGTTCCTATACGGAAACCTACCATTCATGGTATTAGGTATTCCTATGCTGACATCTTACATATACTCATGTCAATATAATGTACTGGCAACACTTTTATGCATGAAAACAAAGACATCATTGGCAATTTACTTTTGCAGTTCATTAACTTCATAAATACAATAATGGCCTTCAGCAGTGCCTCTGAAAACAGTATCCAACTTATGTTGGTGAGTGTGTAGAGAGTAAAGACCTCTTGATAATTGGCTACACCAAATATTTTGTATCTGAATTTGAAGTATCTGAGGTTAGATAAGAAGGCTAAACCACACATAGAATTAGTTACAGAGCATGTTTCCTTCAGATGTTATCTGATTATATCACAATATTTGCAAGAAAGGTGACAGATTGGCAACAAAGGTGCCAGAACACACACACACACAAAAGTGCCCCGTGGAGCTAATGTTGCGTGGATAAGTAATTGCATTTGTTAGCTATATGCTTCTGTGGATTGCAGAAGGAAAAACCAACTGCTTTCTTAATATCAACTACAGGTGCAATCATGGCATCCATAAAGTTTACATTTACAAGCTTGCACTCATCAATTAAACACACACACGCACACACAAAAGTGCCCCATGGAGCTAATGCTGCATGCATAAGTAATTGCATTTGTTAGCTATATGCTTCTGTGGATTGCAGAAGGAAAAACCAACTGCTTTCTTAATATAAACTATAGGTGCAATCATAGCATTCGTAAAAGTTTACATGCACAAGCTTGCACTCATCAATCAAAAACTAAAATGTACACATCATTGAGCATGTTTATCTAGATTATAAGTGCTAAATGAAGACAATTTCCAACCTGTGACCAATGACAAAGCGCACAATGATTCCCTTCTCTTCTTCCAGCTTTTTCCTTTTCTCACCTGTGATCCCATGTTTTGCAAAAGTATTCAGTCACGTGAAACATCCAATAATGGTCATGAAGATTAGCCAAGCACGAATAGACAGGAATTGTACCAACCTTGAGGCATCCATGTAGCGCGAACTGAATCTCTTCTTTTCCTGCTGCTAAAAGCAGTATTTATTCCTATAACCATAAGATACTTTCTCCTACGGGTGGGTTCATCTGTTTTAATGTCTTCCGACAGAGGAGCCCCACTGACAATAGATTCCTGTGCAGCCCTTGCAGCTGCTAATTCCATCTCCAGATTAGAAATGGTCTTGTCCAAAGTGCTAAACACACAGAACAGAACATTGTCAAAATAAAAGATATTAGGATGACCTAGGACCACATCAAATATCAATTACTGATAGCACCAATAAAAAGCTAATAAAATAGTAGGCGGGCCTTACTGTATGGCATTGTGAGTTCTAAAAACTTCCCCAATAATGTCCTTTGAGTCTTGCTTCACGTCCTTCTGATGCAGCTAAAAAAAATATACCGGAAAATCAGGAAATGAACAAAAAGATTAAAAAAAAGGACCAGATGAGAGAGACAAAAAAACACATTATGATTGGAGCGCTCTGGCCAAAATGTGAAAATTGTGAACTATGAACTGCTAGTCCAAGTTGTGGATACTCACAATTTTGGGATTACAACCTTCGGAAACCAGTTTCAATTTTTCAGCTTCCACAGCAGTGGTCCGCACAATGCCTTTAGATTCAGGTACCGTCCACCTGTTATCAATTTGCACTTGTCATCAGAATTGGAAAATCCTGAGTCGGCATGACTTCCATTCGCAAGTTCTATCAAAACGTTGCAAACTATTCTTAAGGCATAATGAATCAGGGTAAAAAAAAAAAAAAAAAATCAACAAGACAATTACTTGCTCAAATCGGGTCTCTTCAGCAATGGGAAAAAAAAATCCAGTAATAACTCTTCCTAGAATTTTTCCTTCTTTTATGTTAATGCCATAAGTTTTAGTTTGCCGACAACTTAGTATTCAAACGTCGATTTTAAGGTATCCAAGATTAACCATTCAAACTATGGTGGAAGAGAAATTGAAACGGGATCAGAAAACGGCGATGAAGTTTCACCTAACAGTTGCACTTCCAACTACCGAAGAAACGATGATGAGCATTAAGTTACATCAGATGAGTCCCTTCTGCTCATTAAATGGGGGATGGGGCAAATTCAGAAGGCCATGAAAGCGTCGGTGGGCCAGAGATCCAAATCACCAACTAAAACGAGTATCATTGAACTTGAAAAGCAAATGGCAATTATGCCAAAACTGAGGAGAAAAATTAATTAAGCAATCAGAGCAACAACGAACGTCCAGAAATCATCAGACTTTAGCCATTACAAGCCATAAAAACATCTCCAGATTGGGAGAGAGATTACAGGGGTGTAAATCCTAAGTTGGATCTACCTCACCCTGTCAATTAATGAGGAAGTCACAAAGTCAATTGAAGCAACCAAAAAAAAAAAAAACCCGAAAAAGAAAGAAAAAGAGGAGAAGTCCAACAGTAGGAACTTCAAAGAAACCCAATTACGATTGCGCAGCCTCAAAACGATCCCAAAAGAACCTCCCATAAGGAAAAACGCATTGAACTTGCATGTCTTCAACACTCTCGGAACAGGAAAACGCAAGAATCAGCAAAGAACGAATCTCCCAACACTTGCAAAATTATTCAAAACAAGCCTCCCTCAGTCGAAACAAAACCGAAAGTCGGCTCAAAACCCTCTGGCTGAAGGCGCGCAAACCGAACCCGTGTTC
This sequence comes from Eucalyptus tenuipes, assembly GCA_014182365.1. Lineage (NCBI taxonomy): Eukaryota > Viridiplantae > Streptophyta > Magnoliopsida > Myrtales > Myrtaceae > Eucalyptus > Eucalyptus tenuipes. The sequence continues at coordinate 20,776,241 of CM024537.1, forward strand.
GTTAGCCGCGAGAAACGAGCTACCGAAAGGCAAAAGAAAAAAGAAGAAAGAAAAGAAAAGAAAGAAAGAACAAAAAACCAGCACCGGACGCATCTGAAGATGAAGCAGAATTGTCACATAGGAGCCAAGGGCATCACCTGCTCGTGATGAGCATCCCGGCGCAGAAGCAACCCACGCAGAGCAACAGGGTCCATTTCCTGGACACGACGCTCTTGGGAGCTTGCTCTCCCCTGATCTTCAACGACATCCTTCTTTCTTCCTTCCAATTCCCCCCCTCTGTTTTTTTTTTTTTTTTTGTTCTTCTTTTGCCTTTCAGCTCTCCTCCATGCTCAGCGCATACCCATTTGCAGCGGCGGCGAGAGAGGAAGAATCGAATAAAGACCCAGCAAAGGAAGAGCTTCGGGGGGGAACCGGCAGAAGAATGGTATCTTTCAGAGAGAGAGGGAAGGAGGGAAGGAGGGAGGGAGAGAGGAATGTGTCTTAACAGAGAGGCTTTCTCTGTTTTTAAATTTGGGTTCTCATTCGTTTTCTCTCTCCTCCTTCCATCTCTGTCTCTCTCTCTCTCTCTCTCCTTCTCTTTCTAGTCTCTGCTTTGCAGGCAAGGGAACTTGAACAGAAGTGAGAAGACCCACTAACTGCTGGAGCTCCCGGAACCCGAATTTACCGAACCGTCCCTGTCGAACCAAGCCTTTTTATTTCAATGCCCTCGGCCTTTCTTTTGTCCTTTTTTTTTTTTTTTTTTATTCCCCTTTCTCCTCCGTCATTTTCCTCGTGTTCTTCTGGTCCGAAAAGATTCTTTGTCTATTTATTTGTTTCTTTTTTCTTTTTTCCGAAGCTTGTTGCTAATACTAATATTTTTCATTAAGTTATGCTTTTCTTAAGGGCTGATATTGTGAAAATTTTCCTCCAAGCCGATATGCATACGATGAATTTACCATTTATTAGTTTTTGTTAAAACTTACTAAGTTTAGTGACATGTAATAGTCGACGAGTGTATCAGTTTAGTTTTACTCTCTATTTGTCATAAGTGCACTAATTTGTGATTTTTCATTAATTAAATTTAACGAAAATTAAAGGATAGTTAATTTATCACTGATGAATATATCAATTTAGGATTTTTTTTTTATGATCAAAAAAATAATTTTTGGTAAATTTATTATAAGTGTATCAATTTAAGGTTTTTTGTAATATTAATTATTTTCTTAACATTGCGACGATGTTGTATTCAATCAGGTAATGATTTTAGGCAGAACGGAGTCCGCCGTGAAAATTCAATGAGAAAAGACGAACGCGACCTAACATAAGCAAATGCCAACTCGACATGGTTCATAGTTTTCAACATGTATTTTAATGGGGTCAAGGATGTACTAAAGAAACATAAGAAAATGACAAGACATTTATTGAACAACTATATATATATATATATAGGAACATGCAGCATCTTTCTTTTTCTTTCTGTTTTTTTTTTTTTTTTTGAACTTGTCTAAAACTAGATCGGACCACCAAACGGCCCTATCTAGACCTACCGTCATGTGTTTTTGGCCTTGCCCGTGCCAATTCTGGAACCAGGGATGTTGTCTATTTCAAAGCATGATAAACTCGAACTCAACTGTTTTGTAATGCAGTTTGCCATGAAGGCATACAACTTTTGACACTTAAAAATGTGAACATCATCTACGAATTTGCGATATTATTATAACTCGTGTGAAAGTTTGATGCCTTCATCATTATATAATGTTGTGCATTAAGGTAAACTCAAATTCATTCATTGTCATTATTTTTTCTATTCGTCTACTGTATTGATCTTTTGTATCCTTATCATATGAGTTTCCAATTCTATGGGAAACTTGCAAAGAGATGTTCATTTAGTAATTATGACCCTAATCCATAATATGGCAACCAAATTAGGTTGTATATTTCCTCGACTGTTATATTTTGTTTGGTACGCCACATCTACACAAAGTTTGATAGGAAGTGTTAGAGAGAGAGGGAAAGGTTTATGAGAATGCGATCTCATTTGGACAAAGAGAAAGGGTTTAGAGGGATTGAAAGCAATTATAAGGCATTGGTAAATTATCTTCACGATCATTTTAAATCCCTTCAAATCCGTCCAAATATGGAGAAATTAGAAGGAATTTGTGCATCGATAAACGAAACATGTCCTTTTTTTTTCCTTATACCCTTTTCTCTATCTATTTTTCATTACGCAAACGCGGATTCATGTCATAGTTTGTCTTTTCCCCATTCTTTTCCCTAAGTAAGTATCCAAACAATGTGAGAATTCAATCCGTTCGGATCATTTCTCTTCCTTTCTCTCATAATACTTGGATCCCTTCCTTGTCAAATCATTTCAACTCAATTTCCTTAAATCAATTTTCTTCTTTTTCACTGGTAATTATTCAAAATCCCTTCTTCTCTTTTTTATATTTTCAATCGCCCCTACCGAACATACATTTGATCTTTCATGGGATCTTTAATGCTGGCAGGGCATGTCCCTGGATCAGCACATGAACCTCATGTGGTTAGGGAATAATCCCCAACGTTTACCTCTCATCCTGATCACATGACATGGATTTAAACTAAGGATGTCTTCTGCTGGAACATGCACTGCACTTGAGTAGCACCCAAAAGGGGTTGACATACAAGCATTGTGCATGTGCAACCTGCAACGTACCCCAAAAGAGGAACTGCTGTTTATCAAATTGTAGACCCCAAAAAAGAGGCAAAAGAATCGCTAAATAAGCAAAAGTAAAAGGAGAAAAAGGGAAAAAAACTGTCGAGAAGGTCTACGGTCAACGTCCAAGAATGCGACTTGCAATTATTAGATCCCTAGGCATTAGAGGGGCGTCATCCTGGCAAAGACTTGAGGCGGTCAGCCATAGAAAGTCCCGTGATGCTTTCGGAATTCCACGACAGTGTAGGGAGCAAATCAAATGCTGTGATTAGGGTTGAGACGTTGACCAAAAATATATATTTACGCAACGTAATTTAATGGTGAATTGTCCACGTACTGAAGATCTATCTATGGAAAGCTACCAAGATCTTTAAAAAAATTGAATACATGTAAATGTCATCCACTCTTTTCGTATGTTTTCTAATGGGTTTGACATTCTTGCTAACTTGTTGGAACAATGCCCAATAAACTGTCAATGTAGCAATACGGAGACGGACTAAAGAATGATCCAAAGATGCTTTCGACTTCTCGATTTTGCCAGTAATTAACTTAAGGCTTTTCTCCTTATACGAGTATTCGATCTTGATTGCTAACAAAATTTTCACCATATTGCCCTACGATTCTTTTTATGACGATATCAAAGGTGTGTTAATTTCAAAGAAAAATCTCACAATAAAAGAAAATACTTTTCATGAAAATTATGTTTTAAGGAAAATGTCTTCTCATTTTCAAATTAGAGAATTTATTTTCCATATTTTTAAGCATTTATGTTTTTTAATCGAAAATGATTTTCCATTAATTAATTTTTTTGAAAAAATCAAAATGTATGAGTAAATCTGGAAAGTTAATTTTTGAAAAATTCTTTCATTTAAACAAACAAATCCTTACCATACACTAGGGGTGAGCAGGCGGTCTAGGGTCGACCACCGCCGACCCCGGACCGGCCCAACCCCGCTGGGCCAGTCCGGTTCCCAAGGGGCCCAGGTCGGTCCTTGGTCGTGAAATTCCAAGACCAACACCAGTACGGGTTGGTCCTCGGTCCGAAGAGTTTTGGGTTGGTCCAACCCGGACCAACCCCGTATATTATATTATATTATATTATATTATATTATTTATAATTCTCTTATATATTCAAACCTAAGTAAAATGTCTCGCTAAAAAAAAAAAAAAAAAAGAAAGTAAAATGATGTTAAAGCTGTTGACTCCTCAGGCTCACAGTCATGGATAGACGGCATCCAAAAGGCGTGAAGTTTACGCCGTCAAGGTCTTCACGGCGTCCTCCTCCACAGTCCAGTATGTTCTTCACCGTGAGGACCAAGGAGTCCTCACAATCACGGACTCACGACATCCAAAACGGTGTGAGGTTTACACCGTAAATCTCCTCCCGGCGTCCTTCCCCAAAGTACGTTCTCTTCCATTCTGTCTTCTTTGTTCTTCAATTTTGCATATGGTGTTATGAATATTAAAGAAAGATGATTACAAGAACTTTTCATCTTGTCCCATATCTCGATGAGGTACGAAATTTCCATTATTGTGTCATCTTATAATTCTTTGAATATGTATTGGTATTTATAGTTTAGTTGCACAATGCCGCATTGTCGATGGATGTGTAATTTGAATTTGTAGGTTTGCTTTTTTTTAGGGAGTATAAAAAAAAGACGAAAAAAAATTATCGATCGGGGCCCGGGTTGAGCTTGCCGGGCCAGGACCAAATCCATTGGGCCGGTCCTGGTCCCTTGGTCCCAGCGCCAATAGGGTCGGTCTCGGTCCCTAAAATCGAGGGACCGACACTTTACGGGTTGATCACAGGGTTAGGGGTGGCTCGGGCCAACCCGACCATCTTTCCCCTACCATACACTCAATTGAATTTATTCAACACTCAAATAAATTAAATTCCGTCGTCAATAGAATCGTTTTCAGGATATTTTCCAAACGGAATCTCTCAACCATTTGCAAATTTCGAGGAGAGTTCCTTATCATCGAACTAAAATTTTTTATAGTTATCCCTAGATTTTCCCCGCAGGACACTGTGGGTGTGGGGTTAATCCATGTTTAGTTAAGGCTCTCGAATTCCGGAAACTAGGCGGCACGTGATCAGATCCAGCAGGCCCAAAGACGTGGCGCGTCCCCATTCGCCAGCGTTCTCGGTACTGTCCATTAATCACGTGACCGGACACATACCGGCTCACGTGGACGCGCTGCCACCAGCCTGCATTCCTTCCCGTCGGGCCCCACGTCACGAGCCGACCCGACACGTGCCATGATTTCGCCGACCGCAAGCTCATCTTGACCCCTTTCCTTCCTTTCGTTCGATGTCTCTGTAGCCACATGAGGTCCTGACTGGCTTCGGCACCGGCAGCGTCGGACATTCCGCGCGGCCCCGGAGGGCAACATCGGCATTCGGGTCGCGAAATTAATGCCGAGATTATAAAATGTCGAGGATCAAAAGTTCCCTTGGGAGCATGCGCCTTGGATTAACGTCCAATTGATTTCTTGAAGTTTAGGGTTGTTATAGTGCATGGATATCGACAGGAGCGATTATAATAAAAGAAGAAGAAGGAAATTTATGGAAAATAGTTGAGAATTCCAGATCAGGCCTGGAAAATGACGCTCGAACGGGTCGGTTTGGACGGATTGGGATGGATCCAGGCTCTGGAAGAAGGGAATTGGTTATTTGATACGGGCTCGTAAACCAGACATTAGGAACAGAATTTGAATATCTGGGAATTATAAGCTGAGATGCTGATCAGCAAGTCGAGGTACTACCACCATCGCGGCTAGATCTCAACGCGAATGGTGAGTGCGATGAATGCTGAGTGTGCACAGCAGAGACTTTAAGAAGATTGTTTTTACTTAGGGCGCATTTGTTCTAGCGAAAATTTATTTTGTGAATTTTCGTTCGTTTTGTTTGTTGAAAATAATTGGTCAATAAAAAGTCAATTATGGTAAAAAATATAAGTGCTTAAAATTAGTAGGAAAAAGAAAAATAATTTTCCTCAAAATGAATCGTCATTTATTATAGAATTTTCAAAAAACAAAGGCACCCTTAATATTATATTCTCTCTTGTTGGAGGAGAAAATAATCTTGGGTCGGATATATTTTGTCAAGTAACCGGTTTATGCAGCGAAAGTGACCAAAGACGTTGCCAAAATAAAAGAAAAACTCGATATAAGTGTATTAAGTGGTGGGCAATATTTTTACGGGGGTTATTCTAATTCAATGGGATATAATATGACATAAGGGCATTTTCGATAAAAATGGTACTTCGGTAAATTTCACGATCACAACAGATGCAGCAAAGGGAACTTGAGGTGCACATTGTTGGATTTGAAAAGTCTGGATGCAAATTAATATAAGGTGTGTTTGTTTGGATGAGAGTACTTTTCATAAATTAATTTTTCAGATTTTCACCCATATGGTTTATTGAAAATATCTAGTCAACTAAAAACACTTTCTGATTAATATATTCGTGCATATAATTAGGAAAAAAATTTCCTAAATTTAAAAAAATGGAAATGCTTTTTTTATTTTTTTTTATTTTCTTTTTTCTTCTCCCGTTGCTAAATGCAAATCTCGATGATGGCGGGTGACAAGTCACAAGCGAGGCTCAACCTCGCTGGACCGGCTGTCACAGAGGTTCGATGACTGGCAGATGAAGAAGGAAAAAGAATTTGTTTTTATAAAAAATTATATTTTTTTGGCTACGATAAAATCATGAGATCAAAATCAATTTTTAAATGAAATCGTTTTTGGTCACATATCACTAAACAAAGGAAAATTACAAAATTTTCTAAGAAAAGGATTTTTCGAAAACTATTTTCCTTTATGATTAAGTTTTCCCCTAAACAAACTTACCGTGAGAATAAAAAATTGATGAAAATGTTTTAAAATATTCCCCAAATTTCTTCAAAGCCGGCTCAACCGACGGCATGGACATGGTGAAGCGATGAGCACGCACGTGTATTGCAAGCATAAAACAGAAGTTACCAATCGTTCGATCCCAAACGAGACGGTGTGCCTGCGGGTGCGATGGACGCACGCAGTTGAGTGCGGTGCGGGGTGATTTGAGATTTGGTCGTGGAGATGCGTTGCTTGCAAATAAGTCTCAGCTTCCAAAAGTCGTCCCCGTCGCTTTACTGCACAGGGCAACTTGTCGTCTGTTCAAGCAAAGCTCCGCGCACCAGCCCTCCCTGCAAAGCTGCCACCGCACACCACTCCTCCCCCTCGTGGACTCTCTCCCCTGTGCAGCTGCAGTTGCGGTTGCGGTTGCGCCTTCCTTTTCGGGCAATTCAAGAACCATGTGGGAAGCCTCCACAGAATATCTTGCGAAATCAAAAATTAGGTGAGGGAGATCTTCGCCTTTGCCTCGTGGGGGAAGCCAGGGGGCGTTTTCGTCCCTTGGGCCACAACCTCTCCAAAGTAAGTCCGGCTTTCCAAAGTGTCGACCATTCGGTAACTATACATGAGGGTGAGCAATCGGGCCAGTTCGACTCGGGAATTCGCCTGAACGGGAATTGTTCGATATGTTCAAGGCCAGTTTGCAAGGAGACCAACCAAGTTCCCAGCTCCAAAAATTGAGAACTGGCCTTGCGCTGGTTCAATTCCCTATTCTATATTCTGAATCGGCCGATTCTACCCGATAATTCAAAACCACCCCATGACCTTAAATAAGTTCTTTTGCTCTTTCTTTTGAAATAGAGTATATTTATTGAAATTTAATATGTTTGACATGTCATCCTCAAGCAGAAAAACTGTATTTATATATGCCTCATGCATATTTTGTATATAATAAAATAAAATAAGGCCCCACTCCGTTCATCATTGACCCTGAAACCAATTAGTTTGGCTCTAGGCCAATTGTAGGATCTATTCCAAGTTTGAAACCTAAATATAAAATGCATATAAGACTCATCACGAAAGGAAAAATATTTACTCTGATACCATGTTAGAAAGTTTATTTAAAAACTTAAACTGTAATATGAAGAGGGGTCACATGAATATAAAGAATATACAAAATCCCGTCGTTAAGTAACGTGAGACAACACTTCAACTGAATCAATTATCCCTGACCGCATATCGTTTTAACGGGGGAAAATATTACACAAAATAGATTCATTTTACATAGATCAATACCATTATAGCCATCCCATGTGTGAACCACGCAACGGGACCCGCATCAATGGCTATGAACTCGTGTAGTGACTTATCCATCGACCGCTCCCTCCTATATATATTTGCGTCGACATCTACCGTTCTTCGTCTCTACCTTTCGTTTCTGGGTCTATGCTGGTGCGAAGGACCTTTTACTTTTAGGGGGAGGGGGTCATGATACAAGCATGATTGAGGCTGTGTGGGTTCCCCTCTTTTATCGAACGGTTCTCTTTCACATGACGTGGGGCCTACAGAAGGGGTTGTGTTTCTACTTCATTCACACGACCAAACACCAAAAAGATAATATATATACATAGATATATAAAGTATATATATATATATATAAGAAAAAAAGGAAGGAAAGAAGAGGAGAAAAGAGAAAGAAGGGGGACAAAAAGCGATGCTTGTTTGAACGTTGAACTATCCTAACTTCCTAAGATTAAGATTTAGACAAGACCCCGATGTTGCCCAGCCCCACCTACGCTTCAGGCTGCAAAGTGCTTGGGACGCCACCCGTCTTTCTCCCCATCGTGTGGCTTATAAGCAAAGAGGCTGATCAGAGAGGTACTTAGGAAGGGGCAGGTGTGGGACCCACTACAGCCACTTAACTTCCTTCTTTTCTCCTCTTTTTCTATTATAATTTTTCCGTTTATTGCATAACGTTCTTAAAATATATATATATATATATATATATATATATATATATATTCAATTACCCAATTGACTTCCGGCTCTTCTAATGAAAAAAAGCAAATCAGTAATGTCGCAGGAAAAATTTATTCTCTTAAAATTCAACGGGACAGATAACAGGAGGCGCGTTCTGATAGCTTGATTCCTCCAATTTTCTAAGAATTTTGTGGTTTCCATGAAATCTTTCTTGAAAAATTTATTCTTTTGATTTCCCAAATCACCGAGGATAATTTCAATTGTGGATCGATCCCTTGATTTTTGGCTTGTGTGTTTTGCTCGAGACATTACGAGTGTTTCATTGATCAACCTAAACTTTTCTACTTCAGGTGGATTCTCTCATCAACATAGCAAAGAACGAAAATGCAAAAGAAACGCCAATCATTTTCAATATCATTTTCTTCATGATACTTGAAATTAATATTGCAGAAATTGAATCATTTCGTATCTGCTGAGCTTCGGGTGCGAAATCATTTTTCGAAACACAACGATATTTTTTCATTTTGTCAAATTCTTTCTTTCTTTCTTAGGATTAATTTAATCATATATCTAGTGACCGACGCATAAATTTAGTTTAGAGACAAAAAGAAGATTGCAATAATTAGCTGGACAAAGGATGTATGCATTGAAATTTCATTGATTACAGTATCTACCCAATGAAAATTGCCCCGATCATCAAATGGGCCGAAAAGGCGACGGCCCATTACCCTCGTTTTTCTCTACACCGTCGTCCATCTGGTGGGGGATTCAGGCCCAGCCCAAACTGGGCTGAAGCCCTCTTCTCTCTCTCTCTCTCTCTCTCTCTAAAACTCAGCATGTAGCAAATTGACCGACCGAACCTGCAGAGAACGACGAACTTAGAAGAAGAAAGCTCGAGCGTGGGAAGACCGAAAGCAAGATGGAGAGGGATCGGAAGCTGCGAATGGCGATCGCCTTCGCTTCCGTCGCGGCGCTATCGGCGTTCCTCGCCGTGCATTACCACCGGAGACGGAGGAAGCAGAGGAGCCGCGGCGGCGGCGCGTGTTACCTGCGAGCCGAGTCGAAGCCGCAGCACGGCTTCAGGCGAGTCCTGGCGGATAATTCCTACTCTCCGTTCAAGCACCTGAAGCTCGGAGGCTCCGATGACGGTACGTTCTATGGAGCTGAGCTTCGAACCATTTCGTCTTCGCTTTTGTCATTGCTGTCGCGCCGGTCGGTTGGCGGCGGGGGATTGCGCTTTGGAGTTTAGCGGTAGCGATGATCCGGAAATTTCGAACTTGTGCAAATGCTAGAAATTTTGGAACAGTTCGAGTCAGATACGCCTTTGTGATGAAACTGAGGTGATCATGTCGTTGTGTTTGTTTACTGAGAGAATGTACGGGATTCGGTCCTTTATCGATGGAAGACGTTAGTAAAATAATCCAGAACCTTCGAGCTTGTGCAAATGCTGAGAAAATTTGGAGCAGTTTGAGTCAGATACGCCTTTGTGATGAAACTTAGGTGATCAAGCGGTTGTGTTTGTTTACCAAGAGAACTTATGAGCTGTGTTTTTTCGATTTGCGCCTGTGGTTATTGACGTACGTTATCTGGTCCTTCGTCGATGGAAGACGTTGTAAGATAATCAAACTTTTGACCTGCATTAAGAAGAGAAGCTTGTCTTTGTTGCTTTGTAGTTTCTGACTGTTAGGATGCTCATTAAAAAGATTCTTACATGAGGTATTGACATGTCATCTACTTAATTGATGGAAAGCTTTCTGTATTTATGTTTATTTTTCAGTAATCAGGATAGAAAAGCCAACTAATTGTGCGATATCTTAGGGTTGGTCATTTTGCTTGGAAGCATTTCTTCGCGCATTTTTCTGATACCTGCATGGAAAGATCTATGAAGCATGGCTTAATATGCTAAAACTTGACAGTGGATTCTTCAAATTTGCATCCATATGAGGCGGAGATTACGGCTCTGTTAGATAGTCCTCGACTAGAATTCACATTTTATCCTGATGATAAGATTCCGATGACTAGTGATGTCTATACTTGGGTGGAAACTGAGCAACAACTGGAGGAACTTGCCAGTGTATTGATCAAGGAGAGAGTCTTCGCTGTTGATACAGAACAGCACAGTTTACGTTCATTTTTAGGTTTTACCGCCCTTATGCAGGTGAGTAGACACTTATCACCAGAATGTGCTATTCAATATGCGGTGAGCGCAGCTTGATAATGCTCATGTCTTTTGCCTCCTCCTTTCCTCATTCCAAAATTTGATAGATCTCCACACAAGATGAGGACTATTTGATTGACACAATAAAGCTGCATGATGCTTTGGGAATTCTTCGTCCAGTTTTCAGTGAGCCTAGTATTTGCAAGGTAATTTTTTCCATCAGCCTGTCACGTCATGGGCCTCTTCATTTGGATAAATTTGAATCTTGTCTGCCTGTATCTGCTTGTGCTCTTGCACTACAAATGATTGACGTGTATCCGCATACATGTCTGGGAGCATATACACATCAATTTCCTGTAGTGTTAACTTGCTGGCTGATGATATTAATGATAATTAAAAACTAGACTTAAATGACAGCTCTAGTTTCATTTGTCATAAACTTCCTTGAAAATTACGCATTAGTCTTCTTCTTTTCAATCCAAAGTTTCCTTATAGTGAATAACTGCAATACATCAGTACTGATTCGACCTTTATGTAGGTGTTTCATGGAGCTGATAATGACATTCTCTGGTTGCAAAGGGACTTCCACATTTACGTTGTCAATCTATTTGATACTGCAAAGGTGGACCTGTCTCTATTAAATGCCTTCTTCATGAACTGTCTACATAGGAACTTTTCTTGCGTTCTTTTTTCTTTTCTGCCTTTATTGAGAAGAAAAGAGATTTGAGCGGTGGGGAAGGAGGGGAGAGAGAGTGGTTGGGTGAGAAAAACAGTTTTAATGGAAATTTATTTTCGTGTCATCCAACTGCAGGCCTGCGACATTCTATCAAAGCCACAGAGATCACTGGCATACTTACTTGAAACTTATTGTGGTGTAACCACCAATAAATTGCTACAGGTAAGAACTGGGCCCATTTTTATGTATATTTTTGAAAGTCATGCAGAGAGCTTCTCAGTTGTTATTACTCATAGGTTATCTTTCAAATAGGCGACATGTCTGTCCTTATATCTTTGAAAAAAAAAAAAATGCAGCGTGAAGACTGGAGACAACGTCCATTGCCACAAGATATGTTGCAATATGCCAGGACAGATGCATGCTATCTGCTGTATGTTGCTCGCTGTTTGGTTCAAGAGCTAAAACAAAAGGATATTGGTATGATTTTTTCAATTGCATTGGTTTTGCCCAAAATAGTTCATTTTTCCTTGCTTCCTATGGTGGGGAGAATTTTGGCAAAATAAGGAAGTCCATGATCTGTCAGAGTATTTCTTTGCAACATAAAGTTCATTAGGATGGCCAGATAGGCAGCATGAACATTTGCTTGTTGCATGTAGTTGTCTGCATGAGGTTTTGGTATTAGAGATCAAAGGTGATGAATGTTTGTTTTGAATTGAGCCGACAATTGCAACAGCATCTATACTTCTTGTTTTATGAAACTTTCTGAAAAAAAAAAAAAAAAATTGCACCAGAATCTTGTTTCGATGATGAATTGCATTTTGTCCTGGAGGCATGTCGCCGTTCAAATATGATTTGCTTGCAACGATACACGAAAGATATTGAAGCTGCACCAGGGGAGTCCGCTGCATCATCGATAATTTCCCGACATTCAAATGGTCAAGGAGGTGAATCAGATGCCTACAAAGCCCAGGTGCACGGTCTTTTATGTATCTGCATCCTTCTGCTTCTTTTCGCTGCGGTATATTCTGATGTTGTTCCAATAATCAGTTTCAGGATATTGTGAGAAGACTGTGCGCTTGGAGGGAGTTAATGGTTAGTGCTAGTTTACAGCAACTTTTTGGTAATGAAAGTTTATGTTTTAATAGGAGTGTTTCAGATAGATGAAAAATTCTGGATAGTCTTATTAGTTATTGTACTTCCAAGATAATAATAAGTGGTACCACTTTGCTTGTTACCTCACAACGAAAGCTTGCAGACTTCTCTGTCTGTTCCTAACGTACCTTTCTCACCTGGGTAGGGGCAAAATAAATCGCCAAGGCTCAGAGTAATTTGATTTAACTTCTCTATGTCTGTTCTCAGCCTGTATTGTTGCAAGCAATGCTTCCAGGCATCTCTAAGTATCAGTTGAATGGTCCTTTTTGTTATCTGCACTGATATTTAATGTACTGGGCCTTTTTGTATTTTGCTTCTTTGCCTTCGTTAGGCCACAGTCTTCTTGATTGCTGTAATTAAATGCGTGTCAGCTCATGAAAAAGTACAGTTTTACTAGTCTAAAGTGGAGATCCCGTAAACTTGCTGCAGAATGAAATCATTCTAGGATCACATGTTGACACGTGAACCTGCTTGGAAATGCAGTTCAAATTGTTGCTGGATGACAAACTTCACAGGAGCTTCTTTCAAAAACACTTGGCTTGAAAGAAGCCCATGATTTGATATAATGATAACCAGCCCATTTGGTATAGGGAAAATATGTCTATAAGAATAGGAAAAAGAAAAAAAAATGAATAAAACAGGCCTCAAGGATCAACGATAAAATGGAAACAGATTAGTCACGGCAAAACGAAAATATTATTATAAAGGAAAAGGAAAAAAATATCAATCTGAAAATTCAATGGACATGACTTCTCTGCAACCTCATGTACGATGGGAAAGCGTCATTAGGGTGGATTCAACGTAAAAAATTGGTCTGAAATATTTCCTTTTGTTATTGTTTCCAATTCTATGAAGTGTCCTTCCTCCATTAATAGTATGAATGGAAAATGTAGTGATTCTATAGGGCCTATTATTTCCATTATTATCTACTGCAAATTGATGATTATTTAAAAACTTGATGAGTTTCTAGCCAATTCATATTGTTTTGTATTTACAATTAGATATTCAATGCTTTTGTTATTTGTCAAGTTGAAACTATGGTTTACTAGCTGTGAATCTGTAATCAAAGTTACTGTCTTATTTATAGAAATGATCTAATGACCTTGTTTTTGTTGATTTTTAGTAATAGTAGCCTCGTTGTGTTAGACTGGACCTTGACCATGCATTTTTAGAGTCATTTTTCAACATTTGAAGAAATCACAATTAGATTTCACGAGAACCTCACTGATCCTAGATGAAAAAGGGATCTTGACTACCTTATTCTTGTGTGTGTCTGCAATAGTCTTTGCTTGATAATGTTGTTACTGATTGGAGGGGTGATCAGATAGTTCTGCACCAAATATTCTTTCTTGTGGATTTAGTTGCTAGATTTGGAGCTAAACATTGCTGGTTGATGTCATTGTCATGTGGGTTGAACAGGTTCAAGTATTGAGCCGGCTGTTGTATAGTCATTTAGCAATACTGTGCAAACAATGCTAAATTTCATCTAAACTAAACTGCATGAATTGAGTATTATGGTCATTTGCCTTGTCAAACAAGAGAAGTGGTCAAGGTTTCCAATTTGCCTTCTTATGTCTCCTTTTCTGCTTGTATGGCTTCCTCATGATTCACTGAAGAAACCTAGGCAGAATTCTGATTTTTACTGATTTGTAACTTCCACATGGGATACCGTATCGTCCTTTATTATGTTTGTCTTCATTCTTTGCTTTTGTTTGGGCAGGTAGTCTGCTCCTTTATAGCTATCTCTACTGACCACGGCTTACATATTTCTTTCAGGCCCGTGTGCATGATGAAAGCTTAAGATTTGTATTGTCAGATCAAGCTATTGTTGCTCTTGCGAGCAAAGTTCCAACTAATCCAACAGATATATTTGACATCCTAAGGCAGGCTGATTTTAATATGGATTCCCTGAATTCTTCCACACCATCTCCATCGCCTGTTGTTTGCAGCCACATGGACAGTTTCTGTGATCTATTAGAGGAGAGGATAGACAATCTCGATGAAATCTCTCTGGTAGTTCTTCAAAAGTGCCTTGGTCAAGATGGAACTTGTCCATTATCTGTCTTTAATTATTCTATTCTGGTCAATTTTACTATGAGATCAACTAACAAGGTCGTCTCCAGACAAAATGGTACTAAAAGTTTGAAACAAGTTTCTCGAAAGGCTTCTCGAGAGCTATTTGTTAAAAAGTTCTCTTGCAAATCTCCAGTGTACCATAATTGTAGGATCTACGCAAATGATGGACGCTTGCTTTGTTACTGCGATCGTAGAAAGCTTGAATGGTTCGGAGCTTTCTCAATCAGTTACCTTTTCTTTGTTTCCATAGTTATGTAAGTGTTGTGATGAATGTTCACATGTGACAGGTATATTCGCCGTGATCTTGCGAAACTTGTTGATGATGATCCTCCTGCTATTATGCTTCTTTTTGAGCCTAAAGGTCGTCCAGAAGATGAAGATAATGAATTTTACATTCAGAGAAAGAAAAATATATGTGTGGGCTGCGGTGAAGGTAATCATTACTTGCGTTACCGGATTATTCCTTCATGCTACAGAATGCACTTCCCTGAGCATTTGAAAAGTCATCGTTCTCATGATATAGTCCTCCTTTGCGTGGACTGTCATGAGGTTGCTCATGCTGCGGCTGAGAAGTACAAAAGGAAAATTGCGGAGGAATTTGGTATTCCACTTTTTGTTCGAAATATTGTTGAACTGAGAGATGATCAAGCTGCATCAGAAACGTGTGCAATGGGGATAAATTTTGAACAAGCTGGTATATCTCCTCTAGAATTACGAACAGCTGCAATGGCTCTACTACGACATGGACAAAGAATGCCCCAGAAGCGCCGCGAAGAACTGACACAGGTCTTTAAGTCTTTTATCTCTTAACTCTGGTGTTTTGACTCACAATTGAACAGCACATTGTTTTCTTTTTTGTCCTCATATTTGCTGTTATCTTGGATCCATCCTAAACTAATTCTACAGATTCAGTTATAAGTCATTCTGGAGCTTCAGCTGAATCAAGCCGGAAGGCTGGTTTGATCTTTTGGATACTTGAAATTTGATTTTGATCTTCCAGTACATGCACAAGATTCATAGGACAGTTTTCTTCATCTTTTTGACATGGAAAAACTATATACGTGTGTTCTGAATGAGAATACACCAATGGGGGCCCTCGATTTGTATACTCTTAATCTTCTGCCACACAGCTGAGTGTTGGGTATAGATATCCACTTTTTTCATCTGCTTTGACCTCCTACCTCTTTTAAAAAGTTTTGGCTACAATTCGACTGTCATTAATTTGCAGATTGTGATGAGGTTTTATGGAGGAAGAGATATATCCGATGCGGATCTGGAAAGAGCCTTGTTAGTTGGAATGAGTTCTCAAGAGAAAAGACGGTTTGAGAAGAAGAGAGGGCTGTCTTTAAAACATTCCAAAGGTGGCGGTATTCCAGATAAAGAGCAAATTGGAAGTACTGAGAAAAGGCTGATATCAAGTACGGTGAATCCATTAAAAGTTGAAATAGTTGATGTTACATTCTCTGAAAAAGATCAGCAATATGTCAATGAAGAGATCACAGACCAAGTGAAGACAGAGCCAATCAATTCAGGGATGGAACCAGAAGCTGCTGGCCATGATAGCAACAACGGAAATGCAGATTTCTATAATCCGCAAAATGGAAACCTACAAAATGAAGGGTCAGACCTTGGTGATTCTAGAAATGATGAAACCCAGCCAACGCACAACTCCAAATTATCGCTATTAGGACATGGACCCCACGGGAAACAAGTTGTCAATCACATATTGAACGAGTATGGGGAGAATGGGATTAGTGTCTTTTGTCAAAGATGGAGACAAGTATTTGTCGAAGCTATTAACCCTCGTTTCCTTCCTGCTGGATGGGATATAAAGCACAGGTATTCTGCCAAGCACACAGGTTATATAGATATTTTTCATTCTTTGCAAATAGATAATCTGCTTTATATCAACAATTTTATTTTTTTGGTTCTTATATGCCTCACCCACTTTGAACTAATGTTAGAAAAAGTATTTAATAATGATCTTGTGACACATTTGATGATGACTGAATATGCTTGCATTGATCACTCTATCTCGAAATGTGATTTTGGCTCCTGAAATGACTCATGGGTCAAATACACGATTAGCCAATCAGGATTAGCTGTTTCCCTTTGGCACTGCACGGGCATGATACTGCATGTTAGATCATCTCTCTCTCTCTCTCCCTCTCCCTCTCTCTCTGTTTGTGTGTGTTTTGTGTGTGAGGCTGTTTCATCGGTTTAGTTGGGCAAACTGATTTCCCTTTGGCGTTGCAAGAGCTTGATATTGCATCTTATTCATCCTCTCGCTCTCTCTCTCTCTCTCTCTCTCTCTCACTGTGGCTGTTCCATTGGTCTGACTTGGCGCACTGATTTTGCCAGTGGTCGGAGGGACTTCGGGGAATTTAGCGTGTACAATCCAATTAAGAAGGCATTGGCAGATGCTAAGAGTTGATGTCTGCTGTGGTAATGCTATTGCTGGCCACCACAAGGCACAGAGCACCAGTGACTCCGGTTAGAACTCTTACCTCATTGGCAGATGCTAAGAGTTGATATCTGCTGTGGTAATGCTATTGCTAGCCACCGCAAGGCAGAGAGCACCAGTGACTCCATTAGAACTCTCACCTCAAAGGACTGTCACGGCCATGGTGGTCCTCGGAATTTTGATTAGGCCAGTAATGTTCTTTACATTATTGAACACTTCAGGGTTTTGATGGAGACTTTGTCATTTAGTGGATCGGCTCTGGTTTGCATTCAACAGTTACGTGACGGTCGCTATACCAGATACTCTAATGTGTTTTTGGATCTGCCATTCCGGCATTGCGACTAGTAAGTAGCGGAGAGCAGTGGTCTTTGGTTTCGTAACCTCTGAAGCCTTAATAGTTGCTTTTATGATGTTCACTAAGCTAGATCCTAATTTCAATTGTGACCCTTGCGCCATCAGTTGGTTAGGGTCCTCTTTTATTTGGGGTTTCCCGGGAGTACGCTTAGGCTAAATATATATCTCCTCGTAAAGATTCCAATGACATATTCTCGTACCGGTTACAAATTCTATTGAGTCAAGGCATGATCGATCCGTAATCAGCAATATTGGAGAAAAAACCAAACAGAACAAATGACAAAAAACGGAGTTTTGGGACACAAACGGCTTAATTCATTTTTTAAAAAAATCAAATTTAGAACCCAAAACCTTTTTTCCTTAGAAAAAGGGAAAAACAATACACATGATCTTTGGATTTCGGCTCAATATGCAATTATTGTTCCTAAAGTTAAAGGATCATTTGTATAACTATTCTCATTAAGAAAAGAAAAAAACACCAACTCTCTCAATCCTAACCTAAAAATTTCAGTCAGTATCCCATTTTAATAGTACAGCACACAAGGAATGGTACGTCGCATCTTTAACGGCATTATCAGATGGAATCTTGAGTGTGGCCAGATTTGAGTACCAACTGAAAATTTATGTTTCTTTTTAGACGAAAACAATTCGACCCAAAATTAGGACTGAGCTAAAGTTGGTGTCTTTTTACAAGAAAAATTATTTAGGACAGAATTAGGACTCAACATAAAGGTGATTTTCTTTTTTGGACCGTAAGTAAAACCCGAACTAAAGTTGGTGCCTTTTAAGATATTTAGGTTGACACAAATAGATGTAAGTTCTTGGAATAAATTAATTCAACAAAACCGGCAGTGATCGCAGGGATTACAAATTCATTTTGAGGGGGGTAGGTCTTATGTTGATTTGGCATCTCTCTTTGTTGCCGTAATTCATCTTCGTACTATCGTACATCAATCCTCTGGGACCAGTTCCCTCTTTTAAACCCCATAACGGCTTTCACACAAAACTTCTGCTTCTCCACCTTGGCATGTCGTTGCCCCCCACCAGACAATTCTACCGTGCTCTTCTCAAGAAGCGAGGATCTGCAACAAACCAAACGAAGGAAACTGAGTCCCCTCCAGAAACTGTCGATCGTGTGGAAAAGAACACAGACGTGAGTGCGATCATTTAAAGCATCAGAAATCACCGGTTCGACGTTGTAATCGCTAAAGGGACAACAATTGAGACTTCTGGTCAATGCCGTTGAAGATGAACGTCCCGGACATGGGAACAAATTGTTTCGTTATGAGCTGCAACAAACAGAGAACATGGCTCTAAAGTAAATTATAGCATCTCGGTTCCGATATATAACCAAAAGAAGAGGTTGAATAATAGCCTGAGCTATTTGGAGCACTCGACATCAACAAATTAACTAACAAAGCTATGGTGAACAGAGATGATGATGCAACCTTGATCACTTCCTGAGATGCAACTCCTCCAATGAAAGCAGCAACAGCGTGAAGCTCTGCAGCACCAAACCGGCACATTTCACTAATAAGATCCTCAGTCAAGGTTTGGCCATTACAGCCCAAGTCGCTGAGAAGACTGACTGCTGTTGTCTTCAACCGAGATATATCCTCATCCATCTCACTGCAGTGCATTCACCATGCAGAGATATGCAGTGATTGGGTAATGATTTTTGAAAAGCTTGCTGGAGGAAAAATGGTGGATTCAATATCGGCAAAACTTACCCATCAAACTCTCCAGGAAAGCTGTTATAATTAGCAGCAAACCGGTCAACAGCTCGAAGCAGTATATAGAACCCCGCAGCAACACTGATTGACAAGAACCACAGATTGTCAGATGACAGGAAAAATGAAAGTCTTTTCCAGCAATAAAATTTATTTGCTAGTCAGCTTGAAAAAATTAGTGGAAGATTGAAACAAGCCACGTGGTTGAGCCAAGATTAACATGGATCAAACCTGCACTAGTCAAGTCCAATTTGATCCAGAAGATACATGAACTTTGACTCAAGCAAGTGCCAGCGGAAAAAGAAAAAATTTAAAAAGCCTAATAATGGGAAATAAAATGAATCATCCGGGGTTAAGAACAGCCCATGCTGTCAAGGATTAATTCCAAAAGAATAAATGCCATTCCATGTGACTGGTACCAGCTTTACCATATACTTTTCTAAGCACACTGACCATTCCATGTCATAACGAAGCATTCACCATATTTCCACAAAGTAACAATAAAAATGTATTTAAGGGAAAAGCTGTTATCATGGAAAAAGATAAGTTAGTGAGGATAATTTTATGATGAGTATCTTCAGAATTTCTGGTAGAACAGATGGACTCTTGAATTTATATTTCAAGGATGAGGTCCATGACTGATTGATGAGCACCCCAAAAGAGTGCTTAGAAGACCTTGAACAAATTCTGAACTTCTAATTCTTTGTTGGAGGGAGGGGGGGCTCTAGGTCTCACGATCTAAGCATGCATATGAAGCATTTGCAACTGCATATTTCAGCAGGAAAATAATTTAAGGGATATAAGCTAAAACCTATCTTACATGTATTCTTCATCTGCCAAATACTTCTGAAGTTCTGATAGGACTGGAGAATTAAACTCGTCCTCGACTAGGCGATACCTGCATACCTACAGCTGAAAAATGTTATCTCTTCTTCTTTTTCAGGAAAGGAAAAGGAGAGACTTAAGAGAAGTGATAAACAAAAAAGAAAAAAATGGATTCTAATAATACTACATGATTGAATCCAGGAGGGAAAAAATCTGAACTAGGCAACAAATTTAGCTTATATGTAGAAACTTACAACAGGAGTCAACAGCAAAACAGTTAAGGAGCACACAAGCAAACTCAGCAGCATCACTAATCTCAATGGACACCAAGACTTTGAAAAGCTTACCTTACACCATTCTACTCTGAATTTGTTATTTAATGCAGTACGCCAATTTTAAGCATGAACTAAATCATGTAAAAAATAACTCACTTTGAGTTTTCGTGCATTTCTACAGAAGCTTCGAATAGTTTGTTTTGAAATCATCTTTGTCTCTCTACCAATTTTCTTCAAATGATTCCTCACTCGTTGCTCCATAACAAGAAAGTCAGCCTCTGCCTTAGCTTGGTAGATCTTCTGCAGGTTTACATAATGTCTGCAAAAGAGAAATGATACAGAAGATATGTCACCAAATTCTTCTCACACAATGGAGAACAAAAACAGCATCATTCATTCCTAAGCTACTAACTCTGTTGAAGATGTCATATCTGGTATCGAACCATCAAGGGGTGCCTCTCCAGCACCTTCATTTGCAATAAATTCCTGCAAAGATAAAGCAACATGATACGTGAAATTCCATCTTAGGAATAAAATATATCTTGCTGGAAAGTCATAAGTCAGCTAGAAGTTCTACAGGCAGATCAGCTTAAATAGCAATTGAAATTTTCCACAAACAAGGGTAGTAGGAAATGGAACCTAATTATAAATCTAAAACTATGTCCATTGTATTGTAAACATTGTGCTTCTAATTGATGAGGTTCTATTGAACTTCTACTCATAGATCTCAAATCACAGCAACTCAAAGAGACCGGGAAATGGAAGATCTCTTTTCAGTGTCTACCCACTGAGAGATGATGCAAACATTCTCCTAAGAAATAAATAACAAGAATGTATCCTCTGGAAATGGAAGAAAGACATGCATGGGTTTAAATGAACAAGTTCCAGGTTCAGTTCAATGTATTTGCACTATACTTGTCATTTACGCCATTCAAAGACATGTCAAGTACGATACAACAAGAAATCCATGCGAATTACCAGTTCAGTAGAGATAATTTACCCCCCCCAACCCAAAAGCAGGATCAATGGAAAAACAAAGCAGAGATCAAGGGAGCGATAATGTTCATTTCGTTAGGGGGCAAACGTAAGGAACTGGGACAATTTGTCATTCACCAAATTTCCAGTAGAGTGATCCTGTAATGAGTCATCTTGAAAGGGAAAATTACTCAATCAATCCTAAACCCATTGTGTAGACGCTATTTCAGTCCCAAACTTTCCAATTTTGCCAATGTAGTCCTAAACTAATTTAGAAAATTCTAATGTAATCATTCCGGTCAATTTTGTTCTGAAATTGCTAACGTGGTATTTGGTCATCGCTAGAAGTCCTTAATGGCACGGGTGGTGACTTGACATGGACAATCATAGACGAACTACGCCATTTTGCTTAATCTTTTGAATTTTCTTTCTTCTTTCTTTTTAATTTCTCCTTTCCCTTCTGCAGTTCTTTTGTGATACTGTTCATCTTCACCTTCTTCATATTAACAATACCCCTGAGCTAACCCATTTGGACCTAGGATCGACCTAGAGCCGAGGCCAACTAGCCCCCTGAGCTAAGCCTTAGACCTTGACTGTCCCCAATGCCGCGTGTCCTCATCCTCGCCTGTCCTGTTGCCTCTTAAAGGCCATTGATCTCACTTGTCCCTCGAGCCAAGCCTTGGTAGCTGTTATTTGAAGATCTCTTGTCAACAATCATCTGGAATCCGATTCTTAATAACTTTGACTATTACTGTTTTTTCCGATTCTGGGTGCAATATGAGATGGTGTATCTCCATAGCTCAACCGTTCATCATCTTCAACCCAAGATTCATTGTCTTCAACCCATGATTCATCCTCTTCGAGATTCCTTCAAGCTGTGGAACAAAAATTGAAAGTAAATGGAACTTCTCGCTCATTATCTTCAACCTAAGATTCCTCATTTTTTGTCCTTTTTTCCTTTTAAGGCATTTCAGGGGTTTCTTGTAATCTTGAGGAGCTGATTCAGGAGATACCCTTGACCAAGAAAAGCGTATTAATTCCATTTTGTGCCACAATTTTCCCCTCTAATTCTATTTAAATGCTTCGCTTCATGATTTTTTTCTTACCCTCCATGGGATTCAAGGTCACCGAGCCCCCACGGCCTCAATTTGAGGTCGTCGTCCATGGCGGCTCAACCTTAGATTCAAGGTCGCTGAACCCCCACAACCTCAAAGCCGTGGACAACCTTGACCAAGGTTGTCATCCATGGTATCTCGACCTTAGATTCGAGGTCTCCGAACCCTCACAACCTCGATCCAAGATCAAAGAAGCCATGAACTACCTCGACCGAGGTTGTTGAGTCGTCTCAATGGTGGCTCAACCTTCTCTTGTGAAGCTCATAGGCTGCAAGTCTTGTTTGTGAAGATTTCCCTTGTACTCACCCTTTTAGCTTCACTCGTGAAGATTTCCCTTCATCTTCAGAAAAGCAACAGAGAAAAGAAGAAGAAGATGAACAGTAGTGCGGAAAAGGGGAAAAAAAGTCAGAAAACTAAAGAAAACAACATAGTTTTGATTGAGTTGTGCATGCCAGATCACTCGCCATGCTACGTTAGACAGCCAACGATGACTATACCGCCTCGTCCGCAATTTCTGACGGCAATTAACCACAAAGACAACATTGGAATTTAACATAAAGGTTTAAGACTACATTGGAAAATTTAAGACTGGATTGACAGTACAATAGGCTTAGGACTAATTAGGTAATTTTTCCAATTGAAAAGCATCACTCCAAAAGACTCCACAACCCATCCACTAGGACCTCCAATACAAATTGATTGGTATAAAGTACCAGCTAAACCATGTCAAAATTGAACGAATAGCTATAAATGTTACAAACAAGACTTGGGATAACTACCTTCAAAGCTGCAACCATCACCCAAAAATCTGATGAATTATGATGAAGTTCTGCAGCACTATCATCTATTATCTGCTTCAATTCTTGACCTGGTAAAGAAACAAAATTGACTAAGTTACTGTTCACATGCAGCAGCAAGAGCTCAATTTTATTACAAGAAAACTGCTAATAAATAATACATGGAGCAAGCATTACTTTTCCACTCGCAAAGATCCATCCATATCTTAGGTAATGAAGATGCCATGGGAAGGCACTTGAAAATGGGAACAAGAAAGTCAGGCATCGAACAATTAATATATATGAGGGACCTATAGGCAAATCCTATATCCATATGTGGAACAGTGAGCTGTAGGATTTAGATGGCAATTGAAACATATAAAAGTTAATCACGAAATAATAGCTAGGGGAATAGGCAAAGAAATAAAATCACATATGCGCTTTTTGGGGGCCAAAAGAGAGCTTGTGGAAAGTTACAAACCCCTTGGGGGAAAAAAAGAATTTAAATGGGAAAAAGAACGTATGGAAGCTTTCTATGCCAACAGAACAAGAAAGGACCCCTACTAACAAAAGAGGATGGACGGGCAGCAAGAACCTTTTAATGAGAAATGTAGGGCATATTAAGACCGATCCACAAAATTTGTTTACCACATACTACAATAAAGTGTAAGTAGATATATCTGAATAAGTGAACCATATTGAAGCATGGACAATGCCACTTGTAAATTAATTATGTAAATCAATCTTTGTATCTCTAATATTATTTTTAAGAAGTATAGAGGTGACATATCATCTTAGACAAAGTGCATGTATAACCTTGTGTGTAAGCTTTAAGATGGCATAATCAACCATATGAGGAATTTAACAAAATTTGCCACCAAAAAAATAGTCAAAGCAATTGGATCCATTAAGACTAATATAATTAGAAAAACTCTGTTCTTGATTGGATAGAAATAGAACAAAGAACTTCTAGCCAGCTCCCCACAGTACCTGCAAGCAAGCCCTATTAAGAAATATTGCTTAACAGGGACACAGCTACGCATGAGGTTGTTTAACCCGTCAACGAAAGAGGTCTCGATGAATGTCGCTTCTATCCTCATAATAACAATATGATTACTTCTACAACTTACTAATTCCTTGAGGAGCAAAGACCTTAAAGGATGCCTCGATAGCTTCCCTGTAGTTGTCTTCGTCCAATGCAATCATCCTGAATTTCAGAAGCTCCTGAAATGTTCAATATCATCAATATCTTCTGTTGCAGCCTATCATGAGCAAAGTGATTCAGTATAAAACATCCAAAATGAATACAAACCTTAAATTCTGTCTTCTCTTCTCTAGTTGATGGAAGCCTGCCGTTGTGAGAGTCTGCCCATTCATTTGCCATCTTAATGAGAATGACAACATAAGGTATGTGCTTGTGAGCAACTGGATCTGCAGTGGTCAGATCAATGTCTTCTGCAAACCTGACATGGTATATTTTAGTCATAAATGATGACCTTATCTACATGCACTGCTTGTATGATGTATGGAAGGACAGAATCGACTATGTTTATGACACGGCATGAAGCGGAAGAAGATTTTCTAATCATCAAATTCACCAAGTTAGTTGATGCATTTTGACATTTATGAAACCAAAGAGTCATGTGTCTTCAGTAACAAAATGCAAACCTCTTCAATTCGGGCCATGGATTATTTAAACGAAGGTCATCCAGAAAATGATCTGGCTTTGACTCAATTATCGTATGCTCCTGCTACAAAAAGGGATGTTAGATATAGCGTACATTTGTAACAGTATATGGACAGATTTCTGTCTGACTCAATACAAATTTCTCAGTTCAATATTATAAAGAAATCTGCAATTCTAATTCGAGCAAATCACATCACTTGATAACAAACCAGTATTATTTTAGAAGTCAAAAGTTGGGATTACAAGAACATCACCTTTACACTGATCCGCACAAGTCCCGTAAGTCCATAGGAACGAGCAAATATCAACTTCACATTAGCCTCTCTACAAATTCTATCGAGCTTGATCATAGAGACTTCTACCAGCTGAAAGAGCAATTACGAGGGTTCAATTGTGCACTCAAAAGAATAAAAAACAAGTATCTACTGCAAGAATAGTACGGTTCTTAATGCTCAATCAAGCAAAATGGATTTTGAAAAATTTTACATGGAACAACTAAAGAGAGCATACGACAGTAGCTTACAACTTCATACCTGAGTAGCCACCACCAAAGTAAACTGAGAGAAGAATGAAGGGTTTGTCTCAATTAGAGCCTGAGGATACTCCTCGATAAACTTTGCTTTAACCGCATCATTCAACTCTTGAAGGAAAGAGCACACACACTTTGCCTTGGATTCCCCAATGCTCGATTCATCCACTAAAGTTTGCAGAGCCATTGAGAATGTAGGAAAAAAAAATCCCAAAAGAAACTGGAAGGATAGCACAGTCAAGGCACAAACCCATGAAGTTATTCCCAAGGTCCCCGACTTCAACTTTCGATCCATCAACCACAGTGATGCTCCCGACCCCTCCAAGAACAAGATTTTTTAACGTCTCAGAGCCAGTAGGACCACAATTAAGCAAACATATACTGGCTTTCTCAAGAGCAGCCTGACCTTGTTCACCCCAGATCCTGAGGTATCAATATATTCACATAAAAACATGTGGAAACACGACAGAATACTTTACAGCGACCAAAGGATCTACATGCAAGTTAAAGACCATCGACATCATACAAAGAAATGGCGAAAGTTTCTCTATCAAGTTGACCTCCACCTCTTTGAGCAAACCATGTTGCATTAAGTTGATCAATACCGAAAAATCTAAACCCCTCTTTCAATGAATACTTCAGCACTCTCAAGCAAACGCTAATGCAATTCTCGCATAATGAAGTAATCAATAAAATGTGAATCTCTCCGTATCTAAGACCCTAGGTGCAATCGAATGGATGTTTTGCCAATATCAGAAGCATAGCTAAAAACTTCAAACACACAGAACTTTCCACTGAATGCGTTGCCAAGTGCAACCTCGGACTCTCGTCAAAACAAAATTAGGTCTGCGAAAGTTCTCTTCCACTCTCGCTAAATCAAATCTGCCATATTCTAATTTTATCGAGTCAGGACGGGAATAATCCAGGAAACATCGAGCTACAAGAAAAGCACTCGATGGACAGGAAGTTGCAAGCGGAGTACCGGAGCTGGCGATCGTATTTGATTTTCGGCTCGGCCATCGCGGTCCGATCGTCCTGAGACTAACAAGCGGAGAAGCTTCGGTCACTCGCGACGGACCGACGCCTCAGCATCAAAAACAGCGAGTGTCCTACTCAGCTCCGGAGAACCGCCTCGTCCGAAAAACCCGTCGCTCGAGCCTGCGAGTGAAGCGGAAAGGACCTGCGAGCACCGCGAAAGCTTCAGTCGCCGGCGAGGAGGCACGAACGTCCGGAGCCGGCGCTCAGGCGCGAGGTCTCTCGCCGGAGAACGATCTATCGATCGACCGCCGGCGCATGGAGCTGGAGGAGAAGAGAGAGAGAGAGAGATTTACCTGGGAAGGGGATCGACAGCTGCGCGCGCGCGAGCGGGCGAGCGGGGCTCGCAGCGGGGAGTGAAGTGAGGGGAGGCGCGCGGCTGCTTAGAGCCTAGGCTATGTTTTGGCTTAGCGGAGTCGAGTCGAGGAGAAAATATTAGGTACCCTAAAGGGGACCACGTCATTTGTGCTCTGATCCATTCACGGGTCGACACCTGTTCGCTGGCAGGTCCACGTCGGCTCTCTCTCCTTTCCCACGTCGTTCGAAATTAAACGAACGCGTGGGCATTTAAAAAAGTGGAAAGGGCATTCTCTCTCCTCTGTCTTCTCTTTCCTTTTTGCTCTCTCTTCCTCCTCCGACGCTCCTTCCGGTCTAGCGATTCCTCCGACGACCGTCGCTCCTCCCGACGACGGCCTTTCTCTCTCCACTCGACGGCCTCATCTCAGGGCTCCATTCTCTCGGCGCACTTCTTCCTAAATCCAGCTCTCTTCCGACGGCCGATTTCGCTCGCCAGTCTCTGGAGACGTCGAAGAAACTGACCCCGACGACGGCGGCGGCGGGGTCTGCTGCGTCGGCTGGTGCCGTGGTTTCTGTCGTTTTCGGAGTAGCCCCACTTCAATTCCTTGCTCTGTTCGTCCAGCAAGTGCCATGTCCGAAGACCCTTTGGGCTTTTAGAAAGTGGTCGCGTAAAAAGGTGCGCCCTTAGGAGGAGCCTGAGCAGCTTCGTGACGTCTGCCATCGCCACGTCGAACGCGGTGCTGAGCGAGGAGGCTTTCAAGAAGTTGGGGACTGGTGGGTTCTCGGAGAGCGAGGTTGACGCGAGTGAGGATGAGGGCGGCTTCGTGTCTGAGGGCGGCGAGGCTGAGAGCGTGAGCGAGGACGAACTTGCTCTCTCCAAGCTGGGTTTGCCTCAGAGGCTCGTGGAATCTCTTGAGAAACGTGGCATTACCCATCTCTTTCCCATTCAAGTATGCTTTATCCTTTGTTTCCTTCCCCTGTGTTATCCAATATTTTCGCTTTGGTATGAATTGCTGTTGTTTATTGCTGGCTGAGTTTTTCTTTGTTTGAGCATACTTAGTTGGCTGGAAAATTAAGTAGAAAACCTTGACCTTTGTTAATGTGCTAGTCGAACCACGGATGGAGTTAAGTGCAGGCAATCATAATAGGTATTCTGGGATGTTCTGTCGTAGCTTACATTAGATGACTATCATATGCTGAAAATTGAGCTTCCTCTGTACACTGCAGCAGATCAAATCAAAAGGATGTCAACACACTACTTGCTACATATTGATACAAGAAATTTCCAAAAAGAAGCTTACATTCCAGCAAAAGTTGAAAGAGCATTGGCAGGAAACATCGTAACCTTCACTGTCAGCAATATATTCTACAGCGTATTCACAACCAGGGGCAGGACACCACTTGGTCTGGCAGTAGGAAAATGAGGTAAAGGAAGTTATATTTCATTTAACAGGCACCCAGTAGTGCAAAGTCATTCTCACACTTTAAAAATAAAAATAAAAACTTCAGACAAAGAAAAAGAATACGGTTGCACATATACCTTTCTATTGTCTTCAATGTACGAGCGAAGAAGATATTGAGAATACTTTTTCTTATCTTCTTTAGGCGCTAATAGATTTATCATGTCTTGACCGACGGCAGCACCACAAGATGGATCAGGACATCTCAATGTTAAACATCCAGGACCATCGTTTACTGATGTGCTTATGTAACCTATCACAATGCTCGCATTCATTAAGGGTCTGCATGAGAACATTTCTATTCCTAAAAATTTCTGTTCTTTTGTTCCCCTAACAAAAAAAGAACGTAAAACCCGTTTGGTAACGCTAAGTTGATTTCTATTCCCCTAATAGAAAAGTTAGCCCTGGAATAAACGAAAACAAAAAAAATTGCTTCTTGTCCTGGAACAATTTCTAGAAACAAGCAAATTTTCTTTTTATTTTTTTGTTTTATTTCTCTCTTGCCGTGGCCACCTCCAACCGCCCGAGCCACCGCCGACCGCCGCGCCGCCGCCGACCGTGAGCAAGAATAAAAAAACAAATAAAAATACAAAAAATAAATACAAAAACAAATAAATAAATAAATAAATACAAATACAAATACAAATAAATACAAATAAAAAACAAACGCAAGAAAAAAAAACAAATAAATACAAAATAAATACAAAAACAAATAAAAAATAAATACAAAAAAATAAATACAAAAAAACAAATAAATACAAATAAAAAACAAATGCAAGAAAATAAAAAACAAATAAAAAACAAATAAATACAAAAAACAAATAAAAAAATAAAAAACAAATAAATACAAAAAAAAGAATAAAAACAAATAAAACAAATAAATACAAAAAAGAATAAAAAACAAATAAAAATAAATACAAAAAAGAATAAAAACAAATAAAAAAGAACAAATAAAAAAAAATAAATACAAAAAGAATCGTTGCGTTACCAAACGCATTTCTATTCTTTTTCTATTCCAAGAGTAGAAATTTTGTGTAGTTATCAAACGGGTTCTTTTACTCTAAATCGTTCCCTAATGGAATAAAATAAAAAAAGAACTATTTCTCGAAAAAAACTCTTCCCCAACCAAGAAATTTTACCATGCGCACCCTAAATGACAGCAAAGACGCAGGAGTAAAAGCATGTAAATTTCTAAGGTGCACAGTTAATCCAAAGAAATACTTCCAAGAGTCATATCTATCTGCTGAAGACAAACACACAGAGATGATGTTTGGTAATAGTCACACATCTTTTTGTTGGGGGTACTTCTTTTCAACAAAATGATAGAGCTAGGACTGCTTCAAAATACAATAGCCAAGAAGCAAATCTCCAACATCAGCTACAGAGTGCTATTGCCTTTTCCAGTCCCACTCTCACATTTCACACATTTTCATTTTCCTCTACAGTCTACAGGAACTCAAAGCCCCCACAGGCCGCAGCTTTTCCAAGAAGCAACCCCCAGAAAGATATGACCAAGGTATAATAAAACAAATTCTAGCTGTCACCTTGCAAACATACACATCCGAATAAACAAAATTAACATTAGCTGAGGCCTGCTGGTTAGAGACTTACTATGAACATGTATGCACCATCTTAAATTGATGATTATATTCTCAAAGACCTAGATGGAAAGAAAAGATAACATCATTTTGGATAGCAATGGAAAAATCTATTAAATGATTAAAGATGTTCATAAAAAACAGCTCTAACACATAGTTCTTGAGGAAGAAACCCTTTCGTAATCACCAAACATGCCCCAAAATCTCAGATTACTTCAAAAGGCAAAAGAGCCAATATTCAACC
This sequence comes from Eucalyptus tenuipes, assembly GCA_014182365.1. Taxonomy (NCBI): domain Eukaryota; kingdom Viridiplantae; phylum Streptophyta; class Magnoliopsida; order Myrtales; family Myrtaceae; genus Eucalyptus; species Eucalyptus tenuipes. The sequence continues at coordinate 20,806,159 of CM024537.1, forward strand.
ATAGATTACAATAAACAACGAAAGTACCAAGATATGTTAACAGTCATTCTTTAGATAACTAGCTATAGATAGTGAAGATTGTGAAGACATTGCATATAACAACCCAAAGATTGGGATGACAAGAGCGGGAAATCAGACAAAACCTTAGTACTGTTAAAATTCAAGTAAATAATCGAAAGAGTCAAGGCAATGCTAAATGTAGAGGCAAATAATTGAGCGACATCTCAGATATATGCTTCCATCCTTAGACTGGTGAGACAAGCATCTGTAAGTTCGCTTATGTAAGAACAACATTGCAGCAAACGATGCACTTGACGGCAGCATCAAGTCATGAATCACCAGAACTAAGCAGAGTCCTTGTCTTACCTTTTGCTTATTGCCGTCAAGTCGACCAAACGATGCATGACCGGCCTTCCATCGGGACAATTCCAAGGAGACTTGAGATCTGCTAAGTGCTCAAGTATCTGCACGAAACAATGGTCGGACAGCAAGCAAATTAAATCACTGTCGTTTTGTCATCAATGGTTCGCCTAAGCTTTCTCGCGTTGCTGCGCTTAGAATCAGAAGCAATAAACCAGCGAACTTCTGGTCGCAGATTTAGACCAAGCTTTCTCCCCAAAACAAAGATGCGAACATAAAAACCCGGGAAATAAAATCGAATCTGACTTGCAATCGCAGATTTAGGGCTTCTCGAGGGACTGCTTCGAGCAGGGCGGAGCGATTGCTTCTCGGTCGCGAGTCGGGGGACGGAGAGAGGCGAGCGAAATCGGCCATCGGGAGAGAGCGGGATTTAGGAAGAAGTGCGCCGAGAGAATGGAGCCCTGAGATGAGGCCGTCGAGTGGAGAGAGAAAGGCCGTCGTCGGAGGAATCGCTAGACCGGAAGGATCGTCGGAGGAGGAAGAGAGAGCAAAAAGGAGAGAGAAGACAGAGGAGAGAGAATGCCCTTTCCACTTTTTTAAATGCACGCGCGTTCGTTTAATTTCGAACGACGTGGGAGAGGAGAGAGAGCCGACGTGGACCTGCCAGCGGACAGGTGTCGACCCGTGAATGGATCAGAGCACAAATGATGTGGTCCCTTTAGGGTACCTAATATTTTCTCTCGAGGAGAATAGTTGAGAAACCGCTCGGGTACGAGAGGGAGAGAGTCCGAAATACCGTGGGCTCGGGTCGACATGGCCTCCCTCGGGGCTGAATTTATAATATAATCCCTAAATTTTTAATTTATTAAATAAGGATTCTTGAAATTTTGGTGCATGGATCATGTTCAATGTTGTCATTTCATTAATTTAGATTATGAAAAAATACTGAATATTTTTGTATATTTTATGGATTAAATTGAGCATGTCACGGAATCATATTGAATAAATTAAAAGTTCATGTACTATATTGCACATCATGCTAAAGTTTGTGAACCGTATTGAATAAATCAAAAGCTCATGAATCGCTTACTAGGGGTGTGCATGGTCCGGGCGGGCGGTTCTCGACCTAGAACCGGAACCGCCGCTAAGGACCGGTTCCGAAAATTGGAACCGGGATCCACCCGTTTGTTGCATGGATCCACCCGGAACCGGACCGCCGTCCGGTCCGGTTCCGGGTGGATCCATGGAACCGATCTTGACGCGAAACAATTTTGATTTTCAACATAGAACGGTCGGGTCTATGAGTTGGGAAGGAGGGGAGGAGGTCTATGGTCGGGTTTTCAACATAGAACGATCGCGAAACAATTTTCCGCGCCGTGGCGGGTGGCGGCCGACGCGAGGGGGCAAATAGTAGCGGAGGAGGAGCAAGAAGACGACGGCGTCGACGCTCGGGGAGGCATCGAAATGGCGATAGGATTAGGAGGAACCGAGGAAGAGACAAAGAGAGAGAGAACCGAAGTCAAAGGGAGTGAGGAGATGAGATCTAATCTAGGGTTTCTTTTTAGTAATTTTTTTTTAATATTAAAAGGGTTCCGGTCCGGTCCGGTGGGCGGATCCGCCCATGGAACCGGAACCGGACCGGTACCCACCGGTTTCAAAAATTGGAACCGGGAACCGGACCGGTTCCCTCAAGAACCGCCGGCTTCGGCGGTTCCGGCCCGGCCCGGCTGTCCAGGGCGGTTCCCGGGTATTTTGCACACCCCTATCGCTTACACATTGTATCAAAGTTTAGAGATCATTTTTGTGTTATTATCCCAACTTGAAAATAGAATTTATTCACTCATCCAAGTAGATGACGTGTTGGACCATTGCATTCATGTATTTTCTCTCGTGCCTAATCGATTCACTCATCTAAGTAGATGACATGCTGGACCATTGCATTCATGTATTTTCTCTCGTGCCAAATAGGCATCGGCTAATGCATGCGTGGGCGAGTGATTTTGGATTATACAGATTTTTGCGGTTAAGTGATGGGAATAATGCATGGAAATGGATGTTGAAGGATAAAATACAAAATAAAAGATAGATTACAATCCCACCAAGATCTGAAGGATGTGCCACTAACCAAAATGAAGATCAGGATAAATGAAGTTCATCACCGAGGCTTAAAGGACAGACCACCTGCTAAGAATAAAGGACTTCAGGATAAAAGAAGCTCAACATCAAGACCTCAAGGAAAATCTACCAGTTGAGGATAAAGGGTTTCTTAACCCATCATGGAGGAGTAATCTGCTTTCCACTTACGAAAATATCAAAATAAGAGTTATCTACTCTCCAAAGATATTTACTCACGTAGAAAAAATCCCATGTATTTTCATTCATCAAATCTTGCCTAGTTACAACTGAAAGATTTACTCTATTTAGAGGAGGAAGATAACTCAAGAAATAGAAAAGCAATAAATAGGCATGGGAACTAGCCTATCATTAAAGACCTAGGAACTGAAAATTTTGACTCTCGAAACTTAGATAAAATTAAAGATTCCTATGAAAATAGGGATGCATTTAATGACTTGGGAACTTGCATTCTTGATTCTTAAACCTTGCAAAATTCGTGCTCCCATCTTGACCATAAGATAAATACCCAAAGACTTCATCAAGTAACCAAGGAAGTTGTTCAAAATGGCCTCCCATTAATATGTTGTTAATAAACTTCGAGATCAGCAACTAATAAAGCATATTGAGAAATCAACGACTAATATATCATACTGAGAATTCGATAACTCATTAACCATCGATGTCGATAACTTCGGTGACTCATTTATCATTGGTATTGATAACTTTAGCAAAATAGTTTGGTATCGCTTTAGTTTGAAATTTCAATCTCAACCAATTGAAGCACGTTATACTCAAATTCTAACTTGACTAGCAACGATGGTGCTAAGTGGGCTAATGGAGCTAAGTTGGATGCTTTTGCATCATCGACTAGGTATTTCACTATACGGTCATCGTAGGGCACAACACATTATGTTGAAGAGAATTTAGAGAACTTGATAAGACTCATTTTGGAGCTGGCAAGTGAGGTGTTGATTGTATTGATGTGTCGTCACTTGGGCTGTTATCTATTATTGAACTCGCTAGCTCGACGAGGTTGACATGTGGCAAAAGGTGAGATGCTTAGCGGCAATCTCTCGACTAGAATATTAGGACCGGCCTAGTGAGATCAATAAGCACGAGGGCTTTTAAAACCTCAGACAATGACAACGCCAAATGACCAATTTGAAGCAAACGTGCCAGAACAAGGTCAATGCCAGAGTAGAGACGTCGTTTCGGATGACAAAAAGGATCCTATATACCACTAGGCGTGACACTTGATGGTGCCGTCGCTTCAAAAAAAATATCAGGTCGGCATATATTCTTCTGCGGCGGCTTTTTAGGAAAGCCTTAGGCCACCGAAGGCCAATCATGTTTTACCACGTCCAAACTGAACCTTTGCTTGTGTGATGCGATTAGTAACTTCTAGCGTTGATAGAAATCATAGATTTCAATTAGAGATTTGGCGTAATGTTCGAATCAGCCTCGGGTAAGTAGATGTTTGAGTCTTCATTTACTTGTTTAGAGGCATTTGATCTCTCATTTCGCTGTAGAGTAATTTGATCCGGGCCTTCTAAGTTTCAAGAGTCCGTTCGAGATCCGGGAAAATCTCTGTCCGCAAGAGAATAGCCTGCCAGGGACAGGGCACGAGCTAGCTTTAATTGCCGCTGTCATGAACAATCTTCATCGGCGAAATTGGCGAGCTATATATGGTTCAATAGTGATCGAATTCCATGAGATGGCTGTCTAGCTCAAGCGAAGGTAAAATTGCTCGATTGGTGAAAATCACACGCAATATGCTCATAAGGATATAGACGAATATACTTATAGTTCTTGGTTCTTGCAACGTAACCAACTTTTGAAATATACAAGACATCAGATAAAATTGAGACAAATAAATCAATTCCAACCTGCGGGCTATATTTACAATTTTATATATTTGCTATCTTTGGCGGCAATTGTCAGTTCGTGACAGGGCAATTAAGTTCCGATAAGATTAATGTTAGCAATTTTAAGACATTTACTAAATAATAAACCACACCTTCATCTATCGATTAAAATTTTTAGAATAAATGATGATAATTTCATAAATCTCATAATTACCATGTTGAGCTCGTACCGATGACAATTGATACCCACGATTCTATAAGCGCACGAAATAATTATCTAAACTGAATTCAAGTTCGAACGAACTTTTTGATTTGCCGGAGCTACCGTGGAGGAGCATAAACGGGCTGCACTCCACGCGTCGAAAGCAGCGAGAAGTGAGGTGACGCCAGAGGTTGAAGCCAAGGCGCACTCTTGCACTGCAGATTCGCCCTTGGAGAAGTTCGAATTGGCCTGCTCCAACTTGCCAACATGCTTTTATTCAAATGCCACGGAAAGTGCGTGCCCCACTACCTGTCATCGCCCCTTTGCGATCGGTAAAAGCCAGAGGATCGTCAACGCGATCGCCGGCCCCACGGCCCCGTACGGGGGCAGCTTTCTTTTGCGAGCGCCCGCTCGTTGGGGGCCACCTCCGCTTTCTCGCTATTTCTCGGCGAAACCCGACTTTCCACGGCGAAGCCGTTTTAAAAAATATCCAGGAGCCTTGGCAATGGGCCACTTCCACCGCATTAAACCCGTTAAAATTAACCATAAATCCATACGAGTGTTAGTTGAGTTAATTATATTGAATAAATGTGTTAAAAATAAGTATAAGTTAAATTACTCACTTCAATTTGGTTATTAATTTTTGTAAATTATGTCAAATATGAAAGTGTTTTAATAATTTGAATCGAATAAGGTATTGTTCACTAAATTTGTATTAAGGAACAAAACTGGAGAAATAGATCTATTTGGATCAAATTACTTATGATCCAATTCACTTATTTAACGGGTCTAAATCACACTTACCTTCTTGAGTTGTTATTCGAGTAAAGATTGAATCTAGTTCAAATGTAAGAATTCCATCAAAATTGGCTCGATCAAATCGGTTCGATTTCGATTTAGAGGCCGGAACCATCTTGATTAGGCTAGTTCTTGGGTTGTGATTTTTGGAATGATTTCTTCTTTTAATTTTTGGTTACTCATTTGTTTTTTTCGTAAAAGAAAGTTTGTGACGTAACCTTATCTAGAAAGAGAAGTTATTGCTGCCCCCAAAAAGATTGAAGCATGGGCTCTAACATGCCGAGCACCCACTTGAAAAAGAACATATTCTTCGTATAAAAGAAAACACATTTGATTATGCAGCAATCCCTTTAATTTTTGTAGCAAATAAAATAAAGAACTCGTTGAACGTTCTTGGTTTCATACTTCTAGAATCAAGGAAATGCAGATGCACAAGAAATCAACTGGCTCGAGCATGAACGGCCGCCATTGGTTGCGTAATCGAAATGGGAGAAACTTTGGTAGTCTAAAAACACGACGGCGAGTCCGAGTTTCGATAAATACAATATCTTTCTTTTTATAAAAATTACATGGCATCTAAACCAGTTCTCGCGTGGCAAATGCAAATGACGTGGCAAATGCAAATGACGTGACTTTCTTGAGCTCACGTCAAAAGACTAATGATTGCCATGCCATGAATTTTTTTTCCACCATACATGACCTCTTAACTTAGCTGTCATAAGTTTAACATTTATTTTTTGTTATTCGATTTCCTATCACGTAAAAATTATCCGGAAAATCTTCAATACGTTGAAATTACATGATATTTCGACATCTAAATAAATCTTACAACTAGAATTTAGATTCATATTTTTTTTGTCGATCTTATTTTATTTCTATTCTAACTCTTACTCTCAAATTTTTGTTATGCTTTATTGCAAAGTATGAGTCTATATTTGAAACCAAATCATTTCCATTAATACAAGAATTTAAACTTTTACCTCCCTCTTCTCATATGAGAAGAGTGGCTACAAGCAAATCTCAGTGGTTATCTAGATGCATATTTATCTAGCACTTTTACGTCAGCTCCTCGATCATCAACTTTGATTGCCAAATAAAATATATATTTACATTCGTCAGAAAGTTATAATAAATATCACGAGTCATCTTTTCTTCTTTCTATTTTGGCCAACAAATCAGGAAAATTAGCCTGAGACAAAGCATGAAATGTAATTAAAAAAAAACATCATTATCTTTTACAACATAAACTAAAGGCGCTCTCCTACAGACTATTCACAGCGAGGGGAGAAAAGTCGCCTCCAGCGAAACTTGCGCCGTTCGCTCACCGCAGCCTCCAGTGTAAAACGCTCAAATTTTCATTTCTCGCCGCAGCCGTCCGATCCTCATCGCACGGCCCGACGGAGACCCCGCGGGGATTCAACGGGCCGTCAAACCCTCACGGCCATCGACGGCGCGACGAGATCCTCGATTCGATGCGGACGTTGCGCTCTCCCGCCACCCCTACGTGGCGACGCCCCATTGCCGGTGAGCACGGGGGGACAAATAAATCGGGGCGCAGGGGAACACGGCCCCCTCCCCGCAATAATTTCACCATTTTCAGCTGGGTCTTCGGCTCGTCCTCTTCTAGAAGAGTGGGGGCACGCAGCTCTAGGTCACCACGCGCATCTCTCTCTCTCTCTCTCTCTTCTGTCGCTCTCTGCAAATCGCTTAACGCAGAAGAAGCCGTGAACGCAAGCTCCTCCTCCTCCTCCTCCTCCATAACCATTTTCAGCTTCATCTTTCGCATCGGGATTCGACGTGGTTTTCTCTCTCCTCTGCAACGACCCTTATCTCCATCCCCAAAATTATTGGCCCGATCATTTATGTGATTTTGCTGCCGGAAGTGGGGTCGCCGCCATGTATATAACGAGCGTCTCGGCTTCGGCCTCCTCGCTTCTCCGAGCTTCCAGGGCGCGCCTCTCCGGTTCGCTGTCGTCCGCCGCCTCCCGCGCCTTGGCCGCTCAGGGCCCGTGCCCGTGCCCCTCGCCGTCGGCCGGCCAGTGCCGATCGCTCAGCTTCTCCTCCGCTTTCCGATCCCTCCGGAGCTCGGTGCCGCGGTGGAGCCACGGCGTCGATTGGAGGTCGCCCGCGAGCCTCCGCCCTCAGATCAGGGCCGCCGCCCCCGTGATCGAGCGCCTCCAGCGGAAGTTCGCCACCATGGGTAACTTTTACTCTCTGTTGATCTCCGATGATCTTGGAGTTAGCTTGTGAGTCGCGTTGGTCGGGCGGAGTTTGTTCGGGCTCGATCCGTGCCGCCGTCCTCGCGTTGGGAATGGCGGCTGCTGAAGCTTTCATTGATTCGCGAGTCATGAGAGAGTCCGAAAGTACCGTTCACCTCCCGAGCTGTTCCTGAGTAGATGACGAAGATGAAATCGAACCATCTGTCTATGTCGGTTTTTTGGTTTGTTCTTTGGGTAATCATGCTGTGAAAAGTTATCTGTCCCTTTCGCTTTATTTGTTGGATACGTCTGCGAAGCAGTTCTCATGTCTCAGTCATAGCGAACATTGAGGTTGGTGATTAGCCCGAGAAAGAATGGTATCAAAGGGAAAACGTGACTGTGGATCTCCAAGTTGACTCTCGGCTGTCTTAACTAAAAGAGTAGTCTAATCTGATCGCCCTAAAAGAAGAATGATGCTAAAGGAAAAGCTGCTTAGAAGTGTTCAATGCCTTGCATTATTTTGAAAAATGCTAGCGGACTGTCGAGTTCCTTTTGTATACGTTCATTGGTTGGATATTTAGGGAAGTCCAAGTTTAAGAAATGTTCTGGTAGACTCCATCCAGAATAGCTTTCACAGCAGTCGGTGTTGATCACTTTTTCTTCTCATCGTGGAATTACACATGCTACCTTGTTCTAAAGTTTTATCTATTGTGGGCATGTAACTCTGCTGTTCGTCTGCTTGTTTGCAGCTTCGGAGAATCCTTTCAAGGAGATCTTAACTACTTTACCAAAGGCAGGAGGTGGCCATTTTGGAAAATTTTACAGCCTTCCTGCTCTAAATGATCCGAGGATAGGTATTATTCTCGAGCGTGCTCTTGCCAGCATAGGAATTGCATTTCTTCTTATGCTCCTTTTGTTTCAAATTCTGCATAATTATTAGCTGATTTACATTGCTATCCTGTTGTAGACTTGTCCTTGTTAATTCTCCTTTCCAGCTTTTCCATTCGTTCTTTCTTTATCGTTCTGTTTTTCCTTTTTAACTTTTGGTTGTCACATAGTTTTCATTGACTTGGCTGGACCGGAAAATCCAATCTTACATGTGATTGGAAATTACTGGAGACTCATGATTTTAAATCATTTTGAGTACCCATTTATTATGAGTGGCAAGACTGATGATGTGCCTTGCATTTTGTTCTGATGGTGCAACAGACAAGTTGCCATACTCTATCAGGATCCTTCTTGAATCTGCTATCCGTAATTGTGACAACTTCCAAGTTAAAAAAGAGGATGTCGAGAAAATTCTAGACTGGGAAAATACTTCTCCAAAGCAAGTTGAAATTCCTTTCAAGCCAGCTCGTGTTCTCTTGCAGGTAATCCTTGATTCAATCGATCTACTTGTTGCATGATAATTTAATTGTTCTTTACAAGAATTTTCTTTTTCCAGGATTTTACTGGCGTGCCTGCAGTCGTGGATCTAGCATGCATGCGTGATGCCATGAACAGACTTGGCAGCGATTCAAATAAGATTAACCCCTTGGTGCGTGTGATCTCTTTCATTTTCCTATTAAGTTATGTTTCCAGCATCAACACTGAGAATTTAGCTTAAGAACAGCGTTGTTCTTTGTGCAGGTTCCTGTGGACCTCGTGATTGATCATTCGGTCCAAGTTGATGTTGCAAGGTCAGAAAACGCTGTTCAGGCGAACATGGAGTTTGAGTTCCAGAGAAACAATGAGAGATTTGCTTTCCTGAAATGGGGGTCGACTGCTTTTCGCAACATGCTTGTTGTTCCTCCTGGCTCTGGTATTGTGCATCAGGTATGTGATTCGTACAGGAGGTCCTTCAAGTGTTATTTTGACATTTCAATCATCCAGAATTCATGGTGTTCTGTCCTTTACAGTCTTTCTTTAACTGACAGTATGTGATTTGTATGGGAGGTACTTCACATGGACACTGACAGTATCCGTTTTCTTAGATCTGTTAACTCTGCATTTCTGGTCATCGTGCATATTAGCTTACCACGTGACTATGATAGGGCCTCTGACTAACTTATGCCCTCCTAACTTTTGGAAACAGTTCCTTTAAAATTTTGCTCTTAACATTGTGGCCTCTATTTTCAATGTCTTAATTTATACAGCATGTTTAAAATGAGAAAACGAATTTAGGATTGAATGCGTATGGTTTTATGATGCAATGTATTATTATAAGTTTCTAGGTCAATTGTTTAGATCTTCAACTTTCCATAATTTAAGTTGTTACTTTGTTGCCTGCCACAACGTCTTAAGAAGTTCTAATCGATCTTTAATGAGTTTTTAGTTTTCAAAGCCGTAATAAATGCTCCTTTTTATTTTTATTTTTATTTATTTTTAAATTACATCTATGGGTACTTCCTTGATGTAAGAGATCAGATATTGTGTATAATCTGGAAATGATGCTGGCGGCTCTCAAAAGATCGTAGGTTGATGTCGTACTGCACAATTGACCTTAGCAATTGGATTGTATATTTCTTGACATCTGTTTGGATTGAGGTGGACCCACACTGATTTGTTTGCTTCTAAGGATGTCATTGGAGTGTCTTGGATTTATCTCTTTTTTAACCCCAATATGACGGTAACTTGAAATTTCAGGTCAACCTTGAATATCTTGGAAGGGTTGTTTTCAACACAGATGGCATGCTTTATCCCGATAGCGTTGTTGGAACTGATTCCCATACAACCATGATTGATGGGTTAGGAGTTGCTGGTTGGGGAGTTGGAGGTATCGAGGCTGAGGCAGCAATGCTTGGCCAGGTATGATATTGATGGACCTAAGCAATCTCATTCTCTGCAAATGCATGATTTCTGACCTTGGGAATGCTTCATTTAAAGTGAAATCTAAACGACAGTATGATATCGAGTCGTGGTGATGGTTCACTCCTCTTGTGGCCTCCTAATTGTGGTGATGACCATCATGCCTGTGAACGCGCCACTTATTACTTTCCAGTGACTATCAAGAGTTGATCATTGATTTACACACCATTTAGTTACCATTTTCTCACGAGTTTCGCTCAAGTACTTAAAAGGATGTTTTTACTAGACTGTTGTGCAGACTTTATGAAATTTTTCCTGCATTTTTTGTGTTTCTGGTTGTTCTTAGCTTTTGCAAAATTCAAAATTTCTATCTATGTCGAATTCAATGCAGTGTATTGTTCTAGCCATTATAATGTGTTTATGGTTATAGTTTCCCCAGTTCTTTTATGCATTGAGGACATAATCGTTTCTAATATGTTTTGCATAATATTTGTTACCTTTGACAGCCTATGAGCATGGTGTTGCCTGGCGTTGTTGGGTTCAAATTATCTGGGAAGTTGTGTGATGGTGTCACAGCCACTGACTTGGTCCTAACTGTGACACAAATGTTGAGGAAGCATGGAGTTGTTGGCAAATTTGTTGAATTTTATGGTAACATGATAGTTGCCATAGCTTCATCCTAGCTTGGTTTGTCTCCCCTTTAGTTGTATACATGGTCTTACATTGAATGTGCTTTGCAGGGGATGGTATGGGAGAGCTATCATTAGCTGACAGGGCCACCATTGCAAACATGTCTCCTGAGTATGGGGCAACCATGGGATTCTTCCCCGTTGACCATGTAACTCTGCAGTATCTGAAGTTGACCGGAAGAAGTGATGAGACTGTGAGTCATTGACTTCACTGACTGAAGCTTGTGTCCTGAAAGTATCACCAGTGCTTAATTATTTCTTCTGGTCCCTGCAGGTGGCGATGATAGAGGCTTACCTACGTGCAAATAAGTTGTTTATTGATTATGATGAGGTAAATCTACGAACTTGCATTCTCAGTGAGTGGAAGCTGTTAGAAGTAACTGCTTACTTCCTATTCCCAATTGCAGCCTCAACAAGAACGAGTTTACTCATCTTACCTGGAGCTGAATCTTGAGGATGTTGAACCTTGTATCTCAGGACCTAAGAGGTATAAGTTTCCTGCCGAGGGTCTCCATATCTTGGTTCCACAAATTCATGCCATTTGCATGGTTTAATGATTTTAATCTGTAATCCACATTTAGCTTCAGTGTGCAACATTCTTAATTTTCGTCACCTTTTCTTGCCAGACCTCATGATCGGGTTCCTTTGAAGGAAATGAAGGCTGATTGGCATTCTTGTCTTGATAACAAAGTTGGCTTCAAGGTTAGTTTTTTTTTAACAGCTACCTTTGATTTCATAATCACGTGAGGTCATACTAGTTCTTCTAATTTTGCCTTAACTGGATCATTGACATGGAAAGCTGCCACAATGGTACAATACGCAGGAAAATAAATTCTCTTGCTATCAGACTAAGTTAGAGATTTGCTTTGCAGTTCATGTTGCATTTTTTCTTTTTCTGATGAAGTAGAATCTACTATCTTCAATTGAGCGCAGTCATTTTAATCTTATTCTGCAACGTCCTGTGACATCTTGATTAGAAAGCCCTTGTCATTTCGTCCACAATTAATTTTGTAGATATAGGCAATAGGCTCTTCTTCCTAATTCACTTTTTTCCGGGAGGCATTATTTTCTGTATTTACAGCCTGCCTAAGTTGTTATCCTGCAGAATCAAACTGATGCAAAATCTTTTTGGAATTTCTTTAAAGCTGGGTGACAATACATAGGATATGATATTATGTTTATTTATTTGAAGTGTGGGTGGGAATAAATAGACTATAATATAACGTTGGTTTGTTTTTGTGGTAATACAGGGTTTTGCCGTACCCAAAGAATCACAAGATAAGGTGGCAAAATTTTCATTCCATGGGCAGCCGGCTGAACTCAAGCATGGGAGTGTTGTGATTGCTGCCATTACTAGCTGCACCAACACATCGAATCCCAGCGTCATGCTCGGAGCTGCTCTAGTGGCGAAAAAGGCTTGTGAACTTGGATTACAGGTTCGCTGTGATTATAATCACTGTCCATCTCTATACTCTGTACTCTTTCCAGGATCAAGCTTCTTTATGCTGTTACATTGATAATTCTTGTTGGTGACCTGAATTGTGACACCAGGTCAAGCCATGGATCAAAACAAGTCTTGCACCTGGTTCCGGTGTTGTCACTAAGTATCTACTTCAGAGGTACAATTTTGGGATAAGTTAGCATAGTGTAGTAGAATATCTTTATGTTGGCAATGAGGAGGCAACCTGAGAACTGTATCGTTGATGTTGATGCAGTGGGCTGCAGAAGTACTTAAACCAGCAGGGATTTAACATTGTGGGATATGGATGCACTACTTGTATTGGAAATTCTGGGGACTTGGATGAATCAGTTGGCTCTGCCATCTCAGAAAATGGTATGTTAAATGTTCTCTAGCACGGAGACATACTGCCGAGTGTTGGGCTTCATTCGTTTAAGCAGTTGCATAAGCAATCGCTTCTGGACATCATTGATTAGATTATCTAAAATGGCTTATTTACCTGTCATGCAGATATCATTGCTGCTGCCGTACTCTCTGGTAATCGAAACTTTGAAGGGCGTGTTCACCCACTGACTAGAGCTAATTATCTAGCTTCACCTCCTTTAGTAGTTGCCTATGCTCTCGCTGGCACGGTATGTAATGATAATTGATGGCAATGTGGAATTTATTAAATTCATGTATATAATTAATAATAACTTGTTAGGTTTTTTTTTTATTTTATTTTATATATATATTTCACCAAAAAAAAAAAAAAAACTTGTTAGGGTTTTTGAGTTTATGACATTCTCTGTTTTAATTCGAGAAGGTAAATACACCCAATTCTAGTATTTTGCAAAAAGTTTACAAATAAAATAGGGAAAACTGTTTTCAGGATCGAAGTTATAAATCAAAGTCTTTTTTTTTTTTTTATATATTATCTCAAATAAAAACAAGGGGAAATGCTCTTTTAATGTGATTTTTCAGTGTGGAGATCTCTTGCTGGTTTCAGAAATGTCAACACTTGTGCAAATTCTTTTTTTCATTATCATAATTTTTAGTGTGGATACTACCAGGCACCTTGATTTTCTTCTTAGGTGATTATAGGCCATTATTAGTCCGAATTCTGATCCTAGTTATGATTCTTTGACTGATCATTGATGTGATCCTCTTAGGGATATTGTACACTGCCAACATTTGATTTTATATCTTGATGCCAGGTTGATATTGACTTTGACAAAGAGCCAATTGGAACAGGGAAGGATGGTAAGAGTGTTTACTTCAGAGATATCTGGCCATCGACAGAGGAAATCGCACAGGTAGACAATGTGTTATAATTTTGAGTTAGCAAGTAATGTTGGGGTTTGTTTGAGTCTGACTAAGGTGTCCCTTGTTATCAGGTTGTCCAATCAAGTGTTTTGCCAGAAATGTTCAAAAGCACTTATGAAGCTATCACAAAGGGCAATCCCATGTGGAACCAGCTCTCTGTTCCTGCTACGACCATGTACAAATGGGACCCCAACTCTACCTACATTCATGAGCCTCCATACTTTAAGGACATGACCATGGATCCTCCTGGAGCCCATGGAGTGAAAGATGCATATTGCTTGCTGAACTTTGGCGACAGTATTACGACTGACCATATTTCCCCAGCAGGAAGCATCCACAAGGACAGTCCTGCAGCTAAATATCTACTTGAGCGTGGGGTGGACCGCAAAGACTTCAACTCATATGGAAGTCGACGTGGGAACGACGAAGTGATGGCAAGGGGAACTTTTGCTAATATTCGTATTGTTAATAAGCTTTTAAATGGCGAAGTGGGTCCCAAGACAGTTCATATCCCTACAGGAGAGAAGCTTTATGTGTTCGACGCAGCAATGGTAAGTTTCTGGGAGTTCTCTGTGCTTTGTAATCTCTTATTTCCTTCATTTGCTTGTGCTTATTTAAGACTGTTTTAAAATATGATTGACTATTTGCTTGTAGGTGTTGCTATTTAAATGAAGGGAAAATACCAAACGCACATCTCATTTTTGATCATTTACATAGCTTAAGCAAAACCATACAATAGAAAGACCAAATTGCTTCTGGCAAACTCATTGTAGGATCTGGGTGGTTTAGTTTTCAGTTGGTTGAGTATTTAAGGTGGCTGTGAGAATTTAGGAATTGGGGATGAGCATTTTTGGAAAGAAATCGGCATGTCTAAAAAGGGGCAGAAATAATTGATGTGAAGATGCAAAATGGTCTCCAAAGGTAAAACTCAGTGAAATATGTGTTGGGTATTTTGAAAAATAGAGATATGGAAATGGTCATTGGGTGAAAAGAAGATATGTTTTTGATATTTTCCCTAAAATGAAATGTCAATGCTTGTGTGTCATCCCCAAAAGGATAAATATTTTCGCTTTGTATCACAGAGTCATCTGATATTTTGCGACATCTGTAATGAAAAGAAGATGCTGTGCTGCTGTGATTTTGATAATTGCTGGTAAAATAAGTTCTTTTAAGTGCAAAGTGTGAAAACCAAGTGAACATATATATCTTGGAATTGTTTGAAATACTTTTGGGCGATTCTGTTCTCAGAATGATGGGAATCTCTTAACCTGTCTTATCTGGTGTAATTTTAGAAATACAAATCTGCTGGACACGATACCATTATTCTGGCTGGAGCAGAGTATGGTAGCGGGAGCTCCCGAGATTGGGCAGCCAAAGGGCCCATGCTACAGGTGAGGTCACTTGCAGTTTAACAAGCCTATTTCATTTTTCCACTGGCAGTGTCTTATCCTCGAGACATATTTAAATATGCAACAGGGAGTCAAAGCAGTGATTGCAAAAAGTTTCGAGAGAATTCACCGGAGTAATTTGGTGGGTATGGGTATTATTCCACTCTGCTTCAAGGCTGGTGAGGATGCGGACACATTAGGATTGACTGGTCATGAGCGTTACAGCATTGACCTCCCGAGCAATATTAGTGAGATTAGGCCTGGCCAAGACGTGACTGTCACAACTGACACAGGCAAATCTTTCACCTGCACTGCCCGCTTTGATACTGAGGTATTTCCCGCTTCATCTCCTTAATATGTTCTGGTCATTCCTGAGAGGTAGTATCTTGGCCACAAATTAGAATAAAAATATTGAGAGGTAGTGTTTTAACTATATTCTGTACAGAGCTATATAGCCTCTCTAGGTACTTACCAAGCGAATTCGAAATAGAGAATTTTGGCTGCTACTACTGTGTGGTTAAAGCTTCAAAATTTGATCATGTTTCAGGTGGAGCTGGCGTATTTCAACCATGGAGGAATTCTTCCGTACGTCATTAGGAATCTTATTAACCAATAAGTCAGAATTGTCGGCAGGCGGCTTGCTCCAGCATGGGAGCTGTTTCACTTTGTAAAATTTGAGAGGAAAATAATGTCTCGAATACAAAGAAAAATCCCTGTCATGGGACAATTTTTTGAGAACTTCCGCTTATGCAGGCTTTATTTGATATGCGTTTGGAGTAAGAATTGCGATTCCCTTTTCTACTTGTGTTAATGGTTTGCCCATGTTCTTAAATGGTGGAGCCCTTGTTGGTTTTCCATTATTGAAAGCCACATCAATTTACATCTAAGTTATAGATTTGCAATTATAGTTGCGGTCTCTGTATTTGTAGTGCAAATCAGCAATAGCAGGTACTTTTAGCAGTAAAATAGGCTTTTCGGCAAGTGACGTGACTCATGAGAGCAAGCAGAATCGAAAAGCTTAGCTGATTAGTTCAGTTTTGCCGTCTAGTTCTTTCGACTTGCAAAAGTTTGCCTTCATATATTCTTCCACGTAAAAGCGCGGGAAGATTCAGCTCAATTTTGAGTCTGGATAGGCGAGAACAGGTAAATTTTATAATGCCATCCAACACGAGAGAACTTATTGGGGATAAAAACAGTAGGAGTGTCAAATTTTTTGTACGATGCTTATTTGAGTGCAAAAGGTTTTCATTTCTCTCACTTAAATATCACATTGGAGTAAAATCGATCATTTGAGTGTCAATTATGAAAAATTATCATATGTGAAATTTTTTAATTTTTTAATTTTTTGAAAGGATGGCAAGGGTCATTGGTGACCCTCACCGGCCATGAAACCCTCACCTAGGCCATCTTGCCCTCAGTCGTGAAGGCCCTAGGTGAGGCTATTGGGGCCTTGCTAGCAAGGTTGTGAGGGCCCTTGTTGGCTCTAGGCGGTTGCGGGCGAGGGCCCTCATAGCCTCGTCTGTTGCCAGCAAGGGCCTAAGGCCAGGTGGTGAGGGCCTTCACCAGCTATTGGCAAGGGCCCGACGGCCTCACCCAAGACCTTCGTAATTGAGGGTGAGGCGGCCCTCACCCAACTTTGGCGAGGATTTTGCAGCTGGTGAGAGTTGTCGGTCACCCTTGCCACGACCCTCAATGGCCCTAAAGAAAAAGGCAAAAAAGAAAAGCAAAAGAAAGTATTAAAATTATATTAAAAAATTGTCCACGTTAGTGCTGGCAAAACCACATAAGATGATTGACGTCTACGTAAGATTTTCTAGTGAGGTAAATTATAATTGATACTCAAGTGATTGATCTTTCAAATTTGTGGCATTCAAGTGAGCTAAAAAAAAGTTTTGGCACTCAAGTGGGTGCCGTAGGAAAGTTTTGTCGCTTCTAGTATTCTTATCCCAAAATAAGTATGAAGCACAACCAAGTATAACTCGAGGATAATTGATTCTAGAAGTGTAAGGAACCACCAATTGAAAAAAAACAAATAATACTAAATTAACACAATTGTCTAAATTGATACAATTTCAATAAATTCAAGAATATGTTTTTTGGGGGAAAGTACTTTTCAGGAAATGATTTTTCGAACTTTTATAGCTTATTTGATAATCATTATGTTCTCAAGAATAATTTTTGCTTAGAAATAGATTTTTCGATACTATTCTCGAGATGAGTTTCTAAGTATAGTAATTATATAAAATTTCTATTCCCAAATTAGAGATGCATTTGATAAGATCTCAATTTTTTTTGTGACTTAGAATTTCTTTAAAATTTTTAAATAATTTTATTACATTTTTTTCCTTCTTCCTCTAGCCGATTGCTAGCCTTGGGGTAGTCTCATTGGCCCTCGGCGAGGTTGCTGGCTCTTGTTTGATTGGTAATCGGCTATAGCTGAGGAAGAAGAATAAGAAGAAAAAAAGGAAAAAAAGAAAAGAAAGAAAAGGAAAGAAAATTACTTGATTCTTGATGCGTTGCGGAAATAAAGAAGTAACTTTTTTTCAAGAATAAATCTATTTCCGAGAATAGAAAAATTAGTTGACGTTACCAAATGGATTTATGTTTTTTTTTTTGTTTTTTATTTTTTTGTTTTGTTTTGAGGAACAAAATAATAAAAATATTCATTGTTTACCAAATAGGGCATTACTCGTTTGGTTTGTGAAAAATAACTATTCAAGCGAAAACACTTTTTAGTCAACGAAAACATTTATACATAAATTTATGAACGAGAATCCTTAAATCTAAAGAAATGAAACATCGGAATTGCCCATCTAGAATATTTTAATAATTTATTTTTTTACTTTATAACTTATTTTAATATTTAATATTTCATTTTTTTTATTATTTGTTCAATTTTCTTCTTCTTCAGCTAGTTGTTGACGATCGGCACAGGTGAGCTTGAGTCTCACCAGTTTGCGCCTGTTGCTGGTAATTGGCTATCGTTGAGGCCCATCAACTAATGGAGGGAAAGAAAAATAAAAAAAAAAAAAGAAAGAGAAAAAAATGAAAGACAAAAGAAAAAAAAAAAGAAAATAACAAATATTTAAACGTTTGACTTTGTTTTTGCTATGAGATAAAGTCGTGGGATTAAAATCATTTTTCGAAAGAGATGCAAACACTAGAAAATGTTTTTGCTCATATATCACCAAATAAAGGAAGGGCACAAAAATGATTACCCAATAGTATTTAATTTTTACTGTAAAATAACATTTTATTTTGGATTACAAAAAATCAATTAATGAATAATTATAAATTGTTGTAACGCTCACTCCTTTGAGAATTTATAACTCACAACAAGCTGTTATTCTCATGGTAATCCAAAGACTCTTATGCTAGTAAAGCCTTAAAAGGAAAAATATCCACTTTCCTGAAAAATCATTTTTAAAAAGTATTTTCTTTCATCATGTAATTTTTCTAAGACAAACGCACGGTAAGACATTTTTGGGTATTTTTCCCCCATAGGATTATGAGGAAATAACATGAATGATCGTTCTAAGTTGAGTAATCCTTTGGTATTCATCATATACAACCAATCGGTAAATTCAGCTCTATTGCATCAGACCAATGTAATCTTTATCTCATGCCCAAAAGAATTTATTCGCCTCACAAGTTTCGACACGCTATCTGAAATCAGGGTGGATTTGATCGACATTCGACAGGCAGTCGCTTTGGGGGAAAGACCGTTCCTGCCTGGTCGTAGCAGCAACGTGGTTACAAAACGACACCATGTGCAAGGCCAAGCCGCAGGGCATCCTCGAATTCGAATAACAGACCAGTGACATCTTGGAGTTGCTTTCGAATTTTGACAGCCGTACCCTGTATGGTAGCCAATACAGCTACAGAGGGAGCTGAAAATGCGCAATGCCCTTCTAGTCTCTACTTCTAGCGATTGAACTACCGTAGACTACAACTGCTTTTATGTTTACATGGACTAATTCAATACAGAGCCTAACAAGTCAAATACATATTGCTTTACACGCCGATGCTGCGGAAGTCATGAACAGCATCGAAAACAAGAGGAGCGCATCAGCACAGACCAGGGTTGAATCAATCGACTCATCATTGATTAGCCTCAGCGGTTGTACAAAGCGCCAACTCGCAGACTAATTCAAGTATTTCCATGGTTCTGTTTCTGTCAAGTCCTAAACTAAGAACTAAGGAGACGACATAGCCTAGACCCGGCTTAGATCACAGAGACGCATAAGCAAGACGACTATGGCTTGCGAGATAAACACTGACAAGCTAAAACTTTAACGACCCTCCGGAATGCTCTCCAAATGCAGCCTCCGGTTGTTGCCATCGAACCCTCTGTCACCTATTCTCACTTCCGATATGCTTCTGTTTCTCAGCTTCGATTCACTCAGCAGTTGCTCCACAGATGAAAACTTGCGATCTTGTGTGTGCTTGAGCATTTGCTTCAGCTCCTCCTTTGTGACCAATACCCTCACTCTCAGGACCCCACTTTTGCTGGATTCACCGATATGGGGTCGGTTGTCTCCGACGACTTCATCGACGTTATCCTTCAATTTGAAGCTCACGCTCTTCTTCATCTTCTCGTTCTTGTTCTTGCCTCCATCCACACGTATTGCTGGCTCCAACTTGGATTGCGAAATCTCATCCTCATGATCTCGAGCAATGACTTTGTTACTCACCAAGCAATTTCCCATTTTGCTTTCTTCTCCCTTTTTCTTTCTCAAGAGCTAAATGTGTGAAAGAATCAAGAATGCTATTCGGACGCAGGGAATATAGGAGAGGCTGAAGGGCAAGAGCACATGAGCAGTCCCCCTTTTGCGCCGGTTCTTTGGATGAAAGGCAAGTGGACAGATTCCTTTGCTTGTTCCAAGCACCTACCCACGTACTCCGAATTTGACGTCCCATTTGTTATTGTCTGCCTGATTGTTTTTGGCTTTCTTTTTTATCCTTCCGTGTACTTTAAGTCAGCATGGCCGTCTCCTACCTTTATATATCTATATAATATCTGAGACCCATTTGGAAGTCCGACTAATTCCTTTCGGGCGTGGCTGTTCCCTCGTTCTACTTAACTATAGATAAATTGATCCGTATTTCTAATAATAATCTCCCAAAAAATGCCCAAATATGATGATTCAAATCTAAATATCTAACGAGAAAGACGGTCAGGCTTAACACTTGAGCAACCATCAGGTTCCGCAGCTTTTGTATCATTTTACTTGTTCTTGGTCAACTATATAGAGTAGAGTATGCGCAAGTAGTTGCTGCAAAATTCATAATTTCTTATTTAACTTACCAGGATGGGGCGGCAGATACTCTTTCTAAGTCGGCCCAAATTGCAGTTTAACGTTTTGCATAATGACAAACGAGGATCTCGCGTATCATGAGTGTATCCAGTTCGATGTAATTGGTGCAGACCTCTACTATTATTTTTACGTAAAATACACGTAAATACGAGATTGTCAATAAAATTTCATCTTCCGAACATTTACTGCACTTACGCAAATGGAGTAAAGCTCATTATACACGTAGGGAATAGAGATCTACAGATAGGCGAGCAAAGCATCAAGCTTATTCTATCTTTAAGAAGAGATCCTGGCTCAACATCTCCGCCACGATGGTCAAGTTCATCTCGTTCGGCGGTTAAGAAAATCTACGAAGGCTTTAGGGATGTAAAATGTCTATTATTATATGTACTGAAAAAACAACTGTATCATGTCATGTTCACTAGATAAATATAGAATTCTTTTGATTTATCATTAAATAGCACAAATAAATAATAATTTCCAATTATTTAACGTGATACTTTATGAGAAACTGCAACAACATAGGTATATATTTATATGCAAACTTCAAGTAATTAATGTGAACCAATGATTATAAAATTTTTATGCTTTCTTATAATAGGGTTGAATATTTTCCACATAATTTTAAGAAAAAATGATGAGAGATACCCTTTCATGTCACGTATCGTCAAACTTTGTTGTTGTACATTTCTAATAGAGGTAGTAATAAAGGTGTAAGCTAACTCAACTTAGAAGTCTCAGGCAATTCCTGCAATTTTATTTGGAGAGATATTTCGGATTCGAATAATAATTAAGAATCTTAGTTCCATAGAAAAGGTGATGAAGTATATTTATGAACATTAGAGATTTTCTTGTTAGAGAATATTTTTAGAGATATTATTATATATTAGAGATATTATTTTATATTTCGTGATTATCTAAGATAACTAATTTCGTTTCCTATGCATATTGTTCGGGTATAAATACCCTCCTCTAATAATTTGTAAAGACAAGTGATGAGTAAAAATGTAGTCTTTACTGATTATCTCTCCCTCTATGTAGTCTTTACTGATTATCTCTCCCTCTCTTGAAGATCCTAGAATATTTACATGGTATTAGAGCCATCAAGAGGGAAGGAATTAAATCAAACCTTAACTTTTTCTTCCTTTATGCTGTCTGTAGTTGTCTCATCTTCAGTAACTTCTTGATTTTGTCGACACTCAACAACGCTACTATGGACATTATTCGTTGTGGTACTCTCTTCTAATTGCGAGCAGTATCGACGAGTAAAGTCTTCATCAAATATTCAGGTACTTGTGAGCATCGGAGTCAAGCACACTTTATTGAGCAGCCAAACATGAACGCCATGAGCTGATGTCATCAAATATCTAGGTTGCTATGAGTGCTGGAGTCAAGCACACATTGTCAAAGTAGCCAAAGATCATTGTGGGGGTGATGCGGTTTGTTTTGCCACAATTCATGATTCTATCAAGGTTGTATGAGAAAGATATGTCAATTTACTAAGCATGTGTTGCTTTAACGCTTGTCAAATCCGATTTTTTTAGAGTAAGGTTTGACTTACATGGTGCTTGATCACAGACTTTCCAAGAAATTTGCACCATATTGCAAGTTGGATGCTCCAGTTTAAGGCGGAGTGATGAAGTATATTATGGAGATAAGAGTTTTCTTGTTAGAGATATTATCATATATTAGGATATTAGTTAATATTTCGTGATTCTCTGAGATAGCTAATTTCCTATCCTATGCATATCGTTTGAGTATAAATACCCTCCTCTAATAACTTGTAAAGACAAGCGATGAATAAAGATATGGACTTCATTGATCCTTCTTCCCTCTCTCTTGCAGATCTAAGAATCCTTGGCATTTATACCCAAACAATATGTATCGGAAAATAAATTAGCCATCTTAGAGAATTACAAAATATTAAATAATATCCCTAATATTTGATAATATCTCTAATGATATTCTCTAACAAGGAAATATCTAGTTATCATAAATATATTTCATCACTCCCCCTCAAGCTGGAGCATCTAGTTTGCATATAATTGGTGCAACTTTCTTCGAAAGTCTGTGATCAAGCATCGTGTAAGCCGGACCTTACATTAAACAAATCAGATTTGACAAGCGTTAAAGTAACACATGCTTAGAATGTCGACATATCTTTGTCATACAACCTTTATAGAATTGTGTGAAAACCCATCTTGAATTGCAACAAGCTAAATTGCATCACTCCACAGTGCTTATTTTTCGCTACTTGATGAAGTGTGCTTAACTCCAACGCTCACAACTACTTGGATACTTGATGACATCACCCCATGGCGCTCATGTTTGGCTGCCAATGGACGTATGCCTGACTCCGGTGCTCATAGCTAACTGGATATTTGACTACAACTTCACTCGTTGATGTTGCTCGCAATTAGAAGAGAGTACCACAACGAATAACATCAATAGTAGTATTGTTGAGTGTCGACAAAATTGGAAGTTACTGAAAATGAGATCACTAAAGACAGATAAAGGAAAAAAAACAGCTAATATTTGATGTAATTCCGTCTCTCTTGGTAGCTTTGACATCATGTAAATATTCTAGGATTTTCAAGAGAGAGGGAGAGACAATTAGTAAAAGACTACATCTTTACTTAATTGGCTTAACTTTACAAGTTATTAGAGAAGGACATTTATACTCAAACAATATGCATAAGAAATGAAATTCGCTATCTTAGAGAATCACGAAACGTTAAATAATATCCGTAATATCTAATAATATCTCTAACGATATTCTCTAACAAGGAAAACTCTAATCTCCATAAATATACTTCATCGAAATGTTTGAATAATGAAATGCATGTGGTTTTACTTTTAGTAATTCCATCCAGTCAATTGATAGATGAATTTCCCCCTCTTATAAGATCGCATGTGAGACATTCACATTAGGCCGACCTTGGCCCTCCCATTGCTCCTCATGAGCAGGGTCCGACTTATGATGTTTGACTCAAGAAGCACCATGTCTTTGGCTACCTCGGTTGGATGGACTCAGGGCAGAAAAAGAAGAATTTCTAAGTGACCCGAGTTGAGGTCGAGGCTGTAAGGTTCGCGGTTTCGGAAGTGGAGGCCGGTTTCGAATGTGGAGGCGTGGAAGCATGGGCCATGGTGGGCGGGTCACGAGAGAGGACAGATCTTGAGAGGGAGATAGAAAAGTGGGGCATTTTGAGATGGCCGATGTAAGGGTTGAAGTAGAGTGGTAAAGTGTAGAGTGAAGAGGCCATTTGGAAGTGTAATCACCATTGTCGGAGAGAGATGATTTACTTTGCCCAAAGGGGCGGGCTAAGGAAACAAAGAAAAAGAGATGAATCGAAAAGGGATAGAGAGAGTGTGTGTTAGTAAGGAAGCCTGCTTTAAAGAGAGAGGAGAGAAATTTTATAAAGAAAAAATGAGACACGAACCCCTAGAGTACCATAACTTGGCAGAAAGGGACACTTAAGTGTCATAACTTAAGAAATGTATACTTAAGTGCCAATATTAGAGCAAAAGAACATTTCAAGTGCCATAACTTGACACAAAGGGACACTTAAGTGCCATAACTTATGAAAGGTACACTTAAGTGCCACATTCGAAGAAAAACGAATAACTTAAGTGCCACTCTGGCCAAAGTCTGACCAAAACGCCGACTTGGCATTTTTCCGGGGAAGCGAGTGGAAAACGATGCCGTTTCACACGCGACGTGGCTAAATAATGCAAAAACGGCGTCATTTTGGGCTGACGTGGTAAAAATAATATAAAATTTAATTAAATTAAATTTAAAAATAAATTTAGTTAAAATATTAAAAAATAATTTTAAAATTAAATTTATTAGTTAAAATATTAAAATAATAGTAATTTTAAAATTAAATTTATTATTTAAAATATTAAAATAATAGTAATTTTAAAATTAAATTTAGTTAAAATATTAAAAAATAATAATTTTAAAATTAAAAAAAAAAAAAAAAAAAAAAAAAAAAAAAAAGAAAAGGGGAGGCCCTTAGCCACCGCCACCGCCTCCCGCCGTCGTCGGGAAGGGGCGGCGACGGGGGGAAGGTCGGCGAGGGTCGGTGAGGGTTGCGGCCCTCGCCCGGATCTGGCGAGGGACGGCGGCCCTCGCCGGCCGGCCAAGGGCCGCCGCTCGCCGGGCGACCCCCGGCGGGCGGCCGCCCTTGGCCCGGCCGGGCGAGGGCCGCCAACCCTCGCCGGATCTGGGGGGCGGGGATCGCGAGCCCTTGCCGCCGGTCGGCCGAGGTCGCCGCCCCGGCCGGCCCGGCGACCCGGTCGACCCTCCCCCCTCGTCGCCGCCCTTCCGGCGATGGTGGGGAGGCGACGGTGGCGGGCGAGGGCCGAGCCCTCAACCGCCCCCTCCCTTTTTTTTTGTTCTTTTTAAATTTTTAAATTTTAAATTATTATTATTTTTAAATTTTTAATAAATTTAATTTTAAAATTATTATTTTTTAATATTTTAACTAAATTTAATTTAATTAATTTTTATATTATTTTTTTACCACGTTAGCCCAAAACGACGCCGTTTTTGCATTATTTGGCCACGTTAGCATGCAAAACGGCGTCGTTTTGCACTCGCTTTGCCGGAAAAATGCAACGTCGACATTTTGGCCGGATTTTGGCCGGAGTGGCACTTAAGTGATCCATTTTTCTTCAAATGTGGCACTTAAGTGTACATTTCGTAAGTTATGGCACTTAAGTGTCCATTTGTGTTAAGTTATGGCACTTGAAAGGTTCTTTTTGCGACATAAATGATTTCAGAATTCTAGTTCAATGTGCAATCTGGTCCTTAAGCTTTTAATTTGTCAATATGGTCTTGAACTTTAGTTCAATATACAATGTCATCCATGAACTTTAGATATATCAATTTAGTCCATAAACTATATAAAAAATATTCAATATTGTCCATGAATTTGAATTAATGGAAAAACAATATTAAACACTTCATATAGCTTGAGAACAAAATTGAACACGTATAAAAATTTAAGGACTACATTAAATAAATTAAAAGTGCAAGAACCATATTGGACATTGGGATAAATTTTAAAAACTGCATTGAACAAATTAAAATTTCATGGATTATATTATACATTGGGTCAAAATTAATGAATCATTTACATCATTATCTTTTTGAAAACTTTGACAAGTGGAACCCTCTAAACACGTGTCGATCAGTGAGTGGATTGGCCTATGACTGATGTGGAAGCCATGACTATTCAATATTTTTTGACTTTCATGAAGTAATTTATGGAGTGATACGACATCTATTTGATTGTCCTCAATTTGACAGTCGCATGGTGAGAAAATATTAGGTGCGCCCAGCGCTCCACGTCACCGTGCGCCCCGCCCAATCAGGATGAGCCACGTGGAGCCGGGTCCCGCTTTTTCTTTTAGCCAAATTTTTGCCGCGTCCTTCTCTCTCTTCATTTATGACTGCGTCCTTTTCTCCCATTTGCACGCAAGCCGTCCCTTCCCCTTCCCCTCACGTTCTCTTTCAAAATTTTTTGTTCTGCATTTTTCTCCATGAAACCTGCAACCTCATCTCTCTCGACCAAAAGCTCGCCAGTTGCCTCCAAGGTTGGCCGCCTCTACCGTCGCCGTCGGGAACCACTCACTCCGAAGAACTCTTCCGGTCGTGGCTGGGTCCCGAACTCTAACCATCTTCGCCTCGGCCTCTAAGGTGAGCGCGGACATCCAAAAGGCCGCTGGTCGCCTCCGAGCTCGGCCGCCTCCGCCATCGTCGCCAGGAGCCACTCGCTCCGAAGAGCCTCGCCAGTCGTGTTTGGGTTCCAAGCTTTGACCATTTCCGCCTCGGCCTCTTCGACGATCGCGTACGCTCAAAATCCAGCCGGTCGCCTTCGAGCTTGGCCATCTCTGCCTTGGCCTCTTCGGCGAGCGTGGACACCCAAAAGCCCGTTGCTTGCCTCCAAGCTCGATCGCCTCCGCTGTCACCACCAGGTGCTACTCGGTCCGAAGAGCCCCGCCGGTCGTGGCTGCGTCCCAAGCTCTAACCTTCTCCGCGTGTGCCTCCTCGGTGATCACCGACACCCAAAAGCTCACCGGGCGCGTCCAGCAAGGATTGAGGATTGGTTGTCAAAGCATTGGGGAGGTGGAACCAACAGTTCTATAAGAAGAAGCAGCAGCAGCAGCAGCCGGCGTTGATGCAGCGAGCCCTTCTCCAGCAGCAGTCACTCTACCACCCAGGCCTCTTGGCTCCTCCTCAGGTTCCTCACCCTTCCCCGTCTCCTCTCGTGTTTGATGTCTTTTGCTTTGGAGCTTCGCGAGCCGTGGAAATTTCGATCGTTAGAGTGGATGCGTCTCGATCGCAATGATTCCGGGCGTTCCCGTGGGGGTGGGGGAGGGGGGTTGTTTGATCCGAGGAAGATGATGGAGCGTGAACAGTTTGGTCGCAATCTAATTTTTGTCGTCTTGTGGGGTCGGGCTGTGTTGTCGGACGAGGGATTGAGGTCGCGGGAAGTGGTTTGTTTGTTTAAATTTTTTTTTTGCAGCTAAGGTGTGCAGTGCTTGTCCTTGGATACCCTTGAGCGCGTGTTGTGCAGTTGCTTGTTACATGTTGTGAAGACATCTTTCATAGTAGATTAGTTATCAGAAAGAAGGCAGGAATGCGGTAGAGCTTCTTGTCTTTCATTGTTTAGTTCGATTTGTTAAAAAACAAATGATCTGTGCAGATTGTAGAGTTCGCCAGTTGCCGCTACCCATAAGGTACTGAGGCTAGTGTGAGTAGCTGTTGTTGTTGGCCTTTGCTTTTATCAGGAAATATATATGCATATATATCTACCTATACAGCAAAATTTATTGTCTAAAAATTGGAGTTCGAGACTATTGTCTCGGTAATTCTTAAATCTAAAAATTGGAGTTCGAGACTATTGTCTCGGTAATTATATCTACCTATACAGCAAAATTTGACTATCTCTCCCATGGAGTTGATAAATGATGCTTATGTGTCCATCCTTTTCGAGATTGACTATCACTAGTATAATGTTAAATGCATTAGATGGAATTATTGGGAAACATCTTTTGCTTCTCTTTTATGGCTGTAGTTGGCGGCTTATTGCCTGCTAGTAACTTGTAGCAAGTGGATGGGTAAGAAGCTGATATTCAAGGGCATTGCCACGCGCGCGCACACGCACTCTGCTAAACTGAAACTAACATATGTTCGCCTTAATTATGCGCTGTTCATTTTGCCTGATATTCCTTTTGTGGCCTGTGCAGATGTCGTTGTGGCACCTCCCTTTGTATACATTGACCAGGTTAAGAACTCATTAACGCCACGGATTGAGATAGCTTCTCAAAACTCTTGGACTGGGAAAGGTGGAGCTTTCACTGGAGAAATCAGGTAGGTTGCTGTTACTTGTTGATACACAAGACACCAAAGCCAAGGTTTTCTCCATGTTTTTTCTTCACTTTTATTGCCTTCTCTTCATGGAAGTTCATCCTGGTTGAAAGAATTCCAGTCTGCTAGGTTCCATGATATCATATGCATAAGTGATAAAGTTGGGACATCATGTCTTGTGAGTGATTAACTTCGTTGGTGTTTGAAGATCCTGCTCTAGGAAAATAATTATAATTAACAAGCCTACCACAAGTGAACCGAGGTGTTTTCATTTTAAAAGTCAATAAGGTAATTGAAATTTCATATTTTTGCATATGTAAGGAGAGGTGAAAATAGGGAATACTTCCATAGAATGTATCCTCAAGAATGATAATTGGTTGAGGATTTTGTTTTATTGCATGTCTAGTGCATTTAGTCTAAATATTTGGTCTTTCTTTGTCCCTGGAACTTTCAGATTATCCTTTTTGTGAAGCTCCTTCTAGGCGCTAGGTCATTGTTTCTCAAAACTTTGTTTACCATGTTTAAGATGTTATGATGGATCATGAAGATCTCAAAAAGCTCCCTAAATTTTAAACTTTTTTTGTTTATTTTTTTTTGCTGTTTCTACTATTTTTGTGGAGTTTTTTTTTTTTAAATTATTGATGGGTAATTGCTTGAGTTTGGCTATTGAGTTGATATTTTTACCCTTGAGTGTCTGGTGTTGTGATTATTTGCAGGTTTGGTTTGTTTAGGACGACACTGAATTTCAAAATTCAATCTCTCTTCAATTCGGCAAGAACTCCAACGGACAAAGGTTTGCTCGCATTAGTCAATTAATCCGCACGTGTAAGGTTATTCGATAGCTGAATCGGAGGTAATTTTGAAGTCATACTATGTAAAAGATATTTACTTTTTCAAAAAATGGATGGGATGTTATTTAACTTGTAAAAGTATTGCCTTAATCATTTTTTATTCTTTGTTTGCAGCATGAAACTACTGATCTAGCACATGTTATTCGTGATTTGGAAAAAGATTTTGAGTTTACAGTAGGAATGGTTTTTGTAAGTGAACTTGAAGCGTATCATAAATATGTGGCCTATGCTATAGGTAAAGGATTTGGAGTGAGGAAATCTAAGATTAGAAAAAATGATAAAGGAGAAATAACTCGACGCACTTTTGTGTGTAATTGTGAGGGATATTCTATCAACTCATCCGATCAAGAAAGAAAATATGAAAAACTTGAAGTTAGATGTGGTTGCCCTGCATTTATCAGATTTAAAGTTGAGAACGGCACTTATGAAGTTATAGACTATGTTCCCAAGCATAATCATGAATTTATACCGGAACATCAAAGGCATTTGATAAGATGTGGAAGAATGATTTCTGACACTTGTAAGGGTGTTTTAGTTGACATGGCAAAAGCTGGCATTGGGGGGACGACAGCATATAAGTTTTTGGCAAACGAAGCAGGAGGAAGCCAAAACTTGGGTTTCATCTTACGTGATTGTCAAAATTTTTTGCAAGGTGAAAGATTAAATTATATAGAGGGGGGAGATTGTCAAAGTCTTCTAAATCATTTCCATTGCATGCAAATGCAAAATCCAATGTTTTTCTATGCACAACGGGTAGATCAAGATGGTAGATTGACCAATCTATTTTGGAGAGACAGTTTATCCAAATTTGATTATGATTGTTTTGGTGATGTGATGGTTTTTGATACCACATATCGTACTAATAGGTATAGCTTGATCTGTGCACCTTTTGTTGGAGTTAATCATCATTGGAAGAACACTTTATTTGGTTGTGCATTTTTGTTGGATGAGACTGCAAATTCATTTATCTGGTTATTTGAGGTGTTTCTGAAGTCTATGGGAAATAAGGCTCCAAAAACTATTTTCACTGATTAAGACCATGCCATGGCAAAAGCTATTCAAATAGTGTTTCCGAATACTCAACACCGCTTATGCACTTGGCATATCGAGAAAAATGCTAATAAAAATATTCCACATCTTTACCAGAAGCCGGGATTTAAGGATAAATATTTCTCAAGACTTATGTATAAATGCAAATCAGAGGATGAATTTGAAACTACTTGGAGAAAAATGGAAGAGGAGTGGGGTACTGAGAATAACAGTTGGCTTCAAAGGTTGTACGACTTGAGATATAAATGGAGTTTTGCTTTTGGTCGTGATATTTTTTCTTGTGGTATAAAATCAAGTCAAAGGAGCGAGAGCACTAACAATGTCTTCCAACAATTATCTAAGAAGACATCGACCCTTATACGATTTGTTCACTATTACGAAGAACAATTGAAACATATGAGAGAAATTGAAAATCAAGATGATTATAGTTCTCGTGGGACACCCAGATTGTAGATTTCATATAATGGGATATTGACACATGCTGCTTCGGTGTATACTCGTGCTATTTTTAGGAGGTTTTATGAAGAATTTCTTCAAAGTGTCTCCGAAAGAATTTCAGGTACCACTTTCGATGGGTTCATTTATGAATATACTCTTAAGTGTGATGGGATTCAAGGTGAACATGTTGTTAGATTTAATCCCACTGACTTTTCAGTCTCCTGTGAATGCAAATTATTTGAATCGAAAGGGTGGTTATGTCGTCATGCTTTGCACATTTTGAATGGAAACATATCGATTTCAGCCATTCCATCTTCATATATATTGAAAAGATGGACTAAAGGTGCGAAGTAAGGGTATGTGAATGATGAATCTCATGAAATATCACCCGGTCCATCCACATTTAATCGGTTTTCCGCTTTAATGCAAAGTGCTTTTGAAGTGATGAGTTTGGGAGCCCAAGATGAAAATACTATGAGGATAGCAAAGAAGAACTTGAAGGCAACAGTGGCTGAAATTTCATCATACAACTCAAGTGTGGCTGTGACAAATGATGCTAGTGATGACGATAACAATGAGGCTTCTTTGAGTGAGATGCCGATATTGGACCCCCTTCGAAGGAAAGGAAAGGAACCGATTTATGGAAGGCTCAAAAGCTCAAGTGAGAAAAAGAAGAAAAAATCTAAGAAACAAACACCCTCGATGCCAATAAAAAATCAAGGTTAGTTGAGTAACATAAAATTAGTTTATTTTTATACTCACGCTATATGATTTGAACTAATATATTTTTTATTTTGTAATGTAGAGCTAGCAGTCCAAGCAATGCCGATGAGACTCATGTGCCAAATTTTTCAATAAATTCAACTCGGATTGGAAATGTCTTTTGTCCTAGCAACATTGGCGGTCCTATAGTTAGTGTAAATTTCCATAATTAGGTGTGCCCTTTTGAGTTCAACATTTTATATTTATATTCTACTAATTGGTTCAATTTTTTTTTTATATATATAGATGCAACCACAATACGCCATGCCACCAGGAATTATAAATGGTTTTTCATTATTCACTAGTCAGGTATTTAAAAGTTTGGGTTACTATTATAATTGGCTGAAATATGTTGCAAAATTGTAATGTTTATATTTAGTGGTTTATCATTTATAGAGATTGGAGTAGTAAAATAGATTCCTTGGAAGGATTTTGTTACATTTTACTAATGATGTTTTCTTATATAGATGCAACCACCATATATCATGCGGCCTGCGAATATGGATGGATTTTCCCCATTCGCAAGTCAGGTATTTAAAAGTTTGCATTACTATTTTATTGTTTGGCTGAAATTCTAATGTTTATTTTTAGTGGTTTATAGGTTATAAATGTTAGAGTAGCATAATAGATCCCATGGAAGCATTTTAGTACATTTTACTAATGAGATTGTTTTTTCATATAGATGCAAACACCATATATCATGCCACAGGGGATTATAAATAAATTTTCTCCATTCACTAATCAGGTACCTATTGTGAAAATCATTTTAGATCCTAAAATATTCTAATGCTTATTGATAATGGTTTCTTGGCGATAGATGTTGGAGTACCATAATAGATCCCCTGGAACCAATTTGAGTCAGGTACAAGTTGGCTCACTTCTTTTGACATGAGATTATTTGAGATACTATTTATGCAGTCACATTGTTTAGCAAACCATGCCTTTTGTGAATGTATTATTTAAACCTTTGTACAGGCGTCATCAAATTCATTTCAACATCCTGAGATTAATAAATTGAATAATCTTAAGGCATAAACAAAGCATGGTTGCACCATAATGCATTGGGAGGTGAAGGATAGGTAAACAAAATTTTCAAAAATACATCCTTGACAATTGTGAGTCATGCAAGTAAATGTCATTGCTTTGATGCTTGCTTCTATTATTTCTCCCGCTATGTCTGATTGTCACTTGCTGTCCTAGGGCTCAAGTTGCTCAATACATGAAGACTGAGTGAAGAGTGCTCGCAATTTCCAGTGTTATCATATTCGTTGTCTTGCAAAGGCAATCTGCATCAGAAGATAAAGGGTTGTTCCATATTCTTATCTAGACGTTCTAGTTAGTGTTCTTTCCTGATTTTCTTCTAATTGCACTTCTCCAGCCAGTGATTTATTTCATCAGATGCTGTAGGGTGACGTGGGAATCAATCCATTTTTTGTTTCTGGAATTAATATGTGTCACATCCTGATTGGGCGGGTGTGATTATTGATTGGGCGGGTGTAATTAAATGAGGATAATGTAATACTTAACTTTACAGGAGGCTGGACCATATAATGGCAAAACTGTAACATTACTAGAACTGCTTTCAATCATGGTTTGTCACGTCATGATGCTTCTAACATTACTTGGATTGTTGCTTATTTGTACTTCTACGCAGGGATCTTTCCAATAATAAGCTCAGTGGTTCTATCCCATTTTCTCTTGGTGACTTAGAACATCTGCTAAAGCTGTGAGTGTCATAAACTAGAAAACAACGGTCACATGGAGATGGGAGGTATCATCTGATCTTGTGCTGACTTCAGTGTTTTTCTCTTTGCAGGAATCTTAGCAGAAATCACTTGACAGGATTTATTCCTGCTGAGTTTGGCAATCTGAGAAGCATCATGGATATGTGTAAAACCTATTATCTTAGTTGCTGTAATTTCCTTTTGAAGATTGAGAAATTCCGGAGTCTCTAATTTAAGCCTCTATGTTGCGTAGAGATCTTTCAAATAATCATCTATCGGGCTTGATCCTGAAGAACTTAGTCAACTTCAAAGCATATTCTCATTATACGCATTCACTCCCTTTGATAGGCCTTTGATGGTTTTCATAATATTCCTAAACTGGGATATATTTGGTGCTTGAGATTGTTATTCACAAATTCTTCGTTGTTTGAGCTTATTCATTTGTCTTAGCTGCCTATTCTCCAACCCACATATTTGACAAACATGAATGTCAGATGCTTATTGATGTTCTAAGCTCTTTTTGCATGTTTGTTTTATTCCCCTAGTCAACAGGGATAGACTCACCTAGTGACCTATACCTGTGCCCTAATGCCTTAAAACCCGGTACTATTAGGCAGAAAGCCTTATGGCTTTCACGTCACTTATGTTCACTTTGTTTTGCTCAAAACATTTGCTAGCTCACCTTGCAATTGCTATTTTAGTTACGAGTGGTTCATTCATGTCACCTTTTGTCGTGTTGTCATGTCGGTGTCCGGTGTGATTATTGATTACCACAATTGAGATCCTCATACTTGGATGGCTTGTGATGTAACTTCTTGGTGCCGCTGAGGGGCTTTCGTATCTTCAACATGATTGTAGTTCGCGTATCATCCACAGGGACGTGAAATCGTCAAACATTCTACTCGATAAGGAATTTGAAGCGCATCTCACTGATTTTGGGATTGCAAAGAGCCTGTGCACAACGAAGTCCCATACTTCTACATACATAATGGGGACCATTGGCTACATAGACCCAGAATATGCCCACACTTCTCGCCTCACAGAGAAGTCAGATGTCTACAGCTATGGAATTGTTTTACTTGGAGTTGCTTGATCGGGAAAGCAAAGGTGGACAATGAATCCAATCTCCCATCACCTGGTTTGTCTTTTGTCCAAAATCCTTAACTACCTCCTGTTTTTCTTTTAGTTCATAACTCTTACATGAACGAGACTGTTGCGAGTAGCGGATAGCCGAATCTTGGGCAATTGCATAATATCGGCAGTTTAGTTGCCCAACTAAAAAAAAATTTAGATCTGGTCATGGTATCAAATATGTTCTTTGCACGCTCTGTGAGGAAAGGCGAGGTTGTCATTCCCTGCTTAGAATTCTAGGGCTCTGCATGTTTGGTCAATCTTTGCAGTTTCGTTGTTCACAATAATGACTACTTGCATAATGCAAAATAAGTACATCTCGAGATTTCTCTTATATAAATTGCTTTGGATTCTCATTAGATCTTATCCAAAACGCAGCGATTCGGTAATGGAAACGGTTGATCCCGATGTCACTGCCCCATGTAAAGATCTCAAAGCGTTGAAGAAGGTTTTCCAACTTGCTCTCTTGTGCACTAAGAGGCAACCATCGGAACGTCCTACCATGCATGAAGTGGCTAGAGTCCTCGGAAGCCTATTGCTGTCCACAACCCCACTGAAGCAGTTATCTGCGGTAGGGTCCGCTCCGCTCCCGAGCACAAAGATCGCTAGTTACATGGACGAGTATGCAAATTTGAAGACTCTGCACTTGGTAAATTGCTTAGCCATGAGCACCTCGGATGCCCAACTCTTCCGTAAATTTGGTGAGGTGATCTCTCAGAACAGCAACCTGGACCTTGAAAAGTCGGCTTAAGTAAGGATGGGTAGGCTTAGGTGGGATGGAGGCAAAGAGGGAAAATGTATATAAATATGTGGAACTCGACTCTCTCTTGTTAGCATGCTAGTTTTTGTACTTCTCTAGTTAGTATCAGCTTTCTAGCTGAAGTGAAAAGGTTGAACAAACTCACTGATACTGATAGGTCAAATGGGGTTGTGCCCCGATTCTTACCATAAGCATTGCGCTGTGTTGAAGTACATGATACTAATTTTTTCACATAGATGTAATCAGTTGTCGAGTACTCTTTGCTCTGATGGTACAAAGTACCAATGAATGGATGCAGTGCAAAACAAATCAAAGATCGTTTGCCAAGTGATTTTGGTACATAGTGGAATACACAGCATCTAAATCTGGTTAGAAGTACCAACTTAAGGTTAACTCAGGTTTTACCACCTCAAGAATCTTCCTTTCCAAATTTTCTAGTAAAAGTCTTGGGTTCTAATTCAGCAGAAAATACACGAACATCTGAAATGGACTACTAACTTTTATTTGATGCAAGTGAACATATATACATACTACCAGTCCATCGTCCCACAAAATACATGGGCAATGGCTTTGCACCTCAGATGTGGCTTTGCCCTGCTCGCTTCGTAGTTTTGCAACAACCTAATATCCTCGTGGAGAAATAAATTACTTAGTACAAGTGGAAGATGTATCCAAAACCGAATAAAACCATACACCCCACAAACACAAATGAACCTCGTGGGTATGAAACCGAACTAGGCCGAGCACAATCTACAGATCTCAAGCTAAATCCTCGGGGTCAGCTTTTTCAGTCATTGAGTCTTCACTCGCGGAACTAAAACTCTCTGAGTTGCACATAGCAGCAACCTTCAAAACAATGCGCCGTTGCTCAAGGTGAGCGGTCTTCTCTTAGATATCGCCACCACATTGCTTCCCAAGGAAAAATTGCGGCTTCTGTCCAACATGTGACTGGATGCGAAGATATTTCTACGCCTTCTGCTGTAAGCATTTTTCAATTTTACGATTTCTTTAACAGATGAAGAAATAGAAGCATTTGCTAAGCTCGTGAAAGATTTTCACTTGCCATCATAGAACTTCGATATGCCCCTCCTGCAAATATTCAAAAGCAACCATAATCAATGGCACATAAAGGACGGTATATCTTCACGGATAGTAAAGGACCATTTCAACTCAAACTTTTCCCCGTGTTTGAGAAAATCAACTCAAGTTGAAATTTTTTTCAGGTAAAGCAATCATTTTGACATCAAGTATGCAAAAGCAATCGCTTATCTCAGCTCTAACCTAACAAATCTAACCATCAATGAACTCCAACTCCAACCTTTATGAGGAAAAGAGCAACCAAATCTGATAATCCCATGATAAATGGAATTTGAAAGACATTCAACAGATTATGAAGCAACATCATAATGCTACCTCCGGACACAGGACTTCAAGGCAAGCCATCACATTGTCCTAACTTAGTGTTCTTTCCCAGAAGATCTCTAACCCTAGTTCATGTAACGACCGATCAAAATTTGCTTCAATCAGATGAAATTGAAGCATCGCGACACGGGTATCTCCCTACGATCACGCATGAACGAGCATCCACTCCATAGATTGATCAACAACCTTTCTAAATATAACAAGAAATCAAACAGATACAAGGACAATCCAGGAAACATCCTTCCAAACACCACCGACACAAGAATCTCAACAAGCATGAGACTCGCAGCACAAATCGATCTAGACCCCCAAACCCATCCTCGAGTAAAAAGCCCCAGCAAGAGAGAACCCTTAAAGATACCAAATTTTAACTCGGGAGCTCGATCCAATGACCTCATAGTAAGTTGGTCAGAACAAAGTCAAAGAAGCAAGCTTATGAGACTACAAGATAGAAGCAAACAATGAGATTTTCGTCTTTATAATGTAGCTAAAATGTTCACTTGGAGGTGTTGCATGTGATTAAATCCTTGTGAAACTCAATCGGAGTTCTGAAAGCACATTCGGAAGTATTCCCCACCTTCACAAACTCCTGAGGAACGACCTTTCTCATAAATTTGACCCCTGACCACTTTGTTGGGTACTACATCTATATGAGACATGGTCTTCCCCAACAAAAATTTATCGTACCTAAATGTCAGGCATCTCTCCTCTTAATAATTTCACCTGGAAGAATTTGATCTTCCATAGGTTTACCCAAACCAAAGCTGACAACAAGAAAATAAAGGCCTAATTCAATTCTGGCATGACTTCAGGAAAGTAAAGTTAAAAAAGAAATACCCAAATGAGAGGAAAATAAAGGGTTTGACTGTCTAAGCTGATAAGAAAACGTACAGGCAGACTGTAAAGACAGTTTCAACCAGAAGAATATTCCATAATTTAACACAGTTGATGAGGAAACTCTTTTGGCTTGCAAGGTAGCTGTGAAGTAGTTACCAAGCTTAGGATGCTGAACTGAAATAGCCACAAATAGATTGTCCCCGCGAGCATTTGCTTTTATACTCCAATTCCCAAGCATGTCCTGCAATTACTTTAAGCAAGATAAAGTGTAATAAGTTATTCTTCCTAAAAGATCCGAAAGATAAGAAAAGATACTGAATGAGAAAGTACATGCTATTTTTCAAGGAAAAGGTTTGTGCACTGTGCAGATTGCAGACACTTCTTCAAGATTTAAATTGACTTGACTATTTTCAAGATTAAGTGAGTGAGAACAATCATATAATGGGAGACCGTATCCATAATTAGAAGTTGGAAATCCTTACATAAATTTCGGCATGGATAGGTCTTCCATAAAGTTTTAAAATATTTCCAGCCAACAAGGGTGAGGTTATATCTGGCAAGTCAGCTATTCAATATGTGTCAAGCTGGAGTGCCAAACATCCGTAAGTGGAAAACTTTTCTGATCTGCTATATTTTATTTGACATGCTAGTAGGGAGGCACATGACGGGCTTTGGAGACCACAATTATGAGAAGGGACATCATATTCACTCTCCATTAAGCACTAGAGCTTTCCTTATTCATGCACCAAATCTCATACCTACATAGCATGTGGAAGCACGATTATATGAAGACAAAACGTACACATTCAGAACACCTAACTTGAAGCTATTTACGGTGAGTAAAAAGAAAAGAAACCTGTTCGTTGTGGAGTTCAAAATTGTGACAGAAAAGTCATATCTAGATGTAGCAGTTGCATCTGAATTCACTAAATCGAAGAACTCCTTGAAACAACAAGCATACAGACCACGATCATGGCTAGATCCTTCCTGAAAAGCATAAAAAACACCATCATGTCAACTTCCATATCAGAATTTTGTGGAATGACATGGTGGGTGAACGTGGTTCATCATAATGTTACAAAGGCCCCTGTTCAGATAACTATGATTGCCAAAGATCAAACCAATGACAATCAGATCTAAGAAATGCAAGCAGCAGAACTTTTAGCTCCTTAAATTCAGACATGACATAAGACCAATATCTGACAGAAGTATCTGCATTAATGGACCGTGCCCATAATGGCAGCCATGCACGCATAATTCACAAAACACATCCTCATTCCAGATCAGTACCCTTTTGAATGCAATAAGAATAAAAAACAAAATACTTTATCTAAAAAGCCATACCCAAATATTTGGATATTTAGCTCATAGGGAGATAATATTCAGTGGGAGCATGTTTGAGAGAGAGAGAGAGATAGAGAGAGAGACCATAGTGTGCGTCTTTCCTGAGTTACTTTGTCCATAAGCAAATATTGACACATTAAATCCATCCAAAGCTGATTGAACCAATGGTTGAACATCATTAAATATATTAGCTGCACATGCACCAGTCCTACTGTAAGATAACAAACCTCCACGCAAACCAGCCATGTAGCTAGTATATACCAAAATTTTTTTCAAATGATGCCTGTTATGTAACAAAATTAATCATTTTCTAGCTCACCTTGTCCAACACATACACCCTATCAAATTCATAATCTTTCTTAGGATTGGTACTGGTCCCATCACCAGTGTCGACACGGATAATAAGATCATCCGAGAATTCTACAGCAGAGGGACCTTCATCTTCAAATAATGGTCTCGAACGACAGAATACCTTTATGTTCCCTGAAATTAAAAGCATCTTCAAATCATCATAGGAAAGAAAATACCCATAAATTTTTGACCAAAAACTTCATACAGCCTCAAAAAGGGAGGACTGGAAATTGAAGAGAAGAGCTGTTGAAACAAATTATTATAGTAAGAGAAGAGAGCACACAAAGAACAAAGGAATTCCCTATCTTGATTGATTGCTGTGCGAATGGAAAATAACCAATTGAAATATACTCCCTCAGCAACTAACTAACAAATAGCCCAACTTCTAAACCAAACAGTTAATTAACATGTGCGCACCTCCTGCACTCATAGCCAACTAAATGGCTTGAAGATGATCTGTACTTCTGACTTAAACACTATTAGTATAACTTAGGTCGACCAATCTAGTGATTGGGCAATCAATGGTGAATTGATGATGTGAAAGGAGTCCAAATGGAAATTATATCACAGGTGATGGACTCTTGTCTGAAAATCATATTTCTTGGGAGTTCTTCCATTAGTTTAATCCAAGAGATTCAATTTCTATGTAACCATCAATCAAAGTATCAGACTGATCCTAAAGGAGGATGAAGAAGATACACAGAGTAAAAAATCATTTCCGTTCTTGATATCTAGTCTCCATTTACAGATTAACAAATCTCTGAGGCATAATCAGTCCTAAACTAACAAACAGCTCAATTTTTCAGACTAACAATAATCAGAAAAATGCATCATAAACTGGCAGCTGTTATCTCAAGTTAATCTGCACTTCATCGCTAAAACTCTATCAGTCATATTCCAACTAGATCTTACTCGTTAAGCTCAAGTTTTGTCCTCCTACTACACACTGCAAAATTACCATACAAGCAAGCTCTCTACCCATCCATCCGACAGGAACATCATCCCGAAAATGAATTGCAATTCAAACTAGAAATTTTCTGAATTATCAGCTCATGTATCCAAGTACTTCCGCTCCACGTGCTTCGTGTGGAAAGTGGGAGAACTCAATTAAGAAACCAAAGACTGACCTTTGGATGTCAACAACTCATTGAACAACTTCCTCTTCTCACAGACGAGCGGTGTTATCCTAGCCTCACCTTCAAGGGCGACTTGATCTGACACAAAGCACAGAACCTGTCAAAAACCAAAATGAGAAAGCAAACGTGCGTCGAGGCACAACAGACGCCGCACCGCCTCACCTAGTTTCGGCTTCTTGTCGGCGAGAACGCCGAGGTAGCGCGTGACTGCGTGACTCGATTGAGCTTCGTGTTGGAATACTCCTGCAGTTCACTCGCCTCTTGTCTCAGCTCCAAGTAATCCTGCCTCGCAAGCTGCATCCGGAAATCGCTCTTCTCAGAGCTCGGCAACAGAGAAGGAATCAACCGAAGCAAGAAGCAAAAATTCGAAATAGTCAAATCCCCAACTCAATCGGGAGCCAAAATAGAGCGCGAGACGATCGGAGCGTTTCGGAAAAACCTGGACATTGTCCGCGAGACGCTGGACCTTGGACGCCAGCGGGAGCTGCGAGGGCGGCGAGGAGGCGGCGGCGGCGGCGGCGGAGATCGAGTACCGCCGGACGAGGGGGCGCTCGGGTGGTGCTGGTCGTCGGCGTCGAAGGAGGCGGAGGTCGACGACGACTTCCGACTCGAAGCCGCTCTGGACCTTGGAGGCCAGCGGGAGCTGCGAGGGCGGCGAGGAGGCCGGCGGCGGAGATCGAGTACCGCCAGATGAGGGGGCGCTCGGCCGGTGCTGGTCGTCGGCGTCGAAGGAGGCGGAGGTCGACGACAACTTCCGCGGCTCGAAGCCGCTCTGGACCTTGGAGGCCAGCGGGAGCTGCGAGGGCGGCGGGAGGCGGCGGCGGCGGCGGAGATCGAGTACCGCCGGACGAGGGGCCCTCGGCTGGTGCTGGTCGTCGGCGTCGAAGGAGGCGGAGGTCGACGACGACTTCCGCGGCTCGAAGCCGCTCTGACCTTGGAGGCCAGCGAGAGCTGCGAGGGCGGCGAGGTGGCGGCGGCGGCGGCGGCGGAGATCGAGTACCGCCGGATGAGGGGGCGCTCGGCCGGTGCTGGTCGTCAGCGTCGAAGGAGGCGGAGGTCGACGACGACTTCCGCGGCTCAAAGCCGCTCTGGATCTTGGAGGCCAGCGGGAGCTGCGAGGGCGGCGAGGAGGCGGCAGTGGCGGCGGCGGAGATCGAGAACCGCCGGACGAGGAGGGCGCTCGGCCGGTGCTAATCGTCGGTGTCGAAGGAGGCGGAGAAAGATTTTTGTGAGAGAGACTTCGTGCGGGAGAAGACAGAAGAGAAAGGGCACTTCAAATGCGAAGGGCGGGAGAAGGACGCGGCCATTAATGAAGAGAGAGAAGGACGCGGCAAAAATTTGACTAAAAATAAAAGTGGGACCCGGCTCCACGTGTCCACACGTGTCGCATCCTGATTGGGCGGGGCGCACGGTGACGTGGAGCGCCCGGCGCACCTAATATTTTCTCGTCGCATGGTACACTTTGTCGGCAGCAACTATAGATAGAAGCTAAAAGAAGCTCTCGCTGGGGGGGACCTTTTGGGTTGGAAGCCAAACTTTGTGTTCTCTTATGAGATGTTTGAAAGTTTGGAAAGAATCTGATTTTATCATTAGTAGATGTAATTTCACTAAATTGACAATAACAATGGTTGTAGATCTATCCCATTAAAATTGTGACTTAGGTAGGGGGACCTTTTGGGTTGGAAGCCAAACTTTGTGTTCTGTTATGAGATGTTTGAAAGTTTGGAAAGAATCTGATTTTATCATTAGTAGATGTAATTTCACTAAATTGACAATAACAATGGTTGTAGATCTATCCCATTAAAATTGTGACTTAGGTAACCCTCGTTCAACGAATCAATAATGAAGGGAGAGATAGCAAGGAGAGAGACAAGAGAGGAAATTATGAAAACTCTAATGAGTACAACTCATCTTTGACATGTGATAATCAACGAGTGGAGTTGGCACGGAAAGCCACAACTATCCAATAGTTTCTCACTTTTATTAAATAATTTATTGAGTGACACAACATCGTTTCGTGTATCCTCAATGCATGTCACCTAAATTCAAGAGGTGTAAGCACATGTAGGCCGACATGCCAAATCTCTAACAACTCCTATGGATGGATGCTAGAAGGGCAGACTTTTTTGGGTTGGAAGCCAAACTTTGTATTTTTTTGTGAGATGTTTGAAAGTTTGAATGGAATTCGACTTTATCATTTGTAGATGTAATTTAACTAAATTGACAATAACAATGGTTGTAGATCTATCCCCTCAAAATAGTGAGTTAGGTATAGGACCCTTCGTTCAACGAATTAATAATGGAGGGAGAAATAGTAAAGAGAAAGAAGAGATGAAATTTTGAAAACTCTAATGAGTAGGACTCATTTTGTACACGTCATAATCAGCGATTATAATTGGTGCGGAGAGCCACAACTATCAATAGTTTCTCACTTTTATTAAATAATTTATTGAGTGACACAACATGTCACCTGAATCGGAGAGGTGCAAACACTTTTGGATTGACATGTTGAATCTCTAACGGCTACTATGGATGGATGCTAGAAGGGGGGACTTTTTTGGGTTGGAAGCCAAATTTTGTGTTCTTTTATGAGACATTTGAAAGTTCTCAATAGAATCTGACTTTATCATTAGTACATGTAATTTCACTAAATTAATAATAACTACGCTCCTAAATTCGTGCTATTCAGATGGTGACTTTTGTATAAGACCCCTTCCTTAAGCTTCAATTGGAGCTCATCCATGGACAACGACTATGCATTTTGATCATGATTTCTCAGTCTCTATCTGTGGGGGCTGTACGACACCACGTCCGATGGAGAGGGAGTCTGGTGGAGTCCTAGTTTGAATGGGAGACATGTCATATTATTCAAAGCCGCCCTAACCAAACTTGATTTTGTACTAGCACGCCCCATTTGATTTGGAGCGGCTGGATTTTGGGGGCATTAGTTTTCGCTTCTTCAGCGGGATTTTGTGACATTTGCAATTGACAGCA
This sequence comes from Eucalyptus tenuipes, assembly GCA_014182365.1. Classification (NCBI taxonomy): domain Eukaryota; kingdom Viridiplantae; phylum Streptophyta; class Magnoliopsida; order Myrtales; family Myrtaceae; genus Eucalyptus; species Eucalyptus tenuipes. The sequence goes on from CM024537.1 coordinate 20,848,821, forward strand.
AATGACCTTCAGCTTCGAGAGCGGAGACATGAAAGCACGAGATTGTATTTATTCCTGACCTGATGTCGCAAAAATGTTCCCTTACCTGACGTCGCAAAAACGTTCTATTACGTTTTTCTTACTGTTTTTTCTTGAAATTTGGCTAGTCCTCACTTATTTTCTTACAATTTTTTGCTTTATTTTTTTGTTTATATTTGACGGTCTCCGGGAGAATGTTTTATAATTTGAGATACTGATTTTTATGAAAAGGAAAATAAAAAGTTAAAGGCTTTTCATTATATTTGGCCTTCAAATTATTTCTTCTTTGTCTACTATTGCTAATACTTTTATTAGTTTACCTTAAAGGAGACAACATTTTTTAATGACTTTTTTTTAAAGAAAAAAATTAGAGTCGGAAGATGCGTAGTTGGGGATAATCGGTATAGGACCCCTTCGTTAAGCTTCAATCAGAGCTTCTCCATGGACAATGACTTCGCGTTTTGATTATGATTTGTCAGTATCAATACACGACATCCATCAAAAGTGACGTGTGAATAGCAGATTTTTCTATCTGTGGGCGTTGTACGACAATACGTACGATGGAAAGGGGGTTTGGTGGAGTCCTAGTTTGAGTGGGACACATGTCCTATTAGTCAAAGCCCCTCTAACCAAACTTAAATCGATTTTGTACTAGCGACGCCCTATTGATTAGGAGCGGCTGGATTTTGGGGCACTAGTTTTCGCTTCTTGAGGGGGATTTTGTGACACTTGCAATTGACAGCAAACGACCTTTGGCTTCGAGAGCGGAGATCTGAAAGCACGGGGTTGCATTTATTCCGATCTAACGTTGCAAAGATGTTCTATGATGTGTTTTGAGGTGCAAACATCAAGAGTATCAAAATTTGACATAGAGGGAGGGACACTTAAGTACTAAAAGTTTCGAAATATATATTTAAATACCAAAATCAGAAAAAAAATGTAATACTTGAGTGCCAATGACAAAAAATTTCGGCCAAATTGTTGACATGACATTTTTCTGGCAAGATAAGTGGAAAACAACGTTGTTTTTAGCGTTGGCGTGGCTAGATAAGTGCAAAACGATGTCTTTTTAGCACTAACGTGGCTAGATAAGTCTAAAAGACGTCGTTTTGACGTTGATATTGCCTCAAAATTGAATTTTAATATAAATATTAACGAAGATAAATTAAAAAAACAAAAGAAGAAGAAGAAGAAAAGGGAACACGTTTGGCAAGGGTTGAGGCCCTCGCCATCGCCACCTCATTGTCATCGGAAAGGGCCAATGACGGTGGGGGTGAGGGTCGACTAGGGTCGTTGGCCACTGGGCAATGGCGGGCGACCTTGTCCAACTGTTGGCGAGGGCCTACAGGCCCTCGCCTAGATCTGGGGTGGAATGGTCATTGGGTCGCCCTAGCTAATGATAGCCCTTGGCCTTATTGGGCGAGGTGACGCTCGCTGGATCTTGGGGTTGTGAGCCCTTGCCGGTCTCTGGCAAGGGCCACGGCCCCTCGCCTAGGCAGCAAGGCTTCTCCGGCCATAATGAAAAAATAAAAAGAAGAGTAAAAATAGTAAAAATTTAGAAAAAAATATTTAAAAATTGTCCATGTCAACTTCGATTGTGCGATATAAAATGGCGGCCAATGTCAATGTTAGCGATTTTTGGCGAAAAATTGATTGAATGGACTCCATTTTGCGTTTGCGGCCAATATCTTGAAGATTACAAATGTAGGACAGTCGACGCCAACGTTAGCAATTTCCAACCCATATTGACTTGGAGGATTATATTAAAAAAATTATCAAAATGTTTAGGACTAAATTAATCAAATTAAAAAATTTAATACTAAAATAACATCATATAGCAGGTTTAGGACTCTTTAATTAATTTTGCCCTATTTTTTGGTAGATAAAAAATGGATAAGTGCATTAGAAGTTCTAAAACTTTTCACAAAAGCGCGATTAAGTTCTAAAACTTTCAAAAAGTGCAATTAAATCATAAATTTGTCACCAAAGGTAATCGAGTTCTAAAATTTTCAAAAACTGTAATTAATGAAGAACTTGATTAGACCAATTTGACAAGTTATATGATTCAGTTGTATTTTTTGAAAGTTTTAGGATTCGATTGTACTCTCTTGACAAGTTTCGGGATTTAATTGCATTTCTTGAAATTTTTAGGACTCACTTACACTTTTATGACCTTTACCAAAAAAAAAATTACACTTTTATGACAAGTTTTAGAACTTTCAGTATACTTATTCGGATAAAGAAAGTCAAAAGTTATAGGATTTTCATGATATTTGGCCATCAAACTATTTCTCTTTTGTCTACTAATGCTGATTTCCTTTTATTAGGAGACAACAGGTTTTATCGACTCATTTTAGAAAAAAAGATTTAGTCGAAAGATGCATAGAGATTTCTAATCACGATGATATTTGAATGCATGCGTGGGATCCTTCGAGAAATTCTGAACAGATCCTAAGAACGAGATTCTTATTTATGCAAAATCAATAATCGCATTTCCAAGGCTAAGACTTTTTTCCATGACCGGTGCTTAACAACCCCACCATCTACATAAAGCGGGGTTAGCATACTGAGAGATTCGCTACAACTTTCGCAATGGCTCTTCCTGCTTTATGCACAAGCTTCGTCCCCTCCTCAATCAGCCATAACCAACCCTCTCTCTTGTCCTTTAGACACCCTCGCTGCTCCTCGTCCTCCTTCTCCTCAGGCGCTAAATCGGTGACATGCGCCGTGACGATCGAGAATCCGGAGATCGTGAGACGTTCGGCAAATTATAAACCCAATGTGTGGGACTACGAGTTTCTCCAGTCACTCAGAGTTGATTACACGGTAATGATCCTTTTTGTTCCGGCACAATACCCAGCCTGGCTATGTTCTATGGAAAATGTGCACATCTTGGTCCTGAACTTTGTATTCCTTTTTTTCCAATCTTGTCCTTGAACTTGTGGGAATTCCCTATCGAATTTCTTGGTCTATGGTTCTGGCAAATTGAAGCTCATGCGCGTGTCAATGCTAGCGAAAAGTATGATGTAGAAAATTCGGTACAAGTTTTAAGTTCAAGGATCATGTTGAGAAGGGGGAAAAAACAATGTAAGTTGAGGATCGTATGGGTGCTTTTCCCTACTTTCGTTTTACTTTGATGAGATAGAGTCCACAACACCCAAAATGGCATAGAAACAAAAAGGAAACTGTATTCTGAATTAGATATAAGGATGTATACTACTTGAGTACTTTTGTATACGACCAACCACTGCCACTCTATCAAATACGACCGACACAACAATATTCCATAGGAGATACTAATAACCTTGATCAAAATGGCATATTCTCAACAATGCTTACTCTGCTTATGGATTACTTTTGATTAAGATCTCATTTTTGTGAATTTTTCACGTGCCTAGGAGGATAAATATGCCGGGCAAGTCCAAAGGTTGAAGGAAGAAATCAGGGGTCTATTCAATAGGGAGATGAACAAGGTGGCCAAGCTTGAGTTCATTGACGCGGTTCAAAGACTCGGACTAGGATACCATTTTGAGACGGAGATAAAAAATGCTCTCAGTTCCATCTATGACAACACCGGATATGCTCAGCTTTTTAACGATCTCCATGCAGTTTCCCTTGGATTCCGGTTACTCAGACAACATGGATACAAAATACCGCAAGGTAGTCGCCGTATGGTTACCCTTTTGTAAATCATGTTGATGCATCAAAAGTTACCTTACCGTTCTTTTTTTTTTGGACATATAGATGTGTTTCAACAATTTATGAACAAGACGGGCACGTTCAACGAATCACTCAATAAGGATGTGAGGGGGCTTCTTGGTCTTTATGAAGCTTCTTTTCATGGATTGGAAGGTGAAACCATACTTGATGAAGCGAGGAACTTTGCTTCTAAGCATCTAAAGGATCTAAACCTCAACAAAGTTCCCGCTATGTTAGCGAGCTACGTGAGTCATGCATTAGATATGCCGATCCACTGGAGGCCAAATAGGTTGGAGGCTCGATGGTTCATGGACATGTACGAGAAACAGCAAGACATGATCCCTTCCTTGCTGCGATTGGCTAAATTAGACTTCAATCTAGTGCAATCAGTCCACAAGAAGGAAGTTAGCAATATGGCAAGGTATACGCAAGCACTCTATATATAAACACCAAACCTGTAGGAGCGCATTTAGATCGACTTAGTTGTTGCATGGTAAATTTCTCAGGTGGTGGGTTGAACTTGGCGCGAACAAGATGACCTTCTTCAGAGACAGATTGGTGGAACACTATTTTTGGAACTGCGCCATGGTTTTCGAACCTCAATATACAGCTTACAGGAAAATGACGACGAAGCTCGCTTGTATGGTGACACTTATCGATGACGTTTATGATGTATACGGAACATTGGAAGAACTTGAGCTCTTAACAGATTTTCTTGTTAGGTTAGTGTTATATGATTACCATCATCATTTTTCCTCGTAACTATTGTTGCCAAGAGAAACGACAAGGAATTAAATAGTCTCCGAATGACACAAGGGATACAACAAATTTTGATAGTTATATGATATAAATTCTCCCATGTATTTTGAACATATCACTTTTTAAGTTAGATTTTTGTCCTCTATATAATTGATTGGTCTGGCCAATTAAAGTAGTAGTAAGTACTAACCTTCATTGTTATTACTAAAAGTATATTGGGTGCTGGTAAAATTTAAAAAATGTTGAAATGGTGATATCTTATCCAGGTGGGACATCACAGAAATCGATAAGCTTCCTCCAACAATAAGGGATAGTTACATGACCTTGTACAACACGACCAATGAAATTGGGTATTGGACGATGAGAGAGCTAGGAATCAACACCATTCCTTACATGCGAAAAGTGGTAATCTCGCTGAATCTTTCACCTAATAATTTCTAGCCCGTGCAAGGCAACTCACTTTTCTACTTCTGACTTTCATAATGAAACTTCTATTTAAACATCTGAGAATTCGAAAATGTACGAGAGAAGAATGTCCCTTGGCTTGTCCCTTGGCTTCGTCATTGACACACTTTTTTCGAATTTCAATCCTCTAGTGGGCGGATGAATGCAAGGCGTACCTAAAGGAGGCCCATTGGTATCACAAGGGCATCAAACCGACACTGAAGGAGTACATGGACAATGCGGTGGATTCAATAGGAGGGCTGATTATGCTGTTGGGCAGCTACTTCCTAACCACGGACAAATTGACGGAAGAGGGGCTTGATTACGTGTCGAAAATCCCGAGTATCATGCATTGCTCTGCCAAGATCATTCGACTCAACAATGATCTCAGTACCTCATCGGTAAATTACTTTGACGTTTATCTTTCTCCTTTTGTATAATCGCTTACGAAGAGAAAGCACATCATTGATGGATTTAAAAATATGTGCTATTCTTTTTAATATATTCGATGAGGATCCTGAGACTTATGTTTGTGAAACATCAATGTCATTCATGGTCAGTATGAATTGGCACGAGGAGACAACTTCAAGGCGCTAGAATGCTACATGAATGAAACCGGCGCCTCCGAAGAGACCGCGCGAGAGCATGTCAAGCAAATGGTGCACGAGACCTGGAAGAGGATGAACAAAGACGTGTTTGAGGACTACCCATATTCTGGGCTCGGGCCTTTTCTCGACGCTTGTCTGAACTTTGCACGAGCTTCTCAGTGCTTTTACCAGTACGGAGACGGACACGGCCTTCCCGACAACGAAACAAAGGACCACCTTGTGAGGGCACTATTCGACCCTGTGCCCCTCGATTAGGGATGCATATTACCGACAGAGTTGTCGCTGTTGGAGAGAGCCTATCGACTTACGTGTTATTATTAGCTTTTGGGGTGGGTGGCTCTGGAAGCTCTTAAGACTTTGAAACTGTTGTAATTGAAGCCTATACGATAGATGGGCGTTGTTCGAGCTCCATAAAATTCGCCGGGGAACCTCATGCTATTCGGGGCTTTGAGTTGTGGTTGATATACATAATTGATAATAAAATTTGTGATGATTATTGATACTTAATTTTTAGTCAACGCGTCGAAAAGGTAAAAAAATTGAGATTTAGGTTTCCGATCACGATAGAGCCTATTTCTCACTAAAAAAAATATAGTTTCTCATTTCTTTATTTTGTATTGTTACTTTTAAGCAATTTCTAATTCATTTTTAAGAAAAATTTGAAAAGTCAAATGATTGACTTTCGAGTTGACTTTTTGGTCAATTCTTTGATCAAAAGTCAATCCAGAGTTGAAAATCAAATTTTCACCTAAATTTCACTTTCATCAAATCATTTTTTCAAAAATTCAAAGATTTGACCAAAAAATTAACATTTTTTGAAAAAAATTAACTAAATGGTTGACTCTTGGTCAAACATTTGATTAAAAAAATAGAAAAATAAAAAATCCATAAAAGAACTTCTTTTAGCGTCAATTTGATTTGTATGTCGAAAATTTCACAAAATTCAACTTGTTTTCCAATTTTTTCGATTTTAGGTTCTTAATTGTCCAAAAATGAAATTACTTTTATTTTAGTCACGTTAGATGTAGTTCCTTTTGCGACATTTGGTTTAGGGACTATTTTAAACCCATTCGTTCACTTGATTTTTCGAATTACCACATTGAAAGGCAAGTCGCCATTTTGAGCCCTACTTAGAGGGCCAAAATCTATTCTTCATGACGTACAAACGGATAATCGATTTTCACTCATTTTCTTAAGATAGATTCAAATCCGAGACTAATTTTGAGAAATTCACATTAGAACTCCCCGATTTGAGGAATTTTACTCTCTTGAGTATAAGAAAACCAAGCAATTGAGTTTCAATTAGAGAAATTCAAGTTGATCTAGTCAAGTCTATGGTTCAATTGTATGGACCTAGGTCTAATTTTAATATCGGATCTAAGTTCATTTTTGACCTGAGCTTGGACGCTTCAATTTAAAGCCAATTTGAATACATTAAATGATTTTACACATGGGTAATTAGTCAAATAAGTTTATTGCAACATTAATTGAATCCAATTTCAATCAATTTGCAATTTTGACCATTAAATTGCAAAATTGTTCATTTTAGCCCTTAAGGCTCAATCTTACGAACCCATAGTCTTAGTTCGTTGTTTTTTTTTTTTTTTTTTTTTTTACAATAATTGCTTAATTAAGTCAATAGAGGGTCCATAGGTCATATTTATTAAATTTAATTGACTTAATTGAAATGAAATTGGAAAATTTCTCCTCAAATCGTGCAAATTTCCTCTTCAATTTGGTTCTTGAGAGACCAAATTCATAAATTTTGAACCCATAAGAGCCACTAATGCGTGAACCAACTAGAACCAGTTTGAACCGATCAAGTACTGAACCAGTTTGAACCGATCAAGTACTGAACCAGTTTGAACCGATCAAGTACTGATCAAACTAAGATGAATCAGTTTGACTGACTGTCGACGAGGTGGGGCTGTTTGGCTTCTTGCCGGCTGGTTCTCGGACCTTCGACGACCGGTTCCGGATCCTCACCATGCAAATTTCATTCCTATACCCGAACAATATTTACGGGAAAGGAAATTAGCTATCTTAGAGAATCATGAAATATTAAATATTAAATAATATTCTTAATATTTAATAATATTTCTAACGATATTCTCTAACGAGGAAATCTCCAATTACCATTGAACATACTTCATCACTCCCCCTCAAGTTGGAGCATCCAGCTAGCATATGATTTGTGCAACTTTCTTCAAAAGTATGTGATCAAGCGTGTGTAAGTCGAACCTTGCACTAAACAAACCAGATTTGACAAGCGCTAAAGTAACACATGCTTAGAAAGTTGACATATCTTTGTCATACAACCTTTATAGGATTGTGTGGAAACCCAACTTGAATTGCGGCAAACTAAATTGCATCACCCCACCGTGCTTATCTTTGGCCACTTGATAAAGTGTGCTTAACTCTGGCGCTCACAACTACTTGGATACTTGATATGATCACCCCATCAGGCTCATGTTTGGCGGCTCAATGGAGGTATGCTTGACTCCGGTGCTCATAGCTACCTAGATATTTGACGGCAATTTTGCTCATTAATGTTGCTCGCAATTAGAAGAGAGTACCACAACAAATGACATCCATAGTAGCATTGTTGAGTGTTGACAAAATTGGGAAGTTACTGAAGATGAGATGACTAAAGACAGAATAAAGGGGGAAAAATAGCTAATGTTTGATTTAATTCCTTCTTTCTTGGTAGCTTTGACACCATGTAAATATTATAGGATCTTCAGAGAGGGAGAGACAATAAGTAAAGACTACATCTTTACTTAATTGGCTTAACTTTACAAGTTATTAAAGAAGGGCATTTATACCGAAACAATATGCATAAGAAGGAAATTAGCTATATTAGAGAATCACAAAACATCAAAAAGTTTCCCTAATATCTAATATCTCTAACGCTATTCTCTAATAAGGAAAACTCTAATCTCCATAAATATACTTCATCAAAAGGCTTGAATGGTGAGATGCATGTGGTTATACTTTCAGTAACTCCATCCAATCAATAGATAGATAAATTTCCTTCTCTTTGAAGATCGCATGCGAGACATTCACGTTAGGCCAACCTTGGTCCTCCTATTGCTCTTCATGAGCGGCGTAGATTGCATGCTAGACATTCACGTTAGGCCAACCCAGGCCCTCCTATTGCTCTTGACGAGCAGGGTCCGACTTACGATGTTTGACTAAAGAAGCACCATGTCTTCGACGACCTAGGTTGGATGAACCCGGGTAGAATAAATAAGACTTTCCAAACGACCTAGGTCGAGGCCGAGGTTGTCAAGCTCGTGGTTTTAGAAGTGGGCGCCGGTTTCAAAAGTGGAAGTGGATGCCGGTTTCAAAAGTGGAGGCGTGTAAGCTTGGGCCATGGTGGGCGAGTCACAAGAGAGGAGGGATCTTGAGAGGTAGCTAGAAAAGTGGGGCATTTTGCGATGGCCGATGAAAGGGTTGAAGAAGAGTGGTCGAGTGTAGAGTGAAGTAGGCGATTTGGAAGTGTAATCAACAATGTCGAAAAGAGATGATTTACTTTGCCCAAAGGGGCAAGCTAAGGAAGCGAAGAAAAAGAGACGAAGCGAAGAGGGAGAGAGAGAGCGTGTCAGTAAGAAAGCTCACTTTAAAGAGATACGAGAGGAATTTTATAGAGAAAATGACACAAAAGATATCGAAATTTTAGTTTAATGTGTAATGTGGTCCTCAAACTTTTAATTTATCCAATCTGGTCCATGAACTATATGAAAATGTTAATATGTCATTAAACTTGAATTAATGGAAAAATAACATTAAACACTTCATACAGTTTAAGAACTAAATTGAACATGTACAAAAAAATTTAAGGACTACATCGAACAAATTAAAATAACAAGAACCACATTACATATTGGGATAAAGTTTAGGAACTGCATTGAACAAATTAAAAATTCATGGATTATATTACTCAATAGGTTAAAATTAAGGAATCATTTATGTTATTATTTTTTTTTTTTTTGAAAACTTTGAAACCCTCTAAACATGTGTTGATTAGTGAGTGTCGCAACCTACCCCTCTAGGAGAGGGAATAGGTTTAAAGATATTGCCTAAAGGACGAGCCTAAGGCTCATGAATAAGCGCGAGCTCTCCCAAGCCTATATCTCGTATGACGTTGGGATATTTTTAAAAATTTTGCAATAAGGAGTTGCCACTAACCTATTAGGGTCGTCCAGAAACCAAATAAGACACGAGAGTATGCCACATTTCCTACGCAACTAGAGAATCTAGGGTTGAAGACTTGATTACACGAATTGACCAATTAGTGCCATTTCGGTACTTAATCTTATTTATTTTAAAAGAAAATATTTTTGTTAGACAGTTTGAATTAATTTTACACCTATTAATTAACATATAAGATGATCATGAGGGTATGTAATTAATAAAGTAACAATTTGCAACCAAAATCCTAATTGTAGTAAACTTTACCACGTGCAATCAAACATAATTAAATATGTAAATTAAATATGCGACATGGTCCGAGCAAATAAAGACATAATTATATGGCAATTTCCAATCAAATCCTATATTTTTTAGATTTTTGAAATTTTTTTATTTTTTTAATTTTAAAAAATATATATTTTTATTTTTTTCGAAAAAAGGGCGAACCAGGTCGGGTCCGGTCGGGTTCGGTCCGGTTGGGGGCGGGTCCCTCGGCCCGCCTGAAAAGGGCAATGGTCGGGCCTTTTTTAAATGTGGGTTCGGGCCCAACCCCTTTTGCAAAAGGGCCCCCCGCGGGCCCTTAAAAAGCAGATAATTAAACCTAGCCCAAGAAGACAAAATGAGCCCAATACCAAATTCATCTCAGCCCAAAGAGTGAAACAAGCCTGACCCAGTTTGGGGTCAAACCCTACCCGATTGGAGGCTCCTGCCCGACCCGCCTCTGACCCGCTGAGGAGACGCCGCAGGTCGGCGACCAGCCTAGGACTCCGGCGGTGGGCTGCAAGGCAGCGGTTGCGCGGCGAGGCACGGCGACGTTGTGCCGGAGGTCGGTCACGGCGGCGCGGCAGGGCGGGGCTTGCTGGCGACGCTCGCGGGTTCTGCAGGTGGAGGCACGGCGGAGCAGAGGCGGAGGCGCGGCGGCCGGCCCGGGATCTGCTGGCGTCAGGGGCAGCGGCGTCGGGTTGCAAGCAGAGCGCGGCGGGTCGTCGCGGGCGGAGGCGGGCAGCGCTCAGGCGCGGTGGCGAGCTGCTGCGGCGTCGACGACGGGCTGAGGTGCGCGCGGCTGCGGGTTGCAGGCACCGGGCGAAGGGAGGCGTCGGGGTCGTCGCGGCTGCAGCAGGCGCAGGAGCGGCGGCTTCTGGCGTCGAGGCGGGGCGCGGCGGTGGCTCGGGCTGCTGCTGGCGGTGCTTGCGGATGTTCGGCGCTTCGGCAGCAACGGCGCGAAGGTGCGGGCTTCGCTCGAGGGGCAGAGAGCGGCAGTGGCGACGGCAGACTGAGGCGTTGCGACGGGTGAGTCGTCGGGCGGAGATGTGGACGTCGCGGCTGCAGCAGGGGGAACGAGCGGCGGTGCTGGTGCGGTGGCCGGCGCGAGGGGACGAGCGGCGGTGACTGGCGGAGCTGCGAGCTAGACGGACGGGCGGCGGTGGCCGGCGCGGACGAGTAGCGGCTGCTGCGAAGAAGATGAACAGTTTCCTCTGCCTTTTGCTTTCTGCCCCCCTCTGCCCGATGCTGCCGATTTTTCTTTTTCCCTTCGCCAGGTCTTGCGCGCGAAGATCGCTGGAAAAGGGCGAAGCTCGGGCCGGGCCGGGCCGCGCGGGGAAGAAAAGAAGAAGGCGGGCCGGGCCAAGGCCGGATCCGGCCTAACCCGGCCCCTTCGACGACTTTTTTTAAAATAATTAATTAATTATTATTTTTAAATTAATTTAATTTTTTATGTACTTGAAAACGCAAATTAGGTGTCAATAGTGAGTGGAGTGGCCTATGACTGACGTGGAAGCCATGAGTATTCAATATTTTCTCACTTTCACGAAGAAATTTGTAGAGTGATGTGACATCTTTTTGGCTGTCCTCCATTTGAGGCATATGGTACTCTTTTTCGACAGCAACTATAGGTGGAAGCTAAAACAAGCTCAAGGAACCCGGGGTAAAGGGGGGGACCTTTTGGGTTGGAAGCCAAATTACATCTACTACTGACTTTATCAATAGTAGATGTAATTTCACTAAATTGACAATAACAATAGCTGTAGATCTGTCCCATTAAAATTGTGACTTAGGTATAGGACCCCTCGTTCAACGAATTAATAATAGAGGGAGAGATAGTAAGGAGAGAAGAGAGAAGATTTTGAAAACTCTAATGAATAGGACTCATTTCGGACACATGATAATCAATCGGGCGGAATTGGTGTGGAAAGCCACAACTATCCAATAGTTTCTCACTTTTATTAAATAATTTATTGAGCAATACATCTTTTCATTTATCTTAATGCATGTCACCTAAATCCGAGCGGTGTAAACACATGTCGATCGACATGCTGAATCTCTCAAAACTACTATGGAGGAGATATTAAGGAGAGAGAAGAGAGGAAATTCTGAAAACTCTAATGAGTAGGACTCATTTCAGTGTTAATCAATGAGTAAAGCTGGCACGGAAAGCCACAACTATCCAATACTTTCTCACTTTTGTTAAATAATTTATTGAGTGACATGACATTTTTTCGTTTATCATCAATGTATGTCACCTAAATCCGAGAGGTGTAAGCATATGTCGGCCGACATGTCAAACATCTAACGTCTACTATGGATGGATGTTGGAAGGGGGGACTTTTTTTTGGATTGGAAGCCAAATTTTGTGTTCTTTTGTGAGATATTTGAAAGTTCTCATATATAATCTGACTTTATCATTAGTACGTGTCTAGATTGACCATAATTATGTTCCTAGATCCATGTTACTAAGATTTTGACTTTGATATAGGACACCTTTGTTAAGCCTCAATCGGAGCTCATCTATGGACAGCGTCTGTGTATTGATTATGATTTCTCAGTCTCAATAAACAACAACCATCAAAAGTTACATGTGAAAAGCAAATTTTTTTATCTGTAGGTGTTGTACGACAATACGTACGATGGATAGGGCGTTTGGTGGAGACCTAGTTTGGATGGGAGACATATCCTACTATTCATAGCCGCCCTAGCCAAACTCACATCGATTTTGTACTAGCGACGGCCTATTGATTTGGAGCGGCTGGATTTGGGGGGCATTAGTTTTCGCTTCTTTAGAAGGATTTCGTGGCATTTGCAATCGATAGCAAACTACCTTCAAATATGAGAGCAGAGATATGAAAGCACGAGGTTGCATTTGCATTTATTCTTGACTTGATGTCGCGAAAACGTTCTATTACGTTTTTCTTACGATTTCTTTTTGAAGTTTGGGGAGTCCTCACTCATTTTCTTTAATATTCTTTATTTTATTTTTTGTTTATATTCGACGGTATCTTGGAGAACGTTTTATAATTTGAGAACTGAATTTTATAAAAAGGAAAATAAAAAGTTAGAGGCTTTTCATGATATTTGGCCTCCAAATTATTTCTATTTTGTCTACTATTGCTAATACTTCTATTAGTTTATCTTAAAGGAGACAACATTTTTTAATGACTTTTTTTTAGAAAAAATTAATGTCGGAAGTTGGGGATAATCAGTATATTTCCTCAAATGTCCATATTTCTAGGATAATATATATGTCTCCTTTAACTGTATATATCCTCCATTGAAAATTTTTCATTACAAGAGAAACAATAATTCTCTCTTCCACATATTTCTTCTCTTGCTATAGAGCTTTTTGTAGGAGAAAAAAGATACATAAGTGCCATATGACTTTTTTGATCAGTTTGGTCCTATATCGCCACGTTGGTCGAATATTGATTGCTACAGTGCTTCCCGTGAGAAATTTCGGCGATTTGTTTTATGTGGTTTTAAAAATAAATTTTTAAGTCTGATGTGGCATTTTAAAAAGAAATTGAAGTCTGGACGAAGCACAAGAGGACGTGGCCCTTGTGGTACTTGATTTTGCGCCGAGTTTTCTGCAACTAGCAATTTTCTATTTTCATCAAGAAAAATATCAAAAAAGTCTTCAACCTATTATATTAGTACCAATTTAATTTTAAATATTTCAATTAAATCAATTAAATCCTAAATGCATTTGTGCCAATTGAGTCTATTCGACCAATATTCGCTAGAAACCGCTCACACAAACATCGGTTGTCTTATGTAGCATGATTGGGGTCGAGATGGACAAATTTTTAATATTTTTTTTGAATTTTTACTATTTTTTTTTTTTTTTTCATTTTGGCCAGAGAAGCCTTGTAGCCTAGCCGAGGGACTGCAACACTTGCTAGTGGCCAGCAAGGGCTCACAAGCCCTCGCTTGGTGCTCGGCAAGGTTTGCTAGAGGACCTTTCTAGCCACAAAGGAAAAAGAAAAGAAAAGAAAAGAAACATAATAAAAAAGGTTACAAAAAATTAAAAAATGGTAAATTTTGTCTATGTCAATGCTGATTGTGCCACATAAGACGGCTGATGTCAAAGTTAGTGATTTTCGGCAAAAATTGACTGGATGAACTCAATTGTCACAAAAGTAAAATGTTTATGACTAAATTGGTCCAATTGAAAGATTTAAACCTTAATTAAAATCAATGTAATAAGTTTAAGAAGTTTTTTTAAAAATACTTTTCCATTTCACCGTCTTGTCAGTCACGAAGGGGCCATTCCCGCTTCAATTATCCTCAAATTGGAAGAGCAATTCCTTTGATAGTTACCGGTAGATCCCTAAACAGGAACACTCATGTGGCTTCGGCTTCACATTGCAGAGCAACGCCTAGCCTCCACCACTTTGTCCTGACCAAGTTGACATGATCGGGAGCCACTTGTTTAGCTCCTGCTCTCCATTGCAAATTTCAATAGCTAATTTTTCCCCAGTTCATTGTTTGTGGAGTTAAGGTTTCAAGAGCACAATAACTTAATCTAAATTGTTGATTTAAGGCAAACAAATGTGATGCAAGACTTCTTTTCCAATGATTTTATTTTGTCGGCAAGCTGCATCGAACATTTTATATTAAAATAAGGCTATGTCAGATTTTCCATATACACAAATTGCCAATGGCACTGAGGTGATTAATTTTTCAACAAAATTGCATTTGAAGTAAGTGATTGGGAAAAAAGTTGCGGCACTGAAACGAATACTAGGTTATGACACTTGAAGCGTCATTTTCCTGAGCTTTTGTTGTTCGAGGAAGAGTCCATTGAGCCTTGTACACAATACTCGTAGCAACAATACATGAGCCACGTCGATGTCGTTTTCCACCAAACTCGCTGCTCGAGTGCTGTTCTGACGATTTATGTTGCTTGTTTCGAAAAACAAGCACAACCATTAGATGAGCTGGATTCGGAAATTTCGTTGCCATTCGCTGCCACAAGTGCCCTCATGCGCCTCTGCCCCATAGCCTTTGTGCGCCGAAAGCTCCTTCGCATGTCTTGTCGACGTCATCACACATCAGCACTGACGAGGCCTCCAGTCAATGTACACGTCATGTAGAAAATTTTGCATGTAGAAACAAAAATAACTCATCCAAACTTCCATTAACACCCAATCTGATTGAACTTTAAATTTTTAGTTTCATTTTCACCTTACCTTTTAAATGTTTAAACAACCCATATACAACCTGATTGTAAATATATGAATCAAGGAAAGGTTTTGTGTCATATTTCGACACCAATATTTTTAAAGCCCGGGGTTTTTATTTATCCAAATTAATCATGGTGTGTCGAGGATAACCATTTTAGGAGGGGAAAAAAAATAAGTAGGTGAATTACAATGCTTGGAGAATGGCTCGCGTAAATAGAAAAATTTGCATCGAAAGCAACTAAAATTTTTTTCCATGACGGCCACCACAACAACCTCTATATAAAGGATGGTTAGCATACTAAGAGACATGCAATAAATTTCGGAATGGCTCTTCCAGTTTTGTGCCCAAGCTTCCTCCCCTCCGCGATATTCTATAATCAACCCTCTCTCTTATCGTTTAGACACCTTCGCTCCCCCTCCTCCTCCTCCTCCTCCCGCGCCTCCTCCGGCGCCCAATTCGTGACATGCGCTTCGAAGATTGAAGATCAAGAGACTGCGAGACGTTCGGCGAATTGGCAACCTAGTGTTTGGGACTATGGCTTTGTGCAGTCACTCAGTGTTGATTACACGGTAATGATTTTCATTTTTCGCCACAAAACCCACCCTAGCTTAAGTATTCTGGAAATATTCACATTTGGTCCCTTATTTGCATTCTTTTTCCAATTTGGTCATCAAACTTGCA
Organism: Eucalyptus tenuipes; assembly: GCA_014182365.1. Classification (NCBI taxonomy): domain Eukaryota; kingdom Viridiplantae; phylum Streptophyta; class Magnoliopsida; order Myrtales; family Myrtaceae; genus Eucalyptus; species Eucalyptus tenuipes. The sequence goes on from CM024537.1 coordinate 20,864,681, forward strand.
AAAATTCCCTATCAAACTTTTTGGTCTATGGTCTGACAATTTAAAGCTCATGTTCATGTCAATGATAGCTGAAAGTAAGATGCGGAAAAACTCGCCATTATTGTGGATATTCAATTCGTGAAACTACAAAAAGAATAACTCGAACATAAATTTAAGCAAATTTCACTAACACTTTATTCCGTGATGGCACTGATTATTTGAATATTAGACTTCTGTTGGCATCAATCAGTACCTCGGCTTTTTGCTGTGTTCAAGTTTTAAGTTACCATATTGACAAAAAAAATCAGTAAGCCAAGCGCGCTTTTTCCCTATTTTCTATTTACTTCGATGGGATGGGTCCACAAATTCCAAAACAACATAGAAACGAAAGAAAAACTGTACTTTGAATTAGATATATGGATATATACATTTCTTGTGTACTTCGAGATATGTAACATCAATTTACATATTCATCCAATGCCATAGTATCAAATGTATGACCAACCACAACAATATTATGTAGGAGATATCGATAAAGCTAGTCAAAATGGCATATTCTCAACATATAGGCAAGAGCTCAACAGTGCCTATTAAAATGTCTCCGGAAATATATCGAGAATCGATCTGTTTTAATACGAGAGGCGATATTCTAGTCTGCTTGTGCATTAACTTTGATTAAGATCTCTCTCTTTTTTTGTTGTTGATTTTTTCATGTGCCTAGGAGGATAAATATATGAAGCAAGTTCAAAGGTTGAAGGAAGAAGTTAGGGGTCTATTTGATAGGGAGATAAATCAGGTGGCCAAGCTCGAGTTCATTGACGTGGTTCAAAGACTTGGACTAGGATACCATTTCGAGACGGAGATCAAGAATGCTCTAAGTTCCATCTATAACAACACCAAAGATGCTCAAATTTCAGATAATCTCTATGCCGCTTCTCTTCGATTCCGGCTCCTCAGACAACATGGATACAACGTACCACAAGGTACTTGCCAACTAGTTTACCTTTTGTGGAATATGTTGACGCATCAAATTTTACCCTACCATTCCTTCTGTTGGACATGTAGATGTGTTTCAAAGGTTTATGGGCAAGATGGGCACATTCAACGAATCACTCCATGAAGATGTGAAGGGGCTTCTTGGTCTTTATGAAGCTTCTTTTCATGGATTGGAAGGCGAAACCATACTCGATGAAGGTTGGAACTTCGCTTCTAAGCGTCTGAAGGATCTAAACCTCGACGAAGTTCCCACTAATATAGCGAGCAACGTGAGTCATGCATTAGATATGCCGATCCACTGGAGGCCAAACAGGTTGGAGGCTCGGTGGTTCATGGACATGTACGGGAAACAGCAAGACATGATCCCTTCTTTGCTACGATTGGCTAAAATAGACTTCAATTTAGTGCAGTCAATCCACAGGAAGGAAGTCAGCAATCTGGCAAGGTATGCACAAGCACTCTATAGTTCATGCAATTTGGCAAAGTAGGAGCGCATTTTGATTGACTTACTCATCATATGACAAATTTTTCAGGTGGTGGGTTGAACTTGGGGCGAACAAGATGACCTTCTTTAGGGACAGACTAGTGGAAAACTATTTTTGGAGCTGTATATTTGTTTTTGAACCTCAATATACAGCTTTCAGAGAATTGAATACAAGGATTGGTTGTCTGGTGACACTTATCGATGACGTTTATGATATATATGGGACGCCGGAAGAGCTTGAGCTCTTAACAGATTTCATTCTCAGGTTATCACCACTGTCATAATTTTCTCTCATAACTATTATGGCCAAGAAAAAAAGACGGAATTAATTAGTCTATGAATGTCATGCCCAGAACAAATCCTGAAAATTGTATATTATGAAATAAATTCTTCCATGTGTTTTGCTCATATCATATTTTATGTCAGCTTGTTTTTCTTCTATGTAATTCATTGGTTTCCGCTAATAAAGTTATGGTATGCACTAATTGTCATTGTTATTATTAAAAAGCATATTGAGTGACGGTAAAATTGATAAACTTGTTGAAACGGTGATATCTTTTCTAGGTGGGACATTACAAATATCGATAAGCTTCCTCCAACAATAAGAGATAGTTTTATGGTCTTGTACAACACGACCAACGAACTTGGGTATTGGATGATGAGAGAACGAGGAATCAACCCCATCCCTTACCTGCGAAAAGTGGTAATCTCGACTTGCTAAATCTCTCGCCTTATAATTTCTAGCCCGCGTCAATTAACTCATTTTTCTACTTCTAACTTTCCTTATGACTTCTCTTTGAACATTGAGAATCCATGAAGGTGTGAGAAAAGAACGTCCCTCGACTTTGTCATTGACACCTTTTTCGAATTTTAATCCTATAGTGGGCCGATGAATGCAAGGCGTACATGAAGGAGGTCTATTGGTATGACAAAGGCATTAAACCGACACTGAAGGAGTACATGGACGTTGCAGTGGATTCAATCGGAGGGCTGATTTTGATGTTGGATAGCTACTTCCTAACCACGGACGAAGTGACGGAAGAGGGACTTGATTATGTGTCAAAAATCCCAGGTGTCATGCATTCTTCTGCCAAGATCCTTCGATTCAACGATGATCTCAGTACATCATCGGTAACTTACTTCGATAGTTGTCTTTCTTATAAATTATCTCTTATGAAAAATACACATTATTGAAATATCCATGGTGATATGCTATTCATTTTCTTATCTCTGATACAAATGTGAAATGAATCTGAGGATTTATGTTTGTAACCCATCATCGTCGTCCATGCTTAGCATGAATTGGCACGAGGAGACAACTCCAAGGCGTTGGAATGCTACATGAATGAAACCGGTGCTTCGGAAGAGGCCGCACGAGAACATATCAGGCATCTAGTGCGTGAGACTTGGAAGAAGATGAATAAAGAAGTGTTTGAGGACTACCCATTCTCCGGGTTTGGGCCTTTTCTCGGTGCTTGTTTGAATATGGCACGAGCTTCTCATTGCTTTTACGAGTATGGAGACGGACACGGCCTTCCCGGTCACCAAACCAAGGACCATCTTATGTCGACCATATTCGAATCCGTGCCCCTCGATTAGGGATGCATTGTTGACCAAGGTCTTGCTATTGGAGAGAGCCTTTAATCTTATGTGTTATTGTTAGCTTTGGGGTGGCTCTATGATCTCCAAGATATTGAAACTATTGTAATTGAAGCCTATTGAGGGGTGTTTGTACAAGCTTCATAAAATTGGGCAGAGGAGCACATCCTATTCCGTGCTTTGCGTTGTGGCTGATTACATAATTGCCGATAGTATTTGTGGTGATCGATTTCTATTTTATGTTAAAAAAATAGCATTTTATATTGGAGAAAAATTGAAAAGAAAAAGAACCTACAACAGAAAATAGTTTATGTAAAAAATATAGCATTATTTTGCCCAGATTCTTTGACTTACCAATGATTTTAGTACATCGTCGGTAACTTACTTTTATATTGTTCCTCTCCTTGTAAATAGTGGCTATAAGAACAAAGAAGTACATCATTGGTATATTCGTAGCGGTCAGCTATTGTTTTTAATTTCGTCGATGTGAAAGTGAGATAGATTATTTGGACATATATTTATAGCCCAACAATATTGTCCATGCTTAGTACGAATTGGCATGAGGAGACAACTTTAAGGCACTAGAATATTACATGAACGAAACCGGCGCTTCAGACGAGGCTGCGCAGGAACACATGAGGTATATGGTGCATGAGACCTAGAAGAGGATGAATAGAGTTGTGTTTAAAGACTACCTAGTTCCTGGATCCATGCCTTTCCTTGGTGTCTATTTAAACCTGGCACGAGTTTCTCATACTTGTAGTGACAAAGCCAATGATCATTTTGCGTTGGCTATATACGAACCTTTGAGTACCACATCGATCACTACAGTGGCTTCGGTGAGATATTTGGACGATTGGTCTTACATGGCTTTTCAATGAATTTTTAAATCTGATGTGCCATTTAAAAAAAGAAAAAAAAAAGAGGTCTGGACAAAGCACGAGAGGACATGGCACTTGTGAGTGAATGAAAGCCAAACGAGAAGGAGCCGAAGAAGAAGACTGCAGTTCAGCTTCGGCTTCAATCGTCTTGAACAACAAGAAGGCCTCGAAAGCATATCGAGAGTCAAAGCAACGCTTGCTTAGCCCTCAAATTTTTTTCCTTTGTTTCTATGAGAATTGATGGGAGACTTTCTGATTTTAGAATATATAAATATTAAACCACTCTCACAAAATGTAACATGATATCAAAACTGGCGCGATCCCTGTTGTGAATGTGTGTCCAACCTCATTAGTCAAATTTGACATGCTAGATTTAAATGTCACGTGCCACTCATAATTAGACTTGTAGGTAAGAAGGGGTGTTGAAACATAAGGAGGTAGCTGTTGTTAAATTAATGTCTCGAGTTTGAATTCGGATAACGAGTTGTTAAACCGAATTTGTTGATAAAGATTTCTCAAGTAATAGAAAAGTTTCGCTAGACTTTTGAAGATTTACAAAAGAGGAAATAAAAGATAAAAGAAGAATTTCTTCTTTGGGCACACACACGCACACATAAAAGTGCAAGGGTTTCTCTTCAGCTTAAAAAAAACAAAGGAAGGAAAAAGTGAGAAGCCTGCACATAGAGCCTCTGCACGTCAAACAAAACGTGGTGGGCCCAGGTCAAACTTTGATATGGGCACACGTATAAAAACAGAAATATTTGCAGGTCTTCTTTTCTTTCCGTAAGAAGCCGCCGAAGCCCTACGTAGAAGAAAGCCGCACGTCTATGCCTAGAGAGGAGCTGCACGAAAAAAAAAGAAAAAGAAAAGGACACTGGAGATCATTTCTTTTTGGCGTATGACTTGAACACGTGGTATTTTTGTGCCGTGAGTTTATATCCAAGTGAGTTGTTTATTTATAAATAATTTGGGCATGGGGTTAAATCTAGGTGTGGGAAACAGTCGAGCGTGTGAGCGATTGTAAACTCTGATTATCCGATTATAGTGAATTATTTGCTGTCAGCTCTCTCTGTGGACGTAGGTACCGATACTCGGATCAAACCATGTAAATTTCTGGTGTCCTTATTATTTCTCGTTTATTTCTCTGGTGATTTCACATTGACGTAAATTGCAAGATCTTATCATTTTCACATATTATATCCCAACAATTGGTATAAGAGCTTGGATCAGATTTCTTGATTGTGATTTGGAGTTTTAGCTAGTCTGATTATTATCTAGAAATTCTGTTAGTTCAATTATGTCTAAGAGGAAATCTGAAATTGAGAAGTTTAATGGGAGCAACAACTTTATGTTATGGAGTATCAAGATGCGGGCTTTATTGACAACCCAAGGTTTGGCCAAGGCACTGGATGGTGAAGATGAGTTGCCTAATATAATGAAAGCCTCTGAGAGGGTAGAGCTAATGAAAAAAAGCAAAGAGCACAATCCTGTTAAATTTGTCGGATGAGGTCTTAATAGAGATTGCCAAGGAGAAGGATGCCGCAGCATTATGGGCAAAACTTCAAGCACTGTATGTGAAGAAAGGTTTAAACAATTGCTTATACATGTTGAAGAAGATGTTTCAATTTAGATATACTGAAGGTACGTCTATCAGAACCCACCTAGATGAATTTAATAAACTCATGATGGATATGAAGAACGTCAGTAAGATACTTGATGATGAAGAACATGGCATAATGTTGTTAGCCTCTTTACCAGAGTCATGGGAGCACTTTACTGATTCATTGTCGCAGGGGTGTACTACAATTACCTCAAAAGAGGTAAAGTCCGCCTTATTCTCTAAGGAGTGGCAGATAAAGTTGCGAGATGACGGTCTGGCGCAAGGAGTAGCGCAAGCATCGCCGATTCGGGGTAGAGAACAACATCAAGTGCCTAGTAGCAGTAGAGGTACAAGCAGATCGAAATCACGCCATAGAAAGTCCAAGGGATGCGTGAAGTGCTTTGAGTGTCACGAGGAGGGGCACATCAAGAGAGATTGTCCAAAGCGGAGGAATAAAGTTGATGGGCAGAATGCCACAAGCAGTGTGGCAAACATTGCTGAGGGGAGCACTAGTGATGTAGAAGCTATTTTATGTGTGACTACTGCTTCGTCAGGAGACAAATGTGTGCTAGATTTAGGGTCTTCTTATCATATGACGCCTCATAAGAACTGGTTTACTACTTACTAGACTGCAGATGGTGGTAGAGTTGTTTTGGGGAATAATGCAGTTTGTAAGGCTGTGGGGATAGGGACAATTCAAATTTGGAAGCACAATGGGGTGGTGCGCACATTAACAAATGTGAGGCATGTACCTGAGCTCAAGAAGAACCTTATTTCTATAGGGACACTCGATGACATCGGGTGTAGGTACACCGCTGAAGGTGGAGTACTGAAGATCTCTTGAGGTGCCATGACAGTGATGAAGGGGAAGAGAGTGAATACTCTCTATCATCTACTGGGAGAGATCGTGACCGGAACCATTGCAGTTTCATCAGGTGAGTTAGACTTTGACCTGACTCAATTATGGCATATCCGTTTAGGGCACATGAGCGAGACAAGTATGTTGATGCTAAGTGAAAGGGGGTTGTTGAAGGGTCAAAAGACAGGAAAACTGGACTTATGTGAGCAATGTATCTTTGGGAAGTAGCATCGAGTTAAGTTTACTACATTTATTCATTCGACCAAACAACCAGTTGAATATATTCATTCAGATGTTTGGGGCCCGTCTTCGGTTCCTTCTAAAGGAGGTGCCCGATATATGCCAACATTTATTGACAATTATTTGAGGAAGTTATGGGTATACTTTCTGAAACACAAATATGAAGTGTTTGATCGGTTCAAGAAATTTAAGGCATTGATTGAGAAGTAGTCAGATAAACAAATCAAGTGCCTGAGAACCAATAATGGCATGGAGTTCTGTGGTATAGATTTTATCGAATTTTGTGAGAAAGAAGGTATTGTGAGACATCGCACAGTACCTGAGACATCACAGTAGAATGGCGTGGCAAAACGGAAGAACAGTGCGATAGGGGTTATTTTTGCAAGATCCTGTCTTTTCCACGTATTATATCTCAACAGCTGTCATGACCCCAACTCCATCTCCAGGGTCATGAGTGATGGAGGTTATTTTTGCAACGTCCCAGGCACATCGCCATCCCATTCTTTTCATTAAGCACATGCAGAAGCATTACAAACAACACCCAGATAACCATAAGTAGCCAGAAAACAACCACTTGCAAATATGCAATTATATCAGTTACATTTACAGGCCCCATTGTCATGGACCATTATTTTTACAACCACTATATTTTCTATGATTCAAATATTGGGTAAACCTTAGTTCCTCTAGCAAGACTGCAACTCCAGCACTAGTGGGAGACCTCACTGCCTACAATTCTGAAAACAACGGGGTGAGTCGTGGACTCAATAAATAAAACCCACGAATTTCTAGGTAGGAGGATGTCTCGCCTATCAACAAGCATATAACTCATCCAAGACCTTAGTCGATGGCAAATCAATAGCAAAATAAAAGCTTTGTCTCGGATGAAATATGAAAAATCCTCAGTTAACAATATGCAAGCATAACTCGATACTCACCCACAACATGAGGAATTCACGCCTCACTCAATATTATACCAACATAAACAAAATCCATTCCATAATATGAGGAACTTACACCTCACTCATATGCAAGTATAACCAAAATCCATTTCATAATGTGAGGAATTCATGCACACGAGATTCATTTATTAATAGCAAAATCCATTGCCTCAACCGGAATCCACCGGGCATTCGAACTTAATCGGGCAACGTCCCCTAATCGAAGAGTGACGACTAAAATTATCACAACATCCCGTCCTGCTAACGAGGCATCCTGTTGGCGTGGGGGCATCTCGTTCTTATTAACGACGCATCCTGTTGGCGTGGGGGCATCCCGTTGGCGAGGGGGCATCTCGTTCTTATTAACGACGCATCCTATTGGCGTGGGGGCATCCCGTTGGCGAGGGGGCATCGTCGCCGAATCCATCGGTCAACATTATAAATTAGTCCATCGTGTGTCCATGCATCCAACATCACAATCTGATTCTTATATTCGCTTTTAGTTCAAGGGCACAAAGGTGTGCCATACATAAGTGTATGAAATGACTTACCAAAACCAAGGCGTTAAGCATGCTGAGCATGAATCAAAGATCGCGACTTGATCTGACACGTTTGAGCCATAATTTAGTACCCAACTTGGCTCGGGAACAATATACCTCGATATCGCACTGAAATCATGATAGGACTGGCCTGTGATGACATGTTCACCGAGCTAGTACCAAACTTAGCTGGGGAATAATACGCCTCAATACCGCACCGAGACCATGAAAAAGATTGGCCCGTCGTGACATGTTCACTGACCTAGTACCAAAGTTGGATCGGGAACGATACGCCTTGATATCGCACCAAGAGTAAGAGAGGACCGATCTGTCGTGATCCCACGTACGTCAAGGCCGATATACCCTTTTTTGGAGCTCGGGGTGTGAGATAGAACATGCACTTGGGAAAGCGGTTGGAAATAGTTTTGTAAGGAAATAACAAACTTTCACATAAACGCTTTTCAAATCGGTTTGAGTCAAAGCATGTCCAAAGCATATCAAACAAGTACGCAAATAGGACTTCTTTCAAAGCAATTAATATCAAAGCACGAGCCAATTCTCATCAAACAAGGATCGAACTCAATCAAGGAACAAGGTTTAAACTGATCCAAACAAATACAACCGAACTTCAAGCAACAACAAGTCAATCAACTTAAGTTAAGGATTCGTCACACACTTGGAATAGCATAACACAACGTCCTAGCCAAATATTAGTAAGTTCTACTTACCATACTTCAAGGGATGGCCTAGGTGACTAAGCAACGTGTAGGTGAGCAAATGGGCAAGAGGGGTGCGGCCATAAGAAAGAGAGAGAGAGGACAATGGTAAGGGTGAGGTTGAGAGAGTGAACGAGGAAGAGGAGGTAGTGTGTTGTGGGAATGAGGGAGGAATGCCCCTCCCCTATTTATAGGCAATTCTAACTTGTTCTCCAAGCCTTAAAAGTCAAAACTTCCTCTCTAAGTCAAGAAGCATGTAAAGTAACTTGGTCACAAAGTTTCAAGGTAGGATAGTGCTTTAGCTTGGTAGCTTGGGACACCTCAACATGGCATTTAAGGACTTGAGTCCAAACTTGGGTGTGACTCACACCTCTTGAGTGAGAAAAACAGTTTCAAACAATTTCCAAAATTAGTGTTTTTATCTTATCAAATGGAATCGAAAGATTATGATATTTTAATATGTTGTAGAAAAGACCTTAAATAATATTTTTCATGAGGGAAGTCAAGTCAAATTCGTACTGTGCAAAGAGTAGAAAATCATTGAACACAACCCAAATATTTATCCGTCGAGCAGATTCATCAGTTGGAGAGAGAGACTCATTTTGAAATTCAAAATTTCCTAAAACTCTTTAAAATTTTTATATGTTATGTACATGGATGTCCTTAAAATATTTTTATGAAGGAAGCATGGTTAATTTGAAAGGGAAAATTTCATAAAAATTTGAGAAGGAAACTTGGTCACCGTTTTCACTATACGGGACAGGTTCCAGACGGTGAATGATTGGGCCTTTGTCCCTACCATTTCACCTCAGAAAAATATGAAATTTAAGTATGTTTTAGGTCAAAATGTTTAGAACGACTTTCATGAGAAATTTTCTTTAAATTGGCATCACAAAAATCTGTGTAAAATTGGCAAATAGTGGAGGTCTAGTAATTTTGAAAATCAAAGGTGGCAATCTTGGTTGGGAAAAGGTGGTGTCCCACTTGGTCAAGAAGCATTAATTGTCGGACATCCTTATCTCCCAAGTTTCCAACTAGGTCCTAGGTTAGCTTGGACACTTCATCTCGGCATTAAATAACTAGAAGCCAAATAAAATTAATGTGTTTTTATCTTGTCTAAGAAGGATTGACTTGCTTGCTCTTTCTTCCAATGGTTGTGTTGTTACTTTCATGGCCTCCAAGATCTCCAAATTAGGCTTAGGTGTCCTCCTCATTAATGAGCCAAAGTCTAAGTTTCAAACTTGTCTTCCAAGGCAAGAGCCTTTCATACCAAGTGTCCACCCTTGGTCAATGTGCACTAATTAACTACAAGCTTTAAGGCATTTAATGCACTTTAGAAAAATATTAAAGTTTTGAAGGCCTTGTCATTGGGTAGGGATTAATCGAGTTTGATCGCGATCAACAACCTTATTTGGCCCAAAGTTCATGCCTAAGCCATGTCCAAACAAAGCCAGACACAACTCAACTTGATTGGCCAAACCGAGTTCGAAATCCCTTTTATCGAGAAAAAAAAGGGTTACAACTAGGTTTGTTGGCTAGGTTTGGCCTAGTTGGTCGGTCCTTTGACCGGTTCGTGGGTTAACCCGTGGGTCAATTCTACTTGGCCAATCCTGTGGTCAATCCTTGAGCCAATTGACCAGTCCTGTAGCCAGTCTTGTGACTAATCTAAGGTTCTGCACCACAAGTCATGGTCAGTTCGGAATTGAACCACGTTGAGTTCATTCGATCTATGGTCAATTATTGGATGCCATGTAATCATGTGGAATCGATCCATTCGTACCAACTCACGGTCATATGGGATCGGTTCATGGTTGTCCATGACCGGCATAACGACCGGGCAGAATCACCCGCGACCAGTGCGATGACCGAACGGAATCGAGCCATAACTGTCCGCTGATCCTAGATGGTACGTGATTGTCCCACGACCAATTCTTATGATCAAATAACCTTTCTATGATCGAATACTCTATAACTGGACCTTGGGTTACCGATCCCTGAATGGCTAATTGACTCATGACCGGCCTTTGGGCCGGCTCATAGCCAAGTCTCGCCTTTGACATACTGAGCTTTGGCCTACTAGTTGGGGCCAAAATAGGGGTTGAAATCGAGGTTGTTACAGTAGCCCTTCCCCAGTGTCTCATTGATAAATAATCAAGAAAAGTTGTACTAACTCCTCACATGCTAGCCATTGTGAAGAGATTGTTTGGAGAGCTATATCGTGGGTCACATGTCGATGTAATCAAGCCGATCGTCATCAATGCTATGTGTGATGTTTTCTTGAGGCTAGATCATCTAATTAGCCACCATTATCCAATCTAGTTGTAATAGAATATGTTCATACCTCTTGATTTGTTGGTGCCAATAATATTCACTAGAGTAGCCAACCCTTCATGAGAATTATGCAAAGGTCCGTTCTTTTAATCAAAGTCACAATAATGAGAATAATTAGGGAAATATTATTCAAAGTAATCCAACTGGTAATCCAACTGGTGACGATAATTTAACAAATCAAATTGGTTGATAGGTTGTTTAATTGCCAAATGTTGAAGATGTAAGGCCAGTTTCCACCCACTGTGAATGTTCCATGTCAATTAATGTTGATAATTTGGCGAGACTAACGTCATTGCCTAGAAGACAAAATGGCCAATCAAATCCACAATTTGTCGAAAAAGTTCAACAATGATTAAGGTTAGACAAGGATGTTATCATTACCTATTTGCAAGTAACACAATTAGCAACTCTTATCCGACTTGACCAAATCTGGACCCAACTTGGCTCCGAATTTTACCATAGTAAAAAAAACCAATCAATTAAAAGGAAATTAAGACTGCCTTTTGTTTTGCTGAATATGAATGATTTAGAAAACATTTTTCCAGAAATGATTACTTATATTGCTCGAAATAATTATTTAACTAAAAATATGTTTATTATCAATAACAATTCATGTCTAAATTTTTTTAATGATAACACTTTTCATTGATTCATTTTTCTAAGCAATACAAGTAACCATTTTTAGGAAAAAAATTTCCCAAATTATTCATTTTTTGCGAAACAAATGGAGCCAAAATATGAAAATCAATTAGCAAATAAGTAATTACTAAAAAAAGCGATAAGCACGTTAGGAGTACCATAATTTTCGTATAATACTCGCTTGAGTATTATAACTTATTTTTCGTTCACTTGAGTTCACAAATTAAAAACAAATCGATCACTTGAGTGTTATCAGTGATTTGCCTCGTCGAAAAAGCTTATGTGACATTAATTTGGCATACATCATTCGATGTGACATGTTGTAAAGTTGAAATCTGCACTTGAGAAGGCAAATGATGTTGTTGAAGTTCCAATAATTTCATAAATGATGGTTTCAATGTCACAAGTTTTTAGAAATGAATACTAAGGTTCATCAAATTTTTTTTAAAGTGATCACTTACGTGATAGGAAGAGATAGAGTTCTAAAACGGCATCATTTGAGGAAGAGAAAGAGTTTGAAAATAGTGTCATCTAATTGGGAAAGATTTTAAAGAAACAACAATAAATATTCTTGCCATGATGGACATAAATTTCCACGTTTGACTTTAGTCTAGTTTTAAAAAATTCACGTCTGAGTGGAAAATTTTAAAAAAATTCATGTAAGACGATTTGCCCTTGCCGAAAATAACATTCAAGTAATCAATTTTATATCGATGTGGCATTCAAACGAGTGAAAAAAGTTATAGCACCTCTAATATACTTATCCCATTTAAAAATTGTCAGATTTTCAAGCTATTAGGATAAATATCTGTTATTTCCTATAGTACTAGAAATTTGGTTTGATTTCTCAAAAGCGGCCATACCTAGAAAGATACATCAAAAGGGAAAATGCACGTAGAAGAATAGCGCACTCTCGAGCATTAGATATATAGAGTCCCATATTGTATCTTTTTAACTCTTTTTTTTTTGTCGGTCCTACTCTACTCCTATTCTAACGCTCACTCTCAGACTTTTGCTCTGCCTCCTTGTAGGGCGTGGGAGTCGAAACCCACTCCTGAAATTAATGCGTCCCCACCCCAAACCCCCCTAAGAAGGTGGGGATTCGAACCCCCTTCAAGTGCTAATATTCCTTCAACAAATTTTAGTGACTTTCCTCGTTTAGCTCTCACATATTTGAAACCGTTATTGTTATCACCCGACTCCTTCTTCTGGTGGTGGTCACTTAAAATACTCACCCTGGAGAAATAATCAAGGCAAAATGAATCGTTCGTTATACATATGCTAATTGCAGGCCTTAAAAAAAAGGAAAAAAAGAAGAAAAAAGAAGGTGACAATCAATGGATTTATTTTTTGAAACTTTTTTCTTGACCACAGCACCGATTGATTGTTATGGTACTAGTTTGGTGTTGTGTGCCGGCCATATATGTTATATCCTCTAAAATTCCATCAACACCCAATCCGATCGAACTTTAATTTCTTAAACTCATTTTCATCTGGCCTTTTTAAATGTTTAAACAACCCATGTACAACTTAATTGTAAGAATATGAGTCAAAGAATGGGTTTATGACTGGTTCCGACACCTCTAGTTCTGAAGCACGACGTTTGCATTCATCCAAATTAAGCATGGTGTGTTGAGGACAGCTGTTCTGAAATCAAATAAAAAAAGAAGAAGAAGATAAATTGCAATGCTCAGAGAATAGCATGAGTAAAAATTTGCACCGAAAGCAACTAAAAACTTTTTCCATGACGGGTTCCACAACAACCCCTATATAAAGGATGGTTAGCATACGAAGAGACTTGCAATAAACTTCGCAATGGCTCTTCTTGTTCTGTGCCCAAGCTTCCTTCCCTCCTCGATCCGCCATAATCAACCCTCTCTCTTATCCTTTCGACACCTTCGCTCCTCCTCCTCCTCTGCCTCCATCTCCTCCGGCGCTCAATTCATTACATGCGGTTTGAAGATTGAAGATCAAGAGACTGCGAGACGTTCGGCGAATTGGCAACCTAGCGTTTCGGACTATGGCTTTGTGCAATCACTCAATGTTGGTTACCCGGTAATGATTTTCATTTTTCAGCACAAAACCCAGCCTAGCTTAAGTACTCTGGAAAATATTCACATTTAGTCCTGAATTTGCGTTCTCTTTCCTATTTGGTCCTCACTTAGAAAAATTCCCTATCAAACTTTTTGGTCTATGGTTCTGAAAATTTGAAGCTCATGTCCATGTCAATGCTAGCTGAAAATATAATGTGGAAAAACTCGTCACTATTGTGGATAGTCAATTCGCCAAACTACAAAAACAATAACTCAAGACAAATTCAAGCAAATTTCACTAACACTTCATTCCATTTTGGCACTGATTATTTGAATATTAGGCTTCTGTTGGCATCGATTAATACCTCGGCTTCACTTTGCTGTGTTCAAATTTTAAATTACCACGTTGACAAAAAAAAAAAAAAACATAAGTTCGGCGAGCAAAGTGCACTTCTTCCCTATTTTCTGTTTACTTTGATGGGAGAGTCGACAAATTCCAGAACGACATAAAAACAAAAGAAAAATTGTACTTTGAATTAGACATATTGATATATACTTCTCATGTGTACTTCTGTATATGATTTATATACGACATTCGAGATACGTAACACGCACATTCATCCACTGCCACGGTATCAAATTTACGAGCAACCACAACAATATTATATAGGAGATATCGATAAACCTGGTCAAAAGGCATATTCTCAACATATAGCAAGAGCTCAACAGTGCCTATTCAAATGTTTTTGCAAATATATTGAGAATCGATCTGTTTCAATATGAGAGGCGATATTCTAGTCTGCTTGTGCATTAACTTTGATTAAGATCTCATTTTTTTTCGTTGAGTTCTTCATGTGCCTAGGAGGACAAATATATGGAGCAAGTTCAAAGGTTGAAGAAAGAAGTCAAGGGTCTATTTGACAGGGAAATGAATCAGGTGGCCAAGCTCGAGTTCATTGACATGGTTCAAAGACTTGGACTAGGATATCATTTTGAGACCGAAATCAACAACGCTTTATGTTCCATCTATAACAACACTGAAGATCCTCAGCTTTCGAATGATCTCTATGCCGCTTCCCTTTGATTCTGGCTACTTAGACAACATGGATACAACGGGCCGCAAGGTACCCACCAACTAGTTTACCTTTTGTGAATCATGTTGACGCATCAAATTTTACCCTACCATTCCTTCCGTTGGACATATATAGATGTGTTTCAAAGGTTTGTGAGCAAGACTAGCACAAGGAATGGCTCAATGAAGATGTGAAGGGGCTTCTTGGTCTTTATGAAGCTTCTTTTCATGGATTGGAAGGCGAAACCATACTTGATGAAGGTTGGAACTTCGCTTCTAGCATCTGAAGGATCCAAACCTCAACGAAGTTCCCACTAATTTAGCGAGAAAGTGCGTCATGCATTAGATATGGCGATCCACTGGAGCCCAAACAGGTCAAAGGCCTGGTGGTTCATGGTCATGTACGAGAAAAAGCAAGACACGATCCCTTCTTTGCTAAGATTGGCTAAAATAGACTTCAATTTAGTGCAGTCAATCCACAGGAAGGAAGTCAGCATTCTGATAAGGTGTGCACAAGCACTCTATAGTTCATAGATGCAATCTGGTAAAGTAGGAGCACATTTTGATTGACTTAGTCATCAAATGACAATTTTTTCCAGTGGTGGGTTGAACTTGGGGCAGACAAGATGACCTTCTTTAGGGACAGGCTAGTGGAAAATTATTTTTGGAGCTGTATATTTGTTTTTGAACCTCAATATACAGCTTTCAAAGAATTGAGTTCAAAGATCAGTTGCATGGTGACACTTGTGTAAGACATAAAATTCATAAAGCGGAAACCATTGTTTGTATTCACATTCGTTGGAAATATCCTGAAAATCAAGAGAAAATATTGGGCGCACTCTACTAACCCAATTCCCTCACGTACTAATGGTGTATTCCAAATGAGAGGGTTTGTGTTAGACCTTGTGATCACCCGTCAGAAATGAACGTACGTTCTTTTTATAAACCGTCTCCCATCAAGACAGTTACCAAATGGGCGGTTGTCACGAAGAGGTACGAAATGTGGAAAAACTGTATGTTGAATAACCGTCACTTTAAAGAGAATAAATGGATTCGGAAATGTGGGATCACCAAAAATAATAACATTCTCCCACTTGATCTCATCATTTTCATCATACGGATTATCCAACTAATTCCACAAAAAACTTTATGCTTCAAGAAAAGAAACAAAACACATGGATCATGGCAACATGTCCTCTAAGAGTGAGTTATATCTTCCATGTATCACAATGCATCTTATTTCTTTAATGTCAACCTATATGTGACAACATATCTTAATGAATAAACCCTATGTTTATTCCAGAACTAATGATAAATTTTATTCTCATAAACAACAAAATGTGTACACCAAAATTGAGAATTAACATTACAACTGAATAAGAGTTTCATACAACAAAAATCGTTCATATGACGACAAATCACATAATGGGACCTATTCCCATACTAGTTACATGATCCTTATACTTCATCGGTGGCATGCCTTTAGTTAAAGGATCATCTATCATCAATTCAGTGCTAACGTGTTCAATGACCACTTTATTCTCCTTCACACGTTCCCTTATGGCTAAATACTTAATGTCGATATGCTTACTTCGACTGCCACTTTTGGCATTTTTAGCCATAAAAACCGCAGCTGAATTGTCACAATACATTCTTAATGGCCTAGAGATAGAATCAACAATTCTAAGCCCAGCAATGAAACTCTTTAACCATACACCATGTGAGGTAGCCTCAAAACACATTGTTTTATACCAGCGTTATCATGAACATGCATCGCATCATAATAGGCATTGTCTTGTAAATTAATTCAAAAAAGACCATCAGACAAAGTACCACTCCCAACAATTTCAGATTTAAACGATAAACAGAATGTCAAATATGAAAAGCTAAAAGAATAACCCAAAGGTACAAGTCTTGAAACTGAAATTAAGTTTCTAGAGAAACTAGGAACATAAAAGGTCTTTTCTAAATTTAAAACAAAGCTACTATTGAGAACTAGTCTACATGTCCCAATAGCTTCCACATGCGAACGCATCTTGTTTCCTGAATAGATGCTTTGTTCACTTCCCACTGGCTTCCTGTGGTTTTGAAAACCCTGCAAGGAATTCGAAATGTGGATTGTAGATCTAGAATCAATCCACCAAGTGTTATGACTTATATCAGCTATATTAGATTCATAACAAACACAAGAGATTGGATTACCTTTCTTCTCAAGCCAGACCTTAAATATGACGCAATCCTTCTTTATATGCCCATTCCTTTTACAGAAGAAACATTTGGATTCTTTTTTAATGTCAGCTTGGGGAGGTATTTTACCTTTCCCCTTATGCTTGTCATTGCCCTTATTCTTTCCTTGTGTTGCCAAATGAACACTTTCTCCTAATTCCATAATCAGTCTTTCTTCCTCTTGAACACACGTGGTCATGAGTTCATTAATTGACCATTTATTCTTATGTGTGTTATAAGAGATCTTGAAAGGTGCATACTGTTGTGGGAGAGTATTCAGAATATAATACACAAGAAAAGATTTAGATATCTCAACCTCAAGGTTCTTAAGCTGAGCCGCAATATCCCTCATCTTCATGATGTGCTTACGCACACCTTTAACACTAGTGAGCTTCAATGATGAAAACTTCATAATTAGGGTCATGGCATGCGCCTTCTCAAAACTCTCAAACTGCGCATCTATGGCCTCCAACAAGGCCTTAGCATTGCTATGCTGAGCAACCGAACCACGAATACTTGGAGATATCTTAGCCCTTATAAACATAGCACAAACGCGGTTGGACCGCTCCCATTGATTATAAAGGGCTATCTCAGCTGCAGTGCTCGAATCAGTAGGAGCAGGTGGTTCGTCTTTCCTTATAGCATAGTCAATGTCCATCCACCCCAATTGAAGAAGAACTGACTCATTCTAAACTTTATAGTTCTCACCATTCAATACGTGAACATCAAACTTAAATTCAGAGAAATTCACAGGTTGTAAAGCTGCATATCAAATAATCACGCTTATGTCACAAAATTTGAGGCATAATACACATAAATCATATTTTACCAATGTAAACATGTCACGAATATGAATCACATAACATAAAAACTGCCTGTGGGCTAAGTTTTTAATTTAAATATATTCATAATTATTTCATGAAGAAACTAACATATTACATGCATTTTCTTAATCCCTGTGGGTAAATTAAGAAAAATAATATGATATTTCATCCTAATTAATTATATTAATATAATGAAAATTCCTGTCGGATAAAATTCATCATATTAATATAATTAATTACAATCAATGTCCATTTTCTAAATATGATCCGGAGGCTCTCAATGTATAATTTAATTAATTAAAGATGCTGTGGCTACTCTCTAATTAATTAAATATATGGATCATTGGCATTTAATTTCATGCATAAAATATTCATAAAAAAATGCATGAAATGACAAAATAATAAATAAATGTACCAATGGTAGAACAGTAAATAAATTGGCCAAGGCAGAATTGTAAAAACGTAAAACGAGAGGGGCAAAAATGTAAAAACAGCGCCGCGGGCACGTTAGGCGCGTGCCCCGCACGCGCCCGACAACTGCCGCGCTGTGGATCCACGCGCGCAGAGGTTGAGCGCGCGTGTGAGCGCGTGGAGTGTGGGTTCTACGCGCCTGCAATTGCAGCGCGCACGTGGGGCCCATGCGCCTTCTTCCTTCGCGCACAGAAGCTCTTCCACAGTTTTTTGCCGTTTTCAGCCGCAATTTTGCCACCGTTTCTTCTCCGGCAGCCCATCCTAGACACAAATAAATAATGGGTTTTGAAGAGCATGCCGGCACGACCACATGGGTTTAAGTTTCAGCGAAAATGACGAAGAAATTAGCCCCAAATCATAAGAAAATTTCCTAAAACGCAAATCCTCAACCACCGTGACTTCCGCCGCCCAATTAGCCTCCGGCGAACACCGATATACCGGAAAAACTCATGGCTAATGTTCCTCACGGCGGTGTGACCGTACAGGTCTGAAATCAAGGGGTGGGTTGCCGGATTTTGCCCGGAATCGGCGAGTTTCTTTCTTGGCCTTAAAACTCCGAATTACTGTTCATCTTCAAAAATGCCCGAAAATACACCAAAAATTCGACAAAAACAAGGCAGAGGCACTAAACTTGCTCTGATACCAAATGTAAGACATAAAATTCATAAAGCGGAAGCCAGGATCGATTAAAGACAAACCTCCAGCCATTGTTTGTATTCACGTTCGTCGGAAATATCCTAAAAATACAAAGAAAATATTGGGCGCACTCTACTAACCCAATTCCCTCATGTACTGATGGTGTATTCCAAATGAGAGGGTTTGTGTTAGACCTTGTGATCACTCGTCAGAAATGAACGTGTGTTCTTTTTATAAACCGTCTCCCATCAAGACGGTTACCAAATGGGCGGTTGTCACGAAAAGGTACGAAATGTGGAAAAACTGTATTTTGAATAACCGTCACTTTAAAGAGAAAATATGGATTCGGAAATGTGGGATCGCCAAAAATAATAACAACTTATTGATGACGTTTATGATATATATGGGACACCAGAAGAGCTTGAGCTCTTAACAAATTTCATTATGAGGTTTGCGTAATCTCACCACCATCATTATTTTCCCTTGTAACTGTTATTGCCAAGTAAAAAGACAGGGAATTAATTAGTCTATGAATAGGATGCCTAGAACAAATCCTAAAAATTATATATTATGAAATTAATTATTTGATGTGTTTTTCCCATATCATGTTTTGTATCAGCTCGTTTTATGTAATTGATTGGTTTCGGCCAATAAAGTTATGGTATGCACCAATTTTCTTTGTTATTACTAAAAAGTGTACTGAGTAACGGTAAAATTTATAAGATTGTTGAAATGGCAATAACTTGTCGATAACTTGTCAAGGCGGGACATTACAAACGTTGATGAGCTTCCTCCAATCATAATGGACAGTTTTACAGTCTTGTGCAACATGACCAACGGGTATTAGACAGAGAGAATGAGGAATCAATCCCATCCCTTACCTATGGAAATTGGTAATCTCGACTTGCTAAATCTTTCACCTAATAATTTCTAGCGCGTGCCAAGCAACTCATTTTTCTACTTCTAACTTTCCTTATGACCTGTCTTTGAACATTGAGAATTCGTGAAAGTATGAGAAAAGAACCTCCCTCGACTAGGTCAATAACACACTTTCGAATTTCAGTTCTATAGTGGGCCGATGAATGCAAGGCGTACATGACGGAGGTCTATTGGTATGACAAGGGTATTAAACCGACACTAAAGGAGTAAATGGACGTTGCGGTGGATTCAATCGGAGAGCTGATTTTGCTATTGGGTAGCTACTTCCTAACAAAAGGTAAATTGATGGAAGAGGGGACAAAAGAACACTTGAAGAACCAAAACTTGACACAGATGGACACTTAAGTGCCAAAAATTATGAAAGTGGCACTTAAGTGCCACTTTTTTTGAAAATAAGACACATGAGTGCCAAGTCGGGCGTAGGTGGCTGGGAATCTTATGTGGTAATTTTTTTTTTCTTAAATATAACTCGTCTACATGGCACATCGAAGAGCTAAGTCATCAACGAATAGCCAAAACGATGTCATTTTGTCTTTTTTTTTTTTTAAAGTAATAATTTTAATATAAATATTAATTGAATTATGAGGTCTTAGGCCTCGCCACTTGTAATCTTCATCTTCCTTTCCTTTTTCTAAATAATTTTATTTTTAAATATAATTTAATAAATTTTTATATTAATTATCTACCCACCTCAGCGGCAAAACGATGTCGTTTTTGCACTTGTCTAACCACGTTAGCATGCAAAACAACATAGTTTGCACTTGTCTCGTTAATAAATCGCCACATTAGCATTTTGGTAGGATTTTCTCGCCGTTAGCACTTAACTGATTTATTTTGCTTCGATTTCGACACTTACGTGTCACTTTTATAACTTTTGGCACTTAAGTGTCTCTCTGTGCCAATTTTTGACACTCCAGGTGTTTTTTTATCCGAAAGAGGGACTTGATTATGTGTTGAAATCCCTGGTCTCATGCATTCTTCCACCAAGATCCTTCAATTCAATGATGATCTCAGTACATCATTGGTAACTTGCCTTGATAGTTGTCCTTTCCTTATAAATGATCTCTTAAGAGAAATACACATTATCGGGATATCCACAGTGATGTGCTATTCTTCTTTATTTCTCGTATACAAATGTGAAATGAATCTGGGGACTTGTGCTTGCAACCCATCATTGTTGTCCATGCTTAGCATGAATTGACACAAGGAGACAACTGGAAGGCGCTGGAATGCTACATTAATGAAACCGACGCTTCAAAAGAGGCCGCACGAGAACATATCAAACATTTGGTGTACGAGACGTGGAAGAAAATGAACAAAGAAGTGTTTGAGGACTACCCATTCTCTAGGTTCAGGCCTTTTCTCGATGCCTATTTGAATTTGGCACGAGCTTCTCATTGCTTTTACGAGTATGGAGATGGAGATGGCCTTTCGCGATATTACTTTTTTTAAAGATTTTATTTGCCTCTCAATGTTACTAATGGTCACTGGCAAATATCCTCCAAGATACAACAAAGTCTGAGAATACTAGATAACAATTCTAGTATATCTCTAGGGTCTCTATAGGAAACAATTGAAAAGATGGTTATATTTTTGGAAAGAAGACTTGAAAAATGATTTTATACTCGTTCATCCAAAAAACTAACATATATATATATAAATATATAAATATATAAATCGATGTTAAAGAACATAGGCCACTTTTCGTGAAAGGTTACAAAGTGAACAAAAGCATCCATTCGGAAGAAGTTGCAAAACGAAAAAAAATGCAATTCTTTGGGAAAGTGCAAACTGAATGAGTATAATTTCCAAATATTGTCTTGAAAAGACACCTATAACAATTTGAAATAATAAAGTAATAATAAAAAATAATATTTTTAATAAATACAATTTTGAATTTTCATAATTTCCAAAAATACTTAATAAACAAAAACAACATTTGAACTAATACAAAGTTAATAAGACAAAACATATCGGGCATTTGGTACTTTAGAAGAAAATGAACAACGAAGTGTTTGAGGACTACCCATTCTTTAGGTTTAGGCCTTTTCTCGTTGCCTATTTGAATTTGGCATGAGCTTCTCATTGCTTTTACAAGTGTGGAGATGGAGCTTCTCATTGATTTTACAAGTGTGGAGATGGACATGGCCTTCCTGGTCACCAAACCAAGGACCATCTTGTGTCGACCATATTTGAAATCGTGCCCTCAATTAGGGATGCATTATTGACCTGGGTCTTGCTATAGGAGAGAGCCTTTTATCTTATGTGTTATTATAGTTGGGAACATGTGGCATCGAATGGCATGATATCACTTTCTTTAAGAATTTATTTGCCCTACAATGTTGTTAATGATCACTAACAAATATCCTCCAGGATACAACTAAGTCTTAAATGAGAATACTACATAACAATTCTAGTATATCTTCAGGGTTCTCCTAGTAATAATTGAAAAGATGGCTGTAGTTTTGAAAAAAAGACACGAAAAATGATTTCATACTTATTCATCCAAAAAACTAACATATATATATATATATATATATATATATAGTTAGAGAAAACATTTCCAAGAGATTTTGATAATGCCCAAAGTATCCTTAGTATATTACTTACAATGTTATTTGCATATGTTTGGACCAAAAGACTACACAATATCATGGTGTGATCCATCGGAAAGAAGTTCGCAAATGTCCTATTATTACAAATAGCACTAGTCAACCAAAAGATCATGTACCGATGATATATATATATATATATATATATATATATATATATATATATATGAAGCAGTAAAGATTAGGTTGATGGTAAAGTGACAACCAAGTGTATCAATTAATGTTCGTTGGGTTAGCTAAAAAGCCGTTGAAAGATCTGGATATGCATAGTAGCAAAATTGGAATAAAGCATGTAGCAGAGTAGCTAGAGAGGCTAACAGGTCAGTTAAAAGCCGCAGTGAGAAGAAAGCAGCAGTTGTTATTTTTGGTTAGTCTGCAGAAGTCCCAGGAAAAAAGCTGTATGAGCAGTATATTCCTAGACAACAGCTTAACGAAAAACTCTTTTAACGATCATCTACTTCTCTAAACCAACCTCAATGGATAGATTGAGGAAAAGTATAAAAGAGAAAGTTTTGAAGAACCAAAAGAGAGTGTGCCACATATAAGATCAAGTAGCTCATGTACTATTATTCTTTGTTGAAAGCTCTCAGTCTTATTATTTTGTTTGTCATGCTGTTTAGAAATTGTGCTACGAATTAAGTGAGCGAGTATAAGATTAGCAACTAAATTAAGATGGTATGATCTATCACGTGAAGGATCAGTACTAGCTGGTTATAACTTTCCAAGTAGATTGTTAATGTAATTTAGCTCATCTTAAGACTATTAGTTTCAAGAGTGAACGTAGACTTAAGGATAAAGCTGAACCACTATAACTTTCTGTGTCACATTGCTTTTCATCTTCTTATATAAATTGTCATACAGTTAGTGAGTGTTTACTTAAACATTATGTTGAGGTGATCTTTATTTGCAATTAGCTAGTTTCCATAAAAGATCATTAAAGTTTGAAAACAACCTATTCACCCCCTATGGGTTGTATTGTTAGCTTCAACAATTGGTATAAAGTTATGTTGCTCATTATCTGAGGTGTATTTCTTTTGAATACAAAGATCTTTTATTATGGCTAACCTTGGTAGCTTCTTTACTAATGATGCTTAAGCTCCCAACAAGCCGCCATATTTTGATGAAAGCAACTATGGCTATTGAAGGCAAAGAATGAAATTATAAATTGAAGCCATAGATCTAGATATGTGGGATGCAGTTGCAAACGGTCTAGAAGTACCAATTTTTGTTCGACAAAAAGGCTGGGAAGCAGCAACCGTCAACGCTACCAAAAAATCTTGAAAATGAGCCGTTCTTAATGTTAAAGCGAAACACCTCTTGTATTGTGTATTGTCACATTTTGAATTTAATAGAATCTCTTCTTGTGATATAACAAAGGAAATCTAGGATCGCATTACGCTGACATTTGAAGGAATAGAAAGAGTCAAAGAAACAAAGCTAAACATCTTGCTCGAAAACTATGAGCTGTTCAGGATGAAGTTCGATGAAACAATGACTCAAATGTTCACATGATTCACTAAAATAATGAATGGACTTGCTCTTTAAGGAAAAATCTACATAGATGCCGAGAAAGTAAACAAAATACTATGAGCTCTTTCCAAGGAATAGAATACTGTCAAGACCTCACCATGAGAAACCATGAGGATTCAACCAATCACAATGGATGAGCTTATAGGAACATTCATGTCCTATGCAGTCGAGCTTGAAAATGAAGAAAGCAACTCCAAAGGTAAGAAAATCATTGCATTTAAAGGTAACATTGATGATACAGGTTGAGAAATATCCTTTGATGATGAAATGAAGACATGGTATTACTAACAAAGAAGTTTAAAAAAGGAAGAATCCAAAGGTAAGGACATCGTGTGCTATGAATGCAGGAAATCTGGACACATAAAACTAGAATGTCCATCCATCAAGAAGAAGAAAGGGAAATTTGAGAAAAAGAAAAAGGCGTTGAAAGCTGAAACATGGAGTGATACCAAATGTGAATCAAGCGATGAAGAATAAGCAAATCTTTGTCTCATGGCTGAATTCGAATTAGAAGAAGATGAAATAAAAGATTATGAGTTGTCTTATGATGAATTGAAAGATTTCTTAAAGGAAATGTTTGGAAAACACCAAAAAGCTTTAAAACGAATTTCTCCTTTAAAAAGGAGGTTCACAGTCTTACCACTTAAAGCCACACTAACAAAACTCTCATTGACAACTTGAAGAAAGAGCTTGATTCTCAAATAAATCAAGTAAAGCTCCTGCAAGCTAAGAATGAGAATGTCAAGGATAAAATTTCAAAAATCAACATTAAATCTTCTTGTAGTTCAAAAACATCACAGCACATTATCTCTATCCAAGTTCCTCACTACAATAATAGTGATCTTGGATGTGAAGGAAATGAAGATGAGACGAATCATTTTCCAAAAGCAAAGGACAGATTAAAGCACAAACCTCTTGCACACTTTTACATGTCTCACTTTGTCAAACACTTTACTAAAGCTATTGGTAAGAAATTTCCTAAGTATTACCGTGGAGGATATGGCCATTTTAAAATGGATTGTCCAAAACAGCTAAAGAAATTTAGGAAAACTAGCTGGTCTTTTGATCCTGAATTAAAACCTAATCACAAAGGACTTAAGTTTATGTAGGTACCAAAGAAAAGATGAGATTTACTTTGATTTCAGGTTATCTTGAAGAAAAACAAGTGGTATTTATATAGCGGGTGTTCTTGACACATGATTGGAGACAACAACAAGTTTGTAATGCTTACAACCATAGATAGAGGCATAGTTACATTTGGAGGAAAAGATAAAGGAAGAATTATTGGGAAAGGAAACATTAGGTTAGAAAATTTATTTGTTGAATATGTTTCAATCGCACAAGGTCTAGGGCACAATCTCCTTAGTATAATCCAACTCTATGAAAAGGGTACAAAATAAAATTCGAGAAATGTAAGTGAATAGACACAGCAAGGATAAATCACATATATTCACTAGAATAGGTATGACAACATCTACTTACTTGACATCAACTTTGAGGAATCATACTATTTAATATCTATTAAGGAAGAATATGATCTATGATACAAGAAATTAGGTCATATTAATGCAAAGTAGATTCATAAGATATCTTCCAAAGATATAGTTTGTTGTTTACCAAAAATCAATTACAGCAAGTATGACACATGTAATGCATGCGCATTGGAAAAAAAGGTGAGAAACTCTTTCAAATCTACCAAAGCTATTACTGCTAACAGATCTTTGTAACTATTGCATATGGACCTGTTTGGACCAACATGAACAACAAGTCTAAGAGGAATAAAATATTGTCTAGTCATAGTGGATGACTACTTGAGATTCACTTGGGAAATGTTTTTTTCACATAAGAATGAGGCATTTCATTCTTTTAAGAAATTTGCTTGACAAATTCAAAATGAGAAGGGATACAACCTCACCATTAGAACTGACCATGGAGGAGAATTTGACAACCAAAGCTTTGCTGAATATTGTGATGAAAATGGAGTGGAACACAACTTCTCCACTACTTACACTCCTCAACAGAATGGGGTAGCAGAAAAAAGAAATCGATCATTGCAAGAAATGGCAAGAACAATATTGATCGAAAGTAATGCACTTACTTATTTCTTAGCTAAAGGTGTTGCTATCGCATGTTACACTCTTAATAGAATATTACTCAAACCTATGATAGAAAAGACTCCATACGAGATATATGAATGAAGAAAATCTCTACGCTACTTCCATGTATTTGGATGCAAATATTTCATTTTGAAGAATACAAATGACAACATCGGGAAGTTTGATGCACGAGCTAGTGAATGTATCTTTCTTGGTTACTCAACTACAAGTAAAGCCTATCCAATCTTTAACAAAAATTCAAAGATAGTGGAAGAATTCATAAATGTGGAATTCATGGATGATCAAAAAGGGATACAGAGTGATGACTACGAGGATGTCATACATATATCTGCACCAGTTGCTCAAAAATAGTAGCAACCCCTACTTCTAACTGATCTTTCAAATCAAAGTCAATCTTCAAGAGATTGGAGATTCAAGACTGAGCATCCTAAGGAACAAATAATAGGAAAAGTAGGAATCAAAACATGATCATCTCTCAAAGGTATGATAAATTCCTTAACTCTTATATCTGAATTTGAGCTCAAGAAAGTTGAAGATGCTCTAAAAAATGAAAGCTGGATTGAAGCTATGCAAGATGAATTATATCAGTTCAAAGTCAACGATGTTTGGGAACTAGTTGCTAAACCTAAATATTAGACTATCATAGGAACCAAATGGATATTAAGGAACAAACTTGACACTACATGTAATGTTGTACGTAACAAGGCAAAACTAGTTGCCAAAGAGTACCTACAAGCGGAAGGTATTGATTTTGATTAAACTTATGCCCCTATTGTTAGCTTATGCCTACTTTCATGATTTCATACTATATCAAATGGATGTCAAAAGTGCATTTTTGAATGGTTATATCAAAGAAATGGTATACATTGAGCAACCACTAGGTTTTAAAAAAACAAGTAGACTTGGTGATGTTTATCAACTCAAGAAGGTGCTTTATAGACTAAAGCAAGCACCCAAAGCTTGGTATGAAAAATTAAGTAATTTTTCGACAGATTATGAATTTATAAAAAGTAAGGTAGATACTATCCTCTTTATCAATTGGAAAGGTAAAAATCTGCTTATCGTTCAAATATACGTCGATGAAATAATCGGTGGAGCTACTAATGACATGCTGTGTAAGGATTTTGCAAAAATGATGAAGAGTGAATTCGATCTGAGCTTGATTGTTGAACTAAATTTCTTTCTCGGACTCCAAATCAAGCAATCTCCTGAAGGCATCTTTATACATTAAGAGAAGAACACAAGATAAATAGTAAAGAAATTTGGTTTGGAATAAAACAAGAAAATTGAGACTCCCACGTCATGCTCTATCAAATGAGATAGAGATGAGAAAGATAGAAGAAATACATCATGTACTTGTCAATTGCTAGGGAACATGCTGATTTCTTGGTTCTTGAATAAACAAAATTCAGTTGCCTTCTCAACCATTGAGGTTGAATATATTGCCCTTGGAAGCTATTGTGCTAAACTCATTTGGAGGAAGCAACAATTAAGTGATTTTGGAAAAGATGAAGGATGTATTCCCATCATGAGTGATAACACCTATGCTATAAATCTAACTAGAAATCCAATCCTACATTCAAGAGCCAAACACATCAAGGTGAGACATCACTTTGTTAGAGATCACGTTAACAATGGTGATATCTGTATACAATTTATAGAATCAAAACTATAGCTAGTAGATATTTTCACCAAACCGTTGGACAAGCCAACCTTTGAATATATACTTGGTGAACTAGGAATGTGCATTGCTCTAGAATGACAACATTTAGGTAATATGTCAATTATATTGAATAACATCAGATATGGAAGAAACAATTGGTACGCATCTACTATATTAATTCAAAAAGTTAACGTTACAAATACTGCGCTTGTTATCGTTTTGACCATCTAGAGGTGATACGACTATTGTAAAAAACTCCATATGCATGAATTTATTGCCTATCTAATCGGTAGATTTCAAATACGAAACATCTATGGATAAGAAAAATCACCGTTGATGAAACAATGGCTATTTTTTTCTCTCTCTCTCTTCATGTAATACACCACTTCTATTTATAGAAGATTAGTATTTATTTTTTTACTCACTACTCATACCTACCCTCTCCTATTTATTTTATATTATCTACGCAAACCTCTCATCCCTTCTACACACCAACACATTTTCATTCAAATTCATGGCACCCAAAGCTCGCACCATTTTCAAGGTAGTTGTTGACATCTGATTTTTAGTCGATGTGTCATTAAAAGGTACAAATCGAGATTTTGGGTTTCTGATTGTGACGGAACTCCATTTCTCGGCCAAAAATGTCGTTTTATTTATTTATTTTTTCTTTTGCATTGTCGTTTTTAAGCAATATCTATTTCATTTTCAAGAAAAAACTCGAAAAGTCAAATAGTTGACTTTTAGGTTGACTTTTTGATCAATCTTTTGACCAAAAGTCAACCCCTTGACCAAATGTCAACCCGGGTCAAAAATTGACTTTTTACCTAAAGATATTCATTTATCTTTAATTTCACTTTCGTCAAATCAATTTCTTGAAAATTTAAAGATTTGACCAAAAAGTCAACATTTTAATAAAAGTCAACTAAATGGTTGACTTTTGATAAACATTCAATAAAAAAAATTGAAAAAATAAAAAATACACAAAAACATTTCTTTTAATGCCAATTTGACTTTTGTATAGAAAATTTCACAAAATTCGATTAAGGACCTTGATTTCTAAATTTTTTAGTTTTAGGTTATAAATCAACTAAAAATAAAATTACTTTTATTTTAGTTATAATTAGGTGTAATTCATTCTTCAACATTTGGTTTAAGGAATGTTTTAAATTTGCTTGCATATTCAATTTCGCAATTTAACGAGTCAAAATGCGAATTACCATTTTGAGCCCTAATTAGGGACCAAAATCGATCTTTCATAACTTACGAACGGACGATTGTTTCTCATTCGTTCCCTTAAGATAAGTCTAAATTCAAAATCGATTTTGAGAAGTTCACACCAAAGCTTATCAATTTGAGGGATTTTGTCCTCCAAAGCATAAGAAAGTCAAGCAATTAATTTCAATTGTCAAAATTCGAATTGACCTATTTATGGTTATGGTTTAATTTCATAAATCTAAGTTCAATTTGAATATTAGACCTAGATCCATTTTTTACATAAGCCCGAGTGCTTTAATTTAAGGCCAATCCGGACATGATAAGTGATCTTACATATGGGTAGGTCATTAGATAGGGCAATCGTGACATTAATTAAGTTCAATTTTAGTTAATTTGTAATTTTGTCTATTGAATTACAAATTTGACCATTTTAGCTCTTCAGGCCCAATTCAAAGCACCAATGATTTTCACCTATCACCTTTCACGATAAACATTAAATTGGGTCAACAAAATACCTATAGATTACGTTCATAAGGTTTGATTAGCTTAATTGTATCTCTCTTGGCCTATTTCTTTTTAAATATGGTAAAATTCCTTTTCAATTTGGTCCTTTAGGAACCAAATTGTATAAATTTTGGACCCACATGGATCCCAAGTAGACGAAATAGCTAGAACCAGACCAAACCAGTCAAGAATTGGTCAAAACTTAGCTGAACCGCAAGGAAATGGCCGATTCAGTCCCTTGCTGGTCGGTTCTTGACCTCCAATGACCGGTTCTAGAATCCTCTCAAGGTCAATTTTACTTCTACACCTTTGATTTCTCGAAATTTTACAAGTTGATTCTTGAATTTCATCAAATTGCAAATTAACCCCTAATCGGGCTTTTCGACGTAATTCTCGATTTGGCTCATGTTTTTGCAAATCAAACAACTAGATAGATTACCCGACACCTCGAGATCATGATACAGCCTTTAAATTTGAATTTTAACCATTGGATCAAAATTTCGATCGTTGGATCTATCGACGGTGGAAATTGCTCGATTTTAAGAGGGCATAAATACCTATTTTCCCTCCAATTTTTTGGGAGAGGGCTTCACTCTGCACGAATTTTTCTCTCTTCAGATCTCTCTTATTCTCTTCTCTCTCTCTCTCTCTCTCTCTCTCTCTCTCTCTCTCTCTCTCTCTATTTTCCCGCTGAAAACCGCTCAGTCTCTTTCTCTCGCCGATTTTGCTAGATTCCTCTTCGGTGAAGCTATTCCTACCGGTTTTAGCCTCTGCCGGCATTATCCTTACTCTGATGACCATTTCTGACTTTACTCCATTGCTGTTGCTAGCTCAAGCCATTGCTGGAGTGATCAGAAGCCTCCAAGCGGGCTTGATTTTCCCTAGGCGTTAAAGACCAGTCCGATTCACGAACCGATTCTGTTTCAGACTTGAACTGGCGATTGCCGGACAGTCCCGTGCCACCAATCACTCCTGATCGGTGACTTAAGTGGTCTTCAACCTCACTGTGGTTGAGGACTAGTAAATCTCTGACTAGATTTGTTCCAGTGACTTGCTTCCTCTGCCGGCGTGAAGATCGATCCGATTCTTGGACCGGTTCTGTGTTTTATGCAAAACGGAGGTCATAGGAGCTTTTGGGAGGGCCTAGCTATCCCTGTTTTGTTGTAGGAACGTCCTCTGACCTCGCTGTGTTCAAAACTTGGCTGGTTAACCGCTGGATCAACATCGGCGGCCTATTTTCTCGCTAGTGCTTGAAGGCTGGTTCAATTGAATCGGTTTATGTTCGTGTTGCAAAACTGGAGCCTTGATTTGGTCCATAGTGATCCAATCCACATCCTTGGAGTTATGATCGCGATTCGAAGGCTTGCATCTTGGTCCATTCGGATCAAAATCGACAAAAATCGATAAAAGGTAATTTCTTGGTCTCAAACCCCGTGAAGCGAGGCCGGATTAGCCGGTCAGGGTTAGGGTTCAATCTAAAGGATATATGCTATGCTCATGTGATCTTTGATAAGTTGTTGAAGTTTGAATGCGGATAAGTACTCTTGGATAAACTTGAATGATTATAATTGATTTAGTTTGAATATGAAATTTCATAGCTATAGGACTAATTTGACGATTTGGCCAAAATGATGTCCGAAACAACCTCATTTCAATTCAAGTCCTCTTAGACTTTGAAAATGCTCATTGCTAACTTTAAATTAATATATTGCACACCCCAATCAAGCATCGTTTGACTCTAAAAAAATATCTCTAAAGATGAACAATTTTGCAGTAGTTCAGGTGGATTTTAAGTTTTGTTCTTGTTCAGAAATGAGATTTTTACTATTTTTGTGTAGTCTTTTGTGATGATTTCCGGACAATCTTGCCTCATTGATTTTGTTCCAAATCATCTTGTGCATGTTTTGTAATTTTTTCGTGATTTTTTGATGTATTTAACTAGCTCAGATCTACTCAGATTTGAGCCTAGGTCAGTCTATTCCATGTTGATCTCTGATTTTGTCATTTTTGTACTAATCTATGTGTTGATTTTTGGAAGAAATTTCCTTCATGAAAGTTCCTCATATTAATGTGAAGCATGCTCTGTATATATTTGGAATTTTTAGACATGATTAACTAGGTCAAAATCACTTAGATCGGAACATACGACAATCTGTCGTACATTGCTCCGAATTCTGTTTTGACAAAATTGAGTCCAAAAATGAGTTTGTTTGGTATCAAATCCTTCATAAAAGTTGACTTACATGTTGTATATGTTCAATCGATACATGCTTTGCAAAACCTTAATGTTGGCAAGTGAGTCAATTGCATGATTTAAAGTGAAAATGTGCTGCAGCAATACATAGCTTATATATGCATCCTTGTTTTGTCCTTTTTGTTGTGATTCATGCAATCATATTTAGGTTTTGAACTCTCAACGAGAAACGTTCACCATTGCATGCTCTATATGTAGGATTTTTTCTATGTCTTGAGATGATTGAAATAATTCATGTTCTGTGAAGTTAATGCTAAAATGAAATCTTGTTGTATGTGCATCTTGTCATGCTTGTTTGAGTCATTTACAGACCAAATTTTACGATCATGCCTTCTTGGCAATTAAACTGCATGTTACAAGATTCGTATACATGTTTAGGTCATATCATATTGCACGTTAAATTTGTGTCACAAAAGTGTTCATCGCACTTAGGATTCCCAAGCATACCATTAGGAATCTTGAATCATTTTATAATATCATTTAAATTGTATGACATTTTGCAAGCTGACCTAGGATTAGATGGTTATCCAAATTTTCCATTGCATCCGATCCTAAGTCCCATGTGATTTCTTCATGCCGTTTGTGCATTATTTGAATGACTTTGAGGTTTTCTAATGCATGCTTGTGTTATGTTTTTCTTAGTTACTAACATGCACATCTTTAGAGATCTCAATCTTAGTGTACCTAATTGACCTAAGTTGGACTCAAGCCATTCTAAAAAGTTGTAAGGCACGCTTAGAGGTTTTCAATGCCATTGATTTCACACAAATCACTCATCGTTTGGACCACTTTCCATTATTTTTAAAACTAGATCAGAATATGGACATGGGATCAAATTCAGACCCCTGTTCTAACCCCTATTTAGATAGACCTTTGAAATTTTTGTTCTATTTTTTCTGCATGGCTTCTGTATTTGACCTCTAATGAAACGTGCTTGCTAACATGTTGGCTATATTGTGTGAAAATTTGGTGATTTTTAGACTTGTTTTGATTGGACAAATCCTTGTGATTTTGGCTGAGTGTCCTGTTGTCTTGACAATTTTCTGACATGGTGTTGCTTGTTGTTTAATTTTTGTAAAATCATGTGTAGCTCGTTTTCTTCACAAAAGTCATTTTTTATCCTATTGTGCATGTTAGGGAATTTTTTCATCACCAAATTATCATTAGATATTGCCCAATTTTGTTGTTTTTATTTGCTTGTTTTGAAATTCCTTGATATGAACTTGATTGTGATTGTTTTGATGAACTTCATAGGTTAGTTTGTGCATGAACCTAAGCCATTCCATCTTCATAAAAGTTATTTTAAATACCTCGATATTCATTGTTAAATGATTTTCGATGAATTTTCTTTTCAAATCAAATTTAAAAATGCTTTGGTCCATGTAATGTTTCCCAAAAACAATTTATTAAAAAGTAATTTTCCAAAAGCTCGATTTGGCTTAAGGAAGAGTCATGGTTTGAACTATATTCAAAATTCCTGCAACGCTTGTGAGTCCATTTATGCGAGCCTTGAGCTAGCTTTGGCAATTGAATGTGTTCCATAGCCTAGTTATTCCTTAATCCAAGATATTTTCAAATTTTTTCTCAAATCCTGATTTGATAATTGTGAATGTCACGGTTTGGATTGTATTCAAAATGCTTGCGATGCTTGTGAGTGCATTTATGCAAGCCCAAAGCTAACCTTGGCAAGTGAATGTCTTTCATAGCTGAGACATTACTTTGTCTCAAAATTTTTTGTGAATGATTTCAAAAGATGTCTTTGAAACATTGCATGTACCCTCATGCATATAATCACGTCATTCATAAGAAACGTCTGTGTTTGTGATTGACACATACTCCTGACAATAAGTGACCCGTTGACGGTTCACTTTCTTGCTTGACTAGTTAAGAAATAAGGTCCAAATGACCTGCATGCATGTTTAATTCCTGCAATGCATGTGACTTTGAGATGTATGGTAAGGTTGATGCATGATATCGAGGGAAAACCTTGGGATTAATAGATCGCTTGGTTATGAAACTTATAAATGTTATTGGCTATGCAAGAACACAATTAATCAATAATTACTGTAAGTCATAAAATGAATTAGGTATGTGTCTTAGAGGGACCTGCGCATGAATTTCAAAGGCCCATCCCTAGGCCCAAATTTTCTTTTTGCGTTGAATTTCTTTCGAAAGGCATGATGTCGTGTGTTTTTTTTATTGTTTTTATGTGTATGCTTGTTTCTTTCCATTGTATGTACCTAGTTATATAATTTTCTAGTCTAGGTTTAGATTAGGATCCTAAAGATGGAGAAGACATGAAAACGGTGGATGTCGATGTCCATTTCGACCATAATCATGTACTATTCATTTCCTTGACATATGTCTTGGGTTCTTATCGTTAGTATAAAGCCCGATGAGGTGTGGGTCCTCTTTTCTTCTTATCATTTTCAATTGCGTTTCTCTTTTGTATTTTTTAGGATTGCATGGTAGATTTACTTCCTTAATTGTTTACTTACTATCTCGTAATTTCAATTCCATTGATTGCTTTCTTTTCTTATTTTTTAAAAATAAAATAGTATGAAAATGACCAACCGCACAAGATCATTTTATGACTAACGATCCCGAAAATGTAAGAAGAAATGCATGAACATGTTAGGTAAACATGACCTACTGTTTAGGTACCGAAAGTGCGCTAATAGAAATATTGGCGTAACTCAAGTCCATGGACCTAGATATCTGTTTGCGTAGGAATCGAGGGAACACTCCTGACTCTTGATTAGGTTTCTAGTAGACCCCTAAAAACGAGACTAGTGGCGACTTCGACTCCCATCTTATTTTTAGGTTGTCCTAAACAACTAGACCGTATAAATGAACCCGTGACAGACAGGGCTCAACATGGTTTAGCAATTCCCACTTGTGGAAACAGATCAGCCCCCCTCCAAATGTCCGAATGTGAAATCAAGTTACAATCATTGGAGTTTTAGAGAGCCCATACGGAATGTAAGCAATACGTTGCAAGAAGGTCATGCACGCTAAATTACCCCATGTTTGGGTTGAAGTTGCAACTCTTCCAATTGGATGAAATTATAAATTCCATGATAGCTGCATGTCACTATCATTAACTAGGCATGTCTGAACTAAACCAAGATTTCGTACATTTTCAGTTCGATTTAATTTTCGATTCGAATAATGGAAAAATGACTGTTCATTTTTCTGATATGAGTTATTTCGATTTAATTCGGTTAACCGAGCCAAAATGAAACTCTCAACAAAAATTGAACATCCAACTTAAATATATCTTTTTTCTTATCCCTTATTCAATTCGGTTCTAGTGAGCAGGGCAAAAGGAAAAGGAAAATCAAATCGGGTTTTAGGTTCAGGTAGTATTCAGTTCCGATCGTGATTGGTTTCTGCCAGAAAAACAGATCAGCCCCCCTCCAAATGTCCGGACGCTCTCCTTAATCTTCTGTCGAGGCACCCCTTATGCCTCCCCCGCTTGATGCTAGCGTGGGCTTAAAGAGAATTAAAGAAAATTCGGCTTAAAAGAGACAGCAAAAGATGGGCCAAGGGAATTAAAACAAACGGGCTGGACTAATAAAGGCTTAGAGGGCCGAAAATTTGTTTAAAGGAGTGGGTTAAAAATGCTGGCCCGCTCATTCTCACCATTTTTTATTTCATTTTTGTTTGGTTCAATTTATTCATTTTTTTTTTCAATTTTTCGCTCAAAGTCACGCAAAATGCAGTGTCTTGGGCGGGCGAACATTAATTGAAAAAGTATGCAAATCTTGACGTTTGCTTCGTTCATTAATGCATGCGCCCATGGAGGGGGACATCCAATTTCGCCCTCATTTAATGCACGCACATGGCTATGTGCATGCATGCCCAGAGAAATTGGTGGCCCCTTGCTGCTTTGAGGCTTGTCTTGAAGGCGACGATGTTCTCTCCTCTTTTATCATCTTTCGTGGGCTAAGTTTGTCTTTTATTAATGATCAGAGGAAAGGAAGAAGTCGAAGTTATGCTCATTTTTTTGATGTCGGTGAGAGTTTTTATGATATGAGCAACGTTAATTAATAATGTGATTTATCATTTTATGAGATTGATCTAATAAGATGAGATATAATAATTTTTAATTAGTCTAATATGAAGCTAACTAGTATAGGTTGGGTAGAACTTGGCCTGCGATAATTTTTTTTATAAATAGTGCCAAAATCTCTTTTCTAACCTTGATACATAAATATCCTTACATAAGGAGGTTCGTTAAACTAAGGTAAGGAGCAATCTCATTGAGCTAATAATACAATGGCAATAGTGAAAAAGTATTTGAGCTTTGGATTGTCGCTATTCTACATCTCTCTTTTGCTTGATAATAGGTGTTATTTATTCTAGCTATAGAGATGACTTCAAAATCAAGTGTGCAAGTCTCTTTTACTCGATTACATGTGTTCTTGATTATGGTTATGGAGATTAATTTCAAATCAAGTATGCAAATCTCATTTACTCAATTATATGTGCTCTTGATTCTCGTTATGGAGATCTTTGGTGCCGTTTTAACAACTTACAATGTCATCATTAATTGGCTTTTGAAGAAGGGTGCCATTTGTCTTGTGTCTACATCAATTCTCCGACAAAAGGATGACCGCAGAGGACATAGATAATAGAGTAGAAAAGAGAGCTCAAGTGATGAGAAGTGAGGCTCGGAAGGTTTGTGCATAGAGTAAGTCTATTGAGTTGAGCTGTTAAATACAATGGGTATATTAAAACTAGGAAATATTCAAGTGTGTGAGCATTTGTAATTCTATAATTCTTCTATTTATTAGCAGAATATTTGCCAATTTTCCCCGTGGTTGTAGGTTTCGACATTCAAATTGAATCACGTAAATATCATGTGTCCATCTATTGTTTTTCGTTTTATATGTTTGTCGTTTTCCATAGCTTCTAATATAATTGCAAAGTTACGACGTCCTTCAGTCACGTCACAATTTCTCTGACCTCCATTTCCCCCGTGTGATGGCGTTGTCTTATAGTTAATGGAGGGCCGCCGAGGGCGAATAAAGAATTTCGATGAAGTTGTCGAGGGAGGTGATAGCGAATGGGACCTCTTTTTCACATTTTTGCTGGAGTTGCAGAATCTGTTCTTTTATGTAGTCCATAAAAATCCCATAAATTGTGGCGAACGAATCATGACATCGTGGAGCATATCAAGAGACGTTTTTTTTTTCTTTTGAAAATCATCCCCTCTCTGTCAAACTTTTTCGTTTTTTCCCTATTTGCTTTTTGGATCTTCCAATGCACTAGAATCTCGTTGTCTTCTAAATCCACATTGGCCGAAAATATGTTTTCTTGCTTTCCAAATTTTCTCATGTGCATTGCATATGGGAATTTTGGCCACAATAGGGTGGACGATGGGCCTGGCCGATTTTTTTTTTTACAGGCTTAATCCAGATAATTTAGCTCAAAACCAATCTGTACAAGTCCACTAACTCAGGTCCAATTCAATTATATGAGTTTAATAATGCAGAAAAATGCAATTAATATGTAGATGCATTTATTAATTTTCTGTTAGAGATCAGTGCCGGTTTCTCATTTTTTTATGCAACGAATAATTAGACAAAGTTACCAAATTTAGGTTCTAGCAGTTATCCGTCAAAGATTTGTACGCATTCTCAAGGGAAGCCGGTATTTAACAAATGTGTGAAGCGAAGCAAAGGGAATTAAGGTCAATTCTTCCACACTCAAAGTAAAAACATTTTCCTTCACAGTAAAAATCATTTCATTAGGAGAGGGAAATGAGAGGTTTGAGTAAAAATATGCCACCAGATAACAAAGTTTGGTCAGTTTCATATCATCATAATATTTTTGAGATAAACAGCCTATGGTTTTCAAAATAATCGAAATCAACTATCCTGTGAAGTATGACTCCTCTAGCCAGTCGTAAATCATAGAATTCATTGTGTTTCAACGACAGAAAGAAGCGAGATTTAAGAGATTGTACCTTTGCAAACACCGATGGAGGATGAAAGTTGTCGTCCTTTCGTCATCTTTCTTACCCTCTAGACGACTTTCTGATTCTGGTTCTACTAGTTCTTGTGGAACATTTGATGGTTCTTCAGCAATCTTTTCTTTGCCTTTTTGAGAGGTATATGCCCTCTCTGGTTGACTCTGCACAGAAGCTTCTAGTTCAGGAGCAGGGTTTGAGTAATTTTCAATTTCGCTCATAGAAACTGAGCAGATGTCGTTGACTACACTCAAAATATCCTCTCTTGTATCATCTTTCTCCTTGAGTGAATTCAGCATGTTCCTTACTACGCTGGCATCGTCAAACCTTGGTGAGTGAATAGTTGGAGGTGTTTCTGAAGCAGGTACAGAAACCATTCCAGAAGATGGTTCTGGAATTGGAGTTTTGCGTGAAGAAGTAGGGAGGTTTTTTTCGCTTAAAGGGGGAGTGTTCCTCGAATGTCTAATGAGAGGCGTCTCTTCACTCTCGTATTCCAGTGATATCGATGCTTCCTCGTCCACTTGGAGCAGAAGAGAACACTGCCGTTCTTCTCTGTGATCTTCTCAGCCCAATATATCTCTTAGAAACAGTGTTTGCAACGTTGGGTGCCATTAGAGAGGATGATTATTCGCAAACAGAGTGAGGTTGAAGAAGATTTCTGGGATATATTAGAAGGATCGTGAACGAGGGTTTTGTGAACGAAAATTTGGCAACGCTTCAAGTGTAGAAAGAAGTGATTTTGACAGTTCCGAAAAAGGTTTGAATTCTGAAAAAAGTATGTTTGTCGAATCTCTAACAGGCTACTATAGATGGGAGCGAGAAGATGGGATAGAATCTCACTTTGTCATTTGTAGATGTAATTTCACTAAATTGATAATAATGGTAGTTCTAGATCCGTCTCATTAAGATTGCAACTTAAGTATAGGGCCCCTTTGTTAAGCTTCAATTGAAACTCATTCATGGGCAACGACTATGCGTATTTATTATGATTGCTCGGTCTCAATGTACAACAACCGAAATAAGGTCATGTCAAAAGCCAATTTTCTATTTGTAGGCGTTGGAGGACAACAGTAAATGGATAGCGAGTTTGGTGCGGCCTAGTGAGACCTGTCCCTATAAATCCAAGCCTCCCTAACCAAACTTATATTGATTTTGCATTAGCGACGCCCTGTCAATTAGGGGAGGCTGAATTTGGGGGGAATTATTTTTACCATATTTAGGGGGTGTGTCTCCCTCTACACAGGATTTTGTGATATTTGCAATTGATAGCAAGATTGATAGCAAACGGCTTGTCGCTTTTATTGAGGTTCCATTAATGAATACTGTTAAAAATCTACCTGTATGGATGATAAAAGACAAATAATCATCTAATAGAATTTGACATTGACATGGCTTTAAGTGAAACAGTAATGATATCATTTTGTCTAGAAAATCATCTAATAGAACCTTGCCAAAAAGTAAATGTGGCATGCAGGTGTAAATTAAGGGTTTTGATGTCACAAGAAAAAGTTTAGAGTAAATATGTTATGGTTTGGGATTTTTTTATATCACAAAGAAAAATTCGGTCTAAATATGTCATTGTGGATATATTTTGGGATTTCTTGTGACTTTTTTCAATTTAAAATTAATAGTTATTATATATAAATATATATAAATATAAATGTAAATATAAATATAAAAATATATATATATCTCAAAGTAAAAATTGCTAAATAAGCAGTTAGGTTTATACCACGAAAACTCTAAACTAATATATTTGTGATAAATTTAACAAATACTAATGTTTTTAGCACAAAAAAATCTCAAACTAGCACACCCATAACAAAGTTACCCTAAGCTAATTATTTGACCATAAAAAATCCCAAACTGGTACATTAATGACAAATTTACCCTCTGTTAGTTTCCATTTAATTAAATTAATATTATTAAAAATCACAAATCAATACACTTATGACAACGAAGGATAAAACTCCAAACTGGTATACCTGTCAACTGTCACGTGTCATCTAACGTAGCAATTTGTGGATAAAATTTAACGAAAATTAACGGAGAGTAAATTTGTCACGGGTACACAAGTTTCGATTTTTTGTGGTCAAAAAATTAGTTTAGAGTAAATTTATAACATATGTATCAATTTTGGGCTTTTCGTGGCATTAACCCAAAGCATTTCGATGGCGGACATAATGATATGCCGACTAACGAACATAATTTATAACATGAAATGAATCAATTTAATGGTCTTCACAAAATTGTGCTACAATACTAGAAGCGGTTTTTGAGTGATAATTGTTCGTAAGTTCTAAACCTATTTAATGGCCAATATTGTTATAAACTTTCAGTTTTATCAATTTAGCTCTAAATATTTTGACAATTTTTCAATGTAGTCTATATGGCTAATTTTTGCCAGTAACAGTTAATGTGACCCTCCAGTTAGTACTAGCCATCTTACATTGTAGCGCTAATGTGGAAGATTTTTACAATTTTTTTAATTTTTTATTTTTCTAGTCTTTTCTTTTCTTTGTTTTTCCATTGTCCATCTTCCTGAAAGGGCTAGTGGAGGCCGATGGGGCCTTGAAGATGGCCTGCGCAAAATTGAAAAAATAAAATAAAAAGATTAGATATTTTAAAAAAGTTACAAAACTAGGACAATTAATGCCCACCTTAGCGATTTCCGACCCATATTGACCCAGAGGATTATATTAAAAAAGTCATCAAAGGTTTATGAATAAATTAGTCAAACTGAAAATTTTAATATTGAAATAGCATTGTACAATAGGTTCAGGACTCTTTAGATAATTTTGCCTTATTTTTCAATAGATAAAAAGGGGCAAAAGATCGCTTCAAGTACCAAAAGTTAGCACAAAAAGACACTTAAGTGCCAAGAGTTACGAAAGTGCCAAAATCGGAGCAAAATGAATAACTTAAGTGCCAATCCGGCCAAAATGCTGACGTGCGTAATTTCTGGTGAAGTAAGTGCAAAACGGTGTCGTTTTGCACGCTGGCGTGGTTAGACGATGCAACAACGACATTGTTTTGGTGCTAACATGGTAAAAGATTAATATAAAAATTAACTAATTTAAATTTAAATTTAAATTTATTTAAAACATTTAAAAATGCAAATACAAATATTAAAAAATATTAAAAAATATTTTTAAAAAAGGGAGGGGGCTGAGGGCTCGGGGCTGAGCCTTTAGTTGCCTTCCTCCTCTCTCTCTCTTTTTTTTTTTTTTTTTTTTTTTTTTTTTTTTTTTATTTTTAAAAATTTTAAATTCTTTTAAAATTTTTAAAATTTAAAATTTTAAATGTTTTAAATAAATTTAGTTTTAAATTTCATTTAATTAATTTAATATTAATTTTTACCATGTTAGCACCAAAACGACGCTGTTTTGCACTTGTTTCGTAGGAAAATAGCCACGTCGTATTTTGGCCGAAATTTGGCCGGATTGGCACTTAAATGATCCATTTTACTCCGATTTTGGCACTTAAATATCACTTTCGTAACTTTTGGTACTTAAGTGTCTCTTTATGCCAACTTTTGACACACCAAGGGTTCGGGTGTCGATAAAAAAGGAATAAGTGCATTAGAAGTTCTAAAAATTATCATAAAAGTGCGATTAAGTCTTAAGACTTTCAAAAAGTGCAATTAAGTCATAAAACTTGTCACCAAAGTGCAATTAAATCCTAAAACTTATTACGAAAGTACAATCGTGTCCTAAAACTTTCAAAATGTGTTAATGGAAGGACTTGATTGAAATAATTATACAAGTTTTAGGACTTAATTGCATTTTTGAATTGAGAACTCAATTGGACTTTCGTGATAAATTTCAGGACTTGATTGCACTTTTTGAAAGTTTTAGGACTCAATTATATTTTTGTGACAAGTTTTATAACTTTCAATACACTTATCCGGATAAAAAAGTAAAAACTTACAGAATTTTTATGATATTTGGCCATCAAACTATTTCTCTTTTGTCTACTAATGCTGATTTCCTTTTATTAGGAGACAATAGGTTTTATCGACTCATTTTGGAAAAAAAAATAGATTTAGTCGAAAGATGCAAAAAGATTTCTAATCACGATGATAGTTGAATGCATGCGTGGGATCCTTCGAGAAATTTTGAGTAGATCCTAAGCACGAGATTCTTATTTATGCAAATCAATAATCGCATTTCCAGGGCTATAAACTTTTTTCTGTGACCGGTGCTCAACAACAACACCATCTATATAAAGCGGGGTTAGCATACTGAGAGATTCACTACAACTTTCGCAATGGCTCTTCCTGCTTTGTTCACAAGCTTCGTCCCCTCCTCAATCAGCCGTAACCAACCCTCTCTCTTGTCCTTTAGACACCCTCGCTGCTCCTCGTCCTCCTCCTCAGGCGCTAAATCGGTGACATGCGCCGTGACGATCGAGAATCCGGAGATCGTGAGACGTTCGGCAAATTATAAACCTAATGTGTGGGACTACGAGTTTCTCCAGTCATTCAGAGTTGATTACACGGTAATGATCCTTTTTGGTTCGGCACAATACCCAGCCTGGCTATGTTCTATGGAAAATGTTCACATCTCGGTCCTGAACTTTGTATTCCTTTTTTTCCGATCTTGTCCTTGAACTTGTGGGAATTCCCTATCGAATTTCTTGGTCTATGGTTCTGGCAAATTGAAGCTCATGCGCATGTCAATGCTAGCGGGAAGTATGATGTAGAAAACTCGGTACAAGTTTTAAGTTCAAGGATCATGTTGAGAAGGGGGAAAAACAACATAAGTTGAGGATCGTATGGGTGCTTTTCCCTACTTTCGTTTTACTTTGATGAGATAGAGTCCACAACACCCAAAATGGCATAGAAACAAAAAGGAAACTGTATTCTGAATTAGATATAAGGATGTATACTACTTGAGGACTTTTGTATACGACCAACCACTGCCACTCTATCAAATACGACCGACACAACAATATTCCACAGGAGATACTAATAAACTTAATCAAAATGGCATATTCTCAACAATGCTTACTCTGCTTATGGATTACTTTTGATTAAGATCTCATTTTTCTGAATTTTTCACGTGCCTAGGAGGATAAATATGCCGGGCAAGTCCAAAGGTTGAAGGAAGAAATCAGGGGCCTATTCAACAGGGAGATGAACCAGGTGGCCAAGCTCGAGTTCATTGACACGGTTCAAAGACTCGGACTAGGATACCATTATGAGACAGAGATAAAAAATGCTCTTAGTTCCATCTATGACGACACCGGATATGCTCAGCTTTTGAACGATCTCCATGCAGTTTCCCTTGGATTCCGGTTACTCAGACAACATGGATACAAAATACCGCAAGGTATTCGCCGTATGGTTACCCTTTTGTAAATCATGTTGATACATCAAAAGTTACCTTATAGTTTCTTTTTTGGACATATAGATGTGTTTCAACAATTTATGAACAAGACGGGCACGTTCAACGAATCACTCAATAAGGATGTGAGGGGGCTTCTTGGTCTTTATGAAGCTTCTTTTCATGGATTGGAAGGTGAAACCATACTTGATGAAGCGAGGAACTTTGCTTCTAAGCATCTAAAGAATCTAAACCTCGACAAAGTTCCTGCTATGTTAGCGAGCTACGTAAGTCATACATTAGATATGCCGATCCATTGGAGGCCAAATAGGTTGGAGGCTCGGTGGTTCATGGACATGTACGAGAAACAGCAAGACATGATCCCTTCCTTGCTGCGATTGGCTAAATTAGACTTCAATCTAGTGCAATCAGTCCACAAGAAGGAAGTTAGCAATATGGCAAGGTATGCGCAAGCACTTTATATATTCATGCGAACACCAAAACTGTAGGAGCGCATTTAGATCGACTTAGTTGTTGCATGGTAAATTTCTCAGGTGGTGGGTTGAACTTGGCGCGAACAAGATGACCTTCTTCAGAGACAGATTGGTGGAACACTATTTTTGGAACTGTGCCATGCTTTTCGAACCTCAATATACAGCTTACAGGGAAATGACGACGAAGCTCGCTTGTATGGTGACACTTATCGATGACGTTTATGATGTATACGGAACATTGGAAGAACTCGAGCTCTTAACAGATTTTCTTGTTAGGTTAGTGTTATATGATTACTATCATCATTTTCCCTCGTAACTATTGTTGCCAAGAGAAACGACAAGCAATTAAATAGTCTCTGAATGACACAAGGGATACAACAAATTTTGATAGTTATATGATATAACTTCTCCCATGTATTTTGAACATATCACTTTTTAAGTTAGATTTTTTTCCACTATATAATTGATTGGTCTGGACAATTAAAGTAGTAGTAACTACTAACCTTCATTGTTATTACTAAAAGTATATCAGGTGCTGGTAAAATTTACAAAATGTTGAAATGGTGATATCTTATCCAGGTGGGACATCACAGAAATTGATAAGCTTCCTCCAACAATAAGGGATAGTTACATGGCCTTGTACAACACGACCAACGAAATTGGGTATTGGACGATGAGAGAGCTAGGATTCAACACCATTCCTTACATGCAAAAAGTGGTAATCTCGCTGAATCTTTGACCTAATAATTTCTAGCCCGTGCAAGGCAACTCACTTTTCTACTTCTGACTTTCGTAATGAAACTCCTATATAAACATCTGA
Organism: Eucalyptus tenuipes; assembly: GCA_014182365.1. Lineage (NCBI taxonomy): Eukaryota > Viridiplantae > Streptophyta > Magnoliopsida > Myrtales > Myrtaceae > Eucalyptus > Eucalyptus tenuipes. The sequence goes on from CM024537.1 coordinate 20,909,202, forward strand.
GAATTCAAAAAATGTACGAGAGAAGAATGTCCCTTGGCTTCGTCATTGACACACTTTTTTCGAATTTCAATCCTCTAGTGGGCGGATGAATGCAAGGCGTACATAAAGGAGGCCCATTGGTATAACAAGGGCATCAAACCGACACTGAAGGAGTACATGGACAATGCGGTGGATTCAATCGGAGGGCTGATTATGCTATTGGGCAGCTACTTCCTAACCACGGACAAATTGATGGAAGAGGGGCTTGATTACGTGTCGAAAATCCCGAGTGTCATGCATTGCTCTGCCAAGATCCTTCGACTCAACAATGATCTTAGTACCTCATCGGTAAATTACTTTGACGTTTATCTTTCTCCTTTTGTATAATCGCTTACGAAAAGAAAGCACATCATTGATGGATTCAAAAATACATGCTATTCTTTTTAATATATTTGATGAGGATCCTGAGACTTATGTTTGTGAAACATCAATGTCATTCATGGTCAGTATGAATTGGCACGAGGAGACAACTTCAAGGCGCTAGAATGCTACATGAATGAAACTGGCGCCTCGGAAGAGGCCGCACGAGAGCATGTCAAGCAAATGGTGCACGAGACCTGGAAGAGGATGAACAAAGACGTGTTTGAGGACTACCCATATTCTGGGCTCGGGCCTTTTCTCGACGCTTGTCTGAACTTTGCACGAGCTTCTCAGTGCTTTTACCAGTACGGAGACGGACACGGCCTTCCCGACAACGAAACAAAGGACCACCTTGTGAGGGCACTATTCGACCCTGTGCCCCTCGATTAGGGATGCATATTGTCGCTGTTAGAGAGAGCCTATCGACTTACGTGTTATTATTAGCTTTTGGGGTGGGTGGCTCTGGAAGCTCTAAGACTTTCAAACTGTCGTAATTGAAGCCTATACAATATATGGGCGTTGTATGAGCTCCATAAAATTCGTCGGAGAAGCTCATGCTATTTGGCGCTTTGAGTTGTGGCTGATATACGTAACTGATAATAAAATTTGTGGTAATTATCTTCATTATTGTGCTAATTATGTCGAATAGTTTACATTGGAGAAAAAATTGGGAAGAAAATGAATATATAGCAATAAAGAAGAACCGGTCAGCTTTGACCAACGACGAGACAATGCGATTGGAAACGGTGGCCTTTGCTTTAAATTCATGATCGAAAAACACTTTGGAGTAAACTGTCGTGTTTTAATGTGATTTTCCTCTTTGCTTTCTTTTTCAATGTGATTTTCTCCCTCTATCTCTTTCAATTTCATGTAAGTTGTGAATTTGTAGCCTTTATTGGCATCCTGTTCTTCTCATAGCTCGTTTGGTTATGTTTATAGAGACTTTTTTTTTCCATATATTAAAAGCAAAAAAAAAATAAATCCGCATGAAAATATCATTTGGATGGTTATGGATAAGATCAATTATTTTAAAAATCAAAATCAACACTAATCTATTTTCTTGAAAGCAACATATTTTGCTTTGCATAATCAGAAAAGTGATTTTGGCCATCTCTAATTTTACATAAGTGGAGGAAAACAGTTCCAGATCTCTTTTACTTAAGAATTTGTATCTTCTTCTTCGCCACAAGAAAGAGGAGAGCTTATTCTTACAAGGGGTGAAATTACCAATTCCTATGATAGCTAAATACGCTATTGTCGGTAGTAACTTCTGCGTCATGAGAATTATTAGCATCTTTGTGCTCCTGACAGAATTCCTTGTCAGGTTAGTGTTATATGATTACCATCGTCATTTTCCCTGGTAACTGTTATTGTCAAGGGAAAAGATAAGGAATTAATTAGTCTCTGAATGACGCAAAGGATAAAACAAATTTTGACAACTATATGATATTAAATTCTCTGATGTATTTTGAACATATCACTTTTTAAGTTAGATTTTTTTTCCTCTATATAATTGAGTGGTTTGGACGATTAAAGCAATAGTAAGTGCTGACTTTTATTGTTATTACTAAAAGTGTACCAGGTGTTGGTAAAATTTACAAAATATTGGAATGATGATATCCCGTCCAAGTGGGACATCACAGAAATCGATAAGCTTCCTCCAACAATAAGGGATAGTTACATGGCCCTGTACAACACAACCAATGAAATTGGGTACTGGACAATGAGAGATCTAAGAATCAACACCATTCCTCACATGCGAAAAGTGGTAATTTCACTTAACCTTTCACCTAATAATTTCTAGCCTATGCAGGGCAACTTAGGCACTGTTTGGTAACCATCCAAACAGTGCCTGATTTTGATTTTTTGTTCCCAGAATCAGTTTGGGACGAGAATCGCGTTTGGTAAAATTTTTATTCCCGGGACCAAATTTGTTCTCGAGAACAGATTGAGAAGAGAATCAAGAATAAAAAAAAAAGTTGATTCTTGTTTCGGGAACAAAATTGAGAATCAAAACTACTCTTATTCTCTTTTCTTCTTCTTCTTCATCGACCACCATCCCGCGATCGCCACCCGCGACCGCTTGCCACCGCCCGCCGTCTTCTGCCGCCTCCCGCCGCCGGTCACCATCGGTCGCCGCTGTCCACCGCCACTGCCGCCGGTCGCCAGCAACTGGTTCGGCTAGCTCGCCAGGCCAGAGCGAGGTTCGGCGAGCTCGCCGGAGGCTCGCCTAGCCACCGGCAAGGCTTGGCCTCGCCATATCGGATGAGGCCGAGCCTCGCGACGCCCGGCCCATCGGTGGCCGGGTGGGCCTCGCCCGGATCGGCGAGGCTCGCCGGCCACCGGCGAGGCTCGCCGAGCCCCACCGGTGTCTAGGCGGCCTCGCCGGATCCGGCGAGGCCGAGCCTCGGTGGGGCTAGGCGAGCCTTGCCTAGCCGCCGGCGAGGCTCGATTGACGAGGGCGGCCTCGCCGAGGGCTGACGACGCTCTAGTGAGGTCGCCGACCCTCGTCCGGGCCGGTCGTTGGACCGGCGACCGACCTGAAGAAGAAGAAGAAGAAGGATAGAGAGAAAGAAAAAAAGAAAAGAAAAAAAGGAAAAAAAGAAAAGAAAAAAAGGAAAAAAAGAAAAGAAAAAAAGGAAAAAAAGAAAAGAAAAAAAAAAGGAAAAAATAAAAAAAAAAAAAAGAAAAAAAAAAAAAAATTATAAAATTTATTTAAAAATTAAAATAAATTGATTTGGAACAAAATCAATGAACACATTACCAAACACAATTCTATTCCAGAATCAGAAATTTTGTACAGTTACCAAACACGATTTTTTACTCATAATCAGTTTCCGGGAATAGAATAGAATAGAATAAAAAATAATAATTTCTTGTCAGAATCTGTTCCTGGGAACAGAATCATTACCAAACACGCCCTTACTTTTCTTCTTCTAACTTTTCTAATGACCCTTCTATTTAAACATTTGGAAATTTGAAAATGTACGAGAAAAGAACGTCCCTTGGCTTGGTCATTGACACTATTTTTGAATTTCAATCCTATAGTGGGTGGATGAATGCAAGGCGTACATAAAGGATGTGATGTCCCGAAATTTGGCCCATATTTCGAAATATATGAAATGGTTATTTCATCGACGCGCTTATGATTATTTTACTCTGAATTGATCACTCACGAGTTAACTAATCTATTAGGTGAGGCCATAAAGGGTTATAAACGCGAAAGACTAGAGAATTCGATCAGAAATTGACCGCTCGACCATAAGGATCGGCAAGGATCAATATTACACTTTTATAAATCAATTAGCGAACAAATATAAGCCGATTCGATGGAAGTACATAGTCGATTCATGGGTGATTCCGCATGATTACGATATTCGCGTCGAACGACAATAAACCGATTTTCTATTGATATTATATTCAGGATACGTAATTGAACTCTCGCGATTACATGACAATTGAGGGTCGTCTACGATTCGAAGATGCACAAACGTGGGTTGAAAATTATCGACCACAGATCAAAGGCGTGAGAACCCCTAAAAGCTACCCGATAGATTAGGTTGTACTAAAGTTGCGTTCGATCTATTTTTAACCACGAAATTTAATTCGATTTTGGGTATCGAACGTTCGAGGGTTTCATGATTTAACTATTGAACGTCATCTCATCGTTCGTCAAATTATCGACGAGTCCGAAATTTTTCGGAAAAAGGAATTATTGGACAAAAAAAAAGGGAAAAGAAATTCGGATGAAGAAGCTAATTGGAATTTTGCTGCCCAAAAAGGTTTATTTTTAAGAAATTAGAATTAAGAAGATATTTGGGGGATAATAATAGGTTTAGAAGACTTTAGGGGCAAGTGGATTGAATGTGATGATGAGTTTTGGGATATTATCTTAGAATCCCTTTTGTTTTCTTTATTTTTCTTCTCTCCTCCCTCTTCTCTCTTTCTCTTCTCCTTCCCTCGCGTTTCTTCCCTCCCTCCTCTGCAGACCGCCCATCTCCTTCTCCTTTGCTCCCATTTTTCCCTCAAGCTTCTTCATTTTTTTCACCATCTTCTTCTTTTATTTTTCTTCCTCCCTCACTTTTCTTTCTCCCCCATTTGGCCGAAGCTTCATCCTTCTCCTCCTCCCTCACTTTGCCGTCCACCACCATCATCCACGCCACATCACCACCACCCAACATCATCATCCCACCACCCTCGTCGTCCACCATCTCACCACCGTCGACGACCACCTCCATCACCGACATCATTGCCGCCGTTGCTTCGCCATCACCACCACCATCCGTCCAAGTTACCCCAAGGCCACCATCAAGCTGAACCACCCTAGGTGGCCGTGGGCTTGAGGAGCCGCCACCACCACCGTCGAGCCTCCATTCGAGCCGCAAGCATCACGTTCTCGTCGCCGTCGCCGCAAGCCGCCGTCGCCGAAAACCTATGAGTTAATTTCCTAATTGTGGATTATGGTGTTAATTGCGTTTATGGGGTGATTAGTTTAGTACTAATGGCGATTAGTGTTAGTTAATCTTAGTTTATTCTTAATTGCGATTAATGCTAGTTTAGATTAAATTTAATTACGATGAGTGTAAATAATTTCAATTAGTTTAATTAATTGTGTTTAGATTAATTAATTGAGTTTAGCTTTATTAATAGTGATTTATTTAATTAATCGCAATTAGCATAATTACTGAAGGATTAGTCGTTAAGTAGAATTTTATGCTCGTTTTCTTGGATGAGATTGTGCGTGATTTCGATTGTTTGCACGTGTGATGCCATGTTATTGATTGCTCTATGATAAGTTTCTCTTATTATTACAAAAGAAGGTTTTATAAGCAATTAAATGGCAAAGTTTGATGTGTTGGGTTTGGGCGCCAAATTTTACGTGCTAAATAAAACAATGAAGTTTTAAAATAGAAGTGTGCAAAGTTTGATGGATTGATTTCAAATACGTGACCACGTACGAATATTTTACCGGGATTTTTTTAAATAAGAAAAATTGCCCAAGTTTATTATTTGAAAATGAAATATTATGTTCTTGGCTAATTAACGGCAATAAAAGTTCGCTTGATTGATGGTGTGTTTGAGTGGTCATTTAATTGAACCCATCATCCAACGAGAGTTGGGGGCCATGCCCGGTTTTATCGGATGCCCGGCGGGGGTTTGGATGCCGAGTCGCGGTTGAGGCCGGACCAAAGTTCCTTTATGGAATGCTGTCTAGGTGGGGGTTCTAGATAATACCATGCCCGATGGAGCGGGACGATGCCTGGTCATGCCGGAAGACTGTTGACTCTTGTGTTAGCCGTGGCCCGAGGGGTCGTAATAATTGGAACACATGTGTTGGCAATGCGCATGAGATTTTTAGTATGTGTTCTGATTGTTATTTATGCATGTTGCACTATTATTGCCGTGCGAGACGTGCTAATATGCAGGGGAGTGCCGAGGTGAGGTAAGTTTATGTGTGGTGCGTGTTTAGGCTACCTTCGAGGCGAATTCGCGTCCTAATCGAGGCTTATGGATTTAACTCGCTGAGATTTTATCTCACCCCATTGTTGTCAAACATTTTTAGGTCTGTAGTATGGAGTGTCACCCTGTGCGTTTTGGGGTCCCTTGGTACATGGACATGGAGACTACTCTATATCCGATCCTTAGGACCGACCGAACTCGCGAGCTAGTGGTCATGGCAATGTGGGTAGACGAGGGGTTTGTACATGTGGTACCCCACAATTTCAAGGCGTGGTTTATTAGGGAGGCGAACGGTGATTGGATTGGTCCACTTCATGGTTTTGATGGACCGCCCTCCGGAAACGTGGGAGTGGGAGGGCAAGTTTGTGACCCCATTGGATATTGACATCCCTGATGGTGTTGTTGTGAATCCAGATTCCAGTCTAGATGGGCTTGAGAGCCGTACCCCCTTGACTACATGCCCGACTTTGCGTTCAGATACTAGGGCAGGTGTTTGGAGCTTGTATAGCTAAAAGTTGACCTTGACCTTCTAACCATTTTTGCTTGTAGGTCAAGTAGGAGTTCCATTTTGTTGTAGCCCTGTACATATTAAACTCATTGGGTTAACCAGTTGATAAATAAATTGTTGTTTTTGGGAAATCGTTCATTGTGTTTCACTATCCCTATTTTATTGATTGACTGGGTGTTTAATTAATTCGCTTCCGCATGAGTTTAATCGAGAGATAAGAAGAATGGGTCGGCGACGCGTCCTGAGATGTCGCATTTTTAATCTACCGTCGAGGGATGTGCGCATACTCAGGGTTCGGGGCGTGACAAAGGAGGTCCATTGGTACAACAAGGGCATTAAACTAACATTGAAGGAGTACATGGACAATGTGGTGGATTCAATTGGAGCGCTGATTATGCTGTTGGGCACCCACTTCCTAACCACGGACAAATTGATGAAAGAGTGGCTTGATTATGTGTCGAAAATCCCGAGTGTCATGCATTGGTCTGCCAAGATCATTCGACTCGACAATGATCTCATTACCTCATCGGTAAATTACTTTGACGTTTATCATTCTCCTTTTGAATAATCGCTTACGAAGAGAAAGTACATCATCGATGGATCCATAATTATGTGCTATTCTTTTTAATATATTCGATATGGATCCAGCGACTTATGTTTGTGAAACATCAATGTCACTTATGGTCAGTATGAATTAGCACGATGAGACAACTTCAAGGCACTAGAATGCTACAAAATGAAACCGGTGCCCCGGAAGAAGCCGCGCAAGAGCACGTTAGGCAAATGGTACATGAGACCTGGAAGAGGATGAAATAAAGATGTGTTTGAGAACTACCCATATTCTGGGTTTGGGCCTTTTCTCAGCGCTTGTCTAAACTTTGCACGAGCTTTTCAATGCTTTTATCAGTACGGAGATGGACACGGGCTTCCCGATAACAAAATCAAGGATCACCTTGTGAGGACATTATTCGACCCTGTGCCCCTCAATTAGGGATGCTTTACCGACAAAGGTGTCTCTGTTGGAGAGAGCCTATCCACTTACGTGTTATTATGATCTTTTTGGGTGGCTCCAGAAGCTCTAAGACTTTGACACTGTTGTAATTGAAGCCTATACAATAGATGGGCGTTGTACGGGCTCCATAAAATTCGCCGGAGAAGCGGATGCTATTCCGCGCTTTGAGTTGTGGCTGATATACGTAATTGATAATAAAATTTGTGGTGGTTATTTTCATTATTGTGCTAATTATGTCGAATATTTTACACTGGAGAAAAAATTGGGAAGAAAATGAATATGTAGCGATACAGAAAAACCGGTCAACTCTGACCAACGACGAAACAACGCAGTTCGAAAGGGTGGCCTTTGGCCCTTTGCTTCAAGTTCATAATCGAAAAACACTTTGGAGTACACTGTCGTGTTTTAATGTGATTTTCCTCTTTGCTTTCTTTCCGATGTGATTTTCTCCATCTATCTCTATCAATTTCTTGTATGTTGTGAATTTCTAGCCTTTTATTGGCATCCTGATTCTTCTCATGGTGCTCGTTTGGTCATGTTTATACTTTATAGACGCTTTTTTTTTTCTATTTTTCAAAAGTGAAAAAAAATGTTTTTCACATGAAAATATCATTTGGATGGTTATGGATAAGATCAATTATTTCAAAAATCAAAGTCAACACCAATCTATTTTCTTGAAAGCAACACATATTGCTTTAAATAATCAGAAAAGTGATTTTGGTCATCTTTGTTTTTATATAAGTGGAGGAAAACAGTTGCAGATCTCTTTTACATGTACAAGGGGAAGGACAGACGCCCGTTCAAGCAAAGGACCGAGCCTTCTTCACGCCCACACAGTGCTCTCGCTTCCGTTGATATGAAGACGTCTTTGACCGAGCGATTAACCGCCACGTATCATCATCACCAGCTCCTTTCATCTGCACCGGGCGGTGTCTTCCGGTGAACCAGCCCTGCTGCGGCACTCCACCTCCGCCATCCTCAACGAGTACCAGCAACGCCAGTAACCTTCGAGCGACATTACAGCAGCTTCTTGGCACAGCTAAGCCACCGGCTGCGAGCCACCAAACACTGCAGTCACTTCGCACGAACGATCCTACGGTCCTGGAGACATCACAGCGCAAGATTTGTCCCTGCAGCAGTGTCTCCGACCATCCCAGCAGCTTCCTAGACTGCCCAGCTCCTCCTGGACGCCCTACCAGTGTAGCAGCTCAGCATCCACGATCAGCCAGCAGCTCTGCCGCACCTGAACTTTTCCTTGCTGCTCTTTCCAACAACGCGCAGCTGTTCAAGTCGACCCTTGCAGGAACTTAGCAAGCATCAACGGGTCCGTTTGCGCAGCAGCTGTGACGAGGCCCTCACAGTTTTGGAGAGCCGTTTATCAAAGCCTACCGGAGCTACCACTCCTTGGGTGTCGCCGTCTTCCTCTTTCCATTGCCGATCTATGCATCGCCGTAGCCTTGCTGGTCACCGTGAATCACGTCGTTGGTTGTCGTTTGGATCAAAGTCCAATATAGCTAATTTCCTAATCTAAACCCAATTCGAATATATGATTACCTAATTTGAATTATTTGACCCTAACCGGATTTGAATTTTTAGGATTTTCCTGAATAGGTAATTTTTCTTTTGATTCGTTATGAAATGGTTTTGATATTTGAGACTAAAGATGGGTTCCCGATTAAAAGGGTTTCCTATTTTAGTTGTTGTGAATATTCGATATATCGTCAATCATGTGTGGTTTATATGTCGTATGTTATCAATTTAGGAAACATTCATATAACAGAAAAAAAGAATTTACATTGCATTTAGGATTGATTGCATATTTTAGGAAATCATATTTAGATTAAGAATTGATTTAAATTATTTCTTAGTTTAATTTAGGTCATTATATAATTTAGTTAGTTTCCTATTTTAGCTTTCAAAGAAAATATATATAAAAAAAATAGCATGCATATCTGATATGGAAATAGTTTTATAATTCCCATGTCATATATTACATATCATTTAGTAATCATATACTAGGGTCATGTCTTGTAGATTAATAATTGCATACGATGCATTGCATATAGTTTATTTTAATTAAAAATAAAACATAAAAAAATATAATCTTACAGAGTTAAATAATAGGGTATCACGTAGTTTATCATAACTCATGTCATTGAAACAGCATATAGTTTGCATTTAAGTCATTGATATAACTTGCATGTCATTTAAAATTTCATTATGCTTCATTAATGCATGTTCATATAATTTCATTTAAATCATGCTCATTATAAAAGAATCATCCAAAAAAGAACTAATTGACATTACATTTAGAAATCATGATTAGGTTATGCATCATTGTTAGACTTTTTGTTTACATCTTACAGAGAACTTGGTACATTGGGCGGTAGTAAAGCCTCTTTTTCGCCATGCTTAACGTATCAAGGTTCTTTACCCTTTTCTAGCAATTTATTTTTACATTGATTTGTTAAGTGTTACATTCGTGATTGTGCACACACATGATCACATCTTGCACTATTGATACCTAAATTTTGGCAACTCGATCATTTATTTATTGCATAGAACATTAAGGATTAAGTTTTAACTCCTAAAAAAAACGAATTAAATTGTGTAGTATATAGTTTTAGGAGCATTTTTTATTATTGCATTTGCATTAAACCAGTGACATATGGGTTTAAATTGATGGTTCTGAGTTTTAATTTGATGAGTTGGACTAAGCCCACAGAGGGAGCGGATTGGCCTAAGCCCGTTATTCTCTTAAGATCGAAAATTGACCTATGAAGAATGGTGATTTGATATTTTCGGAAAGGATTCGTATTATCCTTCCAATATTCGGTAAATCTTTCATATATACATGCGATATATACATTGAGTGATATATTTTGTAACAAATTAGAAGGTTTCGGATGAAATATTGAAAAAAATGAAAGAGAATATTGCATGTAGAGGTGTATATTTGGGGCAATATATCATCAATGTGCATGAGCAGGAAAGATCTGAAATATGCAATATGTGAATTTATTCTCTTTCCTTGAAAAGCCTAGCCCCACCCTCGGCTATATAAGGAGGCCACACATATTGAATACATGGCCACATTTTGGTGGGAAGCACCGAGTAATCTCATGGCGTATAGAGAAACACACGAGAGAAGAGAGTGCTTGAGAAGAGCAGAGTCGTGGTCGAACATCCCCTTTTTGGCTGTGACCTTGTGCCTTCTGTCGAGTTTCACTGCCATTTTTGACTCCACTAGCTGCCTTTGAGTCTTTCTCGAAAGCACAAGATAGTCACCCATAGTATACTGAGTGTCACGCCCCGAACCCCGAGCATGCGCACTTCCCTCGGTAGTCAACTAAAAATGCGATGTCCCAGGATGCGTCGCCGACCCTTTCTTTTTATGCACATGCGGAAGCAAACTAATAAACCTCGAACAACAAACAAACACAGGAATAGTAAAAGCAAGACAGCATATTTCACAAACCGCACTTTATATACATGTTAGGTTAACCTAAGGGTTCATATTTACAAGCCTATCTCCAAAAGAAGTCCCTAGGTAACCTACACCCCGGATCCCTCCGACTCTGGCTTGGGATCCGCCACAACACCGTTCGATATCTGCATACTACGGACCTGAAAAAGGGGTAACCACGATGGGGTGAGATAAATCTCAACGAGTCAAAATCCTAAACCCCAATTAGGATGCAAATTTCACCTAGAGGCAGCCTAAACAGGCGTCACAAACAAACTTACCTCTCCTCAGCATGTCCCTACACATTAGCGCGTCACATATATGATATGAATACAACAAACATATTTAATAACTGGAACACCTCAATTCATCTTTCAAACAATCACAAGGGTCCCAATCATAAGGTAAAATCGTTATGACACGTCTCATTCTGTACCACACAATTTTGCCCCATAATCAGGCGTGGCTATCCCAATCACTCAGGCGTGTCTCAGTTATTTACGACCCATCGACTACGGCCAACTCAACAGTTGGCGGTCATCCGGCATAATCGGGCATCATCCCGCTCCGTCGAGCACGGCAACGTTTAGAACCCTCGCCTAGATGGCATCCCAAAAAGGGGCCTCAGTTTGGCCTCCACCGTGACTAGCTTCCGAACCCCCGTCGGGCATCCGTTAAACATCGAGCATCATCCCCAAACTCCCATTGGGTGATGAGTTTCGATAGTGACCACACGTGTGTTGGTGAAAACTTCCCTATTTGTTTTGAGGTTGACAAAACGTTTCCATCAATCTAGTCTGAAGACTTGTAGACTCTATCGTCAAAGTCTGAAGACCTCCGACTCAAGATTCAAAGTTTGCTCACACTGAGAGTTCCAAACCGACAAAGAAAAGATTTATCGAAGGAGTTTTATTCAAATGCGACTATTTCTTTTGAAGATTTGATTCGTACGGTTAAGGAAGATTTCACGGCTAGAGATAACACCTCAAAGATCTATTATTCGTATTGAGATTAATTCGAGTAACTTAGATTCGATTGATTTGCAAAGTTTACTTGGAAGGTTCTACTTATGGAAACCTAGATCCTGATTGTATGGGCGAGCAGGATTGGTGGGCTATCATCACATTCCTCAAATAACTCGAGATCTTTCTAAATTGATTATGTCCAACGAGTTGATTGGAAGAACTCCTTTGGAAGGTGCCAACGGTTATGAAGGCATGGAGGAGTATATAAGGAAGACGCTCAAGTTGTTCGAGAGTGCTTGATAGAAAAATTCCAAAGTTTGAAGCTCCTTGTTCTTTGCGATTTCATTTGTTGAGCCCAACTTGTACTCAAAAGAGAGACTAGATAATTGTGAGACCTTGAGGAAGTGTAGTAGAGTCTCTACACTGTGGAATCAAGGACGTGAGACTGTAAAATCTCTTTTGGTTCTTAGTGGAATCCAGCCGGTGGGCTGTCAGTGTGGGAGAGTGGACGTAGGCTTGATTTAAGCCGAACCACTATAAACTTAGTGTCTTGATTCTCTATCCCTAAACTCTTTACTTTTTATTGTAGTCGCATATAACTATTTATTGTCTTCACGCTTTCAGTCTGTTGATCTTAAAAGCTAATTTGTTTTGTTAAGTTTCGTAAAAACTTCTTTGATCACATATTCACCCCTCTCTAGGTGTTTGTACTAGTCCTATCAATTGGTATAAGAGCTTGTGTACTCATTGAATTGAAGTGCTTTTACTTCTGAGTTAAAAATCTATGGCTAGTATGTTGGCTCCAGGTTTGGTTGAAGGGCAAAGCAACACCAGACCGCCTTACTTTGATGGAAAGGAATATAGCATATGGAAAAACAAGATGAAGGCATTCCTAAGATCGAAAGATGCTTTGGAATGGGATGTAGTAGAAAAAGGAATCATTCCTAAAGCTATATCAGTCTCGAGGACAGGAAAAGAAGTTGCAGCAGCTAGCGACATGACTCAAGAAGAAATAATCAAGAGACAAGCTCTTGATGCAAAAGCAATTTACTTTTTATATTGTGCGTTATCTCCTACTGAATATAATAAAATATCTTCTTGTGAAACAGCCAAAGAAGTCTGGGATAGGCTGCACATCACTTATGAAGGAACTGATCGAGTGAAAAAAACAAGGATCAATATTCTACTCAGACAGTATGAAGCCTTCAAGATGAAGCTAAGAGAATCTATCACTGATATGTTTAACCGCTTCACAGAAATTGTAATTGGTTTAGAGTATCTGGGACAACCAATATCAGGACCCATGAAAGTTAACAAATTGCTGCGTGGACTCTCCAAAGACTGGAATCACGTAAAGACCTCGATAAGGGAAACACAAAGGATCATGCCACTCTCTGTAGATGAACTGGTTGGCACACTTCAATCCTACGAAGTGGAGCAAATTAATGAAGAAGAAGATCCCAAAGGTAAGAAGTCTATTGCTTTAAAGTCTAACGATGATTATGATGTTACAGACTCTGAAGAAGAATTAGACGATGAAGAGCTAGCGCTTATGATAAAAAGGTTCAGGAAACTGAACAAAAAGGGAAGAAGATTCAATTGGAAGAAACAAAGCACTCAAAAGTTTCAGAACAAATCAACTGAGGATGATGAATCCAATAAAGATGTGATTTGCTTTGAATGCAAGAAAAAGAGACACATCAGACCTAACTGTCCTTTGTTGAAGAAAAAGAAAGGAAAAGCTGAGAAATACAGAAAAGCTCTCAAAGCAGAAACTTAGAGTGATACTGAATGCGAATAAAGTGATATGATTATGTCAATATTTGTTTAATGGCGAAATCAGAATCAGACTCAGACTCTGAGGCAGATACAGACTCAGACTTAGACAGTGAAATTGAGGTAAGTAATTTAAAAATTCCTACTAAAGTCTTGAAATACATTAATGAACTTTGTCTTAGCCTCAAAACTTCTCTTAAAAGGATTTCCGAGCTAAAAAGGGAGAATTCTACACTGAAGTAACAGAAAAATCTTGGAAAGAAAAGTTTGAAAATTCAGACAAAAGTTTTGTTATTTTGAAAAAAAATGCAGACTCTCTTTCAAAAGAAAATACATGTTTAAAGAATGACATTTCAAATATTTCAAAAAGATTTTCAATTGGATCTGAGAAGTTTGAAAAGATTCTTTCGATACAAAGACCTTACTTTAACAAAGTAGGTTTAGGAATGACTTCAGAAACTATTCCTCTAATTGATTTTCCAAAAGTAAAGGAAAGAATCAAACAGAGACCTACAAAAGCATTTTATAAAAATCATTTTCAAAAAGTCTTTGTAAAACCTATTGGCCGAAGTGCTCTTAAATGTTCTAAGTGTTACAGCTCAGAACACTTTGAGAAGGAATGTCCTATGGTTTGGAGACCTGTTAAGAATGATTGGGCAAAGACTGTATATTGTCCTAACTCTACTGGACCCAAGAAAATGTGGGTACCAAAGAAAGCTTGAGTTTCTTTTTAACTGCAGGTCACTATCAAGAAGAAGATTAAATGGTATTTGAATAGTGGTTGTTCAAGACACATGACAGGAGATTCAAATTGTTTTATAAAGCTTGTTCAAATAGATGGAGGAAAAGTCTCTTTTGGTGGAAATAGCAAAGGAAGAATTGTTGGATGTGGAATAGTAAAAATTGGAAGTCTTACAATCAACAATGTCTCCTTAGTGGAAGGACTAAATTACAATCTACTCAATATAAGTCAATTGTGCGACACTGGATTCAAAATCAATTTTCTGGAAGGAACATGTTCAGGAACTAGCAAAGATCTCTCTCAATCTTTTACTGGGCGTAGACATGGGAATATCTATCTTTTGGATATAAAACCAGAAAGATCGCAATGTCTAATATCAGTACAAGATGAAGCAAATCTCTGGCATCGGAAGCTTGGTCATATCAATATGAAGCAAATTGCCAAAATCTCTTCAAAAAAGCTTGTTCGTGGACTACCCAACTTGAAATATCAAAAGTCTGACTTATGCATACCATGTGTGCTGGGAAAATAGGTTAGAAGTTCTTTTAAACTAACAAATCAAGTTTCTACTAATCGTGTGCCGCAGCTCCTACATATGGATCTCTTTGGACCAACTAGAACTTAAGACATTGGTGGAAAGAGATTTTGTCTAGTAATAGTGGATGATTATTTACGATTTACTTGGGTCTACTTTCTGGCAAGTAAGTTTGAAACCTTCTCTCATTTTCTAAAGTTTGCTAAGAAAGTACAAAATGAGAGGTTACGCTATTTCAAGCATTTGGACAGACCATGGAGGTGAGTTTGAAAATTAAAACTTTGCCAAATTTTGTGATGAATCTGGTTTTCAGCATATGTTCTCCTCTCCATATACACCTGAACAAAATGGAATTGTGGAAAGGAAGAATAGATCCTTACAAGAAATGGCAATAACTCTCTTAATTGAAAGTAATGTTTCTTCTCGTTTTTAGACCGAACGTGTCTACGATGTTATATTATTAACAGAGTATTCTTAAGGCCTATTCTGGAGAAAATTCCCTATGAGTTATTCAAAGGAAAGAAGCCAATTGTTTCTTATTTTTATGTGTTTGGTTGCAAATGTTTTATCTTAAAAAATGCAAATGATCGAATTGGTAAGCTTGAAGAAAAATCAGACGAAGGAATCTTCCTTGGATATTCAACCTCTAGCAAAGCCTACAGAATATTCAACAAGAAGACTTAGACTATGGAAGAATCGATGAATGTCAAATTTCAAGACTCTCTGCAAAATTAATCGTTTCAGACTCAAACCGAAGAATCTGAACTTACTCCAGACTCTACAAAATCTACTTCTCCTGAAGCAGCTTAGATTTTAGTAGAAAAACAAGGAAGATATGTTGAAGAATTGACTGAAGAAGAAGATCAACAATCTGTCAGACTGACCATCAACTGGAAGCATAAGTCTAGTCATCCCAAGGAACTCATTATTGGTAATATTCATGAAGGAATTCATACCAGATCCAAAAGACAAGAAGAGTCTAGTGCTGTGGCACTTATTTCTGAAATAGAACCCAAAAGCATAGAAGAAGCTTTAATTGACAAAAGTTGGATTGAAGCAATGCAAGAAGAACACAGGCAGTTCAGCATTAACGACATTTGGGAATTAACTCCTAAACCAAAAGGTAAATCTATTATTGGAGCTAAATGGGTTTACAGGAACAAGATGGACGAAAAAGGAAAAGTGGTAAGGAACAAAGCAAGACTCGTGGCCAAAGGATATACGCAAGAAGAAGGGATAGACTACGATGAGACTTACGCTCCTGTAGCAAGGTTAGAAGCAATTAGATTATTACTTGCTTTTGCTTGTTATAAGAATTTCAGGTTATTCCAAATGGATGTCAAAAGTGCGTTTCTAAATGGATTTATTCAAGAAGAAGTCTATGTGGAACAACCTCTTGAATTTGAAGATCCAAGAAAACCAGACTTTGTTTTCAGACTGAAAAAGACTTTATATGAATTAAAGCAAGCACCTCGAGCTTGGTACAAAGGTTAAGTAAGTTTTTAATTGAAAATGGTTTTGTTAAAGGAAAAGTAGACACTACCTTGTTTATTAAAAAGGAAGGTAAAAACTTTTTACTTGTTCAAATTTATGTTGATGATATTATATTTGGATCACCTAACAAAATTATGTGCAAGAAATTTTCTAAGTCTATGCAGGATGAATTTGAGATGAGCATGATGGGTGAACTGTCTTTCTTTCTCAGACTACAAGTGAAACAATTGAAGGAAGGAATCTTTATTCACCAAGAAAAATATGCAAAAGAACTCGTTAAAAAGTTTAGATTGGAGAATTGCAAGAAGACTGATATAGCAATGTCAAGTTCTTCGAAGTTGGACAAAGATGAAGGAGGAAAGAAAGTTGACCTGAAACTATATAGAAGCATCATTGGTTCACTTCTTTATCTCACTGCTTCTAAACTTGACATTTTATCTCACTGCTTCTAGACCTGACATTTTGTTTAGTGTTTGCATTTATGCTAGATTTCAATCAGATCCCAAAGAATCTCATTTAAGTGCTGCAAAATGCATCATCAAATATGTTGCAACAATATCGAAGTTAGGTCTACGGTATCCCAAAGAAAGAAACTTTACTCTCCTTGGATATTCAGACGCAAATCTAGCATGTTGCAGAGTTGATAGAAAGAGCACATCCGACACTTGTCAATTGCTTGGTAACAGGTCAGTATCTTGGTTTTCAAGGAAGCAAAGTACTGTAACTCTTTCAACAGCAGAAGCAGAGTATGTGGCTCTT
Source organism: Eucalyptus tenuipes (assembly GCA_014182365.1). Classification (NCBI taxonomy): domain Eukaryota; kingdom Viridiplantae; phylum Streptophyta; class Magnoliopsida; order Myrtales; family Myrtaceae; genus Eucalyptus; species Eucalyptus tenuipes. Next base: position 20,926,318 of record CM024537.1, read on the forward strand.
GGAAGCTGCTGTTCTCAAATCTTATGGATAAAACAACAACTACGAGACTTTGGAATCGAAGACTCATGCACCGAGATCAAATGTGATAACACCAGCGCAATTAATCTCACAAAGAATCCAATTCTTTATTCAAGAGCAAAGCACATAGAGATTCGACACCATTTTATTAGAGATCATGTTCAAAATGGAGAAATCTTGATCCAATTCATTGATTCAAAGAATCAGCTAGCGGACATATTCACAAAACCTCTAGAGAAAAGCTTATTTGAGTCTATCCGCTCTAGACTTAACATCTTATCTCTCAAAGTCTGAAGAAGCTCAGACTCAGGATTAAAATCTGAAGAACCTCAGACTCAGGGATAAAATCTGAAGAAGCTCAGACTCAGGGATAGCTCAGACACAGATAAAGTTTGAAGATGTTCAGACTCAGAAAACCAAGAGTTACGACTATAAAGTTTCTCGTTAACGGTATTTTAATTTATTTGATAAGGTACGACTTTTCATTAATCGCTAATTGAATGGAATTATTAGCAGTTATCAATTTTCAAAAAGGCAGTTATTCTGTTTTCAAAAAGGCAGTTATTCATTTTTGAAAAGGCATTTTTTATTTTTCCTTTTGTGATGATTCGTATACCCGGTTTCGACTGGTTTATATACTGTTTGTTTTCTTCGTTTTTACCCACAAACCCTAGATCACAGAATTTCACTTTCGTACCTTTCTCTCTAGTTTAATTCATAAAAGTTCTCATCTTTCTCGCGAATTGAGTTCGAAAATTCTCTCAAAATATGTGACAATGGCCTCTCAAAGAAAGTTGTCAAGGATTGCAAGCAGGGGACCACAGTTTATGCACGAGGGTCCTACCACTTCGATCTGACGGAGGAAGAAGATTCTCCAAGGCAGCAGCAGAGTCAACAACGACATTCTCAACCGTGCCATTCTTCTCATGCTAGACCACAAGAGTATCAGCAACAACAAGCAGAGGAAGAAATTATTGAGGATGCCGAACCAGTAAGGACTCTTAAGCCTGCATTTACTTTCAAACTCTACACCGCTTTGAAGGAAGGTGGTTCTGCAATGACTTTTATTGATGAATTTTTTAGAGAAAATGGGTACCAAAATGAAACCCATTTTTTAAGAACTATGGAACGGTTAGGAATTGTTCTTGTTGGTATGGCAGAAAGGATTTTTGCGAATTTTCCAAATGATCCACGTTTTGGAGGAATTAATCAATCCCAGGGAAAAGATGACAATGAAAAGATGTTCACACAGTTTAAACCTAGGATGGGTGTTGCTGCGAACATTCAAGAAAAAAGAGCAGATCTGTTTCGCTCTGAAGAACACAAGCAAGTTTATTCTAATTTGCTGAAGCGATGAGTGATGAACCCAAGAAGTGTGGACTTCGACTTTCTCGATTCATTAAACGTCAAGTTGCGGGAGAAGTTTGCTATACTCCAACTTAAGCATTTTTGTTCTAACACAGATGTTGTTCATCATGAACTTAATGCGTATTTCTATTCCAATCTAAGCTTTTTGGATGCGAATAGATTTTCTTTTAGTGTTAGAGATCAAGAATATGTGGTCGATATGGACACCCTTGCTGATGTGATTGGAGTAGACAGAGGGATTTTCCAGTCAATCAGTGTGTCTATTGGTCATGCGACTATGGAGCTTGTTCGAGATAGAATTGTAGAAGGCTGCATTTCTTATTTGAGAATGAGTGCCTCCAACATCTTGCTCCATAAGATTGTGACCAACTGTCTCAGACCGAAATCCACGTCAAAGATTGACGTATCCAATTCTAAAGCGAAGCTGATGTACGCCATCAATGTCGGTTACAAGTTCTCTCTGCCTCACACCATCATGTTTCACATGTATCGATCAATGGCAAAGGACAGGGGAAAACTTCCTTATTCCGCTCTCGTTACTCGTTTATTCAGACATTTCAATATTCAGCCTCCTAACAATCTGTGTGTTCGAACCATTAATCAAATGGTGATAGGGCTAAAGATGATTACAAAAATGCGTCTGAAGGAGCTGAACAAGACTTTAGAGAGATTTAAGGAGAAGACCCCTTCAAGTCTCGACAAGACCATGTGGCTGCAAAGAGGAAAGGCAAGGAGCCCATGATAGCTCCATCTAAGAGGAGGAGAGCAATCATCTTACAAGATGAAGAAGATGAAGACAACCTCACTATCTCCACTCTTGCCTTAAAGAATGTGCAGCGTCTTGTTCCAGAAATAGAAGATCGAGAGAACCAAGACAGAGAAGAGACAGAGAAAAAGAGTGAAGAGAAGGAAGCGATGAGGAAAGAAGAAGAAGAAGGAAGAAAAGAAGAAAGAGAAAAAGGAATAGAACAAACTGAAGGAGAAAGTTATGGTGATTCTCCAGCAGCAGAAAAAGGACAAGAACATCACATCATTGAAGAAGAGACCGAGCAAGAAGAGTACTTCTCTCCGCCCGAAGGCACTGAAACAGGGGGAGCTGCTGAGCAAAGAGGTATTTCTCTACTTGCTCTTACCAGTGATAATGTTAGTCGTTCTTCTGCGGATGCAGAGGATGTGTATGCCTCTCAATTTCCTAAAGAAGGTAATGAGGCTTCATCTCCAAGTCTGGATGCTCGTGGTGAAGTCCCATCATTTGGCTATACTCCGCAAACTGATCACGCTGAAGCAAGCACACAAACTGACAACTCAGCAGACTTTAAAAGGTTGCTTGAAGTTCTTCTGGAGATCAAAGGCCAGGTTTATGCCTTGGGATGTGAATTGCAGACATTGCAGAATGCTCATCATGCCATTTCAGTTTCTATGCAAGATTAGGTTCAAGCCCTTAATCTTCAAGTTCAAGAAAACACAAAAGTAAGGATCTAGCGCAACTGCAGGAGGATCTGAGAAAGCTGGAGGAGACTGTCAAGTCTATGGGGGATTTTAAGCTCATTCGCATTCCAAAATCTTCTTAATCTTATTCTTTTTGTTTTCTCTACTTTTTGTTGATGACAAAAAGGGGGAGAAGTTGGTGCAGATTTGTTTTCTGTTTGGATTGGTTTTTGGTTGTGTTTTGACTTTCTTGACTTATCTTTTGTTTGGATGGACTGCTTTGTTTGGACTGCTTTTGTAAGTGCTAGTATGAACACCTAGAGGGGGTGAATAGGTGTTTAAAATAAACCTTGGCAAATATATGCGGATAAAATAAACTTCGAGCAAAATAAAGGAGTTAAGGAAGAGAATAAGAACACAAGGTTTATAGTGGTTCGGCTTAATCCAAGCCTACGTCCACTCTCCCACGCTAACAGCCTTCTTGGCTGGATTCCAATATGCAATCAACAAGAGATTACAACTTTGAGTGCAAACACTTAGTAGTAGATCACACTATCTCACTAAGTCACTCTTTTGGTATTTCTCTCACGATCACAAACGTTTAAGCTCTCCAAAGACAAGTGTATGAACAAAGATCGCTCGGACTTTGGAATTATAAATTCTACGCTCCGTCTCTTACTTGCTCATCGGTCCTTCATCTCCTTAAATACTCCTCCACTTCCAAACTAGCCGTTGGACAGTATCTTGAGGATCGTCTTCCAATCTACCCATTGACAGCTCGTATCTAGAAGATTTGGTAGCCGTTGAGTGACAAAGGTAGAATCCCAAATTGATTCCGATCGCCCATACAAACGAAATCTTGGTTTCCATAAGTAAAGCTTCTTCGTATAGAAAGTTCTTGTCTTCAAGATTTAATTGTCAATCAATTAGATTGAGTTAATCAAATCAATCTTGATGTGGAATCCAAACCAGATCACTAGCCGTTACATCTTCGGGGCTTCTGTTACGTTCTGTCGAATCTGGATGTAAAGTCTGAGAGCAATAGACTTTACAATCTGAGTCTGAGTGCGATAGACTTTGCAATCTAAGTCTGAATGTCTTCAAACTTTGCAATCTGAGTCTGAACATATTTTGCTTCTGAACAGATTTAGCTTTAAGGTCTACACCGTCTGAATAAGTTCAACTTCAGCATAGAGTCTGTCTTTTGATTCTTCATTCACGTTCGATCTGGAATTTGTCGAGTTGACAGACTTCGATGTAGAACAGACTTTGACACTAAAGTCGCAGTCTTCGACTTTGACACGAAGTCTGGAAATCTTTAGAATATACTTTGGACATATGTTACGATCGGTCTTCGCGGCAGTCTTCTGACTTTGACAATATTCTTTACATGTTCTATCATCTGCATGGTCTATTACTTAACCATTAAACATGTTAGTAGCCTTTGATTTATTTTGTCATCTTCAAAACATCATAAGGGATTTCCTTAACAGCTTTGACCTTTTTAATGCTTGTAGTATCTTAAGCTATGTTGATGACGTTTGTGAAGATAGTTGTTTTTATAGGACTAACTTATCTTTATCCTAATCTGGTTATCTTTCATGAGATATTTTTGTTTGATTAAGTATTGTCTTGCAGGATAAAAGTATCCAAATCTACAAAGCTATGTTGATGACGTTTGTGAAGATAGTTGTTTTTATAGGACTAACTTATCTTTATCCTAATCTGGTTATCTTTCATGAGATATTTTTGTTTGATTAAGTATTGTCTTGCAGGATAAAAGTATCCAAATCTACAGAAAAGTTTTGTCACCATAAAAAAGGGGGAGATTGTTGGTGAAAACTTCCCTATTTGTTTTGAGGTTGACAAAACGTTTCCATCAGTCTAGTCTGAAGACTTGCAGACTCTATCGTCAAAGTCTGAAGACCTCCAGACTCAAGATTCAAAGTCTGCCCTCACTGATAGTTCCAGATTGATAAAGAAAAGATTTATCGAAGGAGTTTTATTCAAATGCGAGTATCTCTTTTGAAGATTTGATTCGTACGGTTAAGGAAGATCTCACGGCTGGAGATAGCACCTCAAAGATCTATTATTTGTATTGAGATTAATTCGAGTAACTTAGATTCAATTGATTGGCGAAGTTTACTTGGAAGGTTCTACTTATGAAAACCTAGATCCTGATTGTATGGGCGAGCAGGATTGGTGGGCTATCATCACATTCCTCAAATAACTCGATATCTCTCTAAATTGATTCTGTCCAACGGGTTGATTGAAAGAACTCCTCTGGAAGGTGCCAACGGTTATGAAGGCATGGAGGAGTATATAAGGAAGACACTCAAGTTGTTCGAGAGTGCTTGATAGAAAAATTCCAAAGTCTGAAGCTCCTTGTTCTTTGCGATTTCATTTGTTGAGCCCAACTTGTACTCAAAAGAGACTAGATAATTGTGAGACCTTGAGGAAGTGTAATAGAGTCTCTACACTGTGGAATCAAGGACGTGAGACTGTAAAATCTCTTTTGGTTCTTAGTGGAATTCAGCCGGTGGGCTGTCAGTGTGGGAGAGTGGACGTAGGCTTGGTCTAAGCCGAACCACTATAAACTAGCGTCTTGATTCTCTATCCCTAAACTCTTTACTTTATATCGCAGTCGCATATAACTGTTTATTGTCTTCACATTTTCAGTCTGTTGATCTTAAAAGCTAATTTGTTTTGTTAAGTTTCGCAAAAACTTCTTTCATCACCTATTCACCCCCCTCTAGGTGCTCGTACTAGTCCTATCAACGTGCACACATACTTGGCCAAGAACACTGTGATTTGCACTCAAATACCTCGTGTTCAAATAATGGACTTGGCCACTTTTCTTCGTATTAAAATCATTCCAATAAAATAATCGTGCGTGGTCACGCATTTGAATCGAACCATTAAACATGGTACACTCCCATTTTAAAATTCCACCATATTTTATATAGTACATAAAATTTTGGCGTCAAAAACCGACACCCAGTATTTTTCTAATTAAATACCCATAATATCAAATTTTGTAATAATAATCCATAATCACAACCAAGCACTCAATTGCACAATTAAGCAATCAATTTCACATATAAACGCATCCACAATGATCAGCGTAAAATTCTGATAAACGGCTATCTCGTCACAATTTACACTAATTATAATTAAATAAATAAATTGCAATCAATTTAAAATAATCCACTTAATTAATCTAAATAAGCTAACCGAACTAACCTAATTGAGCTAAAACTAATCTAACTAGGCTAACTACATTAACCTAACTAAGCTACTCAACTAACCTAACTAACCACCCTAACTAAACTATTTAATCTAACTAGCCATCCTAACTAGCTAGTTACACTAACTAGGATTAACACTAATCCTTAATCAACACTGAATAACCTAATAAGTGTAATTAACTTCCGAACCCGAGATTAGGGCGTTAGCTCACTGGATTAGGGAGGCGACGGGTTCACGGTGACAGCGGCGCGAAGGCGGTGATATATTGTGACTACGGCGCCACCAACGGAGGCTTGGATGAGGCTGAAAATGGCAAGGGGCTCATGGCCAAGGAGTTGGAAGTTCGGCTCTGCTCATTCTGTGGAAGATTGAGCTAGTCGGTTCGGCTTGGAGGCTAGTCAAGTTGGCTGGACATAGAGTAGAGCTAGACTAGCGGTTGGACAGCCAGGGGTGGCTGGTCGGTTCAGCAGTGTGGGCTGGAGATTAGGCAGACGCTAATGGTGGCTGTTCGTTGGGGCTGGCGTGGCTGCTTGGTGATCGGCAAGATGGTGGGCTAGCGGTAGGTTGGTGAGCTGGATGTAGCAGCAAGATGGAGGAAGAAGCAGAATCATAGGGGAAATGGGGATGGCGCAACGGCAGGAGGAAGAAATGAAGAAGAAGAAGAAGTAGCAAGGTGCAGTCGGCTGGGGAAGGGGGTGCGCATGAGGGGAGGAGAGAGGAATGGAAGAGAACACAAGGTCAAGGCAAGGGCCAATGGCAAGCCAAGGGAAAAATCAAGCCACTTGAGTGCATTGGCTTCAAAGTCTTCAGCCACAAAAATCCATAGGCTCTCCAATGGCCATTTTCCTTCAATTTCTACACCAAATAATCCATTTTGGTAGCCAAAAGTCCAACTAAAGCTGCCCATTCGAATTTCACTAATTCCTTTTTGCCGAATTTGATATTTTCCGCAAAATTTCAGGCTCGGCGGAATTTCTCCAAAAGATGAGACGAAGTCCTAAAAATAAATATTGACACGCTTGAACGTTCGATTCCCGAAATTGAACTCAATTTCGTGGTTAAAATCTACTGAACGTGATTTTAGCGCGACCAAACCTACTGGGTAGCTTTTAGGGATTTTAGCGCGTTTGACCTATGGTCTATAATTTTCAATTCACATTTGTGCATCTTCGACTCGTCGGTGACTCTCGGTTGTCGTAAAAATCGCAAGACTTCAATTACGGGTACCAATTACAAAATCGACAGAAAACTAGGTTAGTGCCGTTCGACGCGAATTTCATAATCATGCGGAATCACCTGCAATTCAATTACATGTTTCCGTTGAATCAACCTATATCCAATCACTAATCGATCATAATAGTGTCGTATTGACCCTTGCCGATTATTACAATCGAGCAATCGATGTCCGATCGAATTCTCAAGTCTGTCGCGTTCATATCCCTTAACGGCTTCACCCGATAGATAAGTTAAGTTGTGAGTGGCCAACTCAGAGAAAAAGGACCATAGGCGCGTCGACGAAATGTCTATTTCATATATTCGAGACGGGGTCGAAATTCAGGATGTCACAACTCTTCTCCTCTTATAAAAATTTTGTCCTCGAAATTTAAACCATTACAATTTTTCTTCAAAAAGGTGGGGGTATTGACGTCTCATCGATTCCTCGCCTTCCCAAGTAGCTCCTTCTATCCCGTGGTGTTACCAAACCACTTTAACTAAGGGGATCATCTTGTTGCACAGCACTTGCTCCTTTCGATCCACTATCTAATCCGATCTCTTCACGTACGACGTTCTCTCGTCCATGTCTAATTTTTCAAAATTCAGCACATGGGTCGGGTCAGGCTCGTACTTCCTCAACATCGACACGTGGAAGACATCATACACCTGAGCAAGTCTCGGCGGCAAGGAAAGACGATACGCCAAAGTCCTAATTCACTTCAAAATTTCAAAGGGACCGATGTACCTCGGACTTAACTTCCCTTTCTTACCGAAGCGCGAAGTACCCCTCATTAGTGACACTTTAAGGAATACGTGTTCACCAACTTGGAATTTCAATGGTCTCTGCCGTTTATCTGCATAACTTTTATGATGACTTTGAGTGGTCTTGAGTCTTTCGCGAATAACTTTGACGGCGTCGATTGACTGTTGAACCAACTCATGGCCGGTAATCTTACGCTCTGCGACTTCATCCCAACAAACTGGAATTCTGCAGGCTCTGCCATATAACGCTTCAAACGGTGCCATCTGGATATTCTGCTGATAACTGTTGTTGTAGGCAAACTCAACTAAATGAAGCTGTTCCTCCCAACTTCCCTTGAAATCCAACACGCAAGCTTGCAGCATGTCCTCGAGGGTTTGAATCGTCCTCTCAGACTGGCCATCCGTCTACGGATGATAGGCCGTACTATACTGCAGCTTCGTTCCCAAGGCAGTTGAGCATACGTTGGTTACCACCATTGCCACTTCACCGTAATCCCAAGTTGACTGTGCTCGTGACCCTTGCCAGGCTAAGTGTCACTGTAAGCCATCGCCGGTGCCACCATTCGATGAGTCCAAAATTCGGGAAGGATACCACAAATTAGGTAAATATATTATTCGGATTTAATTTGATTATTTCGTTACTTGTCTCATCGATTATTGGGATCAAAATTTTAAATCTTTGAATGAAGTTTCCCAAAAAGTCTTTCAAATTAGGGATTAATCTCTAATTTTACAAAGTGCTTATGATTGACAATCCAATTTTATGCCCGAAATATGACTCCCAATCGCATGAAAAAATCGACAATCCAATCTCATGCTCAAGAAAAGATTCACAATTTCATTAAAAATTGGCTAATCCGGTCTCATGCGCAAGATACGATTCGTCAATTTATTAAATGGGTATCGATTATATCTTGCTTGGTCGATCTCACAGTTCATAGTCTATGAAGATACGTTGTTAGATGCTCCATTTTATCTTCCCATTGAGGCCGAACCTAAACCTGTGCTCGAGAGATAGCTGTCCATACATTGATAAGGGATGTATGGACTCTCGAGAAGAGAGGAGCTGTGGGGGTCCCCCCACCGTGTTGTTTTTATTTTATGCCTTTGTTTGAATTGATTTTGCTTCCGTAAAAGAAAACCCAAAAAATATATTTAAGTTGGATCGGATTCTCGTTAGAATACTGCCTATTTTAGGATAGTTTGCATATTTAGATTAGACATTTTATTTATTCCGAATTTTAGAAATAGAAAACACCAATAACATTAATTTATGACATTAGATTTTCCTTTTTGTTAATTTAAATTGTATTTTCAATTATTGGGCAATGTTAATTTTGAATTTTATAAAAAGCAAAAGAAAACATAAAAAATATCATGCGTGTGTCGCCTAGAATTAGGTCATTCCTTGCATGTCACCTAGTCATTGCATCTTTAGGATCGCGTGACATATTAGGATAGTTGCATTTAATATTTTCTCGTCATTAAATCATGATAAATAATTAATGACGTGTGAAATATAGTTTGCATAATAGGTTACATGTTACATGTCCTTTGAGCTAGGCATTTTGTGCGTTTGCATTCTGCGTAGACTTAGTTTTATTTAAAAAAATTGAGTGATTGCGTGCTAATTAAAAATCATATTTAAGGCTATTGATGTGAATTTTGAGCTAATATTGTAGATGTTTTTGTTGTTATGAGATAAGTCTTGCAATTTATTTATTATTTTATTAGATGTTAAATTGATGGATTGCGCACCCGCATAGTTACCTCACATGCTGGGGAGTAATAAAATGAATTCAAGTTGTATAATAAACATTTTTCATGAAAAGAATGATACCAAAAGTGTATTAAAGAAATCTAGTATAACTAAATTCCTGTATCCAAATTCTATGGTTTGTAGGAGTAAAATAATTCTCCCGTAAATCATAAACTGATTAGTGGTGACTCCTAAATAAAATTCATTTGCATGCTAAAAGCTTGAACCTAAATCGCGAATTGATATGGGCTTGGGAGAGCTCGAGCTAAGTTCAGACTTAGTAATCCATTAACCAAACTTTAGGTGATTCACCCAAAATTAGGTCGCAATATGCACATTAATGGTTTAGAATTAAAATTGACAAAGACTGTTTGCAAAAAAATATTTTTGAATTAAAAAGAAAAGGTACAAAAAGAGTATTAGATTTATCTAACATAATCAAGTCGCAAATATGTAAGCATTTGGTTCGTAGAATGATCTCTAATTGTGTGACATCCGAAATTTTGCTCAACAAGATAGTTAGTCTTGAATGCTTCACAGTCCATGCTATATTAGCGAGCTTGTGATCGGACCGCACCATTCGCACCACCCCAAAGACCTCCCCCTTGGCTTGTCCTTGTCATTGCCGAGACAACTCAGCCGCAAAACCTCGAGCCAGGTGGAGTTATCAATCGTAACACTGCAACAACGTGTCATCACCGAACTGGACCAACTCAGCGACTGGCGCCACATCAGCGTGACTGGTTGCTGCCGATTTACACCACGTGACGCCACACAATCCTCCAAGCTGCGACACATCCCCTTCCCCAGCTGACCTTCCATTCCACCTCGCCGAATTGGCCACAGATCGAGCCATCGTTCACCCCATCTGTTGCGGCAAGTGAGCGACGACGCATCAAGGGATGCTGACTCAATAATCACCGCCAGAGGAAGAACAACGCTGACTGTGGGAGAGAGAGAAAGAGTGAACCGTTCATCCCCTGGCCTCACTCCCCCTTCAACTCCTCCTCTTCATCATCCGTTGTAGCCAGTGAAGTGCAGAAGTCAGCAACGATGGGACCCCTCCTCAGCGTAAGAAGACTGAGTTTTTCTCTCAATTCAACACTTGCGTCGTCGCCGTCAGCCTCATCTTCATCCTGCCAAGCCACCACCGCAACTCACTAGGACCCGAGACAAGTAGATATCCTCCGTTCTATCCTATGTCAATCGATTATTGTTAATTCATGAACGTGGTTTAGTTCCTTGTTTAGTCAGAAGTTTCGATTGCGTACCCAGCTACATTGTCGAGTTTGAAGTTGTTGGGCTTGTGGTTAGGTTGTTGGAGCATAGACAGCCGATATCGAGTAAGTGCGAGGACTGAAATGGCCAAAATCCTAATTTATATTAGTAAATAGACTTAGGTAGATTCAGTTTTTAGCTCGACCCTGAATCTTGCTAATTTTGTACCAACTTATGCGAGGTGAATTTCATGGGGCATTCTTCAAAAAAGTCATTCTTTGTTGGCTGTTCTATGACATGTTTTAATTTCATAATTTTTGGACTTTATATGACAAAGATATATTTGAAAAAGTACAAGGTTTGAAAAAAATTTTGGGTTCACTAAACCGACCACTTTCTACTTTCCATTTTCCACAAATTTTTCGGTCGAGAATCCTAACATGTGTGACATCCCAAATTTTCAATTCTGTTTTCAATTAAATAAATCAAGCCTTTCATCGACGCGCCTAATAGTGTTATTCTTAGAGCTAATCACTCCTAAGATAACTAGACTATTGGGGGAAGTCATTAAGGAATTTTAACGCATTAGACTTGAGAATTCGACCATGAATCGACTACTCAATCATGCTCATCTGTAGAGATCATTATGACACAGTAGGATCGATTAGAAATCAGAAATTAATCGCCAATTTGAATCTGATTTCAGAAATTGAAAGTTCTATCATGTCATGAGTCATTTTAGGAATGTCGACTCAGTCTCCAAAGATTTTTCTGCAAACTGAGATTTTGGCGGAAAAAAGTCGACATAGGGCCGTTTTCCACCGGAAAATGCAGAGGACTTTTTGATCGCGAAATGGGGACGCAAGTAAGTTATAATGGCATGGAAAAATACCAATTTGATCGTGAGCTCGATGATGGGATTTTTAGAAGCCGAATTGAGTTGATTCAAGAAGGATTTGAGGAGGAATTGAGGAAAATGTTGTGAAATTCGTATGCCTCCTTGCCCACAACATTTGGACCATTTCAATGCCTTCTAGAAGGGAGATGGCTGCTGGAAATTGGTTGTGGAAGACAGCAAGTGTGGTGGGGTCAAGTCAAAGGGGACAAAGAGATGAGAGAAGACCAAAGGTGGCCCCCTTCAAGCAAACCGATCCCCCTCCCTCTCTCTTTGCTACCGTCGACCCCCGCCCCTCCATTGCAGCCCTTGAAGCTCCCAACAACCTAGAAAACCACAGCTCAACCTCCTCCAAGCCGTCGCCAGCCTGGTCCGAGCCGTCCAGCGCCACCACATCGTCGTCGCATGCATGTCGCGCCCCGCACGCCAACCGTGCCAAACCCGTGCATCCCTGGCCACCATTCCACCTACACCGTGACCTCAGGCCATCCCCCATGCCGTTCGGACCCTCTTTGCCGTCGCCAAAGCCGCCTGGCCGCCCGCCAAGCCGTCGGAAGCTCGCTGCAACCTGTTTGCCTCTTCCTTGTTCGTTTCAGCCTCAATCGGTTGCTCGATCAACCTTTCTCGGCCCAACCACAGAACCGAACCGAGTGGGTCTCCAAGTTGCTATTTGGCCCCTTTTTGTGGCCTTCCGGACCTCGAAAGGTGATCCCGCTTTGGAGTTTGTTGTTCCTCGCCGCGTCCCCGTTGTTTTGATTTGAGCGGATTGCTAAACAAGTGAGTTTAACTCATTAATCTCTGCTTAGTAAGTTAATGACGTTTAGGGGTTGATTAGTTTAGACTGAGTATGGATTAGATGGATAATTAGAATAGATTAGCAATTTAATCGTTCGTTATTGTATGTTAGGTGGTTAGAGTAGTGTAATTAGAGCCTAGATTAGCTTTAATATTTATCTAGAGTGGTTAGAAAATTTTTCAGGCCTGTCTCGGCTTTTAATTAGGCTTTACGGGGCTAAGTGAGCATTTTTAGTATTTAATAATTAATTTCCGTATTTATTTATTTATTTATTTTTCGAAAATTAGACCGGGATAGTCGGTGACCGGAATTTTGTGCTGATTGCAATGGTGTGATTAAATTATTTAATTGACTGTTATTTCATGCAAATTGAGTGTGATTTGTAATTTTGGGTATTTATCCCAAAATCATTTAATTTCAATAATTAATTAGAAAATCACCGGGTGTCGGTTGACAAATCCAAAATATTTTTTATCGACCATATAATTAGTGGAATTTACTAAAGTAAAGATATTGTATTTTTGGGTGAGGCCTACCGTATCCCCACACACGATTATTTTACTAGGTATTATGAAAACGGTGAATTGGGTAGTGGATGAGTATGATATCCATATATTAGCTTCGGTGAGCATAAATCAACTTTGGTGAGCACAAATCAGCTTAGGCGAGCTATAATACTTATATCAGCTTCGGTGAGCTATATTATCTATCCTTATCAGCTTTGGCGAGCATTCTTTCATATCAGCTTAGGTGAGTAGTGATTGTTTCAATGAAACGACTAGGATAGATAGTATTTGATGATAGATAGTATTGAAATGATTGACCGAGAGATAGTCTTGATGACATGAAATTGACTAAGTCAATTGATCGATGATTCGATCGGTTGTGATGATTTGATCTGTTGAGGTGATTCGATGAATCGCATACTGTATTGACTTGCAGGAAGGAACTAAGGCCAATGTAAGTCTTCTGATTCGTGTTTGTGCTTTGGCAGCCCTCATGACGTATTTTCTTCCTAGTCGAGTCTAAGGGGGTGAACTCGCTGAGACGTCGTCTCACCTGTTGTGGGATAACATTTCATGTCTTTAAATGGCAGCTCCCCCTAAGCATTTTGGACAACCGAAGAAGGTCACAGAACAGAAGTACTTTATTTCGATCCATGGGCACCCTGGGGGATTAGAGTATGAACTAGTGAAGTCCGTGGTCTGGGTTGATGCAGGTCTACCCAAGAAGGTGCCGCATTAATATAGATCATGGTACCGTAAGGATTGCAATAGACTGAGAGAGGGCCCCATACTGAAATCTGAGATACCTATGTATGTGCTGGAGGTTGCTTTTGGGAAAGGCACGGCAAATCCTCCAGAAGGTTCGGTAGTGGACGTAGAACCAGATATGTCAGATCCAGGATCCCCGGTGTATTCCGCTGAAGGCTCCAACTGGGATCAGGATGAGGATGAAGAGGAGGACGAAGAGCCATAATTTTGTGAAACTCCCCCCTATTTTGCAAACCTTGTTTTTATAGACTGATCTGTATATATGACATGGCTTGATATATGTATATATATAAGTGTGCTATTAGTTTTAAAAATTTATGGCCCTACTTTCCTATCCCATCTTATTGTTGTTAGGAGATTATTTATTTCGCATGTGCATTAAAATGAATGGGTCGGTGATACGTCCTGAGACGTTGCTATTTAATCGACCGCATAGGGATGGGCACGCGCTCAGAGGATCGAGGTGTGACAACATGTGTCCATCATAAAAGTTGTAGAGTGCATCCTAGACTATCACATATTTTCCATAATTTTTTGGTCACATTTGTTGGCAAAATGTTATTTTCCTACTCAACTGCATTGTGGAAATCCTTACTATTTTGGGCACGGATTACAAAAATTATTTAGAACTATATGAGCTGAATCAGACTTTGAGTCCTCACTGAAAATGTCCCTCAAGGTCCTTTCTACCTCGTATTAAAGTTTTATAATTTTTTAAATCCATTTACCTAAGCAACAACTATATGTTCTAAAGACGTGCGAGATGCCTTATAAGGTCAATTTAAGGTCTAGAGTCTGGGATTCCTCTTATAGTTCATTCAATGTAAGCACGAGTGAAAATATGTCAGTCTAGGGGATAGGATGACTGGGAATTTATTTGCTTCACATTTGAGTTCTTGAGTAAAAGTAACATCAACGTACTTTTTAAATTGAATTATGGAATTGTTGTATCGTGATGTGGATATGTGACTAAGAATGCCGTCAATCCTTGGGACGAAGATGCTTCGATTTGTAATAGGGATGCCTAGAGGGGTAACTGTGTTCCTCCAGATACTTAGGAGGTGTAACGTGGTTCCCTTAGAGGTCCTTGTGATACCAGATGGGTGCGAGATGCCCAGGAGTAATGGGGTTCCCCGGATGATGATGGTAGCATGAATTTATATTAAATATGAGTTTAGTACTTCTGAACTGAGCTACTGATTATTTGTTGGGAAAAGTTATTACTCGTATTGATTTGTCATGTATTTTGAAAGGTTCTCAAGTAAGTTGATGTGCAAGTGACTCACTAAACTTTCCATTAAGGCTTTCTTTGTCGGTAATAATCGATTTGTGTAGTATAGACCGTTGGACTTTCTACTTTGTGGATTTAGACTCACTGGTTGTTAACTTTATCTTTTCACATCAATAGAATGTCGATCTCACTTGCCTCCCCTATGGTCCGTTATGGAATACCTATTGACTTCACATGGGAAGAGGATGAATTCATTGACCCCAGTTTTGTGGATATATTTTTTATCCGAATCAAGTCACGTATGGTCGTTGATATAGGGCCTCCAACAGGGTAGATCACTCTTGGGTTCATCGAGATGTACGCCCACGTCAATGGGCACACGGTGGGTCCACTCCCACAATTTGCCAATGGGTCGGGCAATGGAGGTAGCCTCGCCGTATAAACAGGAGGTAGGAGGGAAGCGGAATTTTGTAGAGCTCAGAAGATTTTTGATAGAGTCAAGGGCTAGGGGGTAACCATGTGTACAGCTGGGTGGGGATGTGTGACATCCCAGATTTTCAACTCTGTTTTTTACTGAATAAATCGGGCATTTCATTGAAGCGCATATAGGGCTGTTCTCAGAGCTGATCACTCTCGAGATAACTAAACTATCTAGGGAAACCGATAAAGATTTTAAGGCAAATAGACTTGAGAATTCGACTAGGAATTGGCTCCTCGATCGTGTCTATCTTTAGAGGCCATTGCGGTACAGTATAAAATCGATTTAAAATCAGAGATAGGCTGGTTCGACAGAGATGTGTGGCTAATCGTGGGTGACACCACTAAATTGGAAAATCCTCGTCGACCTGCACTAGATTGATTTTCTTATTGTTTTGGTACCCTGTGTCTGTATTTGAATCCTCAAGATTTTCACGACAACCGAGAGTCGCCAATGAGTCGAGTGGGTTCATAGTGGCTCGAAGAAAATCGACCATGGGTCATTTGCACTAAAATTTTCTAAAAGTTACCCGATAGTCTAGGTTATACTAAAAATGAGTCGAATGGAAATTAACCGTGAATTCGAGTCCGATTTTAGAAGTTGAAGATTCTGTCATGTCACAATAAATTCTAGGAACGTCGACTTAGTCTCAGAAGATTTTTCAGAGATTTCAAGATTTTTATGGAAAACCGTTTCGGACGTCGCGGAAAATTAGCGAAAATTCATATGGGCCGAATTTAAGCGAGTTTTAACTTTCAGGCCGAGCCTTTGAGTGTCGAGGACTTGCAGGAAATTGTATGGGATTTTTCTTCATCGGAATTGGACCTCAATTTGGGAAATTGAGTGAAGAAACGGAACTCAAAAATATGAAATTCGGATTTATGAGAAGACAGCAATTTTGGGCTTCAAAAATTTGTTAATTTAGAGAAATTATAAGGTTGGAAAGTATTAAGGAACATAGTGATGTACATGGAGACAAAAGGGGACCAAACCATTAATGTAAGAGATAAGAAGTGTGGACTTTTAGCTCCCCTCATCCTCAACTTCTTCAGCCAGCTGCAACCGGTTCATCCCCCTCCTACGCGCGAGCTCTCCCTCTCCACCGAATCCCCATCTCGCCGCCCTCCTGCTTCTGGTCTCGCTTTCATCTTTTCTTTCTCCCATCATCCAACGATTTCCTCCATCTCTTCACTCACGTGTGTCTTCCACCCACCCACGATCGAAGACCGCACACCTGTATCTCCCCTGCTTCGGCCACGTCTGCAGCAACCGGTCAACAATTCATCCTCCACGAAGCCATCTTTGACCGCTCCACTCCACCGTTTGTTACAGCTCATCTCACGCCTCTGCATCCACCGAAGCAATCTCCACTTCGGTTTGTCTCTTCTGCCACGTCCCAGCCCACACGCCAGCTGCCCTCTCCAAAACTACCGGAGCCTCATGCCTGCAGCAAACCGTTGAAGACCATCAACTTCTCTTCTGCCACGTTCCAGTCCACGCTGCGTCTTCTCGATCGGTTGCTGACCGCGATCTCCACGTTCGGCCGCCCACGACGCCACCGACCGAAGCAGCTCTCTACCTTCGAAGTTGCAGCTGCCTTCACGTCCCTCGAAGCTCAGCCGATCAGCAGCTCTGCAAGCGCAAGTGACCGAGCAGCAACTGAAGCTGCTTCTCCTCTTTGTCGTGCGTCTTCAGCTCGCCGAGATGTCCTCAAAGCTGCTTCATGCCCACGACGCCAGCTGTCGTTTCCTTCCAACAGCAACAAAGATCCCAGCTCCTTCTTGCTGCTTCGGATTGGCCCGGCTCGCTCGAAGACAGTCGCAGCTCAGCAGCTCTCATCTTCACTCGTGAATTTGCCTAGCAAATTCCAGCAAAGTCCACCGACCCTTATACAAGCTGCCACAAAGACCCCCTCACGCCAGCTGCTGTCTCCACCGGTTTCCTTCCCACGCGGCCATCACCTGCTCGCTCCGTAAGTCAAAACCCCAGCGTTGAAAACCCCTGCAGCAGCTTCCGCGTTGACGCCTGCTGCTCCGCTTCTTTCCTGTTCGCCAGCAAGCTGTCCGCGTGGTCTCCTCCAGCATCCATTTCCACGCCGCAGCAGCCCAACGGTCTTCACTCCCATGAGCCGCGGGTCCATTCGAAGCCCTCATTCGGCCCAATTGAAGTCAAGCCCAGTTGGGGCCTCAGCTGCAGCAGTCCACGAAATTGTCATCTTCAGCCCGTTCGAATTTTGGTCCCTTTGAAGTCCAAGCCCACAAGTGCAGCCCATCCGGAAGCCAGCAGGTTCTATTTTAATCAAGCCCAGCCCAAGAAATTCCAGTCCAGCGAAGCCCAACAAAATCAGAAGCCCTTCAGAAGTTTGGCCCAACCTGCAGCAAGCCTATTTGAAGTCCACAAAGATTTTCAGCGGGCCCAAACCCAAGTTTAAGTCCAGAATTTTCTGTGGGCTTGTAAAGTTTCTTGGCCTGGCCCGAGGGTGCATCGAAGCCGCTGAAAATTTGGATTTCGACCGCCGTCGCGTTGTCGTCGCGGTGTTTCGATCTTCGCTTTGCAAGTGAGTTTTACTCACTAATGCTTTCTTATTTGCTAATTATGCTTAGGGGTTGTTTGGATTTATTTAATTAGGAATTAGGTGGTTAGTTAGATTAAATTAGAAATTTAATTATTCAATTATGCATGTTAGGTGGTTAGATTAAATTAAGTGAGGCCTAGAAAAATTATGCTATTGATCTAGAAGGGTTCGGGCATTTTCCGAGTCCGTATTGGTATTTAATTTAATGGTTTTGGCCTAGGTTAGTATTTTTAGAAATTATATTGAATTAATTAATTAATTTTCGAAATTAATTAATTATTAATTTTTTTTCCGGAAATTCAATCGGGATGGTCGGTGACCGGAATTTTATGCTGATGATTGTGGTGCAATCCATTTATTTATTTGAGCTTTATTTTGTGTTAAATTGATTTATGAGTGATTTTAGGATTTATTCCTAAATTGAATAATTATGGAAAATCAATTGAAGAATAACCGGGCATTGGTTGATAATGCCACTAAATCTAAATTTGCCGAGTGGGGCCGTGATTCCACTAAATCTAAATTTGCCGAGTGGGGCCGTGATGCCATTAAATATTGAAAGTTGCCAAGTGGGGCCGTGATGCCACTAAATCTAAGAAAATTGCTTGGTGGGGCCGTGATTACCACCTATAAATAAGTTGTGTCCTAAGGACCGTGATTTATAATTAGGAATTGAGTTGGAAGAATGGAAATGACCGGTGAATGGTTTGATTGAGACGTAATCGACTAGGTCGATTTGATCGATGCTTCGATCTGTGATGTGATTGTTTGGATGCCTATTTGATCTGTGCTAATATGCATGTAGAATCTAAGGCCAAGGTAAGTCCTCTGAACCGTGTTGTGCATAGGCAGTCCTAAGGTGTATTGGTTTACTAATCGGGTCTTAGGGGGTAGAACTTGCTGAGACATTGTCTCATTGGTTATTGAATAACCATTTCAGGTCCCTAGATGCAGTAGACTTGGATTTTGAAGATCTATAAAGTTCGGTGCAGTCTGCTGAAGACTCTAGTTGGAGTATGGAGGATGATGAAGAGGATGACGGGGACCCGTAGCTTGTAGAAACCCACTTCTGCTTGTAGATCTTGTTTTTAAACTGGCTTAATGTGAATTGAACTTAATAGTTCACCTTGTATATAAGAGTGAAGGTTTCTAAGAGTTTGAAATTTAGTCCTACTGTGCTATCCCAATGTTTTATTGTCTAGGGATTTTTAATTGCTTCCGCATGTGCACATGAAAATGAAAGGTTCGGCGATACATCCTGAGATATTGCAAATTTTAAATCAACTAAGGTGAGGGATGGGCACGTGCCCGAGGATCGAGTGTGACAGGATGGGATGACCAATGTACAAGCCGGTGTAGTCAATAGTACGGACCTTTTGGATTCCTCAATATACCCCACTTGTCACTGATGTACATATAAAAATAAACAAGAAATGAAGTTACCCTATTTACATAAGTCCACTTGTACCTCAGGATTACTTTAGTCCCTTATGCTTCCGCATGCTTCAAAAAAGTGAAATGAGAAAGATAATGGCGCTAGTAGTTCTACATTAGTTGTGACTTGCTAGAGACATCACAAATTGATTCGTAATAGAATAGTGGAAACTCCAAATTAAATTGATTTGCGTGTTTAATTAATTAAATCGTGACCTCAAAGTTAAGATTAATATGGGATTGGGAGAGTCCAAGCTAAGTTTTATTTAGTAATCTATTAATATTTCCTTGATAATTCACCTCTAGGAAAATCACTACAAGCTTCCTACGAAATTGCAAGAGCTCATTGCATGTGCAGAGCATCTATTCGTGCCCCCTTTGTTTTAATTCTTTATTTTGGACACAATCATCACATCTAACATTCATGATTGTTATATTTCTTGTTTTCCTTCTTTATACTCCAATCTTCCATTTTGCTTATTTAATCAAACATCTCAACAAGAAATTGCATATCAGTCCATTTCACAATATGAAATCTAAGCATTAATATAGTTCCATTTAAGTATATTTTAACTTATGGTTTCTACAATAATAAAATTATAACTTCATTTAGAGTTACAAATTCATTTTCCTTCTATTCTAATTAAGTGTTATCCATAAGTTTTTGGAATTGAGAACCGACTTGATTCTCCTCTCCCGAGAATCAGCCTATAACTGGACTAATTGATATTTGACTGGACCTCACAAAATTATTAGTAGCTCGTCCAATTAGGGACTAATCGTATGGGCCGATAAGCACCGACTTTGTTCGTCGTGACCAATGACCATTCACTCCTGCATTTTTCATTCAAAAAAAAAAAATCTGAAATTCTCATTTACAACTCCATTTACAAGGCCAGTACATTATCTCGGGTGGAATTCGCATGAAAAGGATGGACTGACCAGCCCATAATGACATCGACTTCTTCAGCCATAAAGAACGCCTTTTTTAGCCGATTTCAAACCATGAGAATTCATTATGGGAACGAAACGTAGGACTTTTTTTTTTTTTGGTAAAAAAAGAATTCATTCATTTATCATAATTAAATACAAATTTCCTAACAAAATAAATCTAAAAATAGCAACAAAACAAAATGAAATCCCAAAAAAAAAAAAAAAAAAAAAAAGGGGAGTATGGCTCATAGCTGTTATCCCAAAAGACTAGATATATTACGGTATCAAAAGACAAGCGGTGTTCGATAAGTAAAACCATCAATGATAAACACACGTCGAGATCTTTCTATGAAAAAACTGCGGCTAGCAATGTGCACATAGAATCGGCGTCCTCAATATCATCTTCAATACCATCTGTCATATGGAGAGAATAAGATACTACAAATCAAACACTTCTAAAAAAATTCCTAAATCTAGATTTAGGTTGAGAGAGAAAAGCTTCCAAATTTAAATCTATATCTAAATCGGGAAGAGAGCTTCCGCCGAATTTTGGAGTAGTTATAGCAAATATTTTCTTTTCTTTTTGACCGGGGCATGGCAAATATTCCACATTCCCCCAAAAAAAGGAGGGATAAAATTACATAGGAATTTACGTTGCCCATGGGAGTGTCGGACGTGAGATTCTGAAGCGTCTCTTTTGGGGACGATGAATTTAGATTGTCCTTGCGCTCCCAAGTGGGCCTAACTGCATGTGAAATCCCTCATTTTCGATAGAAGCGTCAAGTTTGATAGAAGCATAATAGATACGATTCGTGAGTTGATATATACTAGAGTAGGTGATATCAATTAGTATAATGCGCTAGACAGTATTAGATAGAAGCACGGACATAGAGAACGATGCATTTAGAGCTCTATAGTGGTTTGATTTGGTGTAAACTTATATTCACTCACCTAGACAAATAGCCTACTAGCTTGATTTTACTAGGCATCTTTGTGTAGTTACAGTAATATGTGCCACTTATACTCAAGCACTTCGTCTCAAAGCTAATGCAGCTTATAACGATGCGGATAGATCTCACTATCTCACAACTAAGTACAAACTATAACATTGATACACTTCTCCAGAGATTACACTTTTAGTTCACTCAAAAGACAATATAAGGATGTAAACTTTCTCTATTAATGGATTGTTTGTCATTTCCAACCTCATTGCATTTGCGACTTTTGTTGATCTCTTTTTATACTCTTCAATAACCAATCTTCTCATTGGACAATCTTCAAGAGGCCAAGCTATATGTTGGACAATTGTTGACAAGATAAATCTTGCTGATGAAGGCAATGAATCCAAGATTTAGGAAGTTTGCTCACCTGTACAATGAAATCTTTCGATTTCCAAAATTAGAGTAGCTTGAACTATGAAAAGTAATCAATTTTTAGAATATTTGTTTATCAATCAAAATATCACGCATAATTAGTGTTGGAATATAATATGCGAAAATGACAAAATCTTGCAATTTATGTCAACGCACAAACTCTAGAAAAATAAACGAAAAATAATAAAGACACCAGAAATTTACGTGGTTCGATCCGAGTATCAGTACCTACGTCCACGGGGAGAGCCAGTAGCAAATAATCCACTATAATCATAGAATTAGAGTTTACAATCGCTCATACGTTTGCCACACTTAGATTTAAACTCAAACCCAAAGTGTCTCACTTGGACATAAACTCACTGTACAAAATTATCACGCGTTCAAACTCAAAACAAAACGCTCTACGTACTCCAAAATCAAGAACTCCACGTTCTTCTTTGTTCCGTGTACGTACGTCTTCACATTCCTTTTCAAGGCTTCGCGTGGCTTCAAAAACTTGTGACTCCTCTCTCAAGCGGATCGTGGACATGCAGAGGGCTTCACATTCCTTTTAGCTTTTATATTGTGTGCCCAAAGTCAAGACTTTGACTTTGGGCCCCACGTTTCTTTCCTTCTTTAAAAGGGAAGTGGGACGCTGTAGGTAAAGGGAAGAAAACCTCCCCAGTGGCCACCCTACCAACATGGAGGGGGGAGGGAGGGTTTGAATTTCCACCTTCTCAGGAGGGTTGGGGTGGGGACGATTAGTTTCAGGAGTGGGTTTCGACTCTCACATCCTATAAGGAGGCATGGCAAAAGTCTGAAAGTGAGGGTTACAATAGGAATAGAGTAGGACCAACCAAAAAAATAAGGGGAGGAAAACCTTCATTTTTTCTTCCTTTTTCTTTTATCCCCCTTAAAGATAAGTTGATAATAAAATATATAGTGTGCCCATTTTTTTGTCTTCTAGTGACAAAACATATCCTCCTTGTTTCGTTGCTTATTTTAATCCTCAACAAAATTCAGTTTAACAAATTGTTATTCGAATTTACATTCGAGACATTAATTTAACAATTAGTATACTCCATTTAGATATTTCTTGAGATTGACAATCATTCAATTTTTAGCAATTTCTCCCTTAATATAAAAAATAATAGCTTATTGAAAAAGAACTAATCTATTAAAAAACTAGCAAAACATGGCATAACATTAGTAGATAAGAACTAAGTAGTTTCACGAATCAAGCTACTAGAAAAATCTCATGTCACTTCTCCTAGTGCTTGAATTTTGATCTAATTTAGTAGACGAGACTATTGCCGGGTAAGATATATCAATGAGGATAATGTGCGTTGAACGACAACCGCATCTTCGAATCATTAGATATATAAAGTTTCATCTACTAATCACATCTTGAACGTCTTTGTACCGCTCTTCAAGCTTGACAATGCTGTATAGTCAACACGTTTCTCTCCTCCCTTACGTGGCTCTCGCATATTTGATGCGGTCAATGATTTAGGTCGGAGGTCACTTAAAAAAGAAGTCTCCTTTTGAGGCATGATCCACGTGAAATGGACCACTTTGTAGTCCACGCTGTCGTAATTACAGGCTTCCAAGCAAACTGATGGTTCTTGTAATGCTCTTCAAGCACGACAATGCTGTATGATCAACAGATTTCTCTCCTCCCTTAGGTGGCTCTCACATATTTGATACAGTCAATTATTTATGTCGAAGGTCACTTAAAAAGAAGTCTCCTTTTTGAGGCATGATCCACGTGAACTGGAGGGCTTTGTTGTCCACACTATCGCAGTTACAGGCTCCCAAGCAAACTGGTGGTTCGTAGATTGTAATTTTAAGACATTGTTTCGTGACCACAAGACAGATCATCGTCATCGGACAAGCCTGACGACGATGAGATGTTTGAAATTTTGGACAGAATTTGACTTTATCATTAGTAGATAATGTAATTTCACTAGACTAACAATAACAATTGTCCTAGATCCGTCCTATTAAGATCATAACTTTGGTATAGTATCCTTTAATTCAACGAATTATTGATGGAAGCTCGTTGATTAGTGATATACTGAGCAATGATAAACAGCCTGTGGTCTATGTAGGTTGCTCAAGATCATGAGTTTGGTTGATGATGACATGAACGATTTCAGTGAGGTATTGCAATAAATTACAATCAATGATTTCCTTCTCCTTGACATTTTAACAAATGGATAAATGTGTAGGGCGCATCAGATGCATGAATCTACACGCTGTGCACCATCACCAATCACCATCCAAACCACTGTCCACTAGCTCGAATTTGGAAAGAAATTCTCAAAATTGGAGCTCATTCATGGACACCGACTTCTCGTTTTGATTATGATTTCTCAGTCTTAATAATCAACAACCATCATAAGTTACATCTGTAGAGCAGATTTTCTATTGTGGGCGTTGTAGGACACCGGGTACGGGGAAAGGGTTTTTAATGTGGAGATGTCCTACAATTCAAGGCCACCGTAACCAAACCTATATTAACTTTGTGTTAGCGACGCCCTATCCATTAGGGGCGGCTAAATTTTGGGGGCATTAGATTTGGCTTTTCTTTCAGGGGGCGTGTCTCCCAAATGCTACACGAGATTCAATCGACAGCCAACGACCTTTAGCTTTGAGTGCAGAGATCTCCAAGCTCGGGATTTCGTTCGGCGTTCGGTCTATTTTTTATACAGTGCTTCGCATTTATTCCTAACCGAACGTCGCAAAGATGTTCTATGACATTTTCTTACCGTTTCTTCTAGAAATTTGGAGACTCCTCACTCATTTTCTTTCATATGTTTGCCCTTTTTATATATATATATATATATACTCGATGGTCTACGAGAGAATGTTTTTATAATTTGAGATACTGATTTTGATAAAAAGGAAAGTAGAAAATTCTGGGCTTTTCATGATAATTTGCATTTGGGAAAATTGCAAGTTCCATAACTTTTGTTTAACACTCACTAGAGTGCCATACTTATTGTGTTTACCTGAGTGCTATAATTTTTTCTTGACTTATTTGAGTGTCATAAATTTTTAAAAAGAAGACCCCCAATTTGGGGCAAAAGAACCTTTCAAGTGCCATAACTTGGCAGAAAATGACAATTAAGTGCTATAACTTACGAAAGATACACTTAAGTGCCACATTTTAAGAAAAGTGGGACACCTAAGTGCCATCTCCGGCGAAGTTGGCCGGAAATCATACATGGCATTAAAATATTAATATTTCTCACCAATGTGTCTTGTCGGAGAGCCGAGTCGCTTGAATTCACCCAAAACGACGTCATTTCGGGTGTTGGCCAAAATAGAACTCTTAAATCGGCCAAAACGACGTCGTTTTGGCATAATTTGAATTTTAATATAATATAAAAATTATTTAAATTAATTTTAAAAATAAATTTATTTAAAACTTTTAAAAAAATAAATTTAAAAACTTTAAAAATTTTAAAAATTTTAAAAATTTTAAAAAATTTACAAAAAATTTACAAAATTTACAAAAAAAAAATTTACAAAAAAATTTCAGCCCTCACCTGCCTCTTTTTTTTAAATTTTTTTTAAATTTTTTTGTAAATTTTGTAAATTTGTAAATTTTATTTTTAAATGTTTTAAATAAATTTGGTTTTAAATTAAATTTAATTAATTTTTATATTAAATTTTTTACCACGTCAGCACCAAAACGACGTCATTTCGGGTGTTGGCCAGAATAGAGCCCTTAAATCAGCCAAAACAACGTTGTTTTGGCATAATTTGAAATTTAATATAAAAATTAATTAAAAACGGAGGAGGAGGAGGAGGAAGGCAGCCGGCGGCCGAGGGCGAGCCTCGCCATCGCCACCTCCCCACCGTCGCCGAAAGGTGGGGGAGGGTCGGCCGGGGTCGCCTCCCTTTTCTAAAATTTTTTTAATTTTTTTAAAAATTTTTAATTTTTTTTTTTTTAAAATTTTTTTTTTAATTTTTCATTTTTTGAAAAAATATTAAATTTTTTAAATTTTCTTAAATTTTTTAAATTTTCTTAAATTTTTAAATTTTTTTTTTTTTTAATTTTCTTTAATATTTTAAATATTTTAATATTTTTTGAATGTTTTAAATAAATTTATTTTTATATTAAATTAAATTTATTTTTATATTAAATTTTTTACCATGTCGCACCAAAACAATGCCGTTTTACACTCGCTTCGCCGGAAAATTGACACGTCGGCGTTTTGGCCGGATTGGCACTCAAGTAATCCATTTTGTTCCAATTTTGGCACTTAAGTATACATTTCATAAGTTATGGCACTTAAGTGTCCCTTTCGGCCAAGTTATGGCACTTTAAGGGTCTACATGTCCCCAATTTGGCTTTGGCTTTGATTGTCTTGAGTAGCAAGAAGGATTGAAAGCATACCGAGAGTTGAAGCAACTATCTTGGTTAGCCCTCGGCATTTTTTTCGTTTGTTTCCTGTGAGGATTGGTGGGAGATTTCCTAATTTTTCCCAAATTATGTGTATCATCAAATGTTTGATATGCAACACAGAGCATAGCAAGACTGTGCTTTCTGCTGAAGATCCTGAATAATATATAAAATAGGAATTTCGTTTATCCATTTCCAAGCTCATTATTGATTGTTGCAGCCTATGTTTTTCGCTATGCGACTTTTTTGTCTTTTTTGTTTTTTTGTTCAGTTGATGTGCGACTTTGAAAAGGAACAATCATCAGAAAGATGATCCTCCAGCAAGCTTGGTACAGTTTCGTGAAGTCAGTTGATTTTGCGCTCTGTTTTTTCTACAACTCGCAGTTTTCTATTTTCACTATCTGGTCAATCACGACGGAAGCATTCCCGCTTCAATCCTCCTTCAATTGGATTAGCAATTCCTCTTACAGTTACCGATGGATCCCTAAACGGGGAGAAACATATGGCCCCGGCTCACTTTGCAGACCGCTTTGTTTGGACCATATTCGCACGATCGGGAGCCACTTGTTAAGCTCTTGCTCTCCACTACAAATTTTGGCAGCTAATATTGGCCCAATTCACTAAGGGCTTCATGAACACGACGAATTTAGGCCAAATTGTTGATTTAGGACAAACAAATGTGATACACGTTGCTGTTTCCGTTGAGTTCACTTTGCCAGCAAGTTACATAGGATCTTTTACGTCAGCTTTGTTGGAAAAAGCTAATGAGAATAAATAAGTTTGTCTGAGGCATGCAAGCGCAAGCACTGTCCTTAAGGATAATTCTCCCATTCGGAGTGCAAAACTCCATGTGATAGGCTTCTGACGGCTATCTTCCAAGATACAACAAACCTTCTTCTATATTTCATATTGAATATTGGAAGGAGCAGAAACAACGTTGTGTATAACCCCGCAAGGAAAAGGAAAGGGAAGATTTTTTAAAGAAATTATGACATCCTGATTTTCCAATTCTATTTTCAATTAAATAAGTTGAGCTTTTCATCGATGCGCCTATAGTTCTTTTCTCTAAGCTGATCACTCACGAGATAACTAGTATATCTGGTGAAAACGTTAAAGGATTTTAACGCAATAGACTTGAGAATTCGACCAGAAATCGACTGCTCGACCATGCTAATCTACAAGGGTCAATAAGACACTATCAAAATCGATCAGAGATCCGAGATAGGTCGATTCGATTGAGGTATGTGATTAAAGCGTGGGTGATTCCACCTAATTGCAAAATTCTCGTCGAACGACACTAAACTGATTTTTCTATCATTTCTATACCTTGTGCTTGTCTTTGAAACCTCAAGATTTTCACGACAACCGAGAATCGCCAATGAGTCGAAGATGTACAGTGTGGCTCGAAAATTTTCAACCACGGGTCAAATGCGCTAAAAATTCCTTAAAACTATCCCGGTAGGTCAGGTCACGTTAAAATCGCGTCCGATTGAAATTAACCATGAAATTGAATCCGATTTCAGAAATTGAAAGTTCTGTCACATCACAATTTTTTTTAGGAACGTCAACTCATCCTCCGAAGATTTCTCTGCGAACCCAAGTTTTTGGCGAAAATTCAAGATTTGGTGTTTTTGGACCGGGAAAATTAGAGGACCATTTTTTAGTGCGCTTTTGGCCGTTAAGTTGGATCTTTGGGCAAGGAAAGATGTTGAATTTGATGTGGGCATCCTCCTTGATATTTTATCCTTTGAACAAAGTCCAATTTGAGAAGAATTGAGTTGGAATTGGAGGGGTAATGTTCAAAATTCTTAGGTTCATGTGGTGTGCAACATTTCAGCAATTTGGGTGGCTTATAGGAGAAGCTTGAGGGGAAAAACTTGGCTGAGGATGAAGTTTGGGCAGGTGGGGCATTTGTGATGAGTGAAATGGGTATTTTTAAAGACTTTGGAGGCCATTTGGTGGTTCCCCTTTCAGTTGAGCACTTCTTCTTCCTCCTTGGCTTTGCTTTATCCATTGTTATTGTGTTTTGAGCTCAAAAAAACCAGAGAACCAGCCAGCCAAGCCCCTACAGCCCGTTGACCGCCCCATGCCGCCCGTCGTGCGCTGTCGCTACCATCCGAGCCCACTGGTTGCCCGTCACCGTCCTACTCGTCCCCACACTTGCTCGTCGTCCCCGAGAGCCCGGCCGCCATCCCCGAGAGCCCAAGCTACCGTCCCGAGCCGCCGTCTAGCTCCACCTGAGCTCCACCGCCATTCATCCAAGCCGCCAGGAGCCGCTGCAGCCAACGCTGTCCCACCTTGTCGTTTCCACGCCAAGCCGCCGCTCAGTTCAGCCTCCTTCGGCCGCGACCGGAAGCCGAACCTCATCCCACAACTAAGGCTTCGTGAGCCTTTTCCAAGCCCGTCCGGACCTCCCTTGTCGACGGCAAGTGTGTCGCCATAGACTCGAGTGTCACTTGCCGTCGCCGTGAACTCATTGCCCCGCTAATCCGATGAGTTTATTCACTAAACCTTGTTTAGGAGGTTAATGATGCTTAAGGGTTTATTAGATTAGGCTAAGTATGGCTTAGGTGGTTAGTTAGTTGTAATTAGTGATTTAGTTGGTTAATTAGGATTGTTAGGTGGTTAGATTAATTAGTTAAGGGCTAAATAGATTGTACTATTTATGTGGATAGGTGCATTATTTTTCTAGGCCCGTTTAGGTGGTTAAATTAGCCTTTCCAGCCTAAGTATGCATTTATTGGATTAAATTGCATTTATTTAATTATTTTTGCTATTTATTTAATTATTTAATATTTTTCAAAAATTATACCGGGAAAGTCCGTAGCCGAAATTTCGTACTGATTGTAGTGGTGTGATTAGTTTGTGCAATTGAGTGCTAATTTGTGCAATTGAGTGATGATTGTGATTTTTGAGTATTTATTTCAAAATTATGAAATTTCGGTATTTAATTAGAAAATATCGAGTGTCGGGTTTTGACACCAAAAATGTTTTTAAGTACTATATCAAATAGTGGATTTTAAAAGGAAAGATATCAATTTTTCTTGTTCGATCTGACCATGTACTCCACACACTATTATTTTCATTGTTTTTTTTAATACGAAGAAAATAGACCAAGCACATTATCTTAATTGAAGCATGTGAGTGCAAAACGCAATGTCCTTGACTGGAATTGAATGATCGTGTGATGGTTATGAGAACCCGCCCCCGATGTGTATCGGGTGGACGATGCCCCTATATGGGATACCCTAACAATGGATGCCAGATCGCGGTAAAGGTCGGACTGAAGCTCCTTCGGGAATGCCGTCCCCAATGTATGTCGGGTGGACGTTGCCGTGCTCAAGGGATGAGACGACGCCTGGCTACGCCAAAAGACCGATGTGCGTCGAGTAGAACTGCTTGTGCATGTAGTAATCAATTGGAACGCGTGATTGATTGAGATAGACGCGCCTGATTATGGGACAAAATTGTGTGGCATAGAATGGGACGTGTCATAACGATTTGGCCTTATAATCGAGACCCATGTGATTGATTGAGATTGAGTGAGACGTTCCAATTGATGTGTGCATTTATTATATGCATCTGTGATATGAATTGTACTGATGTGCAGGAAGGAACTAAGGCGAGGTGAGTCTCTGTAGTTGTGTGGTTAGGCCGCATCTAGGCGTATTTGCTTCTTAATCGGGGTTTAAGGCGTAAATTTGCTGAGACGTTGTCTCACCCGGTCGTGGGCTTAACTTTTCAGATCTGTAGATGGTGGTCCCTCCAGTAAGTTTTGGATAGCCAGGGGGGTTTACGGAGCAGAGTACTGACATCCCTATCCCTAGGAGTCCCTAGCTCCATAAGCTCATCGTGACCACTATCTTGGTCGATGAGGGCCGACCTCATTTGGTATCTCGTCGATTTAGGGTGTGGTTTCGCCATGGGATCAATGGAATCTGGGAAAGCCCCCTGCAGGGTTCTGATATCCCTGCCATTGTGGTCAACACCGTGGCAGGTGAGGGGGTAGCTGATCCCCCTGGCGGTGTCGTGGAAGACCTAGAACCCCCGGAAATCTCGGAGGTCTAGCCTAGATGGTTTAGTGACTTTTCTTTTTGGAATAGGCTTTTGTTCATAGACTAGTATTGTTTATAAACTCAGTTTGTTTATAAAAACGTTTTGTGAAAATTGATGTCCTACTTTTCTATCCCATATTTGTGTTGTTTGGGGATTTGTTTATTCGCTTCCGCATATGCAATAAAATGAATGAGTCGGTGACGCGTCCTGGGACGTCGCAATTTTATCGACCACTAAAGGATGTGCGCACGCTCGAGGTTTGAGGCGTGATAGAAATTATATTCTCTCTTTCATTCAGTGTATATTTCAAGATTGTCTTATGAGATTTTATTTTTATATTAAGACAAAATAGAGCCGTTAAAAGAGCTGTTGTAAAATAATGGAGAATTTATTTGAGAAATAAACTAAATGTTACAAAATGATTGAAAGGCCGTTATATGACCGTTAAGAAACCATTATGTGACCGTTAAAAATAATCATGGTCTTTAATGTGGTCATAACTTTTATCAAAACTATTATTGTAAATATTTCAAAATATTGTTGAAATATCCAACAATCCCCCACATATTTCAAAAGATTTTGAAAATAAAAATAAAAAAAATTAATAATGATGCTGAGTTATTGGAGTGTAATGCATTGGAACTAGTGCTTGTTAGGCTATAAACCAGCCCTAAAAAAAATAAAATATAATTCACGAAATTATTGGTGAAGTTGGAAACTTCTATGAACAAAAAATTTCTTTTGTGAATTATAATTTTCATCAATCACATTGCACTTCCACAAACTTTGTTGTATAATGCAATTTTGCGCTAATAGGCCATGCGCGTGCTTGGTTTATTCATAAGTGCTTTAGAGATTTTCGCCAAAAATTCTCATAGGATCGGCCCCACTCCACACTTATAAAGGTGATTCCATCGAATGTATTCTACAGGTTAATACACTACCAATAATGGCTATGGAATTTCATTAAGAGCTTAGCTCAACCTCTTTTTCCTTGCAATTTTGCACTATTCTCATCTTAGGATGGACAATAATTTTTAATAATGCATCACTAGAACAACATATGACTTGTTATTACCCATATGAACCTAATTCATCGGATCGACAATCACATAGGTTGGGTTACCATCATTGTTGTTTTTCCTCAATTGGCTTAAGTCCCATTCCCCTCGATGTGTCATAAATTAATTTTCTTCCCACAGGTTTAGTCAAAGGATCGGCCAAATTCACTTCTGACTTTACAAAATCGATGGATATAATTCCATCTTTAAGTAGCTGCTTTACTACATCATGTCTCAATCGGAGGTGTCCATTTTTACGAGTTTGGCACACCTGGAGTGCCATAACTTGGCACGGGAGGACACTTAAGTGCCATAACTTTGAAAAGGTACACTAAAGTGCCAGTTTCGAAGTTGAATGGAACACTTAGGTGCCACTCCGGCGAAAATCCGGTCAAATGGCTGACGTGGCAATTTTCCGGCAACTTTGGTCCAAAACGGCATCGTTTTGCACGCTGACGTGGCGAGAAAATGCAAAAACGACGTTGTTTCGTGCCTGATGTATAAATAATAATATAAAAATTAATTAAATTAGACTTAAAATCAATTTTATTTAAAATATTCTAAAAATTAAAAAAAAAAAAAAAAAAAAAAAAAAAAAAAAAGGGAGGCCGATGGGGGCGGGCGGGGCTGAGCCCTTGCCACCGCCGCCTCCCCCGCCGTCGCCGGAAGGGCGGCGACAAAGGGGGAGGGTCGGGCGAGGTTGTCGGCCCCGTGGCCGAGGCGGCGAGGGCCGCGAGCCCTCGCCGATCACGGCGAGGCCATGACCCGCGCCCCGGATCCGGGCGAGGGCTCGCGGGCCCTCGCGCCGCCGGTCGGCCGACGATGCCGGCCCCGGCCAAGGCCCGGCGACCCCGGCCGACCCTCGCCCCTCCGTCGCCGCCCTTCCCAACGGCGGCGGGGAGGCGGCGAGGGCCCGCAGCCCTCGCCCGGATCCGGGCGAGTGTCGCGGCCCTCACCGCGATCCGGCGAGGGCTCGCGACCCTCGCCGCCGATCGGCCGAGGGCCGGCGACCCGGCCGACCCTCCCCCTCCGTCGCGGGCCCTTCCCGGTGACGGCTGGGAGGCGGCGACGGCGAGGGCTCAGCCCTCAGCCGCCCCCATCGACCTCCCCTTTTTTTTATTTTTTTTTATTTTTAGAATATTTTAAATAAAATTAAGTTTAAATTTGATTTAATTAATTTTTATATTATTATTTACACATCATACATGAAACGGCGTTTTTGCATTTTCTCGCCACGTTAGTGTGCAAAATGACGCCGTTTTGGACCAAACTCGCCGGAAAATTGCCACATCAGCCATTTGGCCAGATTTTCGCCGGAGTGGCACCTAAGTGTTCCATTTAACTTTGAAACTAGCACTTAAGTGTACCTTTTCGAAGTTATGGCACTTAAGTGTCCTCTCATGCCAAGTTATGGCACTTAGGCTATTCTTCTGCCCTATTTTTACCATTGAAAGTTCTATTCTTTGCAATGGCTATTGCTGCTTGGCAATCATAGTGCATAAACACGGAAAGTGTCGGTTTCATTCCCAAATGAATATCCGCTAAGAGGTTCTTTAACCACTCAACTCATTGCCAGCCAATTTTAGAGCCACGAACTCTAACTCCATGGTGGATTAAGCAAATATTGTTTGTTTGGCTAATTTCCAAGGTATATCACCTTCACCAAGGGTGAACACATATCCACTAGTGGATTTTGTCTCATCTGAATCCGAAATCTAATTAGCATCACTGTATCATTCTAATATAGTGGGAAATCCACTATATAAAATACCATAATTCATGGTTCCTTTCAAATATTTCATTAATCTGCTCAAAGCAGTCCAATGATCATCATTGGGATTTTGTGTATATTTGCTAAGTCTACATACAACTAAGTTATATTAGGTCGGGTATAATTCATCAAATGCATCAAACTCCCAATAATTTGAGCATACTTTGACTGAGCCACACCATCCCCTTTATTTGTCACTAATTGGATATTAGAATTATAAGGAGTATTTATAGGATTGACATCAAAGTGATCATATATTTTAAGTAGCCTCTCCACATAATGCGCTTAAGTAAGCATTAGGCCACTATCACTCTTTACGATTCTAACACCCAAAATAATATTAGCTTCCCCCATGTCCTTCATATCGAATTTAGAAGTCAAAAAACATTTTGTTTCATTCACAACATCAATACACGTACCAAAAATAAGCATGTCATCAACATATAAGCTAATAATTATAGATTCACCATCAACGGTTTTTGTGTATACACATTTATCTACTCCAATAGAGAAAAATCCATTATTAACTAGAACGTCATCAAATTTCTCATGACATTGCTTTGGCGCTTGCTTTAAGCCGTATAAAGATTTAATGAGTTTACAAACTTTGTTTTCTTGGCTAGAAAAATACAACCCTCGGGTTGCACTATGTAAATTTCCTCTTCCAAATCACCATTTAAAAAAGCTATTTTAACATCCATTTGGTGAACCATAAGTTTGTAAATAGAAGCTAAAGCAATTGAAATACAAATTGATGAAATTCTTTTAATTGGAGCAAAAGTGTCAAAATAATCAACATTTTGTTTTTTATTAAAACCTTTTGCAACTAATCTTGCTTTATATCAATAGAACCATCAAGATGATATTTCCCTTTAAAAATCCATTTACAATCAATCGGTTTTGCACCTAGTGGTAAATCAACTAATTTCCAAGTTTGATTTTGTAAAATAGAATCAATCTCGATTTTTATAGCTTCTTTCCTAAAATTGCTTTATGTGGAAGATATTGCTTCAGAATAAGTCAAAGGATCATTATCAATAAGATAAGTATAAAAATCATTCCCAAAAGAAGTTTCTTCCCTTTTTTCTTTTGCTCCTTCTTAATTCATCATTTGAATTTTCGAAAATGTTTTTATGAAGAGGTGCAGGAGAAATAGTTATTATCAAGCACATCACTTTTTAATACAAGAAATCTATATGCATCACTATGTTCAGCATAACCAATAAACATGCAATCAGATGATTTAGAGCCTATTTTCCTTTTCTTAGAATTAGGAAGCATAACCTTAGCAAGACACCCCCACACTTTCAAATATTTTAAATTAGGATGATAACCTTTCCATAATTCATAAGGTGTTTTACCTGTTTTCTTATGAGGTATTCTATTTTGGATGTGACATGCAGATAAAATAGCGTCACCCCATAAATTATTTGGAGCATTAAAACTAACAAGCATAGAATTCATCATCTCTTTCAAAGTCCTATTTTTCCTTTCAGCTATGCCATTAGATTTGGGGGAATAAGGAGGCGTAGTTTCATAAATTATTCCTTCCCTTTCACAAAATTTGTTAAACAATAAATATTCTCCACCTCTATCCTATCCAATTCTTTTTATCCTTTTTATTTAATTGGTTTTCTACCTCAGCTTTATACAAAAGGAACATATCAAAAGCTTCATCTTTATGCCTAAGCAAATAAACTTTAGTAAATCTAGAACAATCATCAATGAAGGTCACGTAATATTGTTTACCTTCTCTAGTCATAGTTTGTTTAAATCTCCTAGATTAGTATGAATTAAACTCAACAAATCAGATTCTCTATTTACAGAAATACAAGGCTTTTTTGTTAATTTTGTTTCGGCACATATTATACATTTATGAAAACATGGGTTTTTAATTCCAGAAATTAAACCTTGTTTTTGCATTTTCTTAATATAAGAAATACTAACACGACCTAATCTACCATGCCATAAATCAATAGATTCAGCCAAGTAAGCGAAAGTAGTAGCGTTTTCATTGATAACATTGGAAATGTTAAGAACAAAAAGTCCTTGATTACAATAACCCTTTCCCACAAAGACGTTATTTTTTGTCATCACAATCTTATTAGATTCAAATGACACCATCACCCCAACCTTTCCTAAAAGAGGTACAGAGACCAGGTTTGCCCTTATATAGGGACATGTGATACATCATTTAGGGCCAAAGGCTTGCCATATGTGAGCTTGAGAAGAACTTTTCATTTCCTAAGAGTTGTTCTTGAATCACCAAGACAAATAATTTCTTCTCCTTCCCCTACTAGGGTGTAGGAGGAAAAGGCATTTTTGTTTGCACAAATATGCCTGGTAGCACCTGAGTCTATCACCCTCTCTTTCACATTAGCCACAATGTTGGCTTGGGAAATAACTGCAACAATTATATCATTAGAGTCATATACTTTAACCAAATTGACTTTTGGTTTAGCAGGATTGTCATTTCCCATTATTCTCTTTCTACAGTGTGTTGCATGATGAACTGGTTTTCCACAAACAAAGCAAAAGCCTTTCTTTTTGAAGGTGGGGTGAGCAACCTTGGGTTTGTAATCAGGTTTTTTGTTATTATACCTGTTTTGGCGATGTTGAGATTTGCCTTGCACCAAATTTGCCCTAGTAGCAATTTCCTTAGCTTTGGCAACTTTGATCTCCTTGCGAGTTGTATTCTCAATGATAATATGCACGATCAAATCGGCTAGTGACAATTGCTTGTCCTTGTGCTTGAGTTGTTACTTGTAGTTATTCCAAGACTCGGGCAACTTTTCAATCAGCAAGCCCGCAATAAATTCTTCTTGTAAATTGATGTTTTCTGCCTTCAAGTCCTCCACTAGCTTGTGATATTCATTAATTTGTGTCTTGATCTCCTTATCATTGGACATTTCCCATCGATAATAATTTCCAATTACAAATTTTTGTGTGCCCACATCTTCGGCAGTGTACTTTGTAGTCATGGAGTCCCATAATTGTTTTGCTTCCTTGTACGGACAATAGACATCAAACAATTCATTAGAAAGAGTACTAATAAGTGTGTGCCTACATACCTTATTAGTGTGTATCCATTGATCTCGCAGCTTGTTATCAGTTGGTTCAGCCTCCATAAGTGCGAAAGCCACGCCGTGCACATCTAGGATAGAGAAAACCTTTTCTTGCCACCTTTTGAAATTGTTGCCATTAAAAACTCTGATCTTCGATATGTCGGGGAATGGTTTGGCATAGGACATATGTGGTAGTCGTGGTAGTGCAACTGGACTGGCGGAGACTAAGGCATCAGCAGCAGTATCAACTTGAGACTCCATATGAGTTATCCTTGAGATTGTTGGAAAAAGCTAATGAGAATAAATAAATTTGTATGAGGTGTGCAAGCGCAAGTAATGTCCTTAAGGATAATTCCGCCCCTCGGAGTGCAAAACTTGGTGCGATAGGCTTCTGACAGCTATCCTCCAAGATACAGTAGACCTTCTTCTATATTCCACACTGAATATTGGAAGGAGCAGAAACTATAACCTAGCAAAGAAAAGGAAAGAAATTTTTTTTAAAGAAATGATATTCTCTCTTTCATTCAATGTATATTTAAAGATTGTTTTATGAGATTTTATTTTTATATTCAGACAAAATAGAGCCGTTAAAAGAGCCGTTATAAAATAATGGAGGATTTATTTGAGAAATAAATTAAACGTTACAAAAAAATTGAAAAGCCGTTAAATGACCATTAAGAAACCATTATGTGACCGTTAAAAATAATGATGGTCTTCAATGCGATCATAACTTTTATCGAAATTATTATTGTAAATACTTCAAAATATTATTGAAATATCCAACAAGCTTCACATCGCAGAGCAACGCCAAGCCTCCACCACTTTGTCCTGACCAAATTGACATCATCGGGAGCCACTTGTTTAGCTCCTGCTCTCGATTGCAAATTTCAACAGCTAAGTTTGCCCTAATTCCTTGTTTGTGGAGTTAGGGTTTCAAGAGCACGATGAATTTAATCTAAATTGTTAATTTAAGGCAAACAAATGTGATGCAAGACCCCTTTTTTGATGATTTTACTATGTCGGTAAGCTACACCAACGTTTTACATTAAAATAAGGTTACGATGGATTTTTCGGATACACAAATCGCCAATGGCCTTGAGGTGATCAATTTTCACTAAAATTGCATTGAAGTGATTGGGAAAAAGGTTGTGGCATTGAAACAAGCATTATACGAAAGTTATGATACTCGAAGCATCATTTTCCCGAGCTTTTATTGTTTGTGGAAGAGCCCCTTGAGCCTTTTACACAGTGTTTGTAGCAACAATACATGAGCGACGCGGATGTGGTTTTCCACCGAACTCGCCGCTCTTGAGCATTATTTTGACGCTCTACGTTGCTTGTTTCGAAAAACAAGCACCACCATTAGACGAGCCAGATTTGGAAATTTCGTTGCCATTGCTGCCATGAGTGCCCTCATGCGCCTCTGCATTTTTCATTTAAAAAAAAATCTGAAATTCTCATTTACAACTCCATTTACAAGGCCAGTACATTATCTCGGGTGGAATTCGCATGAAAAGGATGGACTGACCAGCCCATAATGACACCTGCTTCTTCAGCCATAAAACAACGCCTTCTTGAGCCGATTGCAAACCACGAGAATTCATTATGGGAACGAAAACGTACGACTTTTTTTTTTTGGGTAAAAGAAAATTTCATTCATCTATCATAATTAGATACGAAAGTAACATAAAAAGTTTCCTAGCAAAATAAATCCCAACAAAGACACAAAACAAAACAAAATAAAAAAAAAAAAAAAAAAAGAGTACAGATGCATGCTCTTATCCCAAAAGACTAGATGTATTACAGTATAAAAAAAAATCAGTGGTCGATAAACAGAACCGTTAGTGATAGGCACACATTGAGAT
Source organism: Eucalyptus tenuipes (assembly GCA_014182365.1). Taxonomy (NCBI): domain Eukaryota; kingdom Viridiplantae; phylum Streptophyta; class Magnoliopsida; order Myrtales; family Myrtaceae; genus Eucalyptus; species Eucalyptus tenuipes. Next base: position 20,964,535 of record CM024537.1, read on the forward strand.
CTTTCTGTAAAAAAACTACAACTTGCAACGTGCACATAGAATGGGCATCGTCAATACCATCTGTCATATGGAGAGAATAATCTACTATAAATCAAACACTTCTAAAAAAAACTCCAAAATCTAGATTTAGATTGAGAGATAAAAGCTTCCAAATTTAGATCTACATCTAAATCAGGATAGGAGAGCTTCCGCCAAATTTTAGAGTAGTTATAGCAAATATTTTTTTTTTTTTTTTGGTCGGGGCATAGCAAATATTCCACATTCCACATTCCCCCAAAGAAACGAGGGATAAAATTGCATAGGAATTTACGTTGCCCATGGGAGTCTCGGACGAGAGATTCTGAAGCGTCTCTTTTGGGGATGATGACTTCAGATTGTCCTTGCGTTCCCAAGTGGGCCTAATTGCATGTGAAATCCCCCATTTTCGATGTACTGACGAGTCCTATCAATACATTATAAGATTCGAGACTCGAAAGGTAAATATATTATCTTACAAATCTGAGAAAAGGCTTGCAATTATGTGAGAGTTTGTATTATTAGGCGGATGCTGAGTTATTTAACAATAATCTGAATATCGATAGATGTATACATACAAGGTTGTCGCACACATAGGATGTGCAGTTGCTCTAAAGAGCAATTTCTTTAATATAAAATTAGATTTCGTAATTTAGTAATTTATCCATTAAGGTTTTACCGTCCGTTGATGAGTCATGGGATGATTCTTTCCCTCCGTTTTGTTATTTTCCTTTCCTTTCTCCTTTTTTTTTTTGGCAAATTCACGTCTAATTTCCTTCAAGGACTTAATTGAGTTGATATGAAGAGTTCTAGCGCTTGTAAAGATGCCACACTTGCTTTCCCTTACGCGTGGTCCTCAAAGCTTTTCAAGGAACAGTTTGCAAACCATTTCAATTATGTTGAAAATGAAGGACATAAAAATGATAGAGAAGAAGGCAGGGTCCACAATTTGATTTAATGACTTAAAATAAACCAATCAAGTTTTTCATGGAAATTAAATGTTCAATAATAATCATGGACGCCAAAACGTACTTGAAAAGCTATTATGTTTATTGTGTAGTTTTCGGTTCACATGCTCTCAATGTGATTTGTTACATTTTGCTGGTCCTATGTAGATTCACCTGATTTAATGTTAAAAGATCTTTGATTTTATGCATTTCGGGCATTTGTACAAAAACTGTTTGGTAAAAGATTGCATTTTCACCTGCTAAACTTATCCTATGAATTTAAATTCATTCTTAATCTTTTCATTTGAACCAATGTGATTCAAAACATTTTAGTGCAAATGCAATTAAGTCCTCTCATCCATATTTCACTTGAAAATGCCAATATAGTGGTTCAGTCAACGCCAAACCGACCATCTCAGGTGTCACAGCTAACGACATGATGTGTGCAATTCCAAATAAAAAGAAGCTGCTCTTTTTTCTTCTTTTTCGCCATTTTATTTTAATGTAGTGGCAAGGATTCAGTATGTAAACTATGCTAGTTATAATAAATCCTTAACTCAAGAAGTCAAATAATACTTCCAAAAGAATGAGAACCGAGCTCTAATATCAATTGTAATGACTAACAATATCACCTAAAGGGGGAAAATCGGTGTTTTCAAGAAACTTGACAAATTATTGTAGAATTGTAAGTGTCAAGTTTGATAGAAGCGTAATAACAGATATGAGTCATGAGTTGATATATGCAAGAGTAGGTCATATCAATTAGTATAGTGCGCTTCTATTAGACAGTATTAGATAAAAGCACATGGATAGAAAACGATGCATTTATAGTTTTATAGTGGTTCAATTTGGTGTAAGCTTATATTCACTCACCTAGACAAACAGCCTACTAGCTTGATTTCACTAGGTATCTTTGTGTAGTTACAGTAATATGTGCCACTTATACTCAAGCACTTCATCTCAAAGCTAATGTAGTTTATACCGATGCGGATAGATCTCACTATCTCACAACTAAGTACAAACTATAACATTGATACAATTCTCTAGAGATTACACTTTATTTCCCACAAAAGACAATATAAGGATGTAAAATTGCTTTCTCTTTTTATACCCTTCGGTAACCAATCTTCTCATTGTTAATGGATTGTTTGTCTCTTTCAACCTCATTGCTTTTGAATAACAAACGACCTTTGTTGATCTAAAAAAAAAAAAAATATTTTTAATTAATCTTTTCAATTTATATTTTCAACTTTATACCTTATAATAAACTTCAATCTATAAATTAAATAAATATATTTATTAATATTTTAGTAACCAATCTTCTCATTGGATAATCTTTAAGAGGCCAAGCTATCCGTTGGACAATTATTGACAAGATAAATCTTGATGATGAAGTCAATGAATCCGAAATTTAGGAGGTTTGCTCACCTATACAATGAATCTTCCAGTTTCCAAAATTAGAGCAGCTCGAACTATTAAAACTAATCAATTTTTAGAATGTTTGTTTATCAATCAAAATATCATGCATAATTAGCATACTCCACTTAGATATTTCTTGAGATTGACAATCATTCAATTTTTAGCAATTTCTCCCTTAATATGAAAAATAAGCTTATTGAAAAATGGCTTGGAGTGGATTGTGCCCAAACCCTTCCAAGAGCGAAATCTTTTTGACTGGTGGATCGCCTGCTTTACGGAGTCAGATCATCCTCGACCTCGACTTCCAAGAAGGCAGTCTACCGGTGCGATACCTGGGGGTTCCTATTATTACCTCTAGACTTAGCAATGCGGATTGTTGCATTCTTGCCAACCGTATTACTGCGAGGGTACAAGCTTGGACTCATCGCTTTCTCTCTTTTATTGGTCGGCTTCAGCTTATCAGGTCAGTCCTTCATGCTATCCAAGCCTACTGGGCGAGCGTCTTTATTTTACCTATAGCTATGTTGGACCAAATTGAGAAAGTCCTTAGGCAATTCCTATGGAAAGGCCCGGAACTAGGTAGAGGGGGTGCTAAAAAGGTTGCCTGGGATGATGTTGGCCTTCCAAAAGAGGAAGGAGGCCTTGGCATCCGGAGGCTCCAAGATTGCAACAAGGCTGCTATGCTGAAGCAAATATGGCTCCTATTTTCAGACAAGGAAGCCTTGCGGTGCAAGTGGATTCATTCCACGTTTTTAAAATCAAGGAATTTTGGGTTGCTAAAAAACCCACCATCTGTTCTTGAGCTTGAAAAAAATCCTATCCTTTAGAAGCGAGGTCCGAAATGCCTTCTACTGGAGGATTGGGGACGGCCTCTCTACCTCCTTATAGTTTGACAACTGGCACCCTAGGGGCCCCCTGAACCTATTCCTTTCGATTTGATCATCTACAGTGTGACATCCTAATTTTCAAGTTCTGATTTCGATTGGATAAGTTGGGCCTTTCATCGACGCGCCTAGAGTGTTTTTCTCTGAGATAGCCACTCATGAAATGACTGGCCTATCCTGTGAAGCCATTAAGGGATTTCAATGCAATAGACTTGAGAACTAGACCACGAATCAACTGCTCGACTGTGCTAGTCTGTAAGGGTCATTACGGCACAATTAAAAATTGATCGAAGATCAAAGATAGGTCGATTCGAACTGAGATGTGTGATCAAAGTGTGGGTGATTCCACCTGATTGCAAAATTGTCGTCAATCGGCACTAGACCGATTTTCTTTCATTTTGGGTACCCTGTGTCCGTATTTGAAATCTCAAGATTTTCACGACCACCGAGAGTCGTCAATGTGTCGAAGAGTACGTGTGGTTCGAAGAAAATCGACCACAGGTCAATTGCACCAAAAATTTCTAAAAGCTACCCGATAGGCTAAGTCACGCTAAAACCGCGTCAAATTGAAATTAACTACGAATTTGGATTCGATTTCAGAAATTGAACATACTTTCATGTCACGAGTCATTTTAGGAACATTGACTCACTCTTCGAGGAATTTTCAGTGAGTTCGGGATTTTTTACGGAAAATCGACTCGGAAAACGAATGGAAATTCGGATTGGCCAATTTGAAGGAATTTTTGGCATCTAGTGTGAGTGATTTAGTAAAAGTGAATTTTGTGGCCTTTTTCCTCAACATTCGGACCTCAATCGGAGAAGTTTGTTCAAAAATCGGATTCCGAGAAAAATGAAATAAAATTAGGATTTGAGGGAAATTTGTGGGATAGAGGGACTGTCTTATCTTGGTCTTCAATTGGACTTCAAATTGTGCAAGTTGGTGTTGAAATTGACCTTAGATGACCAATTGTTATTATTGTGAAGTTGAGTAAAAATATAATTTGTTTCATTTAAATTCCTCCTCCCCCTCATTTGGTCCTTCTATTGCCACATGCCCCCTCCTTCGACCGACCATGTCCCTTCCGCATTCTTTTATTTCTTTTCTTTCTTTGACTTGGTCCATGCACGTCCCATTCTCTCTCTCTCTCTCTCTTTTTTCTTTTATTCGTTTCGCACGTTTGTTTTTCCTCAGCCGACAACCATCTGCATCGGTCTTCATTATCATTTCAACCTTTGACTTCAGGCTTCCTTATCCACCCAGCTCGCACGTTCTTCCCCCTGGGCATTCTTCTTTTATTTTTTCTATTTCCCTCATGTGTTGCTATCCCACCGAGACCCACAGTCTCCTCTCCTTTTTGTTCTCTTTCACTGTCAATTTCCCTCGCATATTCTCTACCCACGAATGCCCCCACCTTCAACCGGTTTTCCCCTCTTTCAGCCCCACCGACGCATCACTTCACGTGCGGCTTCTCATCGAATCACCAGCAGCGCCTAACAAACTCGAAACTGCCCCACCATCCGTCCACCTTGGCCCAGCTTCAAAGCCCAAATAGCAGCCCGTTCCAGCAAGTCCAGCAGCCACAACTCGACCCGATTTATGGTCGTTTCAATCACGGCCTGCACCACCACCCGTGGCCGCCGAATCTAGCCCGAGCCATGCCCGAACCAGCCACCGTTGCAACTCCTTGGGCTCAAATTCTAAAGCCGAACCAGCTGGGGTTTGTGGGCTTCAAGGCCCGTTTTCGAGTCCATCCCGGCCCAGCTTGGCAGTCCCGCTTTGAAGTTTATCGAACCCCTCCGCGTCCCCGTCGTTTTAATTCGAGTAGATCATTAAACAAGTGAGTTTAACTCACTAATCCTCGCTTAGTAATTTAATGACGTTTAAGGGTTGATTATTTTATGTTAAGCTTGGATTAGGTGGATAGTTAGATTTGATTAGCAAATTAGTTAATTGTCGATGCATGTTAGGTGGATAGTTTAGTGCAATTAGGGCCTAGACAAGCTCTAGTATTTATCTAGAGTGGTTCGGAAATTTTCCGAGCTCGTCTCGACTTTCAATTAGGCTTTATGGGCCTAAGTTCTATTTATTGGCATTTAATAATTATTTTTCGTAATTATTTAATTAATTATTTTTTTCGAAAATTAGACTAGGATAGCCGGTGACCAGAATTTTGTGTTGATTGCAGTAGTGTGATCTGTTTATTTAATTGACTATTATTTGGTGCAAATTGAGTGTGATTGGTGATTGGGGGTATTTATCCCAAAATTAATTAATTTCAGTAATTAATTAAAAATCACCGGGCGTTGGTTTCCAACACCAAAAATATTTTGGTGGACCATATAAAATGGTGGGATTTATGGAAAGAAAATTATTATATTTTAGCTAAGGCCGAACGTGTACCCACACACAAGTATTTTTAATGGGTATGATAAAAATGGAGAAATGGTCGAATAATCGATCAAGCATAGATAGCGGATCGGGATCGCGGTTTCAAGTGAGCATAATTAGAATAGCGGATCAGTGGATCTGGCAACTTTTGGTGCACATAATTAGAATAACATATCGGTGGATCTGGCAGCTTCTGGTGAGCATATTTAATATATCAGATCAGTGGATCTGGCAACTTCTAGTGAGCTATACTATATATTCAACTTAAAGCAATCGGTCTTGAGTATGATCGGGCCTTAGAGACAGTATTGATTGAGATGACCGGGGAATGGTCTTGTTGACATGGAATCGACTGAGTCGATTGATCGATGATTTGATTTGATTTGATGAATTGACTTGTTGATATGACTCGATGAAATTGTGAATTATATTGACTTGCAGGAAGGAATCGAGGACAAGGTAAGTCCTCTGACTCATGATTGTGCTTAGGTAGGCCTCATGGCGTATTTTCTTCCTAGTCGGGTCTTAGGGGGTTGAACTTGCTGAGACGTCGTCTCATCCCATTGTGGGATAACATTTTCAGGTTCGTAAATGGTAACTCCCCCGGGCATCATGGTCGTCTCGTGAGAGTGACCAAGCAGGTCTCTATTTTCCCTGATCCCAGAGGTGTTTGGATTTACGAGCTAGTTGTAACCACAGTCTGGGTTGAAGAGGTTCCACACCAGGAGATACCCAATCGATTCAAAGCCTGGTTTCGTACCACTCCCTATGGTGTGAGACTAGGTTCCATTGGATCTTTTGATATCCCTGATGCGGTGATCGATGCTTCCCCGGATGAGGATCCAGCTGACCCTCCTAATGGCATAATGGAGGACCCACCGTCTCACTCGGATCCCGTGGACACTGAAGAATCGGCAAACGAGTCTAAATAGTTGGTCATAGGACAACTAGTTTCGAGAATCAACCTTTTGTAGACCTTGTAAATATCGGCTAGTAATGTATATAAATTAATCTGATATGTATAAAGGTGTGTTGTGATTTTCAAAAGATTGTGGCCCTGCTTTTCTATCCCATTGAATTGTTGTCTAGGGATTATTTATCTACTTCCCCATGTGCATTAAAATGCATGGGTCGGCGATGCGTCCTGGGACGTCGCTATTAAATCGACCATAGAGGGATGGGTATGTTCTCGGAGGATCGGGACGTGACATACAGTTCAAGGCTTTCTAGGCATGCAACAGTGGCTGATCTTTTCTCTGATGTTGGGTAGCCTCTTAGGTTGGTGCTTAAGTCATGGGATCATCCCCTCCCGAGCCTCTCTCAGAATTCGGATTACTTTTGCTGGAGGGAGAATTCGTCAGGACGTTTCACTGTTGCAACGTCTTAGAGACCTTCAGGTGGAAGAGGACTCGGGTTCTTTGGCATGCATTCGTCTGGAGCAACGAAATTACACCACAGTATCAAGTAAACCTTTGGCTTATGGCCAAGCGCAGGCTTCCCACCCAGGCACTTTTATTGTCTCATGGCAAAATAGATAGTGGTGCTTGTGGCTTCTGCAATGATGTGCCAGCTTCTATTGACCATCTATTTTTTGGTTGTCATGTCACGGCCGGGTTGCTTTCTTTTGGGCAGCCAAATGCAATTTGCCTTGGCGTAACAGGTCATGGGAGGATAATCTCCATTGGGCCACCACCATGCTGATGGGAAAGGAATTTTATAAGTGCATAGCTCGTTTCTCCTTTGGAGCGCTATGTCATATTATTTGGAATAACAGGAACATCATTCTCTTTAGAGAACAACCTCTTTCTATCCCGACTATGAAGAACCATCTCTTTAAAGTGGTCAGAGATAAGGCGATCACTTTTAGGAATGTCGAAGATAACTTCAGGAATAAAAGGTTGCAGCGGAGCTAGGGCATGACCCGGTCATCTTTTCTGGGGATCGTTAGCTGCCTTTGTCACGCCCCGATCCTCGAACGCGTGCCCATCCCTCACCTAGTCGATGTAATAGCGACGTCCAAGGACGAGTCGCCGACCCTTTTATTTTAAAACGCAAGCAGAAGCATATAATAAAATCCTCAGACAATAAAACAATGGAATAGGAAAGTAGGGTTATAATTTTCACAGCATGAAAAGCCACAACCACACTTTTATACACAGCAAATCACATAGTATATATTACAATACTATTCACAAAAGTTTGATCTAGTATGCATCAATCCACAACTTAAGGTTTGCAAAACAGGATGGGGCCTCAATCCTCATCAAGATCATACTCTGGATCCTCTTCGAGATCATCCTCCTCCTCTTCTTCTTCTTCTTCTTCTTCAGGCTCCTCATCTTCCGACTCCTCCTTAGGCTCCTCGTCTATAGGTTCATCCTCCTGTCCCTCCTCCTGCTCAACAATCTCCCCTTCTTCTTCACTCCAGTTGGCGTCATTGACTAAGTACACGGGAGTACGAGCATCGTCCTCGAGTTTAGCATCCTTAGCATCCACTACCGATCCGTCCTTAGGATCTGCCGTCCCTTCACCGAACGCTTCTTCCAGTACATACAATGGTACATCACCCTTAGGTATGGGACCCTCTCTTCACCCATCGTAGTAGTGATGATACCACGATCGATACTCATGAGGCCTCAGAGCGTCCTAACCCACGTCAACCCAGACGGTGGACTTAACCAACACATACTCTAGTCCTTCCGAGTGAGGGTGTCTATGGAAGTGGTATGCTATCTCTGTAACTTCTTCGGGGATGCCAAAATGCATGGGAGGGCGAGGAGGTGGAGGTGCTGCCATCTAGGGACCTGAAATGTTGTCCCACAACGAGATAAAACTACGTCTCAACGAGTTCTACCCTCCTAAGACCCGATTAGGAAACAAATACACTATGGGTTGCCTAAGCACACACAAGTCAGATGACTTACCTTGGCCTCAGATTCCACCTGCAAATTAGCACAGTTCAAATAGGCACCCAATCAAACGTTACCGATCGAATCCTCGATCAATCGACTTAGTCAATTTACATGTCAAACAGACCATTCCCCGATCATTTCAATCCATACTATGCAAATTCCAAGATAGTATATCTAGTCACCGAGCCACGTGCATTCTCTAAGGCGACATACCAAATCACCAAGCCCCGTGCATTCTCTAAGGCGACGTACCAATCACCGAGCCATGTGCATTCTCTAAGGTGATATACCAAATCACCGAACCACGTGCATTCTCTAAGGCGACGTACTAATCACCGAGCCACGTGCATTTTCAAAGGTGATGTATATACTCAACAAGTCACGTGCATTCTCCAAGGCGATGTATCTAATCACCAAGCCACGTCATACAGCATTCTTCCTCACTTTTTATCATACCCGATAAAATATCGTGCGTGGGTACACGATCGGCCTTAGCCAAAATATAACAATTTCCTTTCCATAAATCCCATCATTTTCTGTAGTCCACCAAAACATTTTTGACATTATCAACCGATGCCCGGTTATTTTTCCATTAATAACCAAAATTATTTAATTTAGGAAATAAATCCTAAAATCACAAATAAATTGATTCAGCACAAATTAATGATCAAATAAATAAACAGAGTGCACCATGATAATCAGCATAAAATTCCGGTCGTTGGCTATCCCAGCCTAATTTTCGGAAAATAATTAATTAATTAATTAATTTCGAAAATAATTAAATAAATACTAAAAATCCAACTTAGGCCCGTAATGCCTAATTGGAAGCCAAAACGGACCCGGAAAATTTCCGATACTCGTTCAATAAATACTCGAACCTATTTACTCGCTAATTACACTAACCATTTGACTAACATGCATAGGTAAATCCCTAATTTAATTATTCTAATCTAATCTATCCACATAATTGCACTTAATTAAATATAATCAACCCCTAAGCATCATTAGTCTACTAAGCGAGGATTATTGAGTTAAACTCACTTGATTAGCGAGCGGTTCGGATTAAACCAACGGGAACGCGACGGGGACCAACTTCCTCCAAAGCGGGCCTAGGTTTCAAGGCCCGGAACCACCTCAAATTGGGCCTAGAAGTTGCTAGAAACCCATTGAAAATACCCTCTGATCTTGGTTGTTCGGTGGTTGCAAAGGCAAGAGGATGGCTCGGTTTAGTCGAGGATAGACCGAGGAAGCACAACCGGACCTTGGCGGGGCTTACGGGCAGCGAAACGGTGGAGCAAGAGCTCCGGTGAGCTCCACAAATCACGGCACGATGGCTGGAACGGTAGGGTCGACAATTTGGCGGTGGTGCGGCGGGGCGGGCGGCGGGGGGGGAACGGCCACGGCGGCGTGCGGTGGGGGTGTGCGGCTTCGGCTGGCGTGCGACGATCTCGCCTGAGCTGCTGGCTGCTCCGGTGGCTTTTAGGGTTCAAACAGCACCAAGAAGGGGAGGAGTAGGCTGGTTGGCACAAGAGAAAGAGAGAGAGGGGGAAGGATAAGGAGGTGGGGAGACAAGGGCTCCACCAAGCCTCATCTTTCAAGTCTTTGTCCCCTTTGACTCATCCTAGGCCAAGTATACTTCCTTAGCACACAATGAGCCACCAATGCTCATCCATGGACACTTGAGTTGGTCCATTTTGGTTAGGGGAAGGGGGCACACGAATTTGACACAATTTCCTCTCAATTGGACACCATCCCTCACTTATTTGGCCTTTATAAATTCAATTAACCCTCCATCGGTCAAATCGATATTTTTCTTCACCCATATATCCATCATGCTTCCCAAATTTGTGATCAAAACGATCCTCGGCATTTTCTGAACAAAAATGGCCCTAGTACAACTTTTTCCCAAAAAGTCTCGGGTTGTAGAAAAATCTTCTAAGACTAAGCCAACACTCCTTGAATTTATTGTGACATGACAAAATCTTCAGTTTCTAAAATCGGACTCGAATTCACATTTAATTTCCATCTGGCGCATTTTTAGCGTGACCTAGGCTACCGGGTAACATTCAGAAATTTTTAGTGCAAATGATTCGTGGTCGATTTTCTTCAAGCCACCAATGAACCCACTCGATTCAATGGCGACTCTCGGTTGTCGTGAAAATCTCGAGGATCCAAATGCGGACACAAGGTACCAAAACAATAAGAAAATCAGTCTAGTGTCAGTCAACGAGAATTTTCCAATTTAGTGGTGTCACCCACAATTAGCCACACATCTTTGTCAAACTGACCTATCTCTAATCTCAAATCGATTTTTAACTGTGCCGTAATGGCCTCTAAAGATGAGCACGGTCGAGAAGCCGATTCAAGTCTATTGCATTAAAATTCCTTAATGGCTTCCCCAGACAGTCTAGTTATCTCGAGAGTGATCAGCTCTGAGAACAACCCTATAGGCGCGTCAATGAAATGCCCATTTATTCAGTAGAAAACAGGACTAAAATCTAGGATGTCACATCCTTCCTATTAGCTGGTGCGTCTTGAGTAAGGCCTTCGGTGCAATGGCTTTTGCTGCTTGCTGAGGATGTTCTTCCCCCTACCTGAGGGCGGTTTGTATCTATTTGCCGGTTTGTTCATGCCGTGTTTTTCCTTTGTGTTTGTTTGGGTTGCCACGATTGTGGTTTTTACATCTTGGCATCCCTCCACTCATTATGATATGTTGTTTTGAGTGTGGGTTTTGATGCCGTGATCTTATGTACAATTGGTCTTTGCTCATTATATTTATTACCTTTCACCAAAAAAAAAAAAAAAAAAAGAATAGCTTATTGAAAAAGAACTAATCTATTAGAAAACTAGTTAAACATGGCATAATATTAGCAGATGAGAAATTTTTAAATAGTTTCACGAATCAAGCTACTAGAAAAATCTCATGTCTCTTCTCCTAGTGCTTAAATTTTGATTCTAATTTAGTACACGAGACTATTGCCAGGTAAAATATATCAATTAGGATATTGCGCGTTGAAAGATAACCGCATCTTCGAAGCATTAGATATATAAAGTTTCATCTACTAATCACATCTTGAACGTCTTTGTACCGCTCTTCAAGCATGACAATGCTGTATAGTCAACACGTTTCTCTCCTCCCTTACGTGGCTCTCGCATATTTGATGCGGTCAATGATTTAGGTCAGAGGTCACTTAAAAAAGAAGTCTCCTTTTGAGGCATGATCCACGTGATATGGACCAGTTTGTGGTCCACGCCGTCGTAATTACAGGCTTCCAAGCAAACTGGTGGTTCTTGTAATGCTCTTCAAGCATGACAATGCTTTATAATCAACAGATTTCGCTCCTCCCTTAGGTGGCTCTCACATATTTGATAGTCAATTATTTATGTCGAAGGTCACTTATAAAGAAGTCTCCTTTTTGAGGCATGATCCACGTGAAATGGAGGGCTTTGTTGTCCACACTATCGCAGTTCCAGGCTCCCAAGCAAACTGGTGGTTCGTAGATTGTAATTTTAAAACATTGTTTCGTGACCACAAGACAGATCATCGTCATCGGACAAGCCTGACGACGATGAGATGTTTGAAAGTTTGGACAGAATTTGACTTTATCATTAGTAGATAATGTAATTTCACTAGACTAATAATAACAATTGTCCTAGATCCGTCCTATTAAGAGTATAACTTTGGTATAGTACCCTTTAATTCAACGAATTATTGATGGAAGCTCCAATTGGAGCTCATTCATGGACACCGACTTCTCGTTTTGATTATGATTTCTCAGTCTTAATAATCAACAACCATCATAAGTTACATCTGTAGAGCAGATTTTTAATTGTGGGCGTTGAAGGACACCACGTATGGGGAAAGGGTTTTTAATGTGAGAGATGTCCTATAATTCAAAGCCAAACTAACCAAACCTACATTAACTTTGTGTTAGCGACGCCCTATCCAGTAGAGGCGGCTAAATTTTGGGGCATTAGATTTGGCTTTTTTTTCAGGGGGTGTGTCTCCCTAAAACAGTTGCTACACGAGATTCAATCGACAGCCAACGACCTTTAGCTTTGAGTGCAGAGATCTCCAAGCTCGGGCTTTCGTTGGGCGTTCGGTCTATTTTTTATACAGTGCTTCGCATTTATTCCTGCCCGAACGTCGCAAAGATGTTCTATGACATTTTCTTACCGTTTCTTCTAGAAATTTGGAGAGTCCTCGCTCATTTTCTTTCATATGTTTGCCTTCTTCTTTTTTTGTTTATACTCGATGGTCTACGAGAGAATGTTTTTATAATTTGAGATACTGATTTTGATAAAAAGAAAAGTAGAAAGTTCTGGGCTTTTCATGATAGTTGGCATTAAGGAAAATCGCAAGTTTCATAACTTTCATTCAACATTCATTAGAATGCCATATTTATCGTGTTTACCTGAGTGCTATAATTTTTTCTTGACTTATTTGAGTGTCATAAATTTTTAAAAAGAAGACCCCCAATTTGGCTTCGGCTTTGATTGTCTTGAGCAGCAAGAAGGATTGAAAGCATACCGAGAGTTGAAGCAACTATCTTGGTTAGCCCTCAGCATTTCTTCGTTTGTTTCCTGTGAGGATTGGTGGCAGAATTCCTAATTTTTCCTGAATTATGTGTATTATCAAATGTTTGATATGCAACGCAGAGCATGGCAAGACTGTGTTTTCTGCCGAAGATCCTGAATAATATATAATATTGGATTTTCGTTTATCCATTTCCGAGCTCATTATTGATCGTTGCAGCATATATTTTTCTCTAAATGACAATGCTTAAGAGAATGGCTCCAGTAAATAGGAAAAATCTGCTCTAAAAGCAGCTACAAATTGTCTCCGTCAGGGGGCTCCACACCAGCCCCTATATAAAGGGTGGTTGGCATACTAAGTGACTCGCAACAGAATTCGCAATGGCCCTTCGGGCATTGTCCACAAGCTTCCTCCCCTCCTCAATTTACCATAACCAGCCCTCTCTCTTATTCTTTAGGCACCTCTGCTCCTCCTCCTCCGCCGCCACCTCCTCCACCTCCTCCGGTGCTCAATTCGTGACATGCCCTTTGAAGATTGAAGCTCAACAGCTCGGGAGACGTTCGGCAAATTGGCAACCTAGCGTTTGGGACTATGACTTTGTGCAGTCACTCAGTGTTGATTACACGGTAATGAATTTTCTTTTGTTTTTTTTTGGCATAAAACCCAGCCTAGCTTAAGTACTATGGGAAATATTCACATTTGGTCCTCAAACTTGGAAAAATTTCCCAACGATTTTTTTGGTCATGGTTCTGACAATTTCGGTAACAATTTATTTGATGATAGCACTAATTATTTGAGTATTATACTTTTGTTTGGCATCGATTAATACCTCGGCTTCACTTTGCCGTGCTCAAATGTTAAGTTACCAACGCCGACGACCAAAAAAAAAAAAAAAAAAAAAATATGTGGTTAGTGACCGAAGTGCACCGTTTCCCTAATTTTTATTTACTTTGATGGGACGAGTCCATAAACCCCAAAACGGCATGGAAACAAAGGACAAACTGTACTTTGAATCTGATTTATGGATGTATACATCTTGTGTACTTCTGTATACGATTTATATATGACGTTCGAGATATGTAAAATCAATTTGCACATTCATCCATTGCCACAGTATCAAATGTACGGCCAACCACAGCAATATTCTATAGGAGATATCGATAAACCTGGTCAAAACGGCATATTTTCAACAAAAAGGCAAGAGCTCAACAGTGCTTGTGCATTGACTTTGATTAAGATCTCAATTTTCCGAGTTTTTCGTGTGCTAGGAGGATAAATATTCTGAGGAAGTCCAAAGGTTGAAGAAAGAAGTCAAGGGTCTATTCGACCAGGAGATGAATCAGGTGGCCAAGCTCGAGTTCATTGATGTGGTTCAAAGACTAGGACTAGGATACCAATTTGAGACGGAGATCAAGAATGCTCTAAGTTCCATCTATAACAACACCGAAGATGCTCAACTTTCAGATGATCTTGATGCCGTTTCCCTTCGATTCCGGCTACTTAGACAACATGGATTCAACATATCACAAGGTACTCGCCAACTATTAATTTTTTGTGAATTATGCCGATGCATCAAAATTTACCCTTCCATTCCTTTTGTTGGACATATAGATGTGTTTCAAAAGTTTATGAGCAAGTCGGGCACATTCAACGAATCCCTCAATGAAGATGTGAAGGGGCTTCTTGGCCTTTATGAAGCTTCTTTTCATGTATTGGAAGGTGAAACCATACTCGATGAAGCTTGGACTTTTGCTTCCAAGCATCTGAAGGATCTAAACCTCAATGAAATTCCCACTAATTTAGCGAGCCACGTGGATCATGCATTAGAAATGCCAATCCACTGGAGGCCAAACAGGTTGGAGGCTCGGTGGTTCATCGACATGTGCGAGAAACAGCAAGACATGATCCCCTCTTTGCTACGATTGGCTAAATTAGACTTCAATTTAGTGCAGTCAATCTACAGAAAGGAAGTCAGCAGTCTGGCAAGGTACACAATCAATCTGGCAGCATGGGAGTGCATTTTGATCGACTTATGACAATTTTTTCAGGTGGTGGGTTGAACTTGGGGCGAACAAGATGACGTTCTGTAGGGACAGGCTAGTGGAAAACTATTTTTGGAGCAGTATTATGGTTTTCGAACCTCAGCACACAGCTTTCAGAGAAATGAATGGGAAGATCGCTAGTATGGTGACACTTATTGATGACATTTATGATGTATATGGGACGCCGGAAGAGCTTGAGCTCTTAACAGATTTCATTGTCAGGTTTGCCTAGTATAACCACCGTCATCATTTTCCCTTGTAACTATTCTTGCCAAGAAAAAAGACAATTAATTAATCTATGAATGCAATGGAAAAAAAATACTAAAAATTATATATTATCAAATATATTCTTCAATGCGCTTTGGACATATCATGGTTTACATAGGTGGTTTGGGCTAATAAAGTAATGGTTGGCATTAATTTTCATTATTGTTATTGAATGATGGTAAAATTCATAAGATTGCTAAAATGGTGATAACTCGTTAAGGTGGGACATCACAGACATTTATAGGCTTCCTCCAACAATAAGGGATAGTTTCATGGCATTGTACAACACGACCAATGAAATTGGGTATTGGACGATAAGAGAGCGAGGAATCAACCCCATTCCTTACCTGCAGAAAGTGGTAATTTCAACTTGCTGAATCTTTCACCCAGTAATTTTTAGTCCATGTTGGTCAACTCATTTTTCTACTTCTACTTTCGTTATGACTTCTCTTTGAACGTTTGAGAATCCGAAAGAGTATGAGAAGAGAACGTCCCTCGACTTGGTCACTGACTCACTTTTCCGAGTTTCAATCCTATAGTGGGCCGATGAATGCAAGGCGTACCTGAAGGAGGTCCATTGGTGCAGCAAGGGCATTAAACCGACCCTGAAGGAATACATGGATGTTGCGACGTATTCAGCCGGAGGGCTGGTTATGCTGTTGGCCAGTTACTTCCTAACCACAGACAAATTGACGGAAGAGGGCCTTAATTACGTGTCGAAAATTCCAAGCATCATGCATTGTTCTAGCAAGATGCTTCGACTCATCAATGATTTCAGTACATCATCGGTAACTTCCTTTTATATTGTTCTTCTCCTTGTAAATAGTGGCTCATAAGAAAAAAGAGTACATCTTCTTTTTTGTTTCTTCAATACGAAAGTGGGATGAGTATTTGGACTTATGCTTATAACCCAACAATAATTGTCCATGCTTAGTATGAATTGGCACGAGGAGACAACTTGAAGGCGCTGGAATGCTACATGTATGAAACCGGCACGTCGGAAGAGGCCGCGCGTGAACATATTATGCATATGGTGCGTGAGGCCTGGAAGTGGATGAATAGAGCCGTTTTTGAAGACTACCCAATTCCCGGATTAAGGCCTTTTCTTGGTGCCTGTTTAAACCTGGCACGAGTTTCTCATACTTTTTACCGATATGGAGATGGATTCGGCCTTCCCAATAATGATATCAAGGACTATCTTGTGTCAGCTATATACAAACCCGTGCCCCTTGATTAGGCATGCATTATTGACCAGTGGTCTTGCTTATGGAGAGACCCTTTGATCTTATGTGTCTTTCTTAGTTTTTTGGGGTGTCTCCGCTGTTAAGGAGTATAAATCAAAAACGCCAACTGTACCAACTATCTATGCTGCTGATATTGATAATAGAGAAAAGAGGGTGAAGACTGATATTAAAAGAGAAAGATCAGAGGCTGATATTAGAGAAAAGGAAGAGCTGCAAAGCAACAAAGTGAGTAACACAGACTGGAGAAGACACGACAACTCAAATAAACGATCGCGATGAAGGTTGATATGGATCGTCATCAATGGTGAAGAGTTTGTGATGAAGACTGACACGGATTGCCAACTCATGAAGACACGTGAGCAGTTATTCAGTTGAGGATTGAAACAGATTGAGAAACAGTCTTGTTAAAATCAGTTTTTCTGTTGTATCTTCATCTTCTTCGATAGGAAAAGATATAAAGAAGTCTTAGCAGGATCATCTTCGTTGTTGTTGAGGAAAACAGATAGAGAATTCCTATAAATGAATGCTCTGTATTTTACAGTAGAGAGAGAGAGAGAGAGTGTGTGAGAAATTTAGAAGTGTAAATCTTCTTTGTTCATTGATGATCCGAGATATACAGACTTTGTATTACAATCTCATTGAAACAGAAGAATTCAAAGCTTCTTGATTGATCTTCAGATCTTCGATATATCTCTTCATCTTCACATTCTCTAGTTCTTCAGTTCTGTTTCTTCATCTTCACATCTGTGAGCTCTGAGATGTCGAAACTATTTTACAGGAAGTCTATTGATGCGCTTCGGCATAGAAGCACATGCTATTCCGTGCTTTGTGTGGTCACTGATTATGTAATCACAAATAATATTCGTGGCGATCAAATTTTTATATTATGTTGAATATTTAGCTGTTTGTACTGGAGAAAAATTGAAAAGAAAAGGAATATATAGAAGAAAAAAAAAATCGGTCGACTTTGACCGACGCTGGTTCAATGCCAATTTGAAACGATGGCTGTCAGAAAGTTTTCTTCTACCATTGAGTTTCATTGAAACGGTGTTACAAAGATTCTCCAACGTGCAGAACAATGCGAGGCTATTTTGAAAGGTTGAAATGTCGATTGATTAGATTGGACCGAGTTTTGTGCTCTTCTCCAACAATACTGCTATCTTTCTATATCGTTCTTTGGGTTTGAATTCATAATCAAAGAAAACTTTGAAATTCATTATTCTACAGACCCAAAAAAAAAAAGGGGGAGACTACGTTATTGTATTCCTACGTGAGACATTACATCTTAAAGTCAATACTTTCATTGAAGCCGTTTTCACAATAATAAGAATGTAACTATCTAGAAAGTATCCTGAAAAGTGTCTTCACTCGTTCCAAAAACATCCGAGTCAGGACAAAAATTTTGGTGTTTCGTCGACAAGTCAGGTGCCTACTATCATCACAAGTCAATAACAAAGACGGATGGCTGTTATCAATAAATTAGAATCGGTGCAAGCTGGAAATCGATAATGCGAAGGAAATATGCCAGTTGATCATGAAATCGATAAAGATTGCAGGAATAAAGATGAAGCCAAATGGTAACTGCTTATGGATAGGACCCCACAATTGACCATGAAATAGAATTAGCAGATAAGAAATTTCTAAATAGTTATGTCAATCACGCTACTAAAATATCTCCTGTTATTTCTCCTCATGCTTAAATTTTGATCTAATTTAGTAGAAGAGACTATTGATTGGGAAGATATATCAATTGGCAACCGCACCTTCAAGCACTAGATATCCAGAGTTTCATCTAGAAAGCACAAAAATGGGGTTTGCAGGTTCCTGTAGCCTTGAGTGTTTCAAGGGGTGACTGCCAAATCGGTCAAGCATTCTTTCTCACCCATCTCAATCAATCGCGAGTAATGCAAGATTGGATTCCCATTTCCCGAGGCCATTAACGTAACCCAAAATAGATGCCAACTGTTCAATTTCTTTCCACGCCTTCTTTTTTCTTTTTATTGCAATCTCCGGTTTTCTTTTAAAATGTCAACTTCCAAGATTAAAATTTATAATTTTCTCTGTATAAGCCATTTTTCACCCCTTATCTTATGTGCATGATAGAATGTTTCGTGACCTCTGCAAGGGGAGTAGAGACGAGGCTCCGTTTATTTCGCGAAAAATATAAAATTTTCAAAAATTATTTTTTAAGAAGCTATTTTTCAGAAAAATAACCATATATTTCCAATGTTCGATTAAAATTTTAAAATGAACTAAAAATTATTACCCACTATTTAGTAAGGAAAATCTTTTCCTACATGCAATCATTTTTAATATTTTTCTTTTTAAAATTTGATTTTTTAATTTTTAATTCTTTTTTATTTTCCTTTCTTATTTTCTTTTCTTTCTTTCTTTTTTCTTCTTCATTGGCCTTGGACGATCGCCAACTATGGCGATGGCCAGCAATCGGCCATTGGCAAGCTCCAACCTCGTCCTAGGCCGGCAAGGCTTGAGCTCACCAGAGTCCAACACGGTCAAGCCTCACTAGATTGGGCAAGGCCCAAGCTTAGCTTTGCCAAGTGAGGCGAGGCTCGAGCTGGCCTGTGGTCGGTGGCCGGTGGCCGGCCGCCACTCTAGTCAACGATCAACCAAGGAAGAAGAAAAAGAAAAATCAAAAACTCGATTTTTAAAAAATAAATTAGCATAAAAAAGATATGTAGCTCTCACAAATTTAATATAATCAACTTTTTATGTCGGTGGTCCCCTTAAAATGTTTTCTTTTTGAGGTATGATCCACGTGAAATGGAACAACTTTGTTGTCCACCCTTTCGTAAATACAGGCCTCCATGCAAACTGGTGGTCCATAGATCGTTCTTTCAAAACATTTTTTCGTGGCCACAGGACAAATGATTGTTATCCTGCAAGCCTGACGGTGGGACTTGGATCACATGTGCTGAACTTGCAACAAATAAAACGCGTTTCCCAAGGGATCGTGATATCAGTGTCGGTATAACTCTCTGCATGTAGAAACAATGAAGTGCAATGATTAGAGAATGGCTCGAGCGAATAGAAAAATTCGCTCCAATAGCAGCTACAAACTTCCTTCATGATTGAAGCTCCGCAACAACACCCTTATATAAAGGATGGTTAACATACAAAGAGATTCACAACAAATTTCGCGATGGCTCTTCCTGTTATGTTCAAAAGCTTCCTCCCCTCCTCAATTCGTCATAACCAAACCTCTCTGTTTTTCTTTAGACACCCTCGCTCCTCCTCTCCCTCCTCCTCCACCTCCCGCGGCCCTCAAATTATGACGTGTGCTATGAAGATTGAAGATCAGGAGAATGTGAGACGCTCGGCGAATTGGCAGCCTAGTGTTTGGGACTATGGCTTTGTGCAGTCACTCGGTGTTAATTACATGGTAATGATTTTCTTCCTTTTTTAGCACAAAATCTTGAGAGAAATTACCAAGAAAGACCAAAACTATTGCACTCCTACAATTTCAGTCCTAAATCTTTTGATTTGGTCAATTGAGTTCTAAAACTTTTGACAATTTGCCAATAAATTCCATTCAGTAAATTTTGGCCGAATATTGCTAATATGGATGATTACCATTTTACTTGGTACGGCCGGTGCTAACGTAGACAATTTTTATATTTTTTTGTATTTTTGTATTTTTTTTCTTTCTTTATTTTTCCCTTTTCGTCACTAGTGGTTTAGTCATGGGCCATTGGCCATAGGTGAAAGTTGGCAAGTGCTAGCCTTGCCTGGGCGAGAGACACCCTCACCCACCACAAGCAAGGGCGAGTGCCAACAAGGGCCCCCTCGCCAAATCTAGTGAGTTCAAACCTCGCCCAAGCCAGGATACTATCCCTAGGCATCGCCTAGATGAGGGTGAGGCTTGGCAAGCCTCGCACTAGCCTAGCTAGGATTGGCTTTGCCAAATTTGGCAAGGGTAGCCTTTGCCCTTGCTCAGGCTAGGGCAATCTAGCTAGGGATCACCCTTGCCAGATCTGGCAAGAGAGACCCTCATTGGCCATCACCTGTGGCCAACAACCAACCGCTAGTAAAAAGAAAAGGAAAAGGAAAAGAAAGGAAGAATTCATAAAATATATTTACAAATTGTCCACATTAGCGCTAATCATGCCACGTAGGATGGCCAGTGTTCACATCAACGATTTCTTGTAAAAATTAGTCATGTGGACTCCATGAGCAAGTTCTCGAAAGATTTAGGACTAAATTGACCAAACCAAACATATTATAACTCAATTGACACAAGTGTAATAAGTTTAAGATTTTCTTGATAATTTTTCCCAAAACCCAATAAGTTCTATTAAAAATATTCACATTTGATCCTAATTTAAAAAAAAAAAAAAAAAGATTGGTCCTTGAACTTGTGGAAATTTCCTATCAAATTTTTTGGTCTATGGTTCCGGCAATTTGAAGTTCATGCGTATGTCAATGCTAGCAGAATGTGGCAAAATTTGAGACCGTTGTGGATATTCAATTTGCGAAACTACAATAAAATAACCCAAGATAACTGTAAGCAAATTTCAGTAACATTTTATTCCATGATGGCACTGCTTATTTGAATAGCAAACCTTTTTTTGGCATCGATCAATACCTTGGCTTCACTTTGCTAGAATTAGTGACGGAAGAACAGAAATTCCAGCACTTGATTGTGCAAATTGTAAGTTTAAGGATATTACTGACTACAAAAACAACATAAGTACAGCAATTGAATGAATACTTTTTTCCTATTTTTTATGTACTTCAATGGGATGAGTCCACAAACACAAAAACGACCTAGAAATAAAAAGAAAATTGTACTTTGAATTAGACTTATGGATGTTTACTTCTTATGTTCTTCTATATATGATTTATATAAGACATTCAAACGAGAATCGATTTGTTTTCATGCAAGAGGTAATATTGAACTCTGCTTATGCATTGACTTTGTTTCGGATCTCATTTTCTGGGTTTTTCATGGGCCTAGGATGATGAATATAGGGTGCAAGTCCAAAGGTTGAAGGAAAAAGTCAAGGGTCTATTTGACCAAGAGATGAATCAGCTGGCCAAACTCGAGTTCATTGATGGGGTTCAAAGACTAGGACTAGGATATCATTTCGAGATTGAGATCAAGAACGCTCTTAGTTCCATCTATGACAACATTGAAGATACTCAACTTTCGGATGATCTTTATGCTGCTTCCCTTCGATTCCGGCTTCTTAGACAACATGGATACAATGTACAGCAAGGTATTCACTAATTAGTTAACCTTTTGTATATCATGTTGATGAATTGAAATTTACCTTACCATTCCTTTTATTGGAAATGTAGATGTGCTTCAAAGGTTTATGAACAAGACTAGCACATTCAACGAGTTGCTCCACAAGGATGTGAAGGGGCTTCTAGCCTTTATGAAGCTTCTTTCCATGGATTGGAAGGTGAAACCATACTCGATGAAGCTTGGAACTTCGCTTCTAAGCATCTGAAGGATCTAAACCTCAATGAAGTTCCCACTAATTTAGCGAGCCACGTGAATCATGCATTAGATATGCCGATCCATTGGAGGCCCAACAGGTTGGAGGCTCGGTGGTTCATGGACATGTATGAGAAACAGCAAGACATGATCCCCTCTTTGTTACGATTGGCTAAATTAGACTTCAATTTAGTGCAGTCAATCCACAGGAAGGAAGTTTGCAATCTGGCAAGGTATACAAAAGTATTCTTTAAATGTTCATAAATGCAGCCAACATCACGTTTGAGGTGGAATCCACGTAGGAGCGCATTTTGATTGACTTTGTCGTTTTATGACAAACTTTTCAGGTGGTGGGTTGATCTTGGGGCGAACAAGATGACCTTCTCTAGGGACAGGCTAGTGGAAAATTATTTTTGGAGCAGTATAATGATTTTCGAGCCTCATCATACAGTTTTTAGAGAATTGAATGCAAAGATTGGTTGTATGGTGACACTTATCGACGATGTTTATGATATATATGGGACGTCGAAAGAGCTAGAGCTCTTAACAGATTTCATTGTCAGGTTTGTTTAGTGTCACCACCATCATCATTTTCCCTTGTAACTGTTATTGCCAAGAAAAAAGACAAAATTAATTAGTTTGAACGCAATGGAAAAAATACAAAAAATTATATGTTATGAAACAAATTCTTTGATGTGTTTTAGACATATCATGGTTTATGTCAGCTTGTTTTTTTTCTATGTGATTGACTATTTTGGGCTAATAAAGTAACAATAGGCACTAATTTTCATTATTATTACTAATAAACATATTGAGTCATGATGAAATTCATAAGATTGTTGAAATGGTGATAACTTATCTAGGTGGGACATCACAGACATAGATAGGCTTCCTCCAACAATAAGAGATAGTTTCATGGCCTTGTACAACACAACCAACGAAATTGGGTATTGGACGATGAGAGAGCAAGGAATCAACCCCATTCCTTACTTGCGGAAAGTGGTAATCTCGACTTACTAAATTTCTCACCTATTAATTGCTTGTCCACATCAGACAAGTCATTTTTCTACTTCTAACTATCGTTATAACTTCTCTTTGAACATTTGAGAATCCCAAAATGTAGGAGAAAAGAACATCCCTAGACTTGGTCATTGACATACTTTTCGAATTTCAATCCTATAGTGGGCCGGTGAATGCAAGGCGTACATGAAGGAGGTACATTGGTACAACAAGGGCATTAAACCGACACTGAAGGAGTACATGGACAATGCGGTGGATTCAATCGGAGGGCTGATGTTGCTGTTGGACAGCTACTTCCTAACCACGGACAGATTGATGGAAGAGGGACTTGATTACATTTCAAAAATTCCAAGTGTCATGCACTGTTCCAGCAAGATCCTTCGACTCAACAATGATCTCAGCACATCATCGGTAACTTAATTTGACATTTATTTTTCTTCTTGTAAATAATCACTTATAAAAGAAGAGTACATCATCGGAGTGTTCATGATGATGTTCTATTCTTTTTTTATTATTTGATACGCATGTGATATGAATAATGGAACTTATGTTTGTCACCCGTCAATGTCGTCCACTTAGTATGAATTGGCACGAGGAGACAACTTCAAAGCACTAGAATGCTACATGAAAGAAACTGGCGCGTCGGAGAAGGCCGCACGGGAACACATCAGGCATATAGTGCGCGAGACCTGGAAGAGGATGAACAAAGACGTGTTTGAGGACTACCCATTTCTCGGGTTCAAGCCTTTCCTCAGCGCCTGTTTGAACTTAGCACGAGCTTCTCAATTCTTTTACCAGTATGAAGATGGACATGGCCTTCCTAGTCATGAAACCAAGGACCAAATTTCGTTGGCTTTATTCGACCCTGTTCCGCTTGATTAGGGATGCATTATACACCAAGGTCTTGCTTTCCGAGAGATAGCCTTTACTCTTTAGCTTTTGGGGTGGCTCTGTGAGCTCTAAGATATTGAAACTGATGTAATATTGATGGGTGTTTATACTGATGAGAAAACCTCTTAACATACTTGAAATTGACAAAACTATCCATGATTTATATTGATCTTGATAAATGCAAAAGCCATTTGTGTTGCAGGGAATATCCGCTTTAAAAGAACCTTTGATATGACCAGTGAAAAAATTTAAATGACTAAAAGAACAAGGTTTTAAGTTTACGGAATATACATTATATCGCCGTTAAAATGTCTTGGGAAGGATTGTTGAATATAATTGAGAAGCCGCAATCAATTATTGCACGGATAGAAATAGCGTATTGCGTGGATATAAGCAGCCTACTATGTAAATATCAACAACATGCTGAATGGATATGAACAGAGTATTACGAAAGCTTAATATAAATAGAGGCCTATGAAAGTTTGATATCTATAGATAGTAGGAGAGCTGAATACAACACTGTGAATATAAGCACAACACCTACACTATTTGTGACGGCAATTTTGTCTCGATCTTCAAGATAATTATTTTAAATGTATTATCTCATTTCTTGATAGCTTGTGATTTGATATGGATTCTCAACTTAGAAGATTTTGATGGACCATCAATATAAAGATTATATGTACAAGATAAATCAATTATGTGAGATATATTTCTCGATTGACGATAATCCCAAATGCAAAATACTTTCTATTGTTGAAGCACTCAAATTTTGGGAATCAAGATTTGATTGTATATGTGATTAACTTTACAGGAATTCTGATTGATCAATTTAACCTACCCAAATCTTCTCAACAATTGTCCAATGGTTAGATTGGAGGTTGATTATTTTGAAAATTGTCCAACGGGAAATTTAGATGCTGAGAATTATAAAAGAAGACCAATGCACCAAAGAGATAAAGAGACCGAGAGTTCGTGATTCCAAAATTTGTGAAAACTTTGCATACGTTTATGTCATCTTTTGTGAGCCTCATATTGTAATCTTTTGAGAACTGTTGGTCGTTTAATAATTTATGCTTAGGTGTGAGATAATGAGATGTATCTACTTGGATATAAACGGCACTAGTTCGACATAAAGTGCTTGAGCATAAGTGACATAATCTACTATAACTTCTCAACAATTGACTAGAGGAATCTATCCAGTAAGCTGTTAGTCGGGAAGAGTAGACGCAAACTTATACCATAATAAATCATTATAAGCTCTAAGTGCATTGTTCTCCATCTCCCAATTAATGGTTGTTATATAGTAAGGGCACCTTTAGAAAGCAAACAGTGAAACAAATGGCGATTTTTTATTTAGATTTGTTGAAAGGTAAATGGTGGTCCTTATAATTATTCGGTTCATCCGTCTCTCTCCCAAACACACACACAGGCAGACACATAACTCAGATGTCTCTTCCAAAAAACTCAGATATCTGTTCCTTACCTTGGATCCAAAAAATGAAAGGCCATAAGTCATCACGCAATCACCTGACCCGCACTCACCCTCATAGAGAAAAAAAAAAAGGTTATGGGGCCTTTGTCCCCGTCGCCAGGTGACTTGGGTTCCCAAAGATTACGACATTTCATCTCCTCCTGATCGCCATTGCCAAGAGAGAGTCACCACTCGTTAGATCCACGGCCTCGGATGGTTCGAGAATCTCCAGATCAAATATCTGCCGTAGGATGCTCATCTTAGAGGTGCCAATGAGGAGGCCCCGCCGGTGAGCTCAAAAACCGAGGTTCATTTAAGGGGAAGAGGGTGCGCAATAAACCGACCCCAGAACTGGACCGATTGATATTGGACTGGGCCTCACAAAGCTAGTGGGAGCTCGTCCCAGTGAAAGGACTAATCGTGCAGGCCGATAAGCACCGAGGCTCGTGAATGTCTCATTTCGAAAACGAAATCTGAAACTCTCATTTACAACTCCATTTACTACAAGGCCAGTCCCTCTATCTTCTCGGATGCACTTCGCATGAAAAGGATGGACCGCCCAGCCCATAATGACACTGACTTCTTTAGCCATAAAACCAGACTCCTTTTAGCCCATTTTAGTCGACCCAAAAAAAAAAAGAACAAAGCATTCACTCAAAAAAATAATAATAATAATATTCGCGACCTCTAGAAAAGCACGCCATAATCAGTGCCTTAACTTGTCAACCAATCGCTTGAGTATGACCTTCTTTTCTATTTTTTCTAATGAGTCGAGCGATGTTTGAAAGTGTGAGAATCCATTATGCGAACAAAAATGTATGGCTCGACAAGTCATATTTTCTTTTTTCTTTTTCTCGAGGGCATAGCAAGTGTCCCCCACATTCCCGTGAGATAAAAAAAGGCAAATTATTCCACGGGGATTTTGGGCTGCATGCGGGAGTCGGGGACAAGAGGGGGATTATGAGGCATCTCTTTCGGGAATGTTAATGTTTGTTGTCCTTGCGTACGCAAGTGGGCAATATAACTGCACGCCAAATCCCTCCCCCTCCCCCACCCCGTTTTGGAAGGCTGTTTTCACGCGGATCCCCCAAGACAAACAATGGATCCAAAGCCACCAATGAATTGAAAAATCCAAGGCGCGATGACGATTCCACGACGGAACGACGGGTCCAAAGATCAAGAGGTAAAAGATGACCACAACAAGAAGCGAAGGCTTAAAACCAAAGTTTCGTTTCATGCTAAATCAAACGGCTGTCCTTTCTCCGCTGCGCATCGCACGGAGTCAAACCCCGCAATGTCACGCTTCCTCCGGGAACACGAGCTCAATGCCCGAAGCAACCCCAAATGGCAAAAGGAAAGGTAAATAAGATGGCGGCGGTGTATGCCACCCTAATCTAGCTAAAACTACTAGTGATAATCCCTATCAAGATCATTCTGTGTTTTTTGTACGAATATCTCAGATGTGAATTAGATGTATTTCATAAAAACAAAAATAAGTGAAAATGTGTTGATTTGGGTCGTGGAATTTAGTGGTGATAATCTTTATGTGAAATATGACAACACGACATATAAATATTGAGAGAAGCTTAATTTAACACATGTTGCGACACGGAATGAGCAAAGAGAAATTCGAGTCGAACGAATGGCTTTTCATCAATTTTTGGTGAGGCATGGAAATTTACTTTGATAACGAAACAAATAGATGGACAATTCAAATAAAATAAGGTTAATAGATCGAAAAAATCAAATTATTATATTTGTGACAAATTTATCTTAAAATAATTTTTTTTACCATTAAAAATCTTAAACTGATATACTTGTGATAAGTTTACCTTCAATTAGTTTCCCTTAAAATTTACCAACAAATTGCTAAATTAAATAACACATGACAGCTTAACGAACGTACTATTTTAAGGATTTACTTTCCATTTATCATAAATGGATATATTTGTGATTTTTTATGATATTAATTCAATTTAACATAAACTAACGTATGATAAATTTATCATAAATATATCAATTTGGAGTTTTTTGTTATTAAAATATTAGTTTGGAATAAATTTATCATGGATACATTGATTTATAATTTTTTATGATCAAAAAATTAATTTGAAATAAATCTATCACAAATATATCGATTTAAAGTTTTTCGTGACATTAACCTCACAAAATATGATGGTTCCATTCCAATTTTCGGTTTTAATAAATGCTGGCATGCCGCAAGTGTATTCTTCCGGAAGCAACCTCCCCCACGTGACTCCGGACTCTCGGCACGTGATCCCCTCCACCCCCAAGCTCGACCTCGCTCGTGCGTAGCTACTGTTCACCGAGCGTGTCCGAGTGAAGTGCTCGCTGGCTGGCTCCCTCCCTCCCTCCTCCGCGAAGTTCCCCTCCTCCTCCTCCTCCTCCTCCTCCGCCTCCGCCTCCGCCTCCGCCTTTCTCTTTTTCAACGCTCCGTACGGTCTATTTAATACGCGAGATTCTCAGTGCCCGTTTTTCCAATTGCAGAGGCGTTGAGGTGGGTTCGTCACTCCTGCATTAGTCTCTTTTTTCCCCCCGGCCTGTTCATCTTGCATTCACATTCTCTGCGTTGGCTGCTGCGAAACCGATAGGGTGAAGGCATGAGAGCGGGGCTGGGCGGCGGCCTCGCGCCTCGGCGTGTTCTGCTAGCGATTCTTTGTAAGCGTTCTTGTTCTCGTTCTTGGTTTTTTTTCACTGCCGGTGTCTTTATTTGGCATAAATCTTCCCTTTTGGCAAATTTAACAAATTGGGTTGTCTTGAATGCTTATTTTTGGAGGACCCGAGTGTGCTTGATTTCATGGCTTCCTTTGTCGTGTCAGTTCTCTGCTCTTCTGCTTATCAAGAATCTAGCTTTTTAAATTTCTGCCGCCGGACAGCCAACTTTGATTCCAGCTCCAGTTTTTGTCGACGCTGTTGTTTTGGTGCAATTTCCTCGTAGTTCGGTGCTTTGGAGTTTGGACCTCATATTGGAAAATATTTTAAGGTGAAAAAGCTGTTAAAACCAAAAGGATAGGGACGAATTTTAGCAGAAGGTATCTCAGCAACAAAGCGTGTGGAAGCAGAAGGTGACATGGGAACGAAATTTCTGAATTCTGAGAGGATTTGTTGGTATATCAAATCAATCCTTTTGGATGCATAACCAAGGTGTCATAATTGATTTGTAATGTTAGAGCTTATGAGGAAGTTCAATGAACAATTGCTAAAACTTGGGATGCGCTTTGATTTCCAAAGAGGGCTCTGGAAAGGCAACCAGCATCACGTTTCAGGTCCATAATGCAGAATAAATTGGTGGTGTCTTTTGTGGATGCAAGTTTCTTAGCCAAGTTGTGCTGCAGAACACATTGTTATGAATACTGATGAAAAGCTAAATTGATGGTTTTGCTGGGAGTCTTACTGATTGACCTGATTAGTTTCTTGGAGCAATGGTAGCTTATCAGATTGGGTTTCTGTGTAGTTAAGATAGTGAAGGTTTTCAAAGCCCTTTTTTCTTTGCGACAATTACTTGCGGGAGGATTAGAATGTGCTTATGGGTTTCTAGGTGGTAAATCAACTAAGCTAAGCTCAGCAGGATTGTCTGTAATATTCCTGCTAACAAAATCATTCTCCAGTTTGTGGGAAACTTGTGATACAGTAGTTATGGTGTCTATTTTGTGCAATGTTCTCTCAGACTGAAGGAAACTCAGAATGTTGCTTTCACAACTTTCTAAGATGGATATTGGGGTCTGCTTGGACCCAAATTTGTAATTTCCAAGTCATGTTGTGTTGCTTTAGAACCATTTACTATTGAAGAGTGAGATATTAATTTTATCGTACAGCAAATCAATACAAGCGGGTAACTCTCTGCTTATCAGCAATATTCATGTCTTCCTTCGGGTGTATGACAGGTTATCAATCATGTAGCTCCTTTGTCTCTGCAGGTTTAAATGTCTCCTATTGCAGCTCAGTTCTTGGTGATGAACACAATGCTTTAGTTTCAATAAAGAGAAGTGCTGTGACTCCAAAAATCTCGCCTAGTGCAGAACCTCAACCTTTTCTCCCTAGTTTAGCTCCTGCGCCATTGATGCCATTCACAAATGCCACTGTGCCAAAATTATCAGGTGCGATTCACTTGCTCAAATACCATAGGAACAAAGGTTTGCCTAAACAATGTCACTTACGCTTGGCTAAAAGTATCCCAAGTGTGCTTGGGGCAAACAACGCTGAGTTTCCTGAGTATGACTATTGTGGAAAGCTTCCCAATTACCATACTTTTAGAGCACCCTTTTCTTTTAGTTAGCTTTGACCTGAATATTGAAGCTCCCATTTGCATCACTTCTTCTCGAATCACGTACAACAGTGGGTTATTCATGGACACGTGACAGGATTTTGTGCAATAATGCAGGGTAACTGCATCCGTGATTGCAAACTGGTGTGAAATGTGACAGTTACTCTGGCATTGACTAAACCCTGTGTTTTCTTTGTATGAGAGTTTGAATTATCCTTCATTTTCTTGTGTCCACACAGATTTTGGTCAATTAAGGCCTATCCCACTTGACTTTCTTGACTGGAGTAGAACTATCTTTTTGTGGAGGGCAGTGCACCTGACCTAATTTTCTGCTGCTTTTGGTTTTGGTTCATCAGGACTTTGCAGCTTGAATTTTTCAGCAGCACAAAGCATCATGAGTATAACAGCGACGGACTGTTGGGCTTCATTTGCGCCATATTTAGCTAATGTGGTATGTTGTCCTCAGTTTGATGCCACGCTGGTCATTCTCATGGGGCAGTCTAGTAAAAACTCTGGGATGCTTGCTTTAAATGCAACTCATTCCAACCATTGCCTCTCAGATGTTCTAACAATCCTAGAGGCTCAAGGTGCCAATGAAACTCTTCAAAGCATATGCTCTGTTTCTCCTGCAAACCTCACCGCAGCCTCCTGCCCTATCAATGATGTCACTGAGTTTGAGAGCAGCGTGGACACCTCAAGACTTCTAACTGCTTGTCAAAAAATCGATCCTGTCAAGGAGTGCTGTGACCAAACTTGCCAAAACGCAATTTTAGATGCAGCCCAGAAACTATCCTTGAATGGCATGTCGAGTTCAGATGGGAATCCTATCTCACCTGAGCACTCGAATAACGTTGATGATTGTAAGAATATTGTCCTGCGATGGTTGGCAAGTAAACTGGATCCCTCCTCAGCTAACAGTGTCCTTAGAGGCCTCTCCAATTGCAATACAAATAAGGGTAAGCATGCATCTGAATGTGTCGGTACACATGCATGCAAATGTGCATGGTTGATCGCTTTTTGGAATCACATTCTGTTCAGTACTGGTCATCATTGAGAGCTTTCAGGAAATTTCTGGAACTATCTTAATCCCTATTTTTTATATTCTTGTATGTTCTTTATCTGACAGTTTGTCCACTGAAATTCCCAAACATCATGACAATTTCAAAAGAATGTGAGGGACTGATAAATGACCAAACAGATTGCTGTGAAGCAATGGAGAGATATGTTTCCCACTTACAGGAGCAGAGCTTTCTGACCAACCTGCAAGCATTAAATTGTGCTACATATCTTGGAATGAAATTGCAGCAAGCCAATGTCTCAAAGAATCTCTATAATCTTTGTCATATAAACCTCAAGGATTTCTCTCTTCAAGGTAAGCAAATCCTTTTTCTCTCCCTTTTCTTCCCTACTTGCAGCTAAGCGAGCAATTTACTGTCATTCAGCCTTCTAAAGAACTGATACTGACCGAAGACTTTCTTGTGCTTTTTCCTCTATGATGGGGGTTTCTGAACTGGATCCTTCAGCTTTATCGCAAGGTAACGTCCTAATCTTATGATTGCCTTCTATCCTACATACTAAGATTGTGCAGTGGCTTATTTTGTCTTTTAAGTGACAAATTTCTATCTCAAGTCTAATGTCTCATTCCCGCTTGGTTCTTTGGTGAAGCATTACTGGATAGAAAGGGTTGCAAGGTTTCTGATTTTACAATAAAATCTTCTCTTCGAAGCATGAAGTAAAGAGTTTGAGCTTGTATTTCTTCTGAAAATCATAATGATTTTTAGGCTCATATTCACTCATCTACTACCCAGTATAACATGGCCTTTGAGAATAAAACAATCCAAAAGGGTACAACTTGTGCTATCTCTGATTTCATGTAAGATCCTGATTCAAGATATTCAGTGCTAAACAACCTCGACAACAACTTTGCCTTGGTAGGCCAAATTCACAAGTTTCAAAGCATTTGCATAAGTACCATATGAACTAATTGGACTCCATTGTTGCTGTATCTTTCTTCCTGAGAAATTGAGAGCTCCATTGATTTGTTTCCAGAATCTGGCTGTCTTCTACCAAGCTTACCTTCAGATGCAACATTTGATCAAATGTCGGGAGTAAGCTTCATATGTGATCTCAACGACAACATTGCAGCTCCATGGCCGTCCTCCACTTCTCTCGTTCCTTTGCCTTCTTGCAACAAAAGTATATCTCAACTACCTGTCTTTCTCTTGTATGTCGGTATTTAGCCTTTCGTACTTTGGTTTCGGCACTTCTGTTCCTGACACATTTGCTCTTCTTCGGCATAGCAGCTGGCAAAATTCCGGCTCTTCCCAAAACATCATCTGCACACTGCGGTAAGGAAATTTGATGCCCTTTTCTAGCCGAATATTGCATCTGTCATTACTTTTTGATCATGTCTTCTTGAACAATAACTACCCATTTGCCCTAGTTTGACACATATTAAATCTCTTCGAGTCCATGTGATAGCTCACCAGTGAATTTTTGCATATTAAGTCACTATAGAGATCCAAAATTTATGTCTTTTTGATTGGCATCTCAACAGGCTTGAGTACCTGAGTGATCTGAATGTGGGATATATTTGAGGTCACTGCTTGCTGAATCAAGCCCTCTTTTTATTTTCAGTTAATTTAAATAGAGAAATTTGATCACAGAGCCTTAATTAGGCTTATGTTTGGAATGGATGCAAGGTGCATAGATTGATATGAGACTGTTTCTGACTCGATTAGTAAGAAGTTCACAACAGTGTTCTCTCCCATCAGTAGTAAGATATTCATCAGCGGTGTCTTTGCATTGCAAATATGTGGTGCTTCTTCGTTATAGCATTTGGTCTCAAGTACTAAGATTTTTGTGATGCATCGACATGCAGGCGCTTGCATCGAAAATTTACTGGTGATGCTGCTGTTGGCAACTCTGCTGTTTATCAAGATGCCTCCTTGAACTTGTTGCCGGCACTTCGGTTTTCCTAGCTGCCATTCGAGCCCTTCCGTAGATAGTGTATTCTCATCTTATTTGTCCCTCCGAAGTTGGAGGACGAAGAAATCATACTTAGAAACGACCGTGCAAGACGGGGAAATGTATCGGCGAGCACAATCCTCGGCATCTTCATTCTTTACCAGGCAACCTCTGTAACTGTGATGGCATTTAGGAAAAAGGGCATGAGGGAGCAACCAATTCTTCTAGCTCCATATAATAAATCCTGTAACAAGAAACTCGTATACAAGTGAAAAAAAAAAAAAAAAAAAAACAATGTTGTATCCTCCTCTTTACATCCATTTACTTTCTTTTTTTTTTTATCGAGTGTTGAATTACTAAAATGATACCTGCCAATTATTATTGACCGTTATTACCCATCCACTGCAACTATTCTAGTAAATGTGCAAAATTATTCCAAGTGCCGCAACTTTATTAGGAATGAACCATATAAGATAAAGCTAATGGACTACTAAATGGGAACGAAGTTTGTCTCGCGAGTCAATAGCTCGCACTTAGGATGGGCTCTTTCCAGCCTTATCAATTGCAATTTGATGCCTAAACATGCAATTTTCTTATCTTTTGGAGCTGTTACTAATGAGTTAGGGTTAATTAAAAACCCAAGTAAAGTGCTAGTAAAGTGTTCTCCTACAATTTACTTTTATAAACAATAAATTCATAAATATGGAAATTTGATTACGCCAATTTAATCTAACGCCATTGTGATACATTTTCTCTTTAAAATATGCCTTACAAGCTATCTTGATTGATTTTAAACTTAAATCACTAATCATACAAGTGTAATAATGTAGGTGTGCAATTAGATAATATAACACTCAATAATCAAAGCAATAAATAAATTGCTAGGAAATAGGACTAATCTCAAAGGAAAGCCAATTATAAGTTTACTAATTAATTTCCCAATATCTATCAGATGTTAATTGAAAATGCACGCATAGCCTAGACATGATTTTTCAGTATGATGACATTTAATTCTTTTTGCAATTTTCTTGTAATGGATGCAATTTTAATCTAAATTACATCTATGTGAATTCTAACTTAAATTAATGACATATGAAAGTGAAATTTAATGTGATCTATATGCGACCTAGTTCTAAGGACGAGTAAGAGAACTATAATTTAATCTAACACGGCATGCAATGACGACCTAAGCAGATCAAATTAGCCTATGGTATAATAACTATATATATTAAAAGAAGGAATGACATAGTAGTAGCAATTATCATGGTATCTGTGTAGACTCAAAACAGCATGCATGTAATTGCACCATCCAATGCTATTAAGAAACATCACGACTAATTGGATTGAGCGTCACTTGAACTCGACAAAAACGCTGGAATCATCGGAAACAGCAGGGATCAAGATCTACAATCCTATGTGGAAGTACGTGCCAGCCTAATATTTTCTGGTAGCATACAAAATTGACTGTGCAAGAAGGGGTTTTCTTTAAAGAGCAAAACCTTCTACTTTCCTATATCAAACCTTAAGACATGTACCTTATCCTCAACATGAGAAACACTCTACTAGTATCTCTCATTTGGATAGTAGCATATAAAATTGATCTCCAAGTATTTTCCTATAATTCCAACTCGGCACCCCCCTCCCCAAAAAAAAAACCTTTATAAATTTCATCCCTGATATTGACAAATATAAGGTTTATGACTAAAATGACAAGTACAATTAAAAGATTTATGACTAAATCAAGCACCGTATGAAAGGTTTATGACTTTTCAGACAATTATCCCAATCAAATTTTGTGGACTACCGATAACTGTAAGTTTATGCTATTAAATGAATGTATAATTTTTCGACCAAAAAAAAAAAAGATGAATGCATAATTATATATATATATATATATATATATATTCATAAGGAAAGTTAACCGTAATATATGGCTTTAATATCGTAATCGGCCAAAGTTGTTTTTTTCAAAACGAAGAGCAATGGTTTCGAGATTGTGGAGATGATTGTCGTCATCCGATCCTAAATTTTGAGTTCAAATCTATTTCATTGGACGCGCTGTTTAGATTCAAACGATTCTACATATTTTATCCAGCGGGGGAAATAAAATTTTTGTCACTTTTCTCTCGTGCAACTCGTGCAGCCGTACGCTTCTTCTGGCGATGGCTCCCAAAGCCCAATTTTTCCTTTCTAATCTCGAGATTAAAAAAGAGAGAGAAAGGAAACTCTAATTTGGACTCTACTCCATAATGAACCATTATTAGCAGAGCATCGCTTGCCTAGTTGACGCCACCTTCTATGACATCGATTGGTCAAAAGTCAACTTAAGGAATCGTAATTGGCAAGGCAACAAATCAAGCTTCGGCTGTAGGTTCGGTGCATGAAACAAATTTGGACATTGATGTTGATTATTCCTAGGCTTTACTTGTCCCAATTGATTCCATGCATCTTGACAAAAGGGAATTATTTAGTATCGATTGAAAACATATCATGACTTCATTAAATGATTTACCCATTTTAGAGCAGCCGATGGCCCTCCCACAAAATTTTCCATGGTATCAAAGTGGGAAGTACGAATTCAAAATCTTTCTATATCTGTTTAATTATTGAACCGATACTTAGCTTAGAATATTAGAATATTTTAAATACCAAATCCTCTCTTCATCCAACTTTTTTTGGTGACTTTTTTAGATGGTTAGTAAGGATCACGGCACTTAATCTTTCGCCAACCATCAACATTGTGGAAGGTCCACATGGAGATGAACTGTCCAATTCCTTCAATCGCCAACCGAGGAAATGTCTTCGGATTTCTTTTTTTTTTTTTTTTTGGGAATTTTATTTCTTCAATTCGGAAATATCGAGCCCCAAAAAAAGGAAAATGAAACACGTGAACGATCTGCCTTCATTCTTGTCTTCTCTACACGAAACGACACTCTCCATATAACGGTGGCAATACTTATCGCATTATCATCTTGTTCTTGCTTTCTCTCCTTTTTATGCGTTACTTCGGTTCTCGTTCATCGTACTATTTCTAAGAGTTCCGTCGTTAGACAACTCTATGGATCAAAGATGGTCGTCATCGAAATAGTTTTCTGCGGTTTGGATGACCCGCACATGAACGAATCGAAATATCACTTTCACATTTGTACACAGATGAATTTGGTGAGTCGGATTCTTGAATCGAATTTGATCAGACATTACAACTCGAAAAATGTAAAATTGAGGCACCAAAGTATGACTCGTGATTGATTTTAAATTAGACCTGTCAAAATAAGTCATTGGCCCATTCCTTAATCCCTATAAATGTTAAATGGATCATAAATGAATTAGTTATATTAAGTAAACTGATTGTAAATAGGTCTAAAAATAATGTGGGTGTTAAATGAGTCACAATCGGGTTTACAACTTAATTAGATTCAAGTCACCTCCATAACTCTATTTTCGTTATTTCTTACTCTCACTTGATCTCGCACTCGCTTGCTTTGCACTTTCATTTCATTTTGAGTATGAGCTTTTATAGATTTAATTAAATATTTAAGTGTTTTTAACAACATGAATTAGGAATGGATTGGATGTGGATCGGATCGAATAGGATATGAATCACTAATTCTACCTTGTATGAAAAAAGAAATCGAAACGAGTTAGATAGATCAATTTAGATCAATCTAATTAAATTAGATCATTTTTTACCTAACCCAAATCGGGTTAGTTTGATCTTTTAGTAAATGAATGGTCCTATAGACGAATGAAAATCCTGACCCAGCAACTCGCGTTTGGAATTGACGTAATGGCTGACAGCCGATGAGGTAATTAATTAACGTACAGCCGCGACTCAGTTAATGGGAGAGCAACTCCTCTTCCTCCTCTTCCTCCTCTCTTCCTCTCTATCACCAGCACATTCGCATTCTTTAAAAACCCCTCTCTCGACTCTCCCACGTTCTTGCCAATTCAATCGATAAGTACTCTCGTCCCTCCTCTCCACGGCCGCCGCCGCCACCACCACCGCCTCGCCGCCGCCAAGCGGCTCCCGCACCAAAATGGGCTCTTCGCAAGCTGCCGGCGGCGACAGGAAGTACGACCCTCTACCGGAGTCCACCCAAATCCCGCCACCTTCGTCTCCCCAGCCCCACCAACCCCGTCCCGACCACCACGAGACGAGCGGTCACCTCGAATCCGTGCTCTCCGACCCAAGCCTGACTCTCGGGGCCAGGGTCCGGGCCGCCTCATGGATCGAGCTCAAGCTGCTCTTCCACCTGGCGGCCCCCGCCGTCGTCGTCTACATGATCAACTATATCATGTCCATGTCCACCCAGATATTCTCTGGCCACCTCGGCAACCTTGAGCTCGCCGCCGCCTCCCTCGGCAACACCGGCATCCAGGTCTTCGCCTACGGCCTCATGGTAGAACCGCACTCTGTTGATCTCTAGTATAAAGCTCGATCTTTAC
The DNA here is from genome assembly GCA_014182365.1 of Eucalyptus tenuipes. Classification (NCBI taxonomy): domain Eukaryota; kingdom Viridiplantae; phylum Streptophyta; class Magnoliopsida; order Myrtales; family Myrtaceae; genus Eucalyptus; species Eucalyptus tenuipes. Next base: position 21,001,735 of record CM024537.1, read on the forward strand.
GTGAATCTCATCTATAATTCCGTTGATTAACCAATCAAAAAATATGTCAGCTGGGCATGGGGAGTGCGGTGGAGACGCTGTGCGGGCAAGCGTACGGAGCTCACAAGTACGAAATGCTCGGCGTGTACCTCCAGCGAGCCGCCGTCTTGCTGACGGCGACCGGCTTCCTCCTCACGCTGGTCTACGTCTTCTCGAAGCCCTTGCTGCTGTTCCTCGGGGAGCCCCTGGAGATCGCCTCGGCGGCGGCCGTGTTCGTCTACGGCCTCATCCCGCAGATCTTCGCGTACGCCCTCAACTTCCCCATTCAGAAGTTCCTCCAGGCGCAGAGCATCGTCGCCCCGAGCGCCTACATATCGACCGCCACGCTGGTGCTGCACCTGGCGCTGAGCTGGGTCGCGGTGTACCGGGCGGGGCTGGGGCTACTGGGGGCGTCGCTGGTGCTGAGCCTGTCGTGGTGGGTGATCGTGGTGGCGCAGCTGGTGTACATCGTGCGGAGCGAGAGGTGCCGGAGCACGTGGACTGGCTTCAGCATCCAGGCCTTCTCCGGGCTGTTCGGGTTCTTCAAGCTCTCCGCCGCGTCGGCGGTGATGCTGTGCCTGGAGACGTGGTATTTCCAGATACTCGTGTTGCTCGCCGGGCTGCTGGAGAATGCTGAGTTGGCGCTGGACTCTCTCTCCATTTGGTAAGCCAAAATGCATCACTTTTCTCTTTATGCCTTTAGCTTCATTTTTAACCAGAAAAGGGAAGAATATCTGCATGCACATGGTAAGTTTTCTTAGCTTATTTCACGACACACAACAGCAAGATTTCGTATATTATGTGCACTTGTTCGTGAAAATGTGTTCATGACCCGAAAGATCCAGCGCTGTGAGTTAGCATTAAGAAGTTACCGAATCGAATTCCGAGGGCGCAAGGCGAGGTAGTAAGTACAGTGAAAGTAAAAGTTTGACAATTTGAAGTGTTTTGTGACTGGTTATAGTTAAATGATACCCTCCATGTGAGGCAACCGTTGCTCTTTAATGAAAACATGGCAAGACTGCAAAATACAGATGAGCATAAGAACGAAAAGTAGTTTCTGCATGCTTATCGTGGAGAAAGCTGGCCGGGGTGTCTCTTTGGAAAAATGATGTCATCTCGGTTGGGGTGGTGCGGATCTTGTGAAGCTTCTGATGGAACGTTGCCGTGCGTTGAGATGAGCACCTTTTGTCGCTATTACTCAGTGGCTGTGGAGCGCCTGACAGAAGCAAGCCGTTCGCGCGCCGCGGTTTTCACAAGAACCGAGCCATGGAAGCGTTTTCCTGCGAGTACTTCGATAAGTGTCGAGAAGGCATATCGAAACCGATGATGGGAAAGATCGTCGAAAGAAGAATCGAGTCGTGATTGAGGGATTAGGAACTTCTGATGTACACATTTCGTATGCTCCGTGCGTCGGACTTTTATCTGGTCAACCGTCGGATTCCCGGTATAAAAAAATTAACGCGACTGCTGAGATTCTGCCGATCGCCTTGGAATACGAATGACGCCTTGGTTTTTCCATTTAGACTAATCCTAGGTAGAAGTGGATGGCCATTCACGCGACGATTTCTTGTCTTCATCTTCGTTATGATGTGTTGACGCTTGGTTTTCCCATTTAAACTAAATCCTAGAAAGAAGCAGTTAGTCATTCATGTGACGATTTCTTGTCTTCATCTCCATTATTGTATGTCGTTTCACATGGGATGCTACGGACAACATCTAGGTTGGTTTAGCGACGGTGGATCGAATTGAAATTGCTTATGTGGATGCGGGGTCCAGAGGATTATTAGTTTAATTCGGAAATGATTAGGCACATGCTAATGAACAACTTTTGTGACTTCGGGCAAACTGCAGCATGACTATATCCGGGTGGGTGTTCATGATCTCAGTTGGCCTGAATGCTGCTGCCAGGTTAGTCCCTTTCCGCTTCCTTAAATTCCTCTCGTGCATTTATTGATTCCAGTTCGATTGAAGAAAGCCCTGACGTGTTGTGTCTGATCTTCCGTTCGTCGGAAACAGCGTCAGGGTGAGCAATGAGCTTGGAGCTGGGAACCCGAGGTCGGCGGCATTCTCGGTGGTGGTAGTGACAATAATCTCCTTCGTCATCTCTGTGATCGCGGCGGCGGCGGTGCTCGCACTCCGTGGAGTCATCAGCTATGCCTTCACAGAGGGAGCTGCCGTGGCGGCCGCCGTCTCCGATCTGTGCCCTCTGCTCGCCCTCACCCTCCTCTTGAATGGCATTCAACCAGTTTTGTCCGGTAAGGAGGATTTGTTCAAGTAGCTAATGGCTAAACTAGCACCATTCTTTTCCTGCACACTGATCTTGTGATAATATCGATCTACCATCTAGTCCTGATCGCATATAAATTGATGAAGGTGTGGCGGTCGGGTGCGGTTGGCAGGCGTTCGTGGCTTACATCAACGTCGGATGCTACTACGCGCTTGGCATTCCGTTGGGTTCGCTTCTGGGGTTCTACTTCAGACTCGGCGCGAAGGTAAGTTATAACTGGCTCAAGCTCGGTGAACCTTTTTCTCTTTTTGTAAAGGGCCATCGCGACGATTAAGATATGAAATGTAAATCGAGGTGAACCTTCGTCGTGGTTGGTGGTGGCAGGGGCTATGGAGCGGTATGCTTGCCGGCACGATCATGCAGACCCTGATCTTGATGTGGATCACGTTCCGGACAGATTGGAACAAGGAGGTACACGACCCTATTCACTAAACAGATCATGTTAATGCGATTTCGTATGCGTTCATGCTAAATTGACCGCGCGATGAAGAAGCCGTTCGACAAATGTTTCTTGGACATGGTTAATGTAGGTCTTTTCGCAGGTGGAGGAAGCAATGAAGAGGTTGGATGAGTGGCAGGACAAGAAGGAACCCTTATTGAAGGAGTAACCGATTTGGGCAAAAATTATGTTCTGCTGAAGTTTGTTATAGGAAGAAATTGAGGTGAAAAAAGAAGAAGAAAAAAGAAGATCAATTGATGGAGGAGGTGGATTTTCTATTTCCTTTTCTTAATAGATTGAATGCCAAAGCATGTTATAGATTAGAAATTCACAACGGCAAATTGATTTTATTTATTCAATAATCTGTATGTTATACTAGCTACATATTTAGTTAATTTCTTTTTAAATTCTTAAGATTTGTGCCGGGTCGATGTCCAATATATTCATCTCAAGAGATCATCAAAAGGGATCTAAATTTGAACTCGACAACATGTGTAGTTAAATTCACCCTCATTGAAGAGCTTAAACGAATGAATAATATCCGACTATGATATACCAACTGCTTCGCAATGCAAACATATGTGATGCGAGACTACTTTTGCCTAATATTATCAAGTCCACGCCATAATGAATCTTTCCCTCACGTGCCACCGTTCTATGTTGGGCCTGCCCCCCTTAAGCTAGGTATTCTTTCCGCATCAACATTGCCTCATTTCAAATCTCCACCTTAGCTCACCCAGATTTAGCATATGCTGGAGATAAGAACAACATCCGCCCTTCAAACTCTACCTCAATCACCTTGGCGTAGCCAAACCTCAACAAGAACCCAAGAGAAAAGATTCATCGCCTTGATTATAGAGCCAATCACGTCTAAGATACCTTCTTCGAGATGTCAATCCACATCAGGTCTCACCAACCTACCATTAACTCCAACACCATTTGTTGGATAGGCCAACGGAAGCAAGATACCTTTGATCGGGGAGAGAGACCATTGAGGGCCTCAAAAAAAAAAAAAAAAAAAAGCAAATGGGTTGTAAGCCAAAAGAGAATTTTTCTATTTTTATAAAATCACCGGTTAACTAACAATTAACGCAAAAAGACAAATTAATATTCTCTTAAATTGAAAATAGGCAACCTCCGCCCGTCACTGCGTTTTAACGCACGGTGCACTCGCACTTCGGAAAGAAAGAAGGGAGCAGCATGCCACTCCTCCTCCCTGCGGGCGGCCCCACTCAAGGCAGCGGTCGAGCTGTCCTGCTGACGCCACGTGTCGGGATGGAACCGGAGAGTGCCCTTGCTTTCTACACTCGCGCCAGTGAAACCAGTGTCGTTCCCGGAGATCCAGCACGTCGCCCTCCCGCCAAAATAACGAACTCGGGGTGGATTTTCCTGCTCGAAGGCTCGTATAAATTTGAAGACGCGCACAATCTCTCTCCTCTCTCTCTCTCTCTCTCTCTCTCTCTCTCTCTCTCTCAGTCGCAGCAGCAGCAGCAGCAATGAAAGGTCGGAAGGACGTCATGATCGCTCACAAGAAGCTTCGCCCACCGTAGGCTCCTCGATTTCTCTTTCGTTTCGCTTTGCTTCAAGCTGTCGTTGTTTTTCCGTATACTGTTTGGCGAATCGTCCTGTAGGCATGATCAGCTGGAGTCGTGGTCGTGGCGTGTAGTGTTTCGAGTTGTCGCGGCAGCGTGTAGATGTCGTTCTGGAGTTAGATGATGTCACTGAACTGTGCTTAGCAGTGACGATTCGTTTTCGATCGATTATCGCGATCCTTCTTGCGTTTTGGTGCTTTTTAGATGCCGGATCGTTTCTGCACCTGCGAGCCTCAGTGAAGATTGAACGTTTCTGTCATCGTTATCGAAAGGCGTTTCGAATGCGCCCGCGGTCTTGCGTTGCTATGTCGACTACGAACGCGCGCTCTTTCTGCATTGACAGTCCTTCTTACTCTTTGTCATCGAGGATATGTTTTTGCGATTCGAAGTGGTGGCTGCTGTTGAGTGATTATATTATATATACTCTCTTGCTCGTGCTGATGCATCGGAAAATGAGATTGCTCAATGACTCGCGTCTCTGCTTCTTCATAAGGACGCTGAAGCCGCGCAAGGATGGAAAGAGTATTTCGAAGAAGAAAGGAGTCGGGAGCAGCTCCGGTCCTGCGAGACCAAAGCGTCCTCCCACTGCTTTTCTCCTCTTCATGTGAGTCGCACTTGGACTCATAGAATAGATTCTGTTAATTCTTTTTTGGTTACTCTTAGTCGCTTTTACATGTATGGTTTTGTGGATGATGATAGGGAGGATTTCAGGAAGAGTTACAAAGAGGAGCATCCAGAGAACAAATCCGTTTCCCCCGTGAGTCTCGGAACTCGGATTTTACCTGGCGATCTCAGCTATTACGATCGTCTTTTACTATTTTTAGCTTTCTGTGGCTCCAGAGTAGTGATGAGAATCGAGTTGATCTCGTTATATCATTTGCATCTCTTTCCTTTTCCTTTTTTTTGTGTTTTCGGTTTTCATTGTGCTTCAAGTGATGGAAGTCACGTCGCGATTCGGAGTTCACATTAGCCTTTAACCAAGCATCTAATAACAAGATGCTCATCCGAATAATAGTTCTAATCAATATACATCCGTCGTCTCATTTTCAGTCATGCTGCAGCATGGAAGAGAACCAAATTCCTACTGAGTGTCTCTCTCGGTTCTTTTGCATTACTCGCAATGAGCCAGAGCCTGGTCTCTGTCTGTCGATATCGGATTACCTTGACGCTTTTCGATCTTATGCCTTACTGATGATCCCAGCTAAAAGTTTGCCTTAGCAGTCTCTCAGACCCTAACTAGTTGTGCTTGAAATGGCGTGCAGGTCGCAAAAGCTGGTGGTGAGAGATGGAAATCAATGTCTCTAGCCGTAAGATAACCCCTTTTCAACTTCTCAATGCAGCATTAGCTCACCAAAGCTGTGAAGCCCAAGAAAAAAAAGAGGAACTGCTATGAACGCAACAAATGCACTGCACTGCACTGCGAACTTCTTTATTCAAGCCTACCGTTTATGCAGGAGAAAAGTCCGTACATAGAAAAAGCCGTGGAGAGGAAGGCGGACTATGACAAGGCTATGGAATCATATAACGAGAATGAGGTATTTTCCATTCTCGTTTGGATTTTTAGTTTGAATTAGTATAGCTCGTATGATGGCTTCTAAAGAAAACAAAAGAACACGGAGCTTCTCACGGCATCTCCACCCAAAATTAAGCTAAATATGTTGTTTCGTGGCCTGATACTAGAATGTCAAAGAAGACGAAGCTGAGCCGGCAGCATCATCCGAAAAATCTACTTCTGAATCTACTTTTGAGGTCGAGGATGATGAGGAAGACAGTTCTTAGGTAATCATCAGTACTTTCCTATCTCAGGTTGTTTCCGATTTCCTGAAAGAACAGATAGGGTAAGGAGGCGATTAAAAGAAAAAAAATCTGAAATTTGATTTTGGCTAGCAATGTCATGAATGACTGGGTTTTCTGGTAAACCAATTATTCAAGATCTGACAGTGGCAAACCAATTTGTTTTCGGCTTGCTTCAGGTAGATGCAGAGCTTTTGGAACTGGAGTCCTTAGAGGCAGATGGAACAAGGGTAACTTTTTTCTTCCTAGGTTAGATACTCTGTTGGTAGTTCTGGGCCCCCCACACCCAAAAACACACACTAGTAGAACTCCAGAAGTGGTCATTACTGCATATCATCCACACCTTCACACAATTACAATATTAATCAGTTAGAAAATCATAAGAATTTGCAGGAATAATGTAGCAACATTCCTTTTTTTTGGCCCTGCTATTTTTCTGACAGGGCCAGATTACTGGAGAACTCAAAACCTCATTTCCCTGGTAGTATCTGCCTTTGTGTCCCCTTCAGATCTCTTTTGTTCTCTTATTTGCGGATATAAAAACCGCTGAGTTCTGAAACGCGCATGGTGTTGATGAAGCTTTGTGTGCAATATGTTCTGTTGGTGCAATTCTGGCATGTAGACAATCCAAACTGGATGTTTACTATGAAGTGACGAGATCACAAATGTCTTCTTGAGAACTTTGCTCTAATTGATGATAATAATTAATGAATTTAGGGTCCAGTTGTCCAATCCGAACCTGTACCCGTGCTGTAATGTAAGAGAATACGCAAAGAAGAAGAGAAGGGGTTTACACAGCCAATGCTCTAATGGAGCTACAAAAAAACAACGAAGAGAACTGTCATGATACATGCATCATTAGCTAGGATCAGCTAGACTGTCAAGACAAGAACATCATTTTGTCTTGGCACTCACCATAAATATGCAGACTTGGTGTCAAACCAAACATTTTCACATATCGATATGCCTGCTTTCTTGGTATCCTCCTATGGATGAGGAACTTTGCTAAATGAAAGCCCACCAAGGCGAGAGAAACAAGAAATCAAGTAAAGTTGTATCCATGGCCAAATTATCCAAGCAACATGTAAGGATGAACACAATGAGATAGTATTTTGACAAATAATTACTAAGCAAAACCTTATCAGATTACTTCCAAGGCATACAGATGCAACCGGTACAAGTTACAAATGAATTCGGCCAAAAAAGAAGTTACAAACGAAAGACATGGAGAAGAATGGCACAGCAAGAAAAAGAAATAGGGCCATCACTTTTTCTTCGCTGACTTTCCTTCCTTTAATCTGACGACTTCATCCACATATCTCACCCCCTTCCCCTTGTAAGGTTCTGGAGGTCTCCACTTTCGGACTGAAGCAGCGAATTGACCAATGGCAGACTTATCATAACCACTGATGATGATCCTGGTGTTGTCCTCTACTTTCACTTGTATGCCCTCGGGAATGGCCATCCTGACAGGATGGGAAAACCCCAGACTCAACACCAAATCCCTGCCCTCCAACGTTGCCCTATACCCCACTCCGACCAACTGAAGTCTCTTCTCGAACCCTTTAGATACTCCCACGATCATGTTATCTGTTAGTGTCCTGCAAATGCGAGATTCAATCAATGTGTGATGCTAAACAGAACACTTTGGTAAAGAAGTCAGTCATGGTTTCAAGAGAAACTATAGTATCTTCAAAGACAAGAAGGCACATTTGAAGCACCCAATACTTCAATTGGTTCTGGGAGGAGATGAAGAAGGTGTATATCACAGATAACCAGGAGAAAGGGTACTGCAACTGACACATGAATAGTTCCTTCTTCCATCAAAGAATCATGTAGCAATCATAAACTTCATCCTAGAGATACCAGCTATTTATAAAATCCTCAATGTTGGTGTCCAATTTCATGAAATTTCAACAAGTTGACACTGGAGCTGACATGTTTCCATTCCATCTGTCTATACCCTCTTAGGAAAGGATACATTATATAACAGAGGTTGAGGTCTATCACAGGTAATTCACTCATTTTAAGTTGAAGAGATGAATTCTAGGCGTGTCAATGTGTTTTAAACACGTCTTCCCAAGTATAGGTGTGCTTATTACAGATTTATACAAGTCCCGTAAATGACAGACAACAAATAAGCTCTTCAAAGCTTATAGAACAAGCACAGCCAACCATCTTTATAGCCAGGAAAATGCCACATTAGCCTACTGTTTCCACAATTGGATGCGACCTCTAAATCATCCAGAAGTAGCAATCTAATTGCACTTCTACTCAAGAGGGGAGAGAGGAAGCACAACAACCTCTACAACTTTTAGTTGACTCAATAAAAAGAAACAAGAACATAATGAAGAGACTCTTTTGCAAGGATAGCCAAGTTAGAGCTCACCTAAAAAGGCCATGCATTTGGTTGGCCCTTCTAGTTTCCAATGCTTTGTTGACCTTGAGATATCCGGACTCTTGCTTCTCAACTATCACTTCTCGTGGATAAATCTGTGAAAGCTCTCCGAGGGGACCTTTCACTCTCAAAGACTGGCCCTCTAATGTGAGTGTCACATTCTTTGGCACCTCAATCGGCTGCTTCCCTATGCGAGATTCCTTACATTCTATATTGCTTCTCATGAATCCAACATGAGTTACAGGAGCAGAAGAAATGCATATGCCACTTCTTTCACCCAAAATTGCTGATCTCAGTTTGCTGTAATATGATAAACAGAGAATGTTTTGACAATTAGTACTCAGATTTGAGAAGTTGGCCCTCATTAAAAGGATCGACATAAAATTGAATAACAAACTTCTAACTCCAAACTCTCATTAAGGAGCAAGAGCAAAGGGTAACATACAAGAACCTCCTATATAGATACCACTACTGCATGAAGAGAAAAATAAATTTGAGGTTCAATTGGGGAATAAAAAGGCCTGATCCACAAGGAACCAAAAAGAGATTTCTGGCACTTTGGCATGGTCTGATTGATTCCGTCATACAATAAAATTTGCCTTGTGGCTTCAACTCGGAAGAAACGACGATACTTCTCTGGCCAAAAAGAACCAAGAATTTCTCGACATTTCGTCAGTGAGAGCCTTATGACATGGAAGAAAACAGAGAAACACATTGTCAATGTAAATCCCAGGCCACAGAGTACGCTGCAAAGAAGCTTTAAGATTTTTCTCTCTTTTTTGAAGCATTTTGCACGACAAAAGAGGTGGCTTTTCTAGCGAAGGTGTAGGATTTAGACCCTGAACCCTGAATTTGCGTCATAACCACATGAGAGAGTCACAGAGTGAAACATAAAATCATCGAGTCAGCAAAAGCACACAGCTTCAACATTCTCCCACTCTCATAATTTTTCCGCAACTTCGACATTTTGCCAAACACCAAGCTTCACCACTTAATTGAATCGAATCAATGCAGACCAAATCTAATAAAAAAAGAAGAATCCAATTCCAATGGACATCAACAGCCAACCTCTAAACGACGGACATAATTTCGAGGGAAATGCATAATCCGGAGGAACATCAAGTACCACTAAGGACCGGCTGCTCTACGACCCTCCACCGACCACGCACACCCAATCACTCCATTACCCTCTCAAATTCTCGACTACCCAGATGCTGAAATTTCACTAGAACTTCGAGTTGACCATTCCCAAGGGCAGAAAATACACAGGGTACTATGAGCGCCAGAACAACACGCACGAAGAACGTCGCACTCGCAGCAGCGAATACGGAAAAGAACGAAAGAGTAGAGGAAATTAAGGTGCTGACCATGTCTGCAATGGATAGGAGAGGGAAGAGACCATCGTCGCGAGCCAAAGCGCATCCAGCTGGGAAAGTTTCTGAGCGGACGCTCGAGAGCCTCCAAGGTCTTTTGTTATCCGGAATCCGAAACGCACTCGTTATCCCATTTTTGCAAGCTCGGGAGCATTCTTCCCCCAGGAAGACGTAATTGCCCTTCACCTTTATCAAAACCTCCAAAGTGCCCTTCCCGTTCCCCGTCGAGGGGCAACGGTCAAAAATCAAGGACCGATCGAATTCCCAACATTTTGAGCGCATCCATATTGCCTTAGTGACAAGTTGGTGCGCTTGGCCGAGTTCACCTTTACAAATCTGACAAATTTATCCATCAAGCGATCGGGATAGTCACTGCAGATACAATTATTGAAATATTTTTTAATAAACTATCGATGTTTATCTTGAGAGACCCCTTCATCGGACAACGTCATAACTGAGACAAGCTTTCATCACTCGAATTTGGGTTTCCCTCTAGGTTGTTTCACCTACTGATATTCTGAAAGCACACCTAAGCAGAACTCACCAAGTACTTCGGTCAGGCTTTTTCCTTTGAAAGATGAAGTTGTTCCTCGATTTCTAAACTTGCCAAAGGATAGCCATGAGGAAGTGAAAACTAATGGAGGAACTTTTAGAATTCATTAGCCATTCTTCGATTCTTGTTAATCTCTATCTATTAATCTTGATCTGCAAGGCATAATCCGACCAGATTTTGTTCATCCAGGGACAAAGGATAAACGGGTGTTCTAAGGTTTCGCGGTGTTGTCAACACAGCTCCCTAGTATCCTCCTCTGTAATCCTTCTCCTGAATAGATTTGCTTTAGTAGGTAAACCATTTCAACAATTACAATCTTGGGGGAGGTTTAAGTATGCCAAATTTTAGTCCACAATGCTCGTGGAGTCTGGCATGACGCAGAGTCCGACATCTGGCCTTGCTTCTCTGACTCAATTCTGCAACAATTATAACTGCTCTGAACTGAGTACTCTCCAAATTTTGATGTTGGTCCAAACCAGCTTTGTCTTCACCTCGGAGAGTTCCCTCTGATATGAAAAGATCACAACGGTTTAATGAATGAGCTAGTTTGTCATCGTGATTGATTTCTCCATATTACAAAACCAATGTGTTGTGTATATATATGATTCAATTTGAGATTAGAGGTGGCGAGAGAAAGAGCTCAATTCAAATGATTGATAGAGATTATGATTAAAGAAAAGAAAAATTGATAGAGATCAATAGCCATCTTAACATATATGTCTCTTAAATAATAACTCCTTGCAAAATAATGTATTGAACATGCAGTAAGTGATATGAAAAACTGTACGTGGACACGTTTCACTTATTTAAATGTATATTTATGTAAGTGGGCCATATATGCCATCTAATTAAAATATGCAGTTGGTTGAATATGACAATATGATAGATCGATCTTAATGTACTTGGAATTATTAATCCACAGCTAGCACAATACCAAAGGGATAAGTGCGAAATTATCAAGATATCTCCATTGTCTTTAGCCATTTCATTATTTGAAAAAAAGGAGTGATTTAGCTACAACTAGTACCGAAATTTGCATTCTCCTTTACAGCCGTTATTCTCAGTATAAATAGAAAATATCCTATAATTTTCATTGCACTGTTTGTCTCGTGTTATATGAGATCAGTGTTTTTAAAATAAGAGACTCTTTAAGGCTGCGCATGGTAACGTTCTTGTTTCTCCCACTTTACGTTCTTTTGTTCCTCTAAATAAAAGAAGAACGAAACCCGTTTGAAACACCAAGTTGTTTTCTATTCCCTAATAGAAAGTTAGCCAGGAATAGATTTGGAGTAGAAACGAAAACTAAAAAGAGGTGACCTCAGGCCTACAGGAAACCAGCACAAGCATCAAGCGAAAACGTGCCTGGGGAAAATTGCTCAAGTAATGATTTTTGAAATTTAAAATTGAACTTCTATTTTAAAATTACTTATGTTATGAGTTATCTTAAATTTTTAGATACACATATATCTATAATCGAAGTTAAAAAAACAAATCCTATATTTATCAAATTAGAGATGATAAGAAAAAAATGTTTATGATTGCACTTCTTCAAGTAATAAAAGAAAAAATCAGTAGCATATATCTCTTGTATAAATGAGGGTATCCCTTTAACTCATAAATCATTATCTCCGCCATTTATGTTAATTTTCACGATACGGATTATTTATGAGTTAGATTGGTCATATTTTTTTGACGTTACTCTAACAACTCGCTTGTAAATTCTCATGAGCAGGCTATGATATCGATGGCAATAGACATTCATAATTTTTAAAATGATTTTCAAAAAATGATCGTTCAAATCGATTGAAATAATTAAATAATTAAATATTTTTTATCATCAATAATAATTTATGTTTGAGTAATGTCCCGGACGATGAAAATATATTTTATTCATTCGTGTCTGCGAATGATGCGGGTGATTTATTTGTTAATTCTTTAGAAGAAAAAAATCATGAAAGCTCACGAGGTGCACCCACGTTAATTCCTTTGACTATGGCAGCCACCGTGGGCACCATGCGATGTGGACAAGGGCCCTTGGTCGGCATCACTTTGAAAAGTAAAGATCAATCGATCATTGACGTGGGTCCCACTTTTCTGGTTTGTGGATTCTAGGGTCTCCACGTATGCGCATCGAGCATCTAAAAAGATTCGGATCGCGACAATTTACGTGGCCTAATCGCACATGCTCCATCGACCGGCACTTCCTCCTACGTAGGCCGGTCAACCTAACCATGTATGGCCAACCTAATTTTCCGCGAACTCCTCTTTATTTAAAGTTTCCCGCATTTAATTTACTGAAAATAATCGGTCGACGAATTCATATACGGCAGGACAGAGACACATAAAAGCTCAAAGTTAGAATGAAAAGGAGAAAATGTGTTTTTTTTTCTCAAAAATGATTCTTCAAAAAGTGCTTTCATTTATTACTAAGTTTTCTCGAAAATAGCACATTTGTTTTGTGATAAATTTCATAATAAAAGATATTTTCTATGGAATCATTTGACTTGTTTTTGTCTTTTTGGTGATTTAGGAAAAACGATTTCCATCTTATTAGGAGGGAAACCCTAATTCAAACTCATTGTTTTCAGACCATGGAACATGCATGTTGAAGATCCATTCGTTTATCGTCATCCAAATATTAAAAATTTGAAAAATAATTTCTTAGAAACAATTTTCCTCAAAAATATAAAACGACCCTAGTTGAGCACCTAAATCACCCCATCTATTCTCTCGAGGAGAAATTTGTTTGTACAAGCAACCGATTTATAAATGAGTGTTCTTGGAGTAGTCGGCCCAATTTTTAGATCTCATATATAATTAAGTATATCATTTTTTTTTGTTATTTTAAAAGGGATTAGAGGACTCATACTATTAGTATTAGTAACACGTTTCTCTAGAGTCTCAATCCTCCAAAAGAGAGATATTGTCATAATTTCTTGTGAAATTGTGCGTTGTGCCGGAAAATCGCGTCCACAAGTATAAATATTCAATCGCGTCTATGAAATTCCATGACAATGTCATTGCCATTGTTCATACACGAAAGGGCTCTTCTATGTTTCTACAAATTTGTGGGTTTAGTTCAAATCGCCATCACATCAGATAACGTGTAATAAGTTCTAGAACAAAAGTGGGGAATATCCGGAAGGAGATTAGACATCTAATCATTGAGGTTTTTGCCCGAATAGCTACGGTGCAATTAACATATGTTTGTCAAGACCCTTACTTCCCAACATCCAATCATATTTTAAACATTTACAATCTCTCTCTCTCTCTCTCTCTCTCTCTATATGGATTGCAGGGGAGATTCTTGATTGAATAAGATATTTATAGGGTGGGGGTAGCGGTGGTAATAAATAGTTTGGTGGGTTTTGTAGACTTCTGCGCACTCCATGTTTCAGCCGCTGGCCCCAGTGACTACTATACTTCGCCATCACATTTTTTTTTTTCAAAATAATTGCAGTGGAGACATAAGTCAAAGATTGATTTGCTTCTTTGTGATGGGTTCTCTTGAGGGTCTTTCCTAAACTTCGATCTGATGAGGGCTTCGTAAGGGTTTCGTTTCTGTGCCGACTGTTTGGCACCAATAGACTAGTTTTTTTTTTTTTTTTTTTTTTTTTTTTTTTTTTTTTTCGAATAGGTTAGATGCACGTAATCGGTTATTACTTTATTCAATTACCGTCATCGGATTACATGGCCATCGCATACCCCTTTAAGGGGTATCACCATAACAAAATTTCACTTTGAGGTGGAAACCCTTTTATGCACATACATGTGCATGTGAAATGACTTGCCATTAAATTAAGCATAGATGGGTAAGTGATTTCATCCTATTATTTTTCGCATGAAAGTGTTGTTGACATCTTAACAACCTTAGTCCACTGTACATGTTCATGCCTTGCATAATTCTTAGAGCCTTTAAAATATGGTTAAAACACGATCGACAATTTTGTTGCAAATAAGGCAATATGACTCATGGGATCTGATATATATGAATTTTTAAAGCAATGACATGGAAGGAGGAAGGGTTATGGGAAATCACAAAAAGTATCATCAACTTTCCTCTCCATATCAAATACCCAATTCAATTTCAAAATCTACAATTATTATATTCTTTACTTTTGAGATGCACCATGCATAATTTACCTTGTTGTCAATTTCTTTTTCAGATTACATGATCCCCAACATTAATTTTTTGCTTTTTCGAGCGTGGATCTTGGGTGTACATGAAGGCAATTGAGTCTATATAGATCAGAAAGATGCAAAATATACATTTTCAAATGCGCTAAGAGTATTTAATATGTAGAGCAAAGTCGATGATAATTTTTTTAATCATTGAGAAAGCATATACATAAATACTAGAATGCATGAGAGTGAGTTCAAATTCACTCCAAATCGAGACTATGAAATACAAATTAACTTTGAATTGTAATGACAAAAAAAAATCATCAATTCTACGGTACATACCAAATGACCCTCCTTACATATCAAGTCCTATGATTCCCATACTATTTCTTAAGAAATCGAAGACGGAAAATTAATACGGATTAAATTTGTCTTTCGATACTTCCCACTTCGGATCAAATTTAAACTCAATATCAACCCCCAATCCCAATCAAGTCGATTAGTCCATGGGCCAAAAAATTGTATGTAAATCAGGCAGCCTCCATATAAAAATTACATATTGTCGACAAATAAAGCCTTTTTTCCAGGGGGTCATCACTCACTGCAAAAACAATATCACAATTTCCCCAAATTGCCCCTCGAACCGGAACGGGGAGGGGGACAAATCAGCCGGCAATTCGGACCATTCCCACCCCCTCCACCTCCTCTACCTTTTCGTCATCATACCGGTCAACCCTCCCCGTTAAATCAGTCGCATTCCTAGCTACAAGGTCGTTGCAACTGATTTAAAAACATATAAATAAATAAATAAATAAATAAATAAATAAATAAAATCCAAAATAAATTAAAAATAAAATAAAATTCAACACCACCTTCCTAAAAATATCACGACCCTCCTTTTTAAACACCAAGCATGATTTGCACTCGAGCGTTCCCATTTTCCATGGCCGGTAAAGCAAGGCACTCCTCAGCAAAGGCCATCCTCGTACACTGCTAGCTGAGCTCACACCCACATCCTGGAGTTGTCCCTCAGATCAGAGGAAATGGTCCGCTTCAACCTCCGCCGCCGGATCCAGCGCCGCATCTGGACGCTCCGGCGGTGCATCCGCCGCGCCTGGCACCAGATCCTCGCCCGCTCCTCCACCCCCGCGTCCTCCTCCTCCTCCTCGCCTGCTCGGTCCCCCGCGGCGGCTCCGGAGGCGGCGGCATCGTCGGGGAAGCGCTGCCGGTACCGGATGCTGCCGTACGCCGAGGTGGCTCCCCGGGAGGCGGAGCCCGCGCCTTCCGTCGCGGCGGAGCCCACGGCCCGGATCGCGGCGGCGGCGGCGGCGTGCCGAGGCGGCGACGGGGATTCGGATTTGGTGGCCCTGAAGATCGGGCTGCTGGGCGATCAGCAGATTGGCAAGACCAGCTTCGTGGTGAGCGAGTCCTCGAACGAAAGATTCGATCTTTGAGTGTGGGGGGAGAGCGAAATCGACGCGATCGTTCTCGGGTCCTCATTATATCAAATTCTGATGCATTTTTTGTGTTCTTTTTCTGGGTGGGGTGAAGGTGAAGTACGTAGGGGACGAGAAGGAGGAGATCAATGGCTGTTCGGAGACGAAAGGCTTGAATCTCATGGACAAGACTTTGCTGGTCAATGGCGCCCGCATCTCCTACAGCATCTGGGAAGTCGAAGGTAAAAAAGCTAACGCATTCGGGCATTTACTCCCAAAAAAAAAAAACATCCTCGTACGACATCGAAAGATGCTGTCGCTAAGGTTGAATCTGAAACACTGCGTATTTCCATGTTTGGCCGGTGGTGGTGCAGGCGACGGAAGGCCCGACGACCACGTCCCGATCGCCTGCAAGGACTGCGTCGCGATCCTGTTCATGTTCGACCTGACTAGCAGGTGCACGCTGAATAGGTGCGCATCACGCCTTGCCCCCGGTCGCCCCGGTCGGGATAATTTAGAGGCTAAAATCAGATCGAATGCTTAACTTAGTGTGTGAAATCTTTCTTTGATTGCAGTGTCATAAACTGGTATCAGCAAGCAAGGAGGTGGAATCAGGTAATAATTTTTATTTTTATTTTGAAATTGTTCTCTCATATAGAGACTAATCTTAAATTATAAATCTAAGTTATATATCAATCTTTATTATGCAGACGGCAATCCCGATTATAGTAGGAACCAAATTCGACGATTTCATCCAGCTGCCCATAGATCTGCAGTGGACGATAGCAAGCCAGGTAAATAATATATATATATATATATATATATATATTTTTTTTTTTTTTCAAATTAGAATGCCTCGAATTATCAGTCCCTAAATCTTAATTAGAGAAATTAGCGAAGAACAATCCATTCTCAAACGACCCATTGGAGACCAAATTAGGGAAATTCTAGATGCCAAGTCCCCCCAAAAAATATTATTTTAAGAGGAAGATCGTTCGGGCCTTACAGCTATTGGGGAACATTCTTCCGCAAGTTGAGGGCCAAGCTGCAATCCGAAGGAGGAGAGAAAACGAGGGCAATTTGGCCCGATTCTGCAGCAGCAATCGAATGTATCCGGGAACCATCATGCATAATGTACCTACAAGTCAACGGTCGATTGAGTCGAGACGGGAAGGGACGAGGTTTCGATTTTCCGACGTTTCACACGTTCGGGACACGAAGACGGGAGTAGAGTAGGCGAGGGCGAGGGACCTGAAAGGGACGGGTCGCAATAATGGATGGAACGAGAGGGAGGAGCGATGAATTTAGGCACGTAATGGGATGATGGCCCGGTTAGAATAATGCCTTGATGATGTTAGGTGTCGATGGGGACACTGCCTAGGATGACTTGGAACTATTTGAGTTTTGAAATTGGAATTATATTTTTAGATGATGTGACCAACCACCCAATTCAGCCACCAAAAAAAAAAAAAATGAAGAAGAAAAACTTTGGGTTCACCCAATTTAAGTCGATGGGTTAACAGTTTCGTAACATGTCTCGTTTTTGTGATGTTTTGACAGGCGAGAGCGTATGCAAAGGCCCTCAACGCCACGCTCTTCTTTTCGAGCGCGACCTACAACATCAACGTCAACAAGATCTTCAAGTTCATAACCGCGAAGCTCTTCGACTTGCCGTGGACCGTGGAGCGCAACTTGACGATCGGGGAGCCTATCATCGACTTTTGAAGAAAGTGTTGTAGCTTTTTTTGTGAATAGTTGGTTCGTCAAAGCAACCGGTCGCTAGGGGAATTAGAAGGCGGCGGTGCGCCTCAGTCGTACTAGCGATATCTCGAGTTGTGTATTGTCTGCGTTTCCATTGACGATCGACAATAAAATCAAGTGTGGAAGAAGTTTTCATGAAGGAATTAGGCACCTGATAAGGAGCATCAGTCTCTCTCTCCCCTTCTCTCCCCATAGGACGAGAAGGCAAATTCAATGCCCTGCTCACTCCAAAGACAATGCTGGTAGCCTAGGCCGAAAAGAAGTTCTGAAAAACCAGGGCATATTGACATTCTTATCAGAATTGTGGGATGATCTTATCAAAATCATCACATTCCGGGAGATCTTGATCGATCTCATAATGATCAAAACACTGTTACACGAAACTTGCATCCCATCTCCTTGTATCGTAATTTCACTCGGAGATCAGATTGCTAAACGAAATTCACCAAAACCCAATGATCCGACCACCGGAACTTTTAAACCTAGGTTAACAACTAGTGTCAACTTGTACTGCCACTCCTGCAGCAGCCTCTCAACACAACCAATTACTCCAGTCTTCATTGACTTCCTCAGTTTTTTCTTTTACGAACGATTTGAACTCACTACTTCATCATCACATTTTCTACAGTAAAAATAACAACTGTAAAAGACATGACCAAAAGCCTGCTTCCCAGATCGGAAACGAAAACCAAGTTAAGGATTCATTTTATTAGCTGGTGTAAATAAGTACACATGCACAAAAAAAAAAAAAAAAAAAGGAATGAAAAAACCAGTCGCACTTAGAAAACCTGTCTTCATCCAAGAAATTACAAGAACAGAGGCACGGATTTGAAACAGAAGGCAATCATTGTCTAAAAGAGGTTGCGTCATTCAAGTTTAACCTCTCTCTTTGGGGGCTCCAAGTCCAAGTAGTAGAACGGCTCTCTTGGCTCCTCCCTGCACAATACAAAGAGTTCGACTTTTCATGGGAATGCAGCTATAAAGCAGCTAATGATGCAATAGTGGCAATAGTGGCATCATGGTGTCCTAACCAGGAAAAGAATGGTATTCTTTGCATAAACAAGGATAAATTCACACTCAAGGTGCATCGATTTCATGGCTCAACGTCTCCCTTGCTTTCTATATTATAAGAAGAGATAATCTAATGCTAATTGCTTTGGTAGTAACATTGTACAACCGGATTATAGTATGCCTTTGAGAAGATGGTCGAAGTTTGAAAATCAGGAGGGGAGATGAGAGACAGGGAAGGAGGGGTGTGAGGAAAGAGGAGAACAAGCTAAAATACCATGTTAACAATCCAACAAGTCAAAATGATATCAAGAGATAATCAGTGTTTTCCATGCGGTTTAAGCAAAAGCCATTATTAAAGGCATGATTTCTACGACGCAGAAGGTAAAACATACCCTGGTTTTGACCGCATGCATTGCCAGAAGAGCTTGAAGGGTCCTGGAACTGTCTTGAATGGATTTCCTTCAAAACAAGCCTGTACAGATGAAAGTAAAGTCGGCATAGTGCAGCAAATAAATTGCGCATATCAGGTCCTATTCTTATATTCTAAGACCATGAGCAAAAGATAGCCTCAATTCATACTAAAAGCCAGAAAACAAGATGACAATATCCAACTAATTCCACTTCAAAAGGAAGTTTGAAGCTTCTAGAGCATGGATCCTTCAAATAGAAGAGTAGGAAAGAGAGCATGCAAACAAAAGGAACAGTAGCATGAAACCTTCCCTGTTACTACTTTCTCCTTCCCTTTTATCTTTTAAGTTTTTTTTTCTTCTTTTTTTTTTTTTTTTTTTTGGGGGGAGGGGGGGGGAGAGCAGGTTTTAATTATATGGATTTTAGTTAATTAGATCAACTAATCTATAAAAAATTGACTAATCTATAAAAGCTATAAAAATTTATTCCCAGCCAGCATGAAACCTTCCCTGTTACTACTTTCTCTTTTCTTTTTTAATGCTGAGAAACTGGGATTGTGTTATCCTACATCAAGAAGATGACTGATGATGTATGTGAATCATCCGGTTGAGAAGACGAAGCTTTTCTTAATCGGGCAGGAGGTGGGGAAGCATCGAATGATCAAAGAAGCCTTTCTTTGCTTGATTTCCCTTGATTCTTATATGTCTCTTTAAAATTTTAAATTTGGTGTTTGGCAACTTTGCATTGATCCACAATATTACAATACAGTCAGTCAACTTACTTTGATAAAACTCCAAGCATGTCTGAACTCTGAAGATATTACGACTTACCAACTTTCAAGACTGCAGAACAATATATCTAGATATAAAGGATTGTTTGCCATAAGGGATGTGCTGCAGTATTGCTCTAGTACCCCTGCCCCTTCTAACTCTCTCAACTTCAATGAGATGACTAACATATAGTAACAATCGTAGTAAAGTATCTCCTCGCCACAAATCAAAGAGCTCGTGAAAAAAACGATCCTGTGCTTGAGCAAAAGATAAAGAAAAATCTCTCTGTGCTTACTCAGTTGAATACAAAAGAATCATCTCATCCTCATCTTAGAAATTGAACAACACTATCAAACGTTGAATCGAACTTAACAAGCATTCCCCCGTAAAAACTGCCAGTTCACCTCTTCAAAATAACAATAAGAAAAAACATCAGTCACCAACTTGTGCTAAACATAAGTGAGAGCTCCGGCACACTCAATGAACATCGAGGTAGCATCTACCTTATGAAAAGGCACAATTTAGTTGCTTTTAGAGGCATTGAGCATTATTGGTTCATATCAGCCAAACCCCGTTCATGGCAGCAAAATTCACATACAATTACATCCGTAGGACGCCATTCCTGACCCAATACATACCCTTAGACATGTCATAGTGAAACTCCACAAAGGCCTTATTCGGTTCAAGGACAGGATCGTGGAAATGGGTTCCAGTCACAAGCTATCTAACTCTTCAAAATTGGATCCATAGTTAGTTGTTTGATAATCTAGATAATTCGCCATGTAATGGAGACAGTTCTTCTTTCAGTGCTTCATTCTATACAAGTCACTGCAATCGACAATCGAACTGATACTTCCACAATCATCAACCCCACCAACATCCCAACTGCCACCCTCATCGATTTACGGCCACCATCATCGTTTCGGTAAGACTCCTACTCACAGAAGCAATTTAACAAACAGACAAACTGCATCACTCCAACCCTTCGCCACGCCACAGCAAATTAGAGAGAAAAATTTACTGACGGGACGTGTTCGTGCGCGCCTCGAATGCAAATCTACTACCTTGGCGACGGGAAGAGGCATGAATTGAAAACAACTCAAAAGTGGTGCGAAAGATTCAGAAAAAAAGATCGGAGCGAGAGAAAGGGGCAGGCATTTTACTTGAATGACATCCTCAGCTCGATCGTTGCAGCGATGGGCTTTGGGTTGACGATGGTCTCCCTCGGGCGTTCCCCATGGACTCTCTCTCCTCGGCACCGGTCTCGTCTCGCTCATCCTCTCTCTCTCTCTCTCGGGGGATCTTTCACAGACGCTCGCAAAAGGGAGGCAGAGAGGAGAAGAGAAGATGATGATCTCGATCTCGGGCCGGGCTCAATCGATGGGCGGGCCGGATCGAATCCGCCCGGGCCTGGAATAGAGATCGAAATTTCGGGCCGGGATGATCTCCACCTTCTCTTTCCCTTCATGGGAAATTGCGAAACCGCGCAAAGGTGCGCTCTTTGCCCCCACTTCCATGTCGGTCTTCTTCGACCTTTCTCGTGCGAACCCCCGTAAATCGATCAGAGGGGAAATGGGTGCTCTTTCTTGGAGCTGATCCGACGCAATCCTCTTCCCTCTTCTCCCTCCCGATCGCCCATCGTCGCGCCTCTGCTTGGTCTATGGCGTCTCTGTGGGCCCTTCAATGGTGATTGCTGCGTTGCACGACCATTTCCATGTCACTTTTACCTGCTGAATGGGGGGCTCTTATCGTGAAGGACGCCTCATTGATTCCTTTGAGTGGATCCTTTCCCTGTCGATAGCCCGACAAAGACGACAACATGGTATCTGAATTTGGTCATAGATTATGGAGCCTTCGCTACGGTGATGGATAGTCTTCAAGTTGCTCTCCTGGCTAACGCAAAGTGACTGTTAGCCGCTGCAAACCGGGAAATCGTTCGGCCCTGCTGCTTTAAAGGAGGAGATCTGTCGTTCTGCCGTGCCCTTTGCAAAAAGATGGGTACTTGACTGACATGAGTGCTCCTGAATTGAAGAGTGCTTTGAATATGGAACGAGTGAATTTGCCCAGATCGAAATTAATCTATGCTGCCTTTCAGCTCGTACGAGATGCTGATAATATTGCTGGATTCCTGGCAAACAGGCCAATGCACAAGTGTATGCACCTCTCTTGGCATTGATATTTCATGCAAATTAACGTTTTCCTGTCTGTAGGCTGCTATAACGTCGGAAGTGATTGGCTTTGGTAAAGTGTCTGATAACTTGCTGATGGTGAAGTTCCCCTTCCTCGGACTCAGATTGCTGGCCATTCTGTGGTTTTGCTGCTATATCCTACCAAGGTCCAAAACTACATCGACCATCAGCAAGAGACCCGCATTTGCAAGAGATACGACACTGCACTGCGGACGTCCTGTGCTTTCTAACCGATCCCAGATCCAACTCTTTTCTTTTTGGTGAGATCGGATTAAGAATGTTGCGAGTTAAGAAGATTTTCTAATCTTGGGGCTGCTTTTTATGAGATTTCTTACCAAGAGCCGTTATACCTTGGATTTGAAGTCATCATCTGGTGAGAACCTAGCTTGGTTTGGCAGCACTTTTGAGTTTGCTCACCTGAAATAACTTCTATTGCGATGATATTGCTTGTGAAGGTGGCAAAAGCTGCAATTGCTTATGCTGCTTATGAATTGATTGGCATATGTCATCCATTTGGGAGTCAATTTCTCCTTCGAGAAGGGCTAAACATTATAAATGATTGATTTCTGCCCACGCACTGAATCTCTTGTTCATTGCTTGTAAATCTGGAGTCATCAGGAATAGCTCTCTTTAAGTTGAAATTACAATTATATTGAAGAATCCTTCCAAACCTGGAATCTGCATGGCCATTGTTTAATAAAGATATATGAAAATGGGAAGATCACAATCTGTGACATCATTTGGTGTTTGCCCTGAGTGATTTCTACAGTCATTCATTATTCTTTCTTTCTGTTATTATTCAGTTACCTTTATCTATCTCAGAATATTGCAGCAGCAGAAACTCTCTCAACGTCTATATCAGTCATGAGATTTTTCATTCATTTCACGGTGTCATACCCAGCAAATTAGAAGGTAAGCAACGCTTCATCTGAAACCCTTGACTCCGTGCTTCTTATTCACATGAAGTCTTTAACTGCTACAATATGCTGATCGACTGTTTCTCAAAGCCAAATTAAAATTGCTTGGACATTAGCACATCAGAGAGGATGCAATGATTATCACCTAACCAGGAGAAGAATGGGTATTCTTTGCATAAACAAAGACAGTTTTCCATCAAGGCGCACTAATGGCATAAATAAAGACAGTTGGCTCTTGATTCTTTTGGTAGTAACTTTATACTTTCTGCCACTAGATTTTCATATTTCTTTGAGAAGATAGTCAAGTTTAAATGTAAGGATGGGAGAAGAGGGATGGGGCAGGAGTGGGGAGGGGTGTAAGGAAAGACGTCTTTCATTCAAATTCCATGGAAAAACCCATTTTTGGAGGGGAAAAAACCGACCAAATACCACAGAAACAATGCAGCAAGTCAAAATGATGTCAAGAGAAAAACAGATTAGGTTATCACAACACAAAAGGTAAAATGCACTCAGGTTTTGATCGCATGCATTGCCAAAAGAGATTGAAAGGTCCTGGAAGTGTCTTGAATGGTTATCCTTCGAAACAAGCCTGCACAGACAAAAGTAAAGTTGATGTGGTGCAGCAATTAGTTTGTGCATGTCAGTTACTTCTTTAAATTCAAAGATCATTAGCAAAACATGGCCTCAAATCATAGTAAAACACAGAAAATACGATGACCGATATCCAACTAATATCACTTAAAAAGGAATCTTGAAGCTTCCACAGCATGGATCCTTTAAATAAAAGAGTCAGAAAGAGGGCACGCAAACGAAAAGAACGGCAGCATGAAACCCTTCCCTATTACTACCTTCTCTTTCCTTTTTTAATGCTGAGAAGCTGGGATTGTGTTATCCTACATCGAGAGGATGATCAAAGATATATGTGAACCATCTGGTCGAGAAGCTGAAGCCTCTCGTAATTGCACGGGAGGTGGGGGAGCATCAAATGATCAAAGAAGCTTTTCTTGGCTTGACTTCGCTTGATTCTTTATTGCTCTGAAATTTTTAATTTTGGTGGTCTGCAACTTCGCATTAATCCACACCATCCATAATATAATTAGCCAACTTGCTTAAGTGACACTGCAAGCACGTCTGATCCTGAAGATACCACCTCACACCAACTTTCGAGACAGCAGAACAATCTATCTAGACATGCAGGATTGTTTGCTGTCCCTTGTTTGCTCTGAGGGACGTGCTGCAGGTTTATCTCTAGTACCTGAGCCCTTCCTACTGTCTAAAATTCGACGAGGAGACAGAGACTGACGTATAGTCACAATTGTATAGGAATGTCTCCTCGCTGTAAATCAAAGAGCTTATCTCGCGCTTGCTCAGCTGGATAAAAAAAAAAAAAGAAAAAAAAACATCTTTGATCCTTTTCTAAGAAGTTAAGGTACCATCTTCCTAATGAAAAGACAGTTAATTTTGCATCGAATGCCATTTGTTCGTATCAGCTAAACCCTTGGTTCATTGCAATAGAACAAACATATGACTACATCCGTAGAATGTCATTCCTAAGCCAGAATACATATTCTTAGACACGCCATAACCGGACCACACAAAGGCCTCGTCTGGTTTGACGATGGGGTCGTTGCGGAAATGGATCTAACCCCAAGTTATCTAACTCTTCGGAATTGGAATCTAGAGCAAGTTATTCGGTAGTCTGCATATTTCATCTTCATCATTCATTAAGATAGCTCTGCTTCCAGCTTTCGGTGCTTTCCCTAGCTTTTTCAGTCCCTAAACCTTATTATATCAAAGAAGATTAGAAAAAAAAAAAAAAAAACAAGCTTTTGAAGTCCACCTTGTCTTTGCCCATCTGTCACTGACATATTCTCCTCTCCCATGGAAATTTGCTAAAATGCGGAAGTGAATTGCCCTGTTTCGCGTTTTGCCACCACTTCCATGGACTCAAGATCTCTCCCCAAATTCCAGATCTAACCAAACCAAGCCAGCCTCCCTTCTTCAACCTTTCCCCTCGGATCCCCTCTTCTCCACCACCACCCTCCTCGAACGAGCTCTGAAGGAAAATGGGCGCTCTGGTGAAGCTGGTCGACGCCGTCCTCTTCCTCTTCTTCCTCCTGATGGCCGTCTGCGCGCCCCTGTTCGACGCCCAGGCCTGCCTCCCGGAGTCCCTCTTCCCGGCCGCCCTGCTCGACCTCAAACGGGGGTACAGCGGCCGGGTGGGCGACTACCTCGTCGCCGAGAAGCCCCTCTTCTTCGTCGGCCTCGTCTGGCTCGAGATCCTGTTCCTCTGGCCCCTCTCCATCCTTAACCTGTACGGGATCCTCGCCGCCAGGCCCTGGTTCCGCACCACCTGCTTGATCTACGGCGTTTCCGTGGCCACTTCCATGGTAAAATTGCCGCACGCATCGTTTGCCCATTGTCGTGTTAGGAAGCTTTTCGGGCAAAGGCCGCACCTTTTTGCACTGCTGAGTGGGACTTGATTTGAACGCCTCCCGCTGTTTTTGTTCTCGTGAAGAACTTTGCTTTTGACATTCCATGTCGATTGAGTTGATGCGGGCTTTACCTGTGAGGTTTGATTCGAACGGGAGAGCAGTCGAGCCAAAGATTTTGCAGACCCGAGTGTCTTCATTCTTCCGGTCTTTGCGAACATTCTTATGAAGTACAAGAATTTTTTGATTCTTTGAGTGGATCATTCCATGTCGAGTAGCCCGACAAAGACAACAACATAGTTTCTGAATTTGGTTATGGATTGTTGCCACCTTCGTTACAGAAATGGATGGGCTTTAAGATGCTATCTTTGCAGAAAGATGTAATACACAGCTGACATAAGTGCTACCGAATTGAAGCGTGGTTTGATATGAAATGCGTGAATTGCACAGATTGAAATTATCTACTCTGCTTTTGAGCTCTTGCAAGAAAATGTCTGTTGCATTTCTGGCATACAGGTGAATGCGAAAGTATAATGCATTTCTCTTGGCACTGATGTTTCTTGCGAATGGACTTTTCCCTGTTTGTAGGTTGCTATATTGTCGGAATTGACTGGGTCTGGTAAAGCATCGGATAACTTGCTGATGGTGTACTTCCCCTTCCTGGGACTCAGTTTGCTGGCCTTTCTGCGGGGTCTGCTGCCGTGTTCTACCAAGACTACATCGACCATCAGCAAGAAACCTGCATTGGCAAGGAAAAAGAGGGCTTGAGACACAACACTGCGCTGTGGTCGTCCTGCTCTTTCTAACCAATTCAAGATCCAATTTATTTCTTTTCAGTGACATCAGATTGAGAATGTCACGAGTTAGGAACTTTTTTCTGTTCTTGGGGCTCCTTTTATGAGATTTTTAACTGAAAGCCATTGACCATTGGATTTGAACTCATCATCTGGGAAGAACTAAGTTTGTTTTGGCAGCACTTTTTTGTTCACTCACCTGAAATAACTTTTACTGCACCAAGATTGCTAAAGCTGCAATTGCTTATGCTGCTTATGAGTCGATTGGCATAAAATATGTCATTGATTTGGTTGTTTATTTCTCCATCTAGAACAGTTTAACTTTACTACTGATTGATTTCTGTCCACACTCTGAATCTCTTGTTCACTGCTTGTAAATCTGGAGTTATCAGGAATAGCTCTCTTCAAGTTGAAATTACGATTATATTGCAGATTCCTACTTCCAAAACTGAAATCTGCATGGCCATTGTTTAACAAGAAATTTGCAAAAATGGGAAGATAACAACCTTTGACATAATTTGGTATCCTCCCGAAGCAATTTCTTCTGTCAGTCATCATCCTTCCTTTCTGTTATTATTCGGTTATCTTTATGCATCTCAGAATATTGCAGTAGCAGAAATTCGGGCAACTTCTATCTTGTTCATGAGATTTTTCTTTTATTTCGTGTGTCATCTCCAGCAAGTTAGAAGGTAAGCGACGCATCCTCTGAAAACCTTGACTTGATGCCTCTTGTTCGCTCGAAGTTTCTAATTGCTACAGTATGCTGATCCAATATTTCAGGAGCCAAATTAAAATTTGTTTGGACATTAGCACATCAGAGAGAAAGTGTGAGAACAACAAATGGACCAGTATTGTTCATGTCATTGACAGTTGCAGTGGGGGGTTACTTTGAAAGGGGATTAAGAAAAAAAATAACCCAAAGGAACTTTTGATGGATCACGCAACTGAAAACTTTACCACTACAGCTCTAAGCTAAGCTTAAACTACAGAAGTTCTCAAAACTTGGTCAAAAGAGAAGTCGAAACTCAGGAAATGGAATGATTCGTGTTAGTTTCTCTGTCTTCATTTTTTCCTGGGAAGTCAATACCCGAACCCCTTAATCCTTGCAAGTAAGGTGCGATCTTGACTTCTCCAAATTCGATATAAGCTTGATGTTTCTGCTTGAACATCAAAAGCTGCGAGTTCTTTCTTAACGTTGCTTCTGTGATGTCCTACATCTGCAGAACACTGCAATTCAGCTCCTATAAAAAAGAAACCAAATCTTGTGTATACATTTCTTTGATTGAACCAAAATAACATCAGATAATGCTTGCCACGTACTTTCTTTTAAGAATTTCGACTTACCTGGACACTAGACTGCAGAGTTATGCACTTTCACACGACAATGAAGCCCGGATCCTCTCGACAGTGCAAGCTATCAAATTGTTAACAGTCGCAACTGACCCAAGAGAAAGCTTAGCAGTAGGAACCGAATCAACCAGAATCTGGAATGCCACTGTGAGGAGAGACCCACCACCAGATCCCACTGCCTGTTGATCATTGCCACCTTGCATGGCCGAACCATCAGGCAGTATTGCAAACCCTGAAGGAAGAAGCGCGACATAGTCTGGATCCCCGCCGTTCAGTACCACATTCATAGCGACGATATCCACCGGAGCGTAAATTACGAAAGAACCGGCAGAGTCGGTGCAACTCTCTTGCAAGATCAGCATGTTGCTTTGGCTTGAGTTAGCACTCTAAGAGAATTAATTTAGTAAAAAGAATGATGAGATGATTGATCTTGTAGGATATGTAGATTTGGTAAAAGTACTGATAATGGAAGTTTTCGCAAACTGACATTTACTCGTAGTAGAGATACACAGTTGCCAGTGTCCCTGCCATTTGCGATATGCGCCATTTCTTGAACCACCCCTCCGTTCGAGAGAATATCCCACTGTATCGCAGTAATTAAGCAATGCTTCAATTAGCAGTGATAGGCAATCTCGAATTGAAGAAAACAGCAAAAAGAAGAAACTAAGTTTTTTCCAGAATAACATGTCAACTAGGATCACAACAGGAATCTAGCCTTCAATGTCATCTGGAATAAAACAGCCTCCAATTTTTGGGGCGGAAAGTAGCCAGTTATAAAGTGCTTGAGTGAAACATGGTCTGTTCTTTATTAGGATCGGTGAAAATTAGAATTCAGCAGTTTAGAATTAATTGAATACCAATGTTTGTTCATGAATAGTCACTGTTTTGTTTGCAAAAGAAAAAGGCAGGTTCGCGATGAGTAGTAGTAGAAAATTGTTACTTGAGTCGAATGACTGAAAGATGATCTCTATTGAGGACAACTAGAATAACTACCTTAGAACCACGAATCTAGAGACCAGGATGGACATGCACTTGGACTTGTTTTCAGCATGTATAACTTCGGGAAAAGGAAATTTGATACCTCGCTTCGAGAATTCTCATCACGGAGGAAATCGAAGACTCTATTTGGCAGCACCGGAAGCCAGAAAGAAGTCGCAGCACTCAGTACTATACCGGGGGGTCTACCCGGATCGTCTATACTTTTCCTGGTCATGACCCTCACATCGTCGGCACCCGTCCCTGATAATGTCGTCCATGTGTGAGCCGTAGATGCGCTGACTCCGGCGCAGAAGCTTATCACCATTCTCTCGGCTAGTTTTAGCATGCTCTTTCTCCCTTCTTGACTCGTTATCACTGCCAAATGTAAGTGAACTCAGGAGTTGAAAATGAGTGTGACAACTAGCAAGACCACCTCTAACAAAACATTCATTAGCTAGCAGAAAGGACTTCATGATTCTTTGGCTAATGACAACCAGAAACTTTTGTATTTAACAAAAGTGAAGTAGAAATGCGCGTATAATTACTGTGAGATTTTGTGGGACCACTGTCAACTGTTCTAAAAGCTTAAGCTGTTAGATGAATGCATGATTTATTATTTAAATATTCTAACACTCCCCCTCATGAAATTTAATTGGGGAGGCAAATAGGAGCTTGGAAGATTCGAATTCAGGACCTAGCTTTGATACCATATGAAATTTTGTGGGACTACTGCCAACTGTTCTAAAAGCTTAAGCTGTTAGATGAAAGCATTGTTTATTAATTAAATATTCTAACAATTACTATTGAGGGATCAGGATAGACTTGAAAATATTATTACCTCCCACGTCGGTATTAGGAATATTTGTTGCCATGGCACTGGCAAGGCGTTCACATTGTCTATCTAAGGTGGCGACCCACCGTTTAGCCCCAAAGGCGTGACCAGAATTTACAAGCTGCTTGTATAAGCTGTGGACTCCTCTATCATCCACTTCCACATTCTCAACCCATGTAACCTAGGGCACAATGATAGAGTAAATAAGGATGTATCAAATCGAAGTGAATGCTTTGAGTTACGTATGTAGTCCTAGCTAAAACATGGGGATTCTTCTTACCTTGGAATATCCATTTGGCATTTCTTGAATTACACATCCTGAAGGCCTTCTTCGGCACCTGACAATCGGGCTTGGGCGTACATTGTCCAAGGAAACATCAACAACAGCCCAAGCCCCATCATTGTGCTGTTTACAGTACCGAACAAAGTAGACTTCGCGAGTTGGAACAAGTGGTGTAGGAACTTGAAATTCAGCTGTCATCTGCATTAATTCGATGTTTAGAGATCTTAGAAGACAGGAGTTGTAAGAAAAAGCAAAAGGTTACAGGTGCTCATGTGATTTAGGACTATCAACAAAGTATAATCCTTAGTAATAATTGACAAATACATATGTATGTATACCACTTGCAAAGCTCCATTGTAGTTGCCAGCTACTCCTGTTGATAGTACTTCCAATGTTGCAGCTCGTGAGACAATGCTGGAGAAAACTGTCGACCATTGATTCTGCGGAAAAAGTAAATGCGAGATATCATTTCGAGAACACCATATTTTTTTCAGTGCTGTGCGTCAATTCCTGGTCAAAAGCAAGAACGCCTCACGATTCGGAGCACCCAAGAGGAGAACTAATAGAACCCTTACCACATCCATGAGAATCTCAACAAGGTTGATGTGATCCATAATGACAACAGCACTTTCTCGTGAAGCTTCGGTGTTAAATCCAGCAGGCTTTGGCCCGATACCCCGAGGAAATGTTTTCATGTATTCATCTTCATTTAGCACACTTGATGAAATGCCGTCCAAGCTCTCACTCCAGAAGGGCTCTCCCATCTGGGCCATCCTGACCAATTCCTCCATGGCTGCGACCGCCAGCTCGATGATCATTGGCTTGTCGGCTTCTGTCGGTGCACCAATCGACTTGAGAAGGTCTCCAGCCCCATAAATCTCTCCTCCTACGCTAGATTGACCCCCAAAACCTCCGACTCCGAGGTCGAGTGGACGAGGTGGAGCCGAAGGGGAAAGAAGAGGATAGTTCACCACTGGCTTGCCCACATACTTGGCAGCAATAGCTGAAATTCTATCGATCTGCAAAATATATGGATGCAAAATAAGAATATGTGCGTTAGAGTGCGAGAATTCTGACTTATGTTAAAGTCCTGACTCAAAAGTACCATCAGTTCAATGTTTAATATAAGGCCTGTAGTTATTACTTCTAACTTAACACATCCAATGCTATTAGCTGTTATAATATAAGCATATATATACCACAGGGAAAAGAAATGGAGCGATGTACCTCTTCTCTCAGACGTGCATTTTCCAATCTCAAGTGGTGTTCATCGAATGACATCTCTCCAATGGCTGTCGGCCCTCCACAGTTGGGACATGTGGCATTACTTAGTGCCTCTCTGTACCTCATATTGTCAGCCCTAAGCTTGTCATTCTCCGCTCGGAGCTGTGAGTTCTCGCTGCGCTCGTGCTGTGTCTGCAAGAGAAGAAAAAATGCACTCAGCTTAGTTATAATCAAGTGCAAAAGCAAAACTAGCACTATATAATAAGCATAGGTTTGACTAGGGCAAAGCCCACTTCCTATTTTAGAAGACCAAAAGATTGAAGTTACCCGCACATACACACACACCTACGTTTTCTTTATCTGCTAGTTTTGGTAATTAAATATACCTTCATTTGAGTGCGCTTGTTTTGGAACCAAAACTTGACTTGCAAAGGCTCTAAGCCTAATTGACGGCTGAGTTCCTTCCTCTGCTTGTCATCTGGATGCGGACATTCCTTAAAAAAACTGCAACATTTTTTCCTCGAACCAGTTTTCAAAAGTGGTATAGCAATTAGAAACAAAATCGACAATCATGTTAACAGAGGGATTCGGCAACGCACGCTTCCATCTCTTGGATCTGATGCTGGGTGTGACGATGGTATCGCTTCTTCTTATTGGGACGCTGAAGATCCTGCAGGTCGTCTCCGGATTGACCTTCCTGGTTTTCGCTCCCTGACTTTGTGCTAATCTCGAACTCTTCATCTCGCAGCCGAGCAAGTTCGCTCTCTGATGCGGTCTGATGAGCCATGTCTAAGGGGTGGTGAAGCTGATGATGATGAAGGCCTTCCATCATGTTTGGCTGCGAAAACATATACATGTCTCTTGTGGAAGGTGATTTTGGTATGTTAATGTGGGGGTTTTATGCCCATTGAACGATTTTTTTTACTTTATGCGACAGACATCTTATATGGATTCTTGAATCTCAAGATGGTTGTTCTGGATATTGAAAATGAATCTCATTTTTTTGGGAAATGAGATTCAAGTTTAGCAGAAACGTTAAGAAACATTTAGTTACTGAAGATCAATCCCAACATAGTGTTCTCATTTTTACACTGCCCATAGGGCACAAAAAGAAGTTAGGGTAATAAGGGCACAAAAATGAGCTTACCTGACCGAGGGTGAGCCCGGAAGACGATCCATACCCACTGGCATTTCCATTGGACCCGATCATCGGCGATGACGACATGTTCCTTGCCGGAATCATGATTCCAGCTGGCATGTTAACGAAGAAGCTAGAAACCCTAGTTCCAAAAGTGAAGCAAATACTGATTATAACCTCTTCTCTCCTTCAGCAAGCGTAATACTAGGTTTGACCTTTTTGAACCCCTATATTGTCCTATCCTTAGGAAAACTAATGGTACTTGAGCTGACCCTGAGATTTTGTCTCCAATTTCTTTGTTTTTTAATTTTTTTTGGGAGGGGGTAAATGCCAATGCACGAGAAAAGCAAAATAAAAAAACTGAAGATAAAGCCAAAGATTAACAATTTTTTGTGAAATGGTCCCTTTTGGCAGACGAAAATCAGGCTAAAAGCATATGAAACGCCTCCTAAGATGTCGGAGTGAATCTAACGAGAACATTCTCTGTCTTTCCTTTCCTTTTCCAAAACATTCTCCAGAAATCTCTCTCTCTCTCTCTCTCTCTCTCTCTCTCTCTGGTAGTGCTCTCTTATATCTGCAAACAATAAAGGAGAGAAAGCCCAGTAAATATAAGACTCACTGCAAGCGTTTTGCATCAAGAAACCCTGTCCCAACAGTGATCTTGCAAAGATCAGAACCCAATATTTCCTTAGGTAAAGTTTTACACCCAGAAATAGAAAGAAGTGTAAAGCGAACGCATGCGAGAGAGAATTTTCTCTTGACCTACCTCAGGAAAGCCTTCGATATTGGAAAAAGCTTCGACAAGGGAGGTTAGATCTGGTTGTCCGGTCACCCTTCCTTGAACAAAAGCAACTGTTCTGCTGGGTCTCTCGGGGTTGTTTTATGGACTGAGTTGGTGGTGGTGTGAGAACTAAGAACGCATATATGCGTAAGTGAATGAAGCGGGGATCGACCAAAAAAAAAAAATTGAAGTGGGCGGAGAGGGAGAGAGAGAGAGACAGAGAGAGAGAGAGAGAGGCGGAGTTGATGTTGGAGGGGCAGATGCAGAGAGAAAGAAAAAAAGAACAGAGAGAGAAAGAGATGAAGAAGAGAAAAAGAGAGAGACAGAGAAAGAGGGAGCAGATGGAGGAAAGTGAGGCAGAGAGACAGAGAGAGGGAAGGAATAATTGCAGAGCGTATTGAGAGGGTGCACCAGCATTTAATGGCGGAGAGGCGGAGAGGGAGGTGTAATTACTGCTTCTGTATTGATATTGATATTATAGAGAGCGAGCGAGCGAGAGAGAGAGAGAATTGAAAAGGAGAGGAGCATGGTGCATCGAATGACGGCTACCATACTCCCGATACACGTAACTTGGAATACACGTACGTATCTTTCCCTGTACAAACATTCATTTCTCCAATGCTCTTCCAGCTATTCACATTTATGCCGCTGTTTCAATTTACATATAGTAGCTTTACCCATAGAGAGAAATGCCTACGGATTATCAACTTTCTTCGCTTTTGGTTTTGCTGCTCAAGTATTGATCCTCTCTCTCTCTCTCTCTCTCTCTCTCATGCTCCTGTCTGAGAATTAAACCTTCGAACCATATCCTATGTAAGAACATCCATGCTAGATGCACAGAATAACTCTAGGGTTCATCTTGATAATATGACAATTATCAAATCGTCGTTTGCAATTTGGATCCCACATTAAAGATTTCCTAGGACCACCGCAGAACACAACTAGTGTTATCTGATTATGGAGATGAATTGAGGCACGGTCGACATGGATCATCCTAGCTATTATAGTAGTTGATTTTAGGAAGAAAATTAGGCGGGAAATTGAATATTCATCACTAGGAAGATAGGTGTTCGTCTACAAACTTACAACTCAAACACCAACACTTTCAAGAGCGTCTTTTGAATTCAGATAATACTCCTAAATCAAGAATTTTTTTTGTGTGTATAAAGTTACCGTAATACTCCTAAGTCAAGAAGATCATATGTAACTTGAGTAGTTGACATAAGCCGGATAACTTTAGACAATTAGATTGGACTCATTACTAATCTAAAGTGCACTTGATTCCAAGTCTACCTATGTTATACCAACGCCTGCACTCATTATCCCCGCATCCAACCTAGGTTGAGAAAATAAAGTATGATTTGCATGAGTTTATATGCTTTTTATATAACATGTGGTTTCCCTTCGTTTACAAAGACTTTTTGTACTCGGTTTGGGAACTAGAAGCCAAAAAGAGCTAGGGATTACATAATATTTAAATTGAGGATTATCAACAACCATCATTTTGAAGTACTCTTCTGGAAGATATTTGTGAATAATAGTAACTAATGAGCATAGATATTTAATGTCACTTTTGCATACGAAAAATTGCAATGTCAACATTTTGACTAGCATGATCTAAATGAGATTCCTGTTAGATTAGCAAGATCACGCTTTGATTTGATTACTCATACCGTCATGCAAAAATGCAACATATAGCGGTAACAATAAATCCCATGGTTAATGCTTTCAATTAGAATGAATGATGCGGCTATTCATCTGCAGGTGATATGAACAAAAGCATGGTCTACCTAGATATTCAATATCACTATCAGTTATTGAGAAGGAAACATTTTATTTGGGCGTTAAGGAAATGATTAATTCCAACTATTCGACAATATCCATGTTCCTAGTATATCTCATGTACATTAATATTCAAAAAAATATGAGAGGTATCTCAATTAGGATATTCTTTTTTTTTTTTTTTTTTGTTCGGTCTTACTCTATTCCTACTCTAGCTCTCACTCTCTAACTTTTGCCCTGCCTTCTTGCAGGGTGTGGGAGCTGAAATCTACCATTTGAAACTAAATCGTCCCCACTTCAACCTCCTCTAAGAAGGTGGGGATTCGAATTCCCCGCCTCCCCCTTCCATATTGGAGGGGTGGCCACTAGGATAAACCCCAGTGTTTAATTAAGACATTCAATTACTACACTAGGTTGTCACCCCCTAAGAGGATTGATACTCTAGGCGATGACCACATCAAGTTAGAAAGTTCTAGAGAAATAAGATCCTCTTTAGGCATGAAGTGAAAGCTTAAGTTATCAAAAAAAGAATCTATAGTATTAACACATACAATCCTGTATCAATGCCAAAATTTTTATAGGGTTAAAGTATTCAAATATTAAATTACGCATTCATCTACCACTTTAAAATTTTAAAATAATTGATAATTATCTCATAAAATTTTACATGATATCAAAGCACGATTTTTTTAGTTTCAACTGCTTTAAGTTTTAGGCGAAAGTCTAGCTTATGTGTAAGTAGAAATGTAAGTGTTTGAATATTAAACCACACATTTTTCTATGCAAAAGTTTACATATGGTTTTAAGTGAACACCGACACCTAACTAGGTAATTTACAATAACGATACTATGAAATTAATTAAAAAGTCGCCTAACATAGCTCTGAAAGCAAACTTGGCATTTGCAAAAAAGGAATACCTCCTGATATATTCTCAAAGAGTAAATGTTAATTGTTATGTGAAAATGTCTTGTACGTATACGCATATTGATAGCTTGACAGAACAGAGAGCTATTGAAAGAAAATACCCGGACTTGTGCAATCTTTTCAGACTCAATTAAGTAATTTTGTGCTTTGGGGAGCCTGTCGATCATGGTGCTAGATGAATTACGTAAAATTCTTGACTTCCTTAGATTATGAGAACAAAAGAAGATATAATCAAGAGTTAGTGGATTGGCTTATGGCCCGTATAATCATATCAAGAAATGTGGGCTTTCGATTTATGAGAAAAAAATTATCCAATTATTACAAGAACTATTGCAACAATGCCGATTTAATCTAAAATCTTTCAACTTTGTCAAGTTAGTTCTAAAACTTTCTGTGAAATTCCAATTTAATATTTTCACTTAATTTTTATGTGGCAATTTAGTCATTAACGACCGTCCTATGTGACACACCGTCACATCAGTGATACTCAACAAAAAATGATTGGTAGGACTACATTAGAATTTTACGTAAAAATTTATGATTAAATTGACAAAATTAAAAAAAATTAGGAAAATTATCCAAAGAGTCCTAAATCTATTATACGATGTTAATTCAATCCTAAATCTTTCATTTGTGCTAATTCAATCATAAATCTATTGCATGACAACTAATCCCATATTAAATTTTTTAATTTGATCAATTTAATTATAAACCATTTGACAATTTACCAATTTAATCTTAAATATTTTGACCATTTGTCAATTTAGTCATTCTAGTCAATTTTTGGCCAAAAAGCACTAACATGGTGACCTAGTTAGTGTCAACCGTCTTACATGGTACGACCGACGCTTATGTAGACAATTTTTGAATTTTTTTAAATTTTTTGCATTATTTTCCTTTTCCTTTTTTTTTTTTTTTTTATCATTATTCAATTTTCCTTTTTTCCCCTTTGATGACCATTGTTGTGCCTCATTGATGACCAGCGGAGGTCATCGACCACAGAGAATGGCCTTGACGCCCTCACCAACTTAGGCACAAGTGTCCTTCGCTTGGGGTTGGTGACCTCTGCTGGCCATCTATGAGGATCGACAATGGCTGGTGGAGGGAAAAAGGGAAAGATGGAAATTAAAAGGTGAAGAAAAGGAAAAACAAAGAACAAAAAGAAATTAGAAAGTCAAAAAAATTACAAAAAGTGTCCATGTGAATGATCAAAATTTGCTGGAGTGACTAAACTACAAAATTTTAAAAAGCTTTGAACTCAATTGATAAATCATCAAAAGGTTTATGACTAAATTAACACAATTGATATATTTGATATTAAATTGATAAATCGTTAAAATTTTTATAATTAGATTGACATAGTTGAAAAATTTATGACTGAATTAACCATCATACAATAAGTTTATGAAATTTTGAACAATTTTTTTGAAAAATTTAAGACTAAATTTACATTTATATAATAAGTCTAGAACTGGTTAAATAGCTTCTTTAATTCTAAGATGATGACCGTATCAAATCAAACTTATTTTAACGTGACCCAACTCTAGTGATTCGTCGAAGTCATATTCTTTGTAAGTAATATTCATTCAAAATTCACGCCCTTCAAGAGAGAGAGAGAGAACTCCAAGTTTGATAGGAATGGCTGCATGGTATGGGGTGATTGATGATGACATATCTCAGTCGATCCAAACAATTTTTCTCGAGAAAGGAGCAGAGAATTAGGGCGCGCGTAGCATGTGAGGGGCAGCTCATCAAACAGGTGAAGGACCACACCAGTCCCTCTGCCCTCTCCCTTAATTCAATGTGGTAGGCCCTTCCTGTGAAGCTCCATAATTGATTTTGACGTTGGACAAAGTCAATTTGTCCCGATCTTGCTACTGTGATTATATGTTACCACCCAATAGGATTTCTTTCGTTGTAGTCAAACCTCAATTGATTTTGACGCTGATCTCCCTAGAAAGAGGTACGTCTGTTGGTAAATTTTAATAAATATTTGATAAATGTAAAAAATTCTCAATAAAAAATTATCGATAATTTTTAACAAATAGTTGATAAATAATAAGAGATTTTTTTTTTTGGCCAGAGATAATAGAAGTTGGTATTTTGTAAAGTCAAAAAACATTAGTAACCAACTCGAATTGCTTGGTAATATTCAACATTATTAAATTGGTAACTTAATTAAAGAAAAGTTATGACCACTCTAATATCGATCGATTTATTTATGTAGACTTGGTAAATTTAAAAAGTTGGCAACCATGAAAAATAAAAGTAGTATCTCAATAAAGAAGTAGATAATATTAAAAAAAAATGGTAATAAGCAAATATGGTGAGTGTCGATAACCTAAAACTAGTTGGTTCCTTAACTAGATAATAATGATAATTCACATAAGTAAAATGTTGGTAATTTGATATAATAGTTGGTAAATTTCAAGCATCCATAAGAAAGGTTAATAAAAGAGAAATTTTTAAAAGAATTTAAATTGATAAACCATTTCGGGAATCTAATGGGGGAAAAGGGGGCCAGTCCCACAACGAAGATTGGTTATCTAATGTAATAACTAATAAATTTAAGTCATTTGGATTAAAGGCAAACGAAAGTAGATAAATTACGACAAAAGTTGATAAATAAATAAATCAATGAACATTGGTAAGTAATTTAAATGAGAGTTAGTAAAAAAAATTAGTTAGTTACTTAATTTGAAGAAATTGATAAATGACTCAAATAAAAATTCGTAAATTTATATATGAATTGGTAAATTTAACAGTTGCATATGTCATACAAATAAAAGTTAGTAAAAGAAAAATGATGATATAAGCTGCAAAAAACAAGCTAGTAATTTCGTAAAAATATTAATAATTTGCCAATAAATTGCTGAAAGTCAGCTAACCTGTAACTTTTTTGAGTAATTTTTTTGACACTTACAAGGCTTTTTGAAAACGGTATAGTACAAACATCCCCATGCAATAACGGAGTGGTTCTTTAGTTCATTGTGAAAATTGTATCACAAAGTGACTCGTTTCCTTCTCTTTTTCTCTTAAGAGTGAACAATATTTACTTGAATTTTTGTGATAAATAAGGCTCATGAAATACTTTGTCTTGCCGTCTTTATTAAATTCCGAAAGTACATTATTCTTCAAAGAATGATCTTTCACATTTCATTAATTTGTATTAGCACATATATATAAGTTTTACACAAGTACTACATGAGACATACCTATTCTACTTATTATAGCTTGGCATAGGAATACGTTAAGAATAATTTTGTACTTCTCAAAGCGAATTCAAATATCAAATCTAAAATATGGAAAATGATTTTGCATGTATCCTTGAGAATCGGGTGGTAAAATTGAAATTTACATTCAAAACATGATGAAAAAGGCGAGGTTTTTGTTGGCATTGGTCTTTATTTTTGCGGGTAGAGATTAAGCTCGTGTCTAGGATACTCCTTTTTAGAGATAGATCCAAGTTAATTAGATCATTCCATCACCCGACCAAATTCCATCCGATTACATTATCTGCTCGATGTATCAATACTCGGAACCAAAGTCTTGACTTCAGAATGATAGAAACGTCTGAAAAAGATGGTGATGCGCATTAAATCGAGAGGACCATAAAATGGCAAGCATCAAACCCAGTTCAACTCTGTCATTCCTCTTCATTTAGAGCAACTGATGAAGATGCCACCACGTTATCGTGGGCCGTAATAGCCTGTGGATGATGTTGCGCTTGATTGCGCTAGAGATCAGTGGGACACAAACCGACATTTTCTTTAGGGTTTGGAGTAACACATCAGTGAGACACAAAACGACATCTCTTTAGGAATATTCCCGTCTCCGAATAGGCAGAACCATTGAGAAAGCTAGATGCTCCTCATCTCACGAATAAAACTGAAGCGTTTGTATGGACTCCACGACCACGACCACAGCGAGAAGACAGACAATGACCCATATGCATGATCAGCGTGGGCTAATATAAAGCAAAAAGCATATGATAAGCCGCTGGATTGGAAGGACACATAGCAAACAAATCTTAGATTACATTAACTTAAGTTGATAGATGTAAAATTTAATGTCTGGAACTAGTTAATCCGGGGGGTAAGGATGACAACGTCTACGTTACAGAAACTTTTCGAAAATCATGCTTAGCTACGCCTACATGCATTAACATAGGTTTTCCTGTTGTCTAAGCTAGTCCCTGCCTTTGAATTCCTATACTTCTCCGCCACAAAAAGAGAGACGAAAAGGCCGTCAACTGTATTTTGCCTTGCTTTTTATATGCTCTACGAGATGGTGGGATATGTCAAGGATTCGAATTCAAGTTCTACATCAAGCTATGCTATTTAGTGTTAAATCAAAGTATTAACGAGCCAGTTTTTCACAAAGTTCGTTCCAAATGGCACCTTTCTGTCTAAGTATTTATGGACCCATAAAGTTGAGGATGCCATTCATGCCGGCAGTTTCGTGTCCTTTCAAACATTGCACGGGCTTTTCGAAGGTAAAGCGACATTTCCGTTTCGTTATCTTTTTACTTTCCCTCCTTTTATTTAAAGCCGCAGGATGTTATTAATCAACAATAATTCCTCTAGGCGTATGTTGGCGCTCTTTGATCATAAATGGAGTGACATTCTGTATGACAAAAGGAAAAAAAGACGCATTTATTCCTACGTACCCATCACATTAGAATTTATGATCCTCGTGATACTTAGGTAGCTAAAGAGTGCACGCTTGAATGTGACGCTCTATGCTTGTATATACTTACTTTTATTTATTGCCCTTGGGCTAGACATACTGGTGTCTGTGTTTGATTAGTAATAATTCCCTTTTTTAATCGATTCCCGGCTTCGCATTAGTGGGGTTTATTTAGTTTTTTGCCCATGCCATGAATAGCTGACCGAACTTCGTTTTTTCAGTAGGGTTGATGATTTTTCGATTGCTAAAGTAAAAGTTATGCAGATATTTCATGATCCACCAACATTTAGTAACCTCCTAATGTTATACAAAGTTCTGATAAACAAAATAAGGAGTATACTATGTTGGCCGCCGAGGCGACTTCCCAGGATCGACGTAGCTAGAAGACCGAACATGTAGCAGGAGAATACAAAGGTTTGTGTACCTTATTAGGAATCCATCGTTCTTTATGCGGAATGACGATGATCCAACAAAGAATCCGAGCCTTTAACGCTCGAAGATCTTCTCCTCTATTACCCTCGGTTCTGGCTCGATGAGACCACCACTCACGACTTGCCTTATGTGAGGTGAGAGAGATTTCATGGAAGTGTGGGGCTGAGGAGGGGCCTTGTCTATTTAGAGTTTTGGACGGGGCCTCTCA
Organism: Eucalyptus tenuipes; assembly: GCA_014182365.1. Lineage (NCBI taxonomy): Eukaryota > Viridiplantae > Streptophyta > Magnoliopsida > Myrtales > Myrtaceae > Eucalyptus > Eucalyptus tenuipes. The sequence continues at coordinate 21,042,651 of CM024537.1, forward strand.
TCACGGGCCGGGCCCAACTCGGCCCACACAACGCCAGCCCATATTCGGCCCATTAAAAAACCTTATCCTTACCTTATTAGGCCCAACCCCGTAAAACGGTAATTACAATCTAAATTAATGTAGTCCACATAAGGAAAACTCTTACATACTATACATCGCTTCACCCTGCTTTGAGCATCGAAAGCTTTTACATCAACTTCCAAATATAAGGCTTGAAATTCGGTGAAGTGTCTATATCAGCCAGAAGATGCTTGTCGACATGGACGCATGGCACATCCGTCCTCGATCAGTGAATTTAACTTTAAGAGCTCGAGAGCTTTAGCTTCAATTCACTGTAAGTAGCAAAAATTTTAAATCCTAACAGTGCATCAGAAACTATTTCTCTCTCCATTATCAATCAAAGGTAGACGACGTATGAGTCTGGATGTACACTTGTTCCCATGTCAGTAAGAAGTTATTTTCTCAAATAGTATGCATATATATATATATATATATATATATATATATATATATATATATATATATATATACCTATATATTTTCCATATACTTAAGTTAGAAATGACATTTGTCATGCTTTGAGCGGTTTTACCAAATTATGTCTAGACTAAATAATTAAAAGAAATGAAAGATACAATGAACATTTCAACTTTCAATTAACTTCTTCATCTAGTCACCAATTTTTCCCTTTTTTTTCAAGCCACGTGACGAAGGTGTGAGGACTTCTCTACTTAAAGATGGAGTCCAAAGAAAGAGGAGTCCAAAGAAAGAGAAGAAAGAGCCCTAGAACTTTTGCTAGCGGGTGTCCCCAGTCGTTGCCCGCTCCAGCGAATGCTGCCAAAACTTACATAACGGAGCCAACGCTTTCAATCTGAGGAAGACCCGCCTGACGCCACCCTCTTTCTTATCCTAGCTTGGGTGCCTGTCTACTTTTCATGGCCCCATGCGGGCCAAAGGCAAGTGGGAAATCTCGTCGCTCGTAATTGGCTTTGGCTTACTTCATGCTGATGAGGTCAAAGAGAAAGAGCGAGTCTCTTCGGCTTGGCCATGGCCAAGTCAATTTGCAGAAACCCTAGCTCATTTACTCCGCCGCGACCAACGACCATTCGAAGTTTTCTTTCAAGCTTTATTTTCTTTCTACTAGTTTCTGCAATGTAGTTGGCCTTGAAGGAGCAAAAGATCGTTTAACTGAAATGGTCAAGCTAGTTTGATTTGTTTTTCTTCCATCCTAGTTCTAGGCAAGTTCTTGCATTTCGATTCAACAACACTTATCTATATGCTGTTTTGATCTTCTAGGTTCGACTCTGTATCTCGGGAAAAATGACATTAGAAGTGCTAAAAGTTATGTACGGCACTGACTTTAGTATAAAAAATTTTCGCCGGATCATTTAAATGCTAAATCGGAGAATAATTATCAATAAAGTTCTAATGATGAGATATTCCGACTGAATTGATTATGGGTTTTTTTAATTAAAAAAATATGATGTAATATATTTTTTTAAGACCAAGTCGACATAGACATCAAAAATGACATTGGATTTCTAGCCTACGTGGTTCTGACTCTCTCCCTCTTCTTCGTAATCTCCCCCCTCACCATTGTCTCCACCACCGCCCATGGAGCCACCACCCACCACGCCAAGCACTGCCATCCTCTCCACTGAGAAAAATCGCCTCGTTTCACTTTAGCCACTATGAGATGGTTGTCATTGCCGTTCATAGCCGCATCCATAGTTGAATGTAAACACCATTAGGAAATTGCTCATCCCATGTTTGATAGAATGTCTAAATTGAACTCAAGTAGATTTGTCTCCTCCTCCCATCAAATCTTGAAGCCAAAATGAAACTCTATAGCTATTGTAGAGCTATTGTAGGGGGGGACGGGGGAGGGAGAGAGAGAGAGAGATTGATCATTAACTTTTTCTTGCAGACGGTATCGTTTTGGGTTGTGCAAGCAATTGAACGACATTGTTGTGGACTCTTAATACTAATTTCGATCTCTAGTGAGCCACGTCACATGGAAAAATCATTAAACTATTGTCATGTCAAATTTCCGGTTAAATTGATCGGAGTTGGCAATTAAATGACATTTTTTCTTAAAATTAGCGCTTAAAGTGATCCGACAAAAACTTTTGATACCAAAGTGAGTACCGTACAGAGCATTTGACACTTTTAGTCTCCTCCTGCTCTTTATTTATCCATCTATCTTCGATGAAAGTTTGGGAAAAATGAAGTTTTCTTTAAAGGGTGTTGGTCAAAATCATAGGAAAGCGCCATTGACGTCCTATTCTTCTATTGGGATCTCTCAATTTGGGAGAGCGTCAATCGAGGCGAGTAATTGATCGAGAGAATCTCAACGCCATTTTCCTTTTCTTTTTGGCATTGCCTTCTTTGGTTTTCTTTTCCATGTACTAGAGAACAAGAGCACACTCGCATCCCGCGAAAAGAAGTAGAGGCAAAAAATGGTCAAAATTAAAAAGAATGATATGTAAAGATTTCGATCGATTTTTATGAAACAATTTAAATTGCTTTATAAGCGAAGATCAGATATTTATGGAATACCCGACGATTATCCTGAATTCAAATGCGTAAGGGATCGGAATGGATCTAATAAAGCAAGAAGGCAAGCGCATGGACGGGAAAGGCAACAGCCCATCGACGCATGAGCACACGGCCTTTGAGCCTCCTATGGCCCAGCAAAAACAATTGGCCGGCACTGCCTTCGTTTTTCGGCTGTGCTTGTGCAGAAAGCCATCCAACGGCCATTGAATCCCCTCGATATCCGTGTTGCAAAAGGTTTATTATGCATCCTCGAGCACTTACCTCACGACATCACATGAAGATTGCCGTCATGCATCATGCACCGATCTTTTCAAATGTAGGATGTCAAATCGTGATTAACGCTTTAAAACAGAGTACGCAAGTAGAGTGGGTTAGGTGAACAAATCATTTCGATGGACCAATCTAATGAGGCAAGGGACTTGGTTTCCGTTTGATATGTCCATTGGGCGAAAAATCTGTACTAGGAAAAAACTAGAGGGTCACAACAAAAATGGCCATTGAATTTTAACCTGATTCCTAAATTTTTAATCTGTTCAATATGATTCAAAAACCATTAGTTAATATTCAATGTAATTATTTCGTTTGCTTGAACGACAAATTAGATGTTATGTAATGACGCAAAATATTACATGCTGAGTTGATTTTTCAAAAATGATGAATTAACATGTCTATCTTTTTATCCATTCACTTTAAGAACAAGAAAAAGAAGTTAGCACATTAACATGTCCATTTTTATTTAATAATGTGGATTATTTTTTCCTAATTTGAAATCAATATCTCACTTGGATAATCCATGCGCACCTTTTTTTATTGTCTACCGTTTCGAAACTTAATGGATTGAAAGCCGCATCAATAGACTCTATTAACTTGAATGAACAAAAGGACAACATCGAGCATATTTAAATAGTTTAGGAACAAAATCAAACGTAAATAAATAGTTCGGAAACCATATTGAACAAATTAAAAGTTCATGGCCAATATTACACATTAGATTAAAGATCATAAGCCACACGTGTCATTTCTAAAAAATTAATGAACCGAAGCTGTGAAATTAATTGGAGGGGACCAACATTACGTCCCAAATAATCTCTAATTTTCCCCCAAATTATAGTGTAGTATTATACCAATTGGGCAATTATAGCAGAGTCCAATTCGTCCATGGCTCGTTCCATTCGGCCTTGATGTTAGACCTAATCAATTGCTACTTTAAAAAGGATGACTACGGAGTCCAAGCCCCCCTTTTCAAAGGTCTCTTTGGCTTTCTCGTGTATAAAAAAATGTGGTTGGATATACTGATTCTCAATTACTTTGAGAAAATAATGAGCTATACGCCTAGAATTAATTATTGGTTCAATGAAGGTCGATTGTCCCAATAATTTAATAAGTCTATAGATGTCTCCATCTAGCATACCATATAAAATCCACTTGTCAACGAAAAAATATTTGTCACTTTCGTTTTAAAAATTCCTTGACTTTAGAGTACCCTCTCAATTTAGGAATAGATTGGGAGAATCATTTCACCTCCTAACATTATTGAGAATCATCAAGCCATCCAGACAATATGAATCACTTACTACCCTTTTTCTAGACTAGCTAATACATCCCCAGTTCAAAATTTCATGAAATCTTTCTATGTACCCGCCTCAATCCACGGTGAGAGGGACAGATGATCCCGCCGATCAGGCCCTTTTTTTTTACCCTGTTTGTCCCATCTCTGACTCTTATCTCGCTTTTAGATTTTTGCCCGAGTCGAACCCTGCACATGTGATGTGAGCATCGCTGGGCAGTGTGCGTGCAATTCATCATATACGACGGTTCAGATTATTTGGCAGCACGACCGGGTCTAGGCAGGCCCAAGATACGCAGGAGCTTTGCCCTCTTTCTCAAGTTTCAACCGCAAAGGTCAACTCTCCCACCCCCTCCATTTCCTTCGTATTTTCTCGCACGTTCTCTCTCTCTCTCTCTCTCTCTGCGCATTGGCATTTCCGTTGCAACTGCTGATCTCATCAAATGGCTTGGCGCCCGCCCCTTCCTTTTCTTTCTCGTGTATAACCCTGTTTTTGCTTTTTTCTTTTTTCTCTGTTATAAAACTCTGCTTCGGAGAACAACCCTTCGACTCCTTTCCCACCTGTATTCCGATTCAATTTTACACGCCACTCCTTTGTTCTTTCTAAGTGAGAGAGCCTCCCCGTCAATGGAGGACTCCAGATTGACGAAGGAGACTGTGCCCGACGACCGAGACGATGGGGGCGGCGAAGAAAGCGGTTGGACTACTTATCTCCAGGACTTCTCGCGAAACAATGACGGAGAAGATAGCTTCTGCTCCGGCTTCGGAACCTCCTCTTTGGTTTCGGACGCCGCGTCTTATGCCATCCACCGGAATGCTGCCGCCATCGCCGCCGCCGAGCCGAAGGCTCCGAGGAGGCTGAGCACGATCAAGAGGATGAGGACCAGGGAGATCACAGATGAAGATCCGCTAGAGGATACCGCCACGTCTCCTGTGAACAGTCCCAAGGTCTCCGGTTAAGCTTCTGCTTCACTATGAATCGGAAAAACTCATATTTCCATGGAGATACCTTTGCTCTGCGTCTGCCTTTTATTTGTTGTTTTACTCGAGTTTTGGCCAAATGGGCATTCGCAGATCACACATCTAAAGCGGGTGGAGATGATAGGCACCCGGATGACAGACGATTCTCTTCATCTTTCTCTGGTGAGTCATAACATTTTCTGTTTGTTTTTATGCCTTTCTATTTGGGGATACAAGAGGGGTTTCGTCTAAACTAAGTTTCTGAACTGAGTTCAATGAAATTTGATATGTAGGGAAGCGGTGGGGCATCGGAGAGCTGCATGGGATTGAAGGCGAGAGAAAGCAATGAAAACGAGAAGATGATGTACGGTACTGATGGGCAGAACTACGAGTGCGCAAGCTTGAGGAAAAGAGGACTTTGCTTGGTTCCTCTGTCCATGTTCATGAATTATCAGCTTGGTTGAATCGATTCCATCTCTCCATCTCTCCCTCTCTCTCTCGCTCGCTCGCTCGCTCTCTCTCTCCCTCCTCCTCCTCTTCCTCCTCTCCCATCAACTGTGTAGAACTTTTGTAAATAAGTTTACCGTTGACGGGAATGTGGCCCAATGCCTTTTCTTTTTTATTGTAAACCCCACGTAAATCAAAATATCATTTCGAATTCCTGTGTTTGATTATGTCCATGCTTTTGTTATCTGTAGTTGACCATGTTCAAGTTCAGACATGCCGGAAATACGTAGGCAAGAGAGTGAAACATGACTCTAACATCTCTCTCTTTTTTGACTGAAATGGGAGGATCATCGTCAATTTTCAATTAACGTGTTGAGGTTATTTGTTTTTTAGGATTAATTCAACAAATTAATCTCAGCTGTATCGTTTATCCCTCCAACAAATTTTTTACATCCACAACTTCTTTTCTATATCAGAGGGCTTGACATCATAAAAATGGTTGATGCCTTTTTAATAATTAAAAAATCGTTCTGTTTCATCTCAGTTGAAGTATTGTTTATTAGAAAGTTTGAATAGTGGCTAAAAATTTATTTCTTGAGAGATATATGCAATCATGATGCATGTGCATCTTTGGAACCTTCATATATGATGCGGTAGATTATCTGCGCATTTCTAATAGGTTACGATGTTAAAGAAATTTTAAATTCATTTAAATTTATTTACTGTCTAATTATTATTCCCTCACTTTTTTTTTTTTTTTGTTTCCTTCTTGTTGTTCCATATCGTAATATCTTATCAGAGACATTGAGGTGATCACTTACATGTTCTTCCAAATTCTTCTTATAAATAAAGACAGAAGCAAGGGAAAACCTTACTAACTCCCACATTCTTAGAAATAAAACCGCAACCACCGAACCCTAGCTCACGCTTATGTTAATTAGCATATAACTCGACATGTGTTCTGGACATTATATTATGTGTTATAATATATAATATCCGAGAGACATCTATTCTATACGATACCTATATTTATATGTTGATCAGATTATCAATCCATGGGGTGGATGAGAGCCTGACTTATTCACTCGCTTTATAGCTATACAAAATTAAAAAATGGTGGGCCAAATACATGGACCCCGCCCACTAAATCAATTATAAAAAGTAAAGTGCATTAGCTCATCCCCAACGCTTGCAGGCCAATGTGAGGCCCCTCCATGTGCACCAGCATTGAAGGCAGGTGACCACCGCAAGAGAGAACCACAGGAGTTGTTGAGCTCGATTTCAGCTAAATATAATTCACTTTGATTCTTCTTCCAACTTGACTCTCTCTCTCTCTCTCTCTCTCTCTCTCTCTCTCTCTAGAAGTTCACATAAGTTCTCCTCCTAAACTTATTCTCTTTGAGAGAGTAGGTGCTGTTATTTCTTGTATAATTTAAAGAAGAAAAGTCCACTTTAGCAAAGATGAAAGTCAGGGAGGGATTCTCTAAGAGTTTCTAAAAGAACTGTGCGGTTTGTGATACAACAGAAGAACTCTCTCTGGGGTTTTGTCCTTAATATATTTACTTGGACAGTTAGTGGTAAAGCTCGTTTAACACATGCTTAATACAAGATCCAATTACATCAGAAATCACACCCAGATCTTGTTTACTGTGATACTTGTGCACCTTAACATGCACTGTAGCATGGGTTTGCTCGTCTTCTTCGAGGGAAGGTACTTGGCGATAAGATTTCGCGACGCACTTAAAAGGGCTGTCTTCTTCCTCCTCGAGTAAGGAACAACTCATGTGCCGCGTGCATCGTTGCTCCTCTGAATGATCCAACGTCTTTATGTGCAATTTCGAGTGGAGCTCATACTGAGAATTTGTGTCTAATGTATGTTTAGCGCATTTATTTCCCAAGTCAGCATCGCTAATTATGTGATGTGAAAGGAGATAACCCACTGTTTGACAAGATAAAAGGATTGAACTTGACCTAAATCGGCCTTGTCCCGTGACAAGAACCATTGTTTTCCGCTTTGGATAAGCATTGACATCTATTCAAAAAAGCTAGGATTACAATGAACAAATTGGCTTATAATGGCTTAGCAAGAAAGGTTAGGTGATCAATCAAATAATTACTAAAACGACCTCTGAGTGATTTGATATTAAGGATCCGGAGGAGTACAGAGAATTGGTCTATATGAAAGAATTATTACTTAGATAGATACATTACCTTTTCCCCACATCGTTCGATTGTAATTCAACTTTGATGTGTATTATTTATCATGTGAAATCAAAGACTTTTTATTTTCTTTTTTGTGAGAACACATGATATTTTGTACCTATAAAAAACTTCCAATTTAAGTCATCTTCTCTCGGAACGTTAATATATTAATGCGATGTGGTCACTAATAAACTTCGATTAATAATTCTGGGGATAGTTGCTCAACTTATTGATTAATCCTCATGACGTGCATATCAGGCATTCCGCCCTTGACATTGAAAGGGCAAAGCAAGTATATATAAACTACATGTTGACATGATAATCAAAGATAAAAGGACGATATTGCATTAGATAATTGCTAATTCCTTCAAAAATCAAAGAACAATCTATAAAATCCAATCACAATTCGGCCGCTTTAGCAACGACGACTCGAGTCGGCTTGATTGAATAATCAACCGACATCAACTTCCTCTCTATATTCCCCCCACGTTCTCTTCGCAAACTTTTTCTTTAGGCCCCTTTATGTTTTTAATAAGCCCTAGTGGAGATGGACTCCAATTTCTCGCGCCGGCAATTATTTTTTGGGTTTTATATAACTAAGTTTAGTACTCGGCAAGCTAATATAATTAGGATATGGTTTAGTGGATTCTGTTACTCAACCTTTTATTTTATGATTTGTTGGGTAGGTCAGCAACCGAGTGGAGTGTCAATTATTCACAAAGATGAAACCTAAGAACATAGCCTTTAGGGAATGTATTTAATAAAAAAAAATTTGGTTCAATGTGTAAGAAAATCTCAAAGATCAAGCACGATCAATTTATATAATTCAATCAATGCAATATGCGCCTATTAAATTAAGACGATGGACACACAATTTACTACAAATATCGGAACATTTCAGTCAATGGTTCCTTGAATATAAACCCCAAGCGGTAAGACTTAGAGATAATTATCCTTTACGTGACCCTTTTACTAGCATGACAAAATCCCGTGAATCGCCCAATTTCAAGTTTTTATGTCGCTAACCAAAACGAATTTGTCAAATCGAGTCAAATGCTCAAATGGAAGTCTGCCCAGGACATTTGAAAGGCGGTGGGGGCAGGATTCAAGACCCAAATAGGCTGTCATGAGTGAGAAAATATACTAGAAAAATATTTAAAAACGGATTGTTAAGTTTGTAGCCTAGTGCTGGTGCTCTGACCAAAATGGCAGTGGCTTTCAATGAAACCTTCGAAGGAATGGATGGATGGTCCGCCTGCGTGATTCCCGGGCATGTTCTCAGACAGGTACCTTTGAAAAAAGAGAATTCGAGATTGACAGTTGGTGAGGGAGGGCTGGCGCTTTATAAAATTGGATGGCCCACTGAATTGCGTTAAATCATCGCCTTATTGGAAGATAAGTGCAATTTGCTCGAGACCCCAAAGCTTGATCCTCCAATAGAGTGAAGTTTTGAGGAGCATGCTCTTTTTGTAATAGTCAACATACATTGTATGTGAGGAGGGTGTGGTCCATCGTGCATGGTCAATATCAGGAGACTAGGAGGCATATATCTAGATAGTCATACGAAATGGCATCTTGGACTATTTTCATCTGCTCTATTATTGAACACGACAATTTGACAAAGAAAGCCATTTAAATGATTCATGAAATTGTGTCTCGAGTAAAAACAAGAAGGGGAAAAAATGTTTTGATTCGACGTCCCCACTCTTAGCTTAAGGAGGATTACGTTTATCTTGCGTCTAATGTGACGAAATTAGGTCATTGTGGGAATGAAATGAAATGAGGAGTCTTCTATTTTGTGGTGAGAAGGAATGGAATTGAATAAGGAATTCTAGCGAATTCAATTTTACCTTATCCTTGGATTAACGATATAATGATTTTTATATCTAGAATATAATTAAGAGTTAACAATAATTTCGTATCAATAATATTACTCACTAATTAAGATATTAATTGTAAATTCTGGTTAAGTAGTACAATAATTGATATTTATTTAAGTATAACAAAAATTTGTTAATAATCTAATATTAAATAATCGTACTACTCATTGAATTACAATTTGTTAACTACACTTTGTATAGACAAATTTTAAATTTTTTCTTTTCCTTAATCTGAAACTTTCACAATATATATTTTTTGACAAGTAGATTTACAAATAACTTTTTCATAATTTTATCAAATTGGTATAAAGATTGTAATGTCCAGTGGGAAAGAAAAAAAGTTGCCTTTTGATTTTTAAAAATATAAACAAATACGCCCTTAACAATACTTAATAAGTGGTAATGGTTAGTACTTTTTTTGTTATATGATTTTTATTTATTAATCTTCTAGTTTAGAAAAGGAAGGAATGTGAAATCAGCATTCCAAATTTGTCTGCTAAGCCTTGTCGTCCACGGGAAGAGAGACAAAGAGAGAAATTTACTATTAATATGATTTGTCAGGAATACTAATATTGATGGATGTCGACAACTCGCCGTGGTGGTGATCCCCTGGCCGTCGTGTTCTCTCACTCCCCCCGGCTCTCTCTCTCCTTTTACTCGATTTAATTTATATTCCGTCATATTATAATTTGTTTGATTACCGTCAAAATGTCAGTGATTGGAGCCCTAAACACGATTTAAAGTATATTTCATAAGCGTGAAAGTGGGTCTAAATTAAAAATACCTAACATCCTCATTATTCGCGACTCTTCCATGACCTCCACAAACGCCTCCTCCATTGCCGTCGCCCCTCCCATCAGCATCCTCACCTGTATTACCACCACCTGATGCGCAATCATCGTCACCACCGTCCCTTCCCTTGACACTATCATTACTATCTCTATACCTTTATCAATTGACACCATGTTACAACTTGACTTATGACAGATAAATGTCATCGCATCATGTCAAAATGAGTAATAAATTTTCACAAGCAAAAATAATTTGACCATGTTTTCTTTTGGTCGTGACAGCTTGCGTTTCCTAGGATAACCACTTCTAAATAGTACCATATGATGCTGCCTATCTTGCATATTTTATGTTTCCTATTAATCTGAGCTAATTTTTCTCTCTATAATCATAAAATCAATTCCATCGCCGGCCTTTCAACCACCATCATCCTAACATAAACAAGAGTATACCCACTCGAGGAGGAGGGCATAAATTCCATTGACGTACCTATGGAAATAGTCTGGGGTGTCTGGGAAGCACGAAGGACGACCAGAAAGACTTTCTTAATTCAATTGTTTACTTTCGCATTTTTATTCCCGTGACGCAATCCGCGATGCTATTTTATCAATATGTTTAGATTTGTTCTAGATATCGCCACGTTTCTAGAATCACAAATAATTGCATTCCAATAGCCGGCGGAAAAGTCAATCAGGGGGCGCGACGGCCTCGGATTGTGGGATTTGCATACGACCCAAGAACGATTGCCTCTGTTGCGCTCGAACCCTCGGTTATTATTATTATTTTATTTTATTTTTGGGATGCAAAGGAAAATTTTCATTTCACGTGAAAGACATACAAGACAAAAAAACATTCTGAAGAGTTACTGTTCAATGTAAATCTAAAACACGAATCAATTTGATGCCGCCTACAAAGACTTTCTTATTTCCAAAAACAGATTTGTCATGGTATCACAGTGCAATTGATAGTCGATCACTGAAACTTGCATCATTAGTAATAAGCACATGTTAAGTTTTCCCTATGTGAAAGAGAGATACAAGACAACCAATCCCAAAGATTACAATTCAATGCAAATATGAAAAATGAATCAACTTGGTACCACCTACAAAGACTCGCTTACTCTACAAGAATGAATTTGTCATAGCATCATAACACAACCAATGGTTGATCACGGAAACTTGTACCATCATCACTGATAAGCACACATCGAGATTTCCCTCTCCAATAGCTACGACTTTGCCAAAATGCGGTGCATGCCTAGGTTTAGCATCCTTACAACCATCACTTTATAAAGACAACAACAACATTAATAGGTTGAAAGAACACAAATAAAGTCTTGTAAGTCCCAGATCTATATCTAGATTGGGATAGAAGAGCACTCAAATTTATATCTAACTTTAAATGGAGAGAGAAGAGTTGCAAAGCAGATATCAATTCATCACAAAATCACTTTTGAACAAACCCATTGTGTTGTGGGAAAGGAGCGTCAAAGGCTTGCAAAGCGCTCAACTTTCTAGAGTAAGCACCTAGAGCCAAAGCGAGTGAGTAGATCCAAAGAGAGTAGATTCTTCAACCCACAGTTGCTTTGTGCAGTGTGATTGAGTTCCAAATCTTCACTTATTTGAGTACCCTCTCAAGGTTGAAGCTTTTGAAATATTAAAGATTTCAAATGAGTTTGGAAACCCTATCTTTGAGTTTTTCTTAAGTGAGTTAAACATAACTATTGATTTCTAGTAACAAGCTACTTTGTATATTTAAAAAGTTCTAAATCTATTGCACTTGTATCGATTCAGTTATAAAATTTTTAATTCAATTAATTTAGTTCTAAATCTCTGATTAATTTACTTATGTAGTTTATTCAGTCAATTTTTGACCAAAAATTGATAACGTGTACATTGAATGTCCTACATAGAATGACCAACGCTGACATGATTTTGTTATTAATTTTTTTTCTTTTTTTTTCTTTCCTTTATTGTTAAGGATGGCCACCGGCTGAGGCTTGGTGACCTAGGTCTCGTGGCCCTTGCTTAAAGCTGGGCGAGGGTCGCGACCCTCACCGCATTTGGGAAGGACTTGCAGTCCTTGCTTAGAATTGGGCAAGGGCTCACGTGCCCTTGGCTAGTGGCTAGTGGAGGTTGCTGAGCATTAGCCTACTCTTAACAATAAAAGAAGGAGAAAATAAAAGAAAGGAGAGAAAGTAAAAATCAATAAAAACTTCTGTAAAATTAAAAAAAAATTAAAATTTTCAACGTTAGCGTTGGCAATACCATGTAGAATGGCTGGCGTCTACATCATCAATTTCTAACCAAAATTAGCTGAATAAGCTACATTGGCAAATTATCAAAAGTTTAACAACTAAAATGTGTCTAATGGAAAAGTTCATAATTGAATGGGCATAAGTGTAACAAATTCATGACTTTTTTTAGTAGTTTTCCCATTATTCAAGTACACATGCCACTTCTGTTACTGTCAATATGGATATTAATTAGAGTTATAAATTAACCATTGATCCAAATTGATAGTCGATAAAAACAACTGATGTGAAAATAGGAAAGAACACTTGACTTAGTTATCATAAAATAAAAACGCAATGGGAGAAAATTTTCAGCCAAAAACATATTTGTATGAAGATAAATCTGTCAAGTTATTTTTACGGTTAATACAATAAAAAATATCGTATTAATTAGGACTCATTGGTTCCTAGTTTGGTCCGATTTTGAGGTGGAATTAGGAATTGAATCGGAAGGATTGGTTCCCAGATTCTGGGAGTGGGACCGGTCCAGTCCTGTCCGGTTCGGTCCAGTCCGGTGAAACCGGTAAGTTTGCTATTTCAAGCCAAAAATATATATTAATTCATATGTAGCAGGTAGGAGTTGCAGCAGCCAAACGCAGATGAAAAAACACAAAAGCTCCAGGGCAGTCTAGAATGGAGATATGATCGGGAAAAAAGAAGATGAACGAGTAGGATTGAACTTGCATTTCGGTCTTCTCAAACTTTGTTCTTTTCTCTCTCTTTTATTTATTTATTTTTTTGGTGGTTCTGAACGAGTGGGATTGAACTTGTGGCTCCCATTTTCATCGATGACGTCCACGTCGATTACACTCCTAATTTAGGGTTTGTTTCTTGAGAATTTAAAATAATATATTATATATAATTACTGGTCGGTTTGGTTCCCCACGTTAGAATCAGGAATCGGACCGACAAGGGTGCGCATGGTAAAATTTCTTGGCTGGGGAAGAGTTTTTTTTTTTTTTTTTTTTGAAACAGACTCTTTTCTATTTCTATTCCGGGGAACAATTTCTGAGTAAAAGAACCCGTTTGGTAACTACACAAAATTTCTACTCTTGGAATAGAAATGCGATTGGTAACGCAACAATTTCTCTTTTCTATTTATTCTTTTTTTTTTATTTTTGCCCACGGATTGCCGCCGGCCGGTGGTGGCAACGGTGGCCGGCGTTCAACAACGGCGATCGGCGGCCGGCGAACGTGCAACGGCGGCGGTGGACGGCGATCGGCGGGCGGCCGGCGGAGAGCGGCCGGCGGCGGCGGCGGCGGAGGCGGCGGCGGTGGAGGCGGGCGGCGGTCGGCGGTGGCTCCGGGTGGTTGGAGGTGGCCGCGGTAAGAGAAAGAAATAAAACAAAAATAAAAAGAAAATTTGCTTATTTCTAGAAATTGTTCCCGGACAAGAAGTAATTTTTTTTTTGTTTCTCGTTTCTATTCTGGGCTAACTTTTCTATTCCGGGAATAAAAAACAACTTGGCGTTACCAAACGGGTTTTTGTTTTTTTTTTGTTCCGGGGAAACGAAAGAACAGAAATTTTGGGGAAGAGAAATGTTGTCATGCAGCCCCCTTGTCATGCAGCCCCAAGCCACTGGTTCCAAGAAGGAGAATCGGGAATCGGACCACCTTCTCTGAGAACCACCTAGAACCAGCTGATCCGGTCCGATTCAGGCGGTTCTCGATTTGGGTGGCTCCCATTGCATACCTCTAATATTGATACACATTTAACAAATTTACTCAAAATTAATTTTTTTAGTCACCAAAAACATTGAATTGGTACATCCATGACAAATTTACTATATATTAATTTTTTGACCAAAAATACTCAAAATTAGTATACCTGTAATAAATTTATCCAAAACTAATTTTTTGACCATACAAACTCCAAGTTGACACATTTGCAACAAATTTATCATCCTTTAGTTTCCGTTAAATTGGATTAACATTATAAAATCACAAATTAATATGCTTATGACAAACGAATAAACCGATACACTTGTCAATTGTCACGTATTATCAAATTCAGTTATTTGATAATAAAATTTGATAGAAATGAAAGAAATATAAATTTATTAGATATGTATATTAGTTTGAGATTTTATGTGGTTAAAAAATTAATTTATGATAAATTTTTCACAAATACACTAATTTTGAGATTTTTTTTTTTGTAATATTAACCCTTTTTTTTTTAACTACTCTTTTTACCTTACTGAATTCGCCATAATAAAGCAATGGTTCCACACATGAACATCAAATGTCTCTTTCGCCCTATGTATGATAGACAGCCATGCAAGTACGTCGTCTCTCCCTCACCATCTATGCACTGTTCGCTGACCTAATTCTCACGAGGATAAAGCCCCATTTCAGTGAGCGTCATGTCCTTTCCGAAAGCGACGGTAATACAGATTCCAATATGGTTTTGATTAGTTGTACCTTTGGACCGGCGAAATCCACTGCAACTGAGGAAAAATGCGGATTAGCACATGGAGTGTTGCTAATCATCTAACCTCTCCTTTTCTTAGCATTCTAGGAACCGGCATCCCTAAACAGAGAGAAAGAAAGTGGCCCCCTTCTTCTTGCAATTGGACCTTGACTGATTTGATTTGCGAGTGGAATTACTCCACATAAATTATCGTTTATAGAGTGAAAGAATCAGCCATTTACACTAATCTAACTATGTCGGGTGATGTTGATTTTTCAAAAGGGGAAGAATTAAAAAAGAAAGGCTCTGCAGAAATCATCTATATTTCCGAGGGTATACTCACTATTAATTGTATATAAAGATGGGTAATTATGAAAGTACAATCCACACGACGGCAAGACGTTTAGATGTAAGAGTTCTATAGTAGACATTAAGAAGCATATTTCTAAAACTTCTAATTCATAGTTCCGAGGGTTGGTGGCCCTCATCCGCGATCCTTGCTGGCCACAATAAAAAAAAATTAGAAAAATTTTAAAATATTATAAATTTGTTCACGTTAATGTTAATTGTGTTACGTAAGACTATTGCCATTCATATTAGCGCTTTTCGATCAAAATTAGTTGGATAAACTCAATTGGTATGAAGGCAAATGTTTAGAATTAAATTTGATTAAATTGAAATGTTTATAATTGAATTGAAATTAATATAATAAATTTATGATTGTTTTGATACTTTTTCTTAATAATAATTATTACAGTTTTGATAGTAATAGTGATTACGCTATTGCTCCAAATAAATATCCAAATAGCCAATCGATTTGACTTATAATGTGATAGCTAATCCCACTAAGTAGATGTGATGTTACATCACTAGGACAACTACTGTCAATAGCCTAGTTCAAACTTGAGATCGTCGGATACCATAAAGCACCGCCACGCCAATTCTAAGCCTCTATCACAACTACCCAACCACCTCAAAGGCAGAGCTTCGCCATGTCGCATTTCAGAAGAAATGATATTCTCTTCCTCAATAAATATTACAAAGAATCCTTGGTATAGCTCAATGCAATGCAAGTAATACAGCCGCCGGCAATTTAGGGCAAAAAGATAGAGAACGGCGTGATTGTCATTGGTCATCCTGTCTTTAAGCTCACGCAAGTATAGTCTCCCGAGACCTCATCACATGTCGAAAATGTCCGTGAATGATAACACGATATTTATGCTCTCTCGTGACAGATTTAATGGTCTTTGACAAGATTTTCTCTTTGTCCTCAATCGCCCCCCTTTGATTATTTTATACTTATTTCGCCTCTTCTCCTTTTGTCATTATTAAAATCTGAAAACGGGCCAATGGCCGCGGAACCGGAAACTTCGATCGACATGAGAGAAGCTTGAAAAGAAAGGATCTCATGATTGCTTCCTTGTCGACTCTCACAGTTGGGCCCAAACAATGGAGTCTTGTTGTTTGACCTTTCTGGTGGTCACTGTGTTTGGTCGCTTGCATTCTCTGAAGCATCTATACCGTGATCATGTGGTAATTGAAGCTTTAATTAAGATAATTACGTTGCTTTCCTTAGATGGCGTGATCTATTGGGACCTAACGTTGGCGAAAATTTAACCATTTTGCGTGTGCTCTCGTGGGCCATAATTAAGAGGTGAGGTTCCATCTCTGAGAAGTTAATCCGACATGGAAAAACTAATGAAGTGGCTTAAATTGCAATATACAGTTGCAAATGTTCTTCAATATAAGCAGCACAAGAAGAACCAGCCAGCCAAAGCCTTGTAATCAACTACACTTGAAACTATATGCATGCAAAATATAGCGAACTCCAATGTAGTGAGGCTTTGGGTATGAATACTTATTGACGAAAAGAAAACTGTATACCTAGGAACAACTATAGCTTTATCCTGGAATTGCATTTAGAGTCTACGGCGTGAGACTGAATGTGAAATAAGATGTAGCAGGTGCTATAAGCAGCGGCGTGGAACTTAGAGATCTTTGCCAGATTGACTTTCCCATGCAAAGTGGCCATCGAAGTGAAGTTGAAGCAGCCGGAGGCGACGTCTCCCCAGAAACTCGGGTTTGATAACAATTTATCGGCAATTAGATCCGTCGAAGTGGTTATGTTGACTTTCGCCCGAGGGGGGATCTTGCAGTGCTCCACCATCGACCCATGGTAGCTAATGTAACCGGTTGTGCTCCTGTACTCGAATCCGCTGTAGTTAGGATTGTCGATCATCACGAGCATGCTTAACGTGACATCTAGCGTGACATTGGTACCAGTGATGTTGAACTGGATGTTCTCAAGGCCGATGGGGTGGGTCGTAATCTGAGGCTGTTTGGGCTTGAAGATCGTGAGCGACAAGGTCACGATGATGATAGTGAGAATGGCCAGGAGAACTGCCGAGGTGAAGCAGCATATTTTGAGACCTCGGCGAGCCATTTCAGTTGGTTACTAATCAATGAACAACGCAGGAGAGATGCGGATTAATGCAGACATGAGTTACTGTTCATATACGAAAGTGAAGTAAACTGAAAGAAGGGTCATGTTGATTCTTATTAAATCCTCATCTTGTTTTACTTTGGGCCATGAATGTTGAATGCCACTGTGATTCGAGGATAAAGCTATGAAGATCAGCGTGCAAGATCAAATGGATGACGACGACGTATACGCAGGACGCTCCAAGTGGATTCTAATGAGACGAAGAACGAAATGGACAAAAGTACGGCTTAGCTCGATCTTAGACCGTGTTTAGTAGTTCATCACGTTACGGAGGTTTGTATTTGACAAGGGTTTTGTTAATATGCCAGAAAGCCAATCGAATAGGACAGCAAGTGCTTGTTCTTCCTCTTTGGTTTTCGCTGTTTCTTTGGTGTGATTTGGTATAATTATACCTTCTAATCTCGGCTAAATTAGCTAATCTCTTGAGATTGTAAGGATAACAATACCAATTTGGAAGTGAAGATCGCCGATCGACCAGAGAAGAGCAACAGCAGCGAGCAAAGAAAAAACATTTAGAAAAACTTGATAAAAATAATAAAATACCCCCACATGGGGAGAGAGAATCTCAATTCGAATTGAAAAGATGGAGCCTCCCTCGGTTGAGAGTTATTTCTCAGTCGAGGGAGCTTTCAGTGGAAGAAAAAAAAAAGTATCTAGAGAGAGGTAAATGAGAACAGAAAGAGGCTAGGGTTTGAAAGAAGCATTCAATTGTACCAATTTAATCCTAAACATTTTGGCAATATATAGTCATTTTGATCAATTTTGACTGAAAATACTAATATAGCGATTCAGTCAACACCAACTGTCTAAGTGATGTACCATCATTGATGTGGATAATTTTAATTTTTTTTTGTTTTCTTTTTTCCTTTTTCTATTTTTTTTCTTTCATTCTCGTTGATAGCCGGTCACAAGTGATAGGTGGCCATCGGTGATATAAGGAGAGGCTTGCCCTGCTTGGGTGAGGGGACCCTTGCCCTGCTTGGGTGAGGGGACCCTTGCCCTACCTAAGCGAGGTCGCCCTTGATGGGGTGATGGCCGCCCTCACCAGACCTTTGCTAGAACAAAGAAAAAATGACTTTAAAATTTTAAAAATCTTAATATTATTAAAAAAATTATAAAAATTATCTACTTTAGCATCGATGGTGCTATGTAAGATAGTCGACGTCCCATCAATGATTTCCACTTGCTAGACGGACTACGATAATAAATTATCAAAATGTTTAGGATTAAATTGGCTAAATTAAAAGGTTAATGATTGAATTGGCATGAATGAAGTAGGTTTCAAGACTCCTTTTTTTTTTTATATAATTTTCTCCAATAAATTGGATACTTCGATCAACATGAGTGTAGCTTGGAAAGAAAGACTTCGCATGATTGCTTTCTTGTCGACTCTCTTAGTTGGACTTAAACCATGTAGTCCTATTGTTGACTTTTTGGTGATATCACTGTGTTTGGTTCCTTGCCTTCTCTTAAATATCCGCGCCGTGATCATATGGTAATTGAAGTTTAAGCAAGACAATTATGGTACTTTTCTTGGATGGCTTGATTGACTGGGAACTACCGTCGGCGAAAATTTAACCATTCTGCATGTGCTCTCATGGGCCATAATTAAGAGGTGAGGTTCTAGATCCGACGAGTTAATACGACTTGGAAAAACAAATGAAGGTCAAAACTAGGTTATATTGCAATAGAAAGTTGCAAACATGATGCAGCAGCACTAGAAGAACCGGCCAGCCAAAGCCTAGCATTCAACTATACTTGCTACTATGTGCATTTGAAATAAAGCGAACTTTGCTGGAACGAGGCCTTAGGTATGAATACATATTGTCGAAAACGAAACTAGGTATGCCTAGGAACAACTATAGCTTTATCCTGGTATTGCATTTAGAGTCCACAGCCTGAGACTGAATGTGAAATAAGATGGAGAAGGTGCTATTAGTAGTGGCATGGTACTTAAAGATCTTCGCCACATGGACTTTCCCAGGCAAAGTCACTGTAGAAGTGAAGTTCAATCAGCCCGAGGCGACATCTTTTCAGAAACTCGGGTTCGATATCAACTTATCGGTGATCAGATCCGTCGAAGTGGTCATATTGACTTTTCCCCGAGCAGGAATCTTGTTTTGCGCCATGGGGACTTCAGCCACTATCGACCCGTAGTAGTTAACATGACCCCTCGTGCTCTTATACTCAAAGCTGTCGTAGTTAGGGTTGTCGATGGTCACGAGCGTGCTTAAAGTGGTGACGTTGAACAGCATGGTCCCTAGGCTGATGGACTGGACCGTAATCTGGGGCTCTTTGGGCTTGAAGATCGTAAGCGATAAGGTCACGATGATGATAGTGAGAATGGCCAAGAGAGCCGCCGAGGTGAAGCAGCATATTTTGAGACGTCGGTGAGCCATTTCAGTTGGTTACTAATCAATGAAAAATTGCAGGAGAGATGCGGATTAATGCGGACATCAGTTAATGTTCATATAAGAAAGTGAACTAAAGAAGGCTCATGTCATTTCTTTTTTATTCTCATTTTGTTTTACTTTGGAGTATGGATGTTGAATGCTTCTGTCATTCGAGGATAAAGCTGTGAAGATCAGCGTGCAAGATCAAATGGATGATGATGATGCAAACGCAGGACGCTCTAAGTGGATTCTAATGGGGAGATGACAAACGTAATGAACAAGGTACAACTTAGCTTGAGTTCATCACGTTACGGAGCTTTGTATTTGACAAGGGTCTTGTTAGTATGCCAGAAAGACACTCGAATAGGACAGCGAGTGCTTCTTCTTCCTCTTTTGTTTTTGCTGTTTCTTTCGTGTAATTTGGTATAATTATACCTTCTAATCCCCGCTAAATTAGTTAATCTCTGGAGATTGTAAGGATAAACATGACCAAAAATAAAGAAATTAACATAAGGCAACGTAATTAAAGTATCATGTAAGAAAGTGTTCTATGAAGGGCCAAGTATGTGATAGGAGTTGTTTTGAGTGGCCGAATGAAATGGGCCAACTTTTGATAGAGCAGATCCATCGGCATACTTCAGCCATGTCTTGCTTACCAAAGAGCATTTATAATGCTCGTTTTTTTTTTTTTTTTTTTTGAGGATTGGTCCACAAAATCTATAAGCTAAACGATAAGATAGAATGCGATTTGTCATTTACAAGAAATAAGTCATGTTTTGCACTAGATAAGAATATGCCATGTAATCAATATAACAAGAGAGTAAGTAACTTCATCGCCTGTAATAGCATCCTTCTGTCCTAATAATGACATCTCGGTGGATACTTACTAGATATGGTGATTAATAAGGGTCATTTTATGTTGGAGGAACCACCCTCCCTTCCTAGATGAATGTGGAACTAAATAAATCAAGCAAAGTATTAATAGCAATGGTTACACAATGCGCATGAGTAGGATTATAAGGATCTAAGGGAATGCACACCAAAATTTAAGTGAAAAACCCTTCTAATGAAAACGGGTGTTGTGAAATTGAATTGAAATCAAATTCCCTAAACTAAAAATTAAAATCAAACTTCCCAAACATTAAACTAAGAATTGAAATCAAAACCCAAAACGTCTTATTTTATACGCTTTCGGGAGTCCAACGCCTTACGAAGCTTCTTATTCTCAACTTCAATCATTTTCACTTTTCGCTTAAGATGCTCAATTCGTGCTTACTGAGTGTGCTTCTCAATCACATCAGGGACTACTAGTGGCAAGGCGGCAGGAATCCGGTGTTATTGGATGTAGAATGCCGACGCATGGTGAATCTCCTCCCCACCTTTTAGCCTCTTAGGCACCAAAATCTTCTCTAGATGGCATTCACTCTATGCGGCAATGATCATCTAGATCTCATCGAAATAGTCATAGCCCACACCGACGGCTTTCTTTTCCATAGCTTTTGCAAGTACATAACAACGACCCATTCGAGTAACAATATCAACTTTGTTTGTCCCGTAATCCCATGGAACTACCTTAGGATCGAAACTGGCAACAGGCTTTTTTGAGATCTTGTCTTGATCGTAGGGCGGCAGCTTAATTACCATTGGTTCGAGCTCATCTTCTCCCAACTTTAAGTTTGCAAACTCCTCAACCACCAAATCAATAACTACTTGTTCAAGCTTGTACCCATCAAAGTCCCACTGGTCTTCTTCAACGGATAAATAAATCACTACTAGTGTCATCGTGGCAACGGTTTCCTCCTTGAGCTTAGCTAGGTCGTTCATGTCTCCCCACCCATCGGGAACGGTATCTTTAGAATCGAAGAAAAAATTCGAAGGAAGTGAGTATTTGACGAGGTAGTTATACCTTCCGCTTGGTTGGTCTAGTATATCTACAACTTCTCCCTTCTCTTGTGCCATCTTCACAAATTCACGATCGCCACGGGCTTGTTTTGCTTTGAGCTCGGACTTAATATCTAAAGCTTACTCCTCCCCTTCATTTACGATCAAAGGTTCAGTCTTTTCAGTTGTGGTGTCACCATTTGATGTTTCGGTAATGCTTACTTCTTCAATTGGCATCATGACCCCCTCAAATTCATGAGAGAAATTCTCGAAAGAGAAATCGATTACAGCTATCATCATTTCATCCGCTTGGTCTCCTCCTCTATTTTGGATTATGCCCATGTTGATCATATTAGTGACACGCTTTAGCTTCTTCTCAGTTGTGACATTCTCCTCGCTTCTTTTGTAATAGCCAGGCAAAACCAAGTCTTCATACAGCCTGAGAATGTCAATCCTGAATGTTTGCCTCTTCCTGTTCTCTTCATTAGCTATCACATTCACATCTCCCACGTGGGTCGATAATGGGTTCTATCGGATATTGGGTTGCACATCCTTGAATGTCATAATATTCTTATCAATCAAATTCTGAACCTTGTTTTGGAGCATCTGACATTCGTCTACGTTGTGGCCTTTTTCTCCCTTATGATACTCACGGGACTTGGATAGATCGAACCCAGGATATTTAGGAGGATTGGATTATCGCGGGGGACTTCCTTGGTTACTCCTCTCCTCAATAGCATGGGCAATAGTTTGGAGAGGGGCCCAAGCAGTGGTGTAAATTGCCTTGGCGCCCATCTCCTTGGCTCATAACTTTGATATCTTCCTCGCGGCGCGACGACATTTTGGGGCTAGAGAATTGCTTTGGTGCAACTGGGGATTGTACGTATGCCACACCTACTTCTTTGTCTTTCTTATTGACAAATTTACGGCTCGATCCTTCGGCTATCCGACCCTCGTGCATGGCCGCTTCAATTCTTTCTCCTATGGCCAACAATTAGGTGAAGTTCTCACAATCGGAGTTGATCATTTTGTTATAAAAGTCTGGGGGAAGGGTATTAAAAAACAGTTCCATTGTCTCAGCATCATCCAGTGGAAGACTCATTCCTTTTTTTTTTTTTTTTTTTTTTTTTTTTTTTTTTGTGTCTTGCACGTCAGGGCAATTTCGGTATGGTATTTATATTGTAGTACAAATGCCTCCGCCAGTTCCTCCCATTTTTCCATCTTCTCTGGTTCCAGTAGGATGTACCATTGTAGGGCTGGACAAGATAAACTCTCTTGAAAAGTTGGGATTAGTAGCGGGGTGTTATGTGCATAGCGCCCCCATCCTATTCGAGTAGTACTTCAGGTGGACTTTTGGATCATCGGTGCCATCATTTTTAGCGAAATCATGGATCTTGAATATTTTGGCAAAGTCCATCTTAGTGTATTGAGATATATCTTCGGTCACGCTAACTTCATCTCCCAGCATGGCCTAAGCTTCTCCTCAAGCTTGGTGAATCTTTTGTCATTCTCTTCCTCCATTTGGGCCGAGATGACTTCCAAAATGGGATCAAGTTCTATTACCATGGGCGTCAGATGGGGAATCTCTTCAGCAACGTTCCCCCTAGCGTTGGCATTATTGCTAGCTTTAGGAGTGGCCACGGGTGCGTCTCTATTGGGGGTCACAATCACCAGACTGGCTTGGATCTTGTTTACGAATTGGGCAAATTAGGTGGCTAATTAGGTGATTCTGTCATCTAGGGCCTTTCAATTGGCCAGCAAGGTTGCCTCTGCCTGGCGACCAGCCCTTGCCTCGAGCCAGTTAGCTCAGCAAGTGATTGGCCAAAGGAAGGAGGAAGAGGAAAAAAAATAAGGAGAAAAAAAAAAGAAAATGAGGGAAAAGAAAAAAAAAAAGAAAAACAGGAATTAAAAAATGCGAAAATTTTAAAACTCAATTGGTCAAAAAAATAATTTTAGAACTGAATTTGTATAATTACAATAGATTTAGGACTTTTTTTAGTCATTTTCCCCGCTTTTCTTAGATGGCCTGATTGACTGTGACACATGGACTAAAATTTAACCATTTTGCATATGCTCTCGTGGGCCATAATTAAGAGGTGAGGTTCTAGCTCTGACAAGTTAATACGACGTGGAAAAACTAATAAAGTTCAAAACTAGGTTATATTGCAATATATAGTTGCAAACATGCTGCAATATAAGCAGGACTAGAAGAACCAGCCAGCCAAAACCTTGTAATCAACTATACTTAAAACTGTGGATTCGAAATATAGCGAACTTCGCTGGAACGAGGCCTTGGGTATGAATACTTATTGTCGAAAACAAAACTAGGTATACCAAGAAACAATTATAGCTTTATAGCTTTATCTTGGTAACGCATTTAGAGTCCGCATCCTGAGATTGAATGTAAATTAAGATGTAGCAGGTGGTATAAGTGGTGGCACGGAACTTAAAGATCTTGGCCAGACTGACTTTCCCAGGCAAAGTAGCCGTAGCAGTGAAGTTCAAGTAGCCCGAGGCAACGTCTTCCCAGAAACTCGGGTTCGATATCAATTTACCAACGATCAGATCCGTCGAAGTGGTCATGTTGACTTTTGCCCGAGCGGGAATCTTGTTGTGCGCGATGGGGACTTCAGCCACTGTCGACCCGCGGTAGTTAACGTAACCGGTCACGTTCTTGTACTCAAAGCTGCCGTAGTTTGGGTTGTGGATTGTGACGAGCGTGTTTAACGTCACGCCTGTGATGTCGAAGTTGAAGTTCTCGAGGCCAACGGGCTGGATCGTAATCTGAGGATCTTTGGGCTTGAAGATCGTGAAGGATAAGGTCACGATGATGACGATGAGAATGACTAAGAATACCACCGAGGTGATGCAGCATATTTTGAGACGTCGGCGAGCCATTTCAGCTGGTTACTAATCAATGAACAATGCAGGAGAGATGCGGATTAATGCGGACATCAGTTGAATGTTCACATAAGGAAGTGAAGTAAACTGAAAGAAGGGTCATGTCGTTCTGTGTTCGACATGGATTTTGTTTCTGTGCCAGAAACACTTGAATAGGACAGCAATGGCTTCTTCCTCAATTTTGTTTTTGCCGTTTCTTTCGTGTAATTTGGTATAATTATACCTTCTAGTCTCTAAATAAATTAATCTCTTGAGATTGCAGGGATAAACATTACCAAAAACTAAAGAAATTAACCTAAGGCAATGTAATTACAGTGTCACGTGTGGAAGTTTCTTTCAAGGCCTAAGTATGTGATGGGAGATGTTTTGAGTGGGCGAAGGTAATGGGCCAGCTTTTGATGGAGAAGATCCATCAGCATACTTCAGCAGTGTCCTCATTATGTAAGGACAATTTAAAATACTAGGGCTTTTAGGACCGGTCCACAAAATGTAGAGGCTAATCGATAGGATAGAATGCAATCCGACATTTAAAAGAAATGAGTCTTCAACACTAAATAAGAATATGCCTTGACAATCTATACAGCAAGAGAGTGAGTAACTTCATCGCCTACAATAGTCCTAACAATGACTTCCCAGTTTATATCTGCTACATATTGTGATTAATAAGGGTCATTTGCAGGGGGAGGACTAACCCTCTCCTCCTAGATGAATGTAGGGACTAAAATTAACTAAGATAAGTATCACTAGCAATGGTTGCATGATGCAAAGGAGAAGTGATAATAAGAATTTAAAGGAAATGCATATCGAAATTTAAATGAAAAGCTCTTCTAATGAAAAGAGCTATTGTGAAATTTTTTTGAAAGATAATGGATCTTGCAATCCAAGTCCAATTCAAAGAAGAAGAAAGTACCATAGAAATCAGTGAGGAATGACAAGAAGCACCAAAAATTTACTGATCTGATTCAAATGTCAATATTTACCTCACTAGGAGAGCAAGTCGCCAAAAAGTCCAATATGAATCTTGAGAATGCAGAATTTATAATTACTCAATTACCCAAGCTTTTCCCAACCTTAGATTACATCCAAAGCAAAACCCAACTGCTATCTCACATTCCAGCCCCCACGCTCCTCTCTCTCTCTCTCTCTCTCTCTCTCTCGTGTTTCCCAAGCTTAAATTACATCCAAAACAAAAGCCAAATATTATCTCACAATCTAGCCCCAAGACTTCTCCTGTTTGCTCTTATAACATTCTCTCTCTCACACATCCAAAATAGTGAACCAATTTTAGGAAACCTAATAAAAACAAGAAAATTGGATTGAGTTGTCCCTTTTTTAGGAAACCAACAAAAATAGGGAAATTGGATTGGACTTTCTCTTTTGAGTTCAAACTCAAGCCATGTTCTTAGGAAAGAAATCACGAGTGTTCTTAGGAAAATAATCACGGGCAATGCAATCCCCAAATTTACTCCAAAGTACAAAGACGTCCAACCATACCATGAACGGTGCACCAATTGGCTCCATTCTACTTGCACGACCATCATGTTCTGCATTGTGGAGGGAACAAAATCAACCCTTGATTTCATGCTGGTCGAGCGAACTTGCTAAATCAGGGATACCGTTCCGAATTGAACTTCAAAAGCCCAAGATTCGTCGCTGTACTCAAAAGTATCATCGTAATCCATCGAATCTTTCCATTTGCAAAAACGATTTGCGTTATGAACAGTTTCAAGGAATACGCGCCGTTACTGTTTTCCACTCTGTTTTTCCTCTGTTTCCGATCTTTTAACAGGACTCACGAAGAAAAGTAATACTGAAGATTCAAATAGACCTTCGTTTGCATATAATCCAAATTCACCTAAACAGACAAGCAGCGAGATCATGGTGTCTGAAAATTACCCAAAAGCGAATCATCATTCCACACTAATATTAACCCAACCCAAATCTACATGATTCTGCATTAGAGTGGCCGCTTTTGTTAGCCCCCCCAAAAAAAAAAAAAAAAAAAAAAAAATTAACACCACAATACCCTGAAGACGATTTCCATCTTCTTTAGTAAAGCAACTAGCAAAAGCACATCCAGACTACGCTAAAATAAAAGCCAAAATTGCTTCTTTCATCAGCTGCCAAAGCATCACAGAACAGAGATGGTCTTCCTTAGTCTTCGCTGGTCGAGTATCTTGAAGTCCAGAACTTCTCGATTTCCTCCGCCGTTCTCCCTGGAATTCTCCCGGCAATTAACGACCACCTAGAAGCACATGAACTCGCGTTAAGGTCACGTCATATCCCGAACAACAAAACAACAAAAGAGTTCAAGACGAGAATCGGAAGCGGCAGAAGAACCCAACCCACCTCTCGCCAACTAGCTTGAACATTCTAGTTACGAGCGTCTCCTCATCTTCCGAGAATTCCAGCTTAGAATCTTGACCGACATCCTCTGCTGCAGATATTCGACACCGATATCTTTATAGCTCCTCGAGACAAAGTTTTTCTTGCTAATAGGAGGAATCTACTAAAGAAAAAAAAGGAGAGATTTTCAAGCTCGGAGTAGGTACCTCTAGAGTCCGTATACGAATCATCAGAGGAATGGTCCAGGCGAGACATTTTTTTTTCTTCCCGAAAGCGCAGTTCCGGGACTGAGCGGCAGAGAGGGAGAGAGAGCAAGTTTTTCAACGCTGGGTATGATTGAGCTTGATGAATATACGGACAGAGAGCGGGTTGGTGCGGGTGGGGAGTGAAAGTGAGACTGAAGCTTGGGCGTGTGCGAACCGGAAGTGATTTAATTTAGTATTAATAGGGGACGGCCAAAAGGAGAACTCTCGAGAGTGGTGGTCCCTCCTGTATACACAGAGAGAGAGAGAGAAGAATGGGCGGTGAGAGAGACTGGAAAGAGAGAGAGAGAGAGAGAGAGAGCATGAGACAAGGAGGAAGAAGAAGAAGAAGAATGGTAGTTGACAGCGTAGGCTTTCCGGAGTCCAACTTTGATAGGTAGTTGAACACCTTACTAAACTAGTATTGTTGGTTGGTTCGGGAATTTCCTTATGGGGAGACTCTTGAGTAGTGCCGCTCGCACCGTTCGTCCCGTGAAACTCATCGTATTTCGTCTGTGATCGTGATGCGACTTACCTCCTCGTCTTTCTTCACCCTCGCCGCCACGACATGAAAGTGATCAAGGGGGGAAATCGACGAACTCGAAGGCCTGTTTCGATGCTGGTCGAACTGATAGTGACGCGATGACCATGGATTGCGTGAGATCTCATTCAGATCTATTCAAAAAGATGTGACAATTGTGTTCACGATCGAACTGTAGGCTCACTAAAAGTGGTAAGTTCCCGAATACTTTCTCAATTTCTAGAAATGGAAATTGGTCAATTCGATTTCTTGGTGGTCTAATGGAATTAGGGGCATGTTCAGTTATTTTATTTTATTTTATTTGTCATTAATGTTCAAGATTAAATTGAAGATGTTCTTCATAATTAATGCGCTTTTATAATTACTGAATTACATATAAAACTGTAGGTTTCATAGAGATTTTTATAATTTGTGGCAAAAATTGATTTGAATGAGCAACTACTTTATGTTTTGATTTGATCATCATCTTACTCACATGCCTATGTGCATGAGTGAGGTGTAAAATAGGAGAAATTTGGGGTTTTTTTTACATATTTTTAAAAAAAATTAAAAAAATAGTCCAAATGGGTAGTTCTATAAGGGCTTCGAGCTGATCATATTCTAGAGACTCTAGAGGTTGATGAGAGTTTAATAGAATGCTAATGAATTCACTAATTCCAATTTTATGGAATGGTGAGCTGAATTGATGCCCTCGGAAACCGTTTGGGATCGGTTGATTCGGCCCAATTCCGGTGATTCCGATTCGGCTCAATTCCGGTGATTCTTTTTGCTTATGCCTAGGACCCTTATCTAGTAAAGCGATTCTCCAAGAGGTAGGTTCGTTGTGGGGCCGATGAAAGGCGATTCGAGGGAGCCAGGGAGCACGACATGGCCTAGTGGGGAAGCGCGGTAGAGGAACGGATCCCGGGGGGAGGAAATGTTTGGTGGGTGGGAGGGGTCATGTTCAAGAGGGATTATCCTGGGAATATAGTTGGCAATTATTAAGGAAACGACAAAGGGAGAGACAGACGTGCCGCGAGATAGATAGATCGGGCCTTAGATGAGTGAGGCCTGTGGCGGGGGAGAGAGAGAGAGAGAATAGACCGGATCAACACCGTCAATCGCCGTTTTCTCCACGCCAATAAGACGCATTGATTTCGGAACTGACGAGGTTGTGTGTTTTGCTTTTCTTTTCTCCTTTAAGATCTGACGAGGCGGTTTGGTTAGGTGAATTTGAAACAATCAATGGTAATTATCCATTGATTTTTTTTTCCCTTTTTTGGGGGGGGATGGGATCTTTGAGCGGCTGAGAAAAAGTAGAGAGAGAATCATCGTCTGATAACGATGAAGCAAAATCATATAGGGGACTATCCATGTGGGAATAAATTGTCCGTTTAGGTAAAATACAGAGAATGGCCCAAAAAGGGAAGGCGATTAAGAGAGGATCCAAGGAAATTTGGGAGCTGCATCTCCCTCATTTTTATTGTCATATCTTTTTCTTTTTCCTCCTTGAATTAGTCCTTTAAAAAAAAAAAAAAAAAAATATATATATATATATATATATATATATATATATATATAATGATGTTGCTAATGGGGACTTCCCCATTAGCACTGACGCCGAAAACGTCAGAAAATCTTTGAGAGAGAAAAAAAAAAAAAACACCTCAAGCCCTAACGTTAAATGTGGGGTTCGCTCTTGATTTTTTAAGATTATTGCTTGCCTTCTTCTCTCCTTTTTGGTTCTTTTCCTTTTCTTTCTCCATTTAAAACAAAATTGGTGTACCCCTTTTTCAAAAAATAATTATTTGGTAGATAGTTAACTAATTGAGCAAAAATTTAATTATGTGTTAACGAATTGTACATTTCTTTTTTTTTTACTAGGAAAATATTTTTGAAAAAGTAGCTAAGCACAAAAAAGAGAGAGAAAAGAACTGTCTAGCAGTTTTATTTCCCATTTCATTTGTATATAAATTTAATATACATCATTACATTGTATTATGTGTATCTTAACTACTCAACTTTCATTTTCTTTGGTGAATCTAATAGTCAATTTTTTAGTTATTTATTGTGTGATGCATTTTAATATATTAAGTGTTCTTGATTTGCTCTTCTATTTATAACAACAAATTCCAAAGGACAATCAATGAAACGATATCCAATTTTCACCTCTACATTGTAATAGGAATATTATGTTGATTACAATAATTACTTCTCCTATCATAATTAAGAAGAACATATTTGTCTTTGACCTTTTTATAGGGAGAACATAATCTTGAGTATGAAATTGCGTTCGCACACTACTCAAAAGATCCTATCATGTTAGAAATTACTTGCTAAAATTTCAAATGAACTTGTAGACATGATTGACATTCTCCATTGGTAGTTTTGTTATCAATAGATGCATTTAAGCAAAAAAAAAAAACAATGTTGTCTTCCATGACAAATAAGTAAATTGTGTATAATGCATACATCAACCATAGTATCAAGGTCGAAAAATTCGCGGTTAGGAAGATAATTTAGGAAAATAAGGTAAATAATTTGTAGATAGAACTAACATTTCTTCATTTCGATATATGATGAGTGCTTGCTTAAATTACAATAATGGAGATTAAGTTATGAAGACGGCAAACATGAAGGAAATATTGAACTTGGGTGAGAAAACTTATTTGAAATGGATGGGGGTAGTTTTGTCTTTTAGAACATTGAAACAAAAGAAAAAAGAAAAAGGCAACAAATAATCTTAAACCAAGAGTGAGACCCACAAGAGATAATATAGTCAATTTAATGTGACGCGGGGTCTCAACCTAATAAATGGGTGGAAATAGCATGAGCCAACAATTTTTACTAACTTTTCTGCTAAGATGGAAATTAGGGACTAAAAAGTGATTTTGGATCTCTAGATATATCTATTTTTAAGCTCGAGTCGAGGATTGCCTTCTTTCTTTCTTTTTTCCCAAAACGTGGAATTGATTTACTTACAACATGAACAAGCTAGACCTAAGCATGTTCTGAAAAGGCTTCGTATGAAATCTGGGACATAAAACTTGGGGGTATTTCCTCCTAGGTGGGGAAGAGGAATGTTCACTTGGAAACTTGGGGCCATGGGGGAATTTAGACTCCCGTCACTTTTTTTCAAAAGTGGCTACGGTCGGATATGATGGTATAATCTTTGGCACCTGGGTGAGGTGGTGATAATCACAAGAGAACTTGTTGGGTCGATCTATGCTTCGCACAATGTATAATTAACCGATTTGACTACCTAATATCCCCCAGTTAATTGGACACCACACAAACAATTTCTATGTTAACATCCAGATTTTTTGTTTTAAAGAAACAATAACATCGAATTCCACCACCTTCATGCAGCATACGTTAGAGAGGTTAGGAATTCAAAGTAACCCCCAGCTAAGATTAATGGGATAGTTAGGAGAAAAGTATGTTTAACGGAAGATGAATTGGTCAAAGACATCTTTTGAGTGAAAAGAGCTTTCCCTCATTTACTATTTCGCTTTTAGGTCGCGTGGCACGCGAGAAAGATGATCGGATCGAAGAGAAGAGGTATAGAAACGCCACAAAATTCTCATTCCCAAACCGATCCTCAGACCCACCTCAAAGGCATGCCCAAAACTAACCACCGACAACTCACGAAAATGCATCGCGCATTGCCGTGTCCCGGATGCGCGAAGAAGTCCAATGTCTTGTTGGCTCGTGCCCCCCGAGAATGGACGGCGCGACGAGCTTAGACTTCAAGAAATGAAGGTGGTGGTGGAGATCTTGACTGGAATCCTGTTCTCCGCCGACGTGCCTGGCGACAGTACGGTGGCGGATCTCAAGCAGGTGATCGGGGCCCAGCAGAAGCTCCCTTGCGACCGTCTGATCCTGTTGCCCGGTGACAGTGATCGGAGCCATCCGATCAAGGACGATGAAGACGGGGCTCGTCTCGTCGATGTAGGGATCAAGGACGGCTCCCACATTTACCTCTTCTTCAAGCCCGTTGATCCTGATGATTCTGATCAACCCCCACCTCCGGCGGTCACTGCCGACAGTGCCGATGCTTCTCCAGAAGATCAGACAGTCGTTAATAGTGTTTGAACTTGAATTAGTGTCTTTCGTTTTGTCTTTTATATTCTTAAAAATCTCCTTTTAGAAACATTGTTGTCCCTTAGTTTCAGCGTCTTAATTTGCATATTATACGACGACGTGGGTGCTACAACTAGCATGGCATCGAATACTTCTGTAGTTTGCAATAGCCACAACAAGCACGGCATCTTACATTAATCTAATAAAAATAGGTACAAGATTGACTATCTTTGTTCTGCTGATAAATTTTTCTGAAGATAACATGAATTTACTCAAAAGATAGCATCTACACGTAGTGTGATTAACATTTGTATTGTCCTCGACTTATCTCATTCAATCAAATTATTACAAATTAACTTTACAATGCGAACCTTCAACTTCGTTAATTTTATAGAAAGATCAAAACTAAGCTGACGGCCCTAAATTAAGAATTCTATATTCACATTTATTTCGAAAGAGATACAGCTTTTAAAGCGTATGGACTGTACACTCACATTTACGACACAATAAAAACTAGCTTAAACTGGCTTTCTGTTTTTTTTTTTTTTTTTTTCATGCTCATATTTCTCAAATCTTCACTCCAATTTACATGATAGAACTTTTCTCATTTGATAAGATTGTTAATTAGAGTTCAGAGATTAGGCTATAAGATTGATTTACATGTAAAAGATAGACCCTAAAAGGAGGAAGATGCTAACATGTGAAAGAAAACAGAAAACCGACGCATTGTGCCTAGATCAATGCACAAAGAACAACTTGTTTTGACCATTGATACTCCTACCTAGATAAATACTAGTGTTGATTTGATTCTTGTGGTCTGCATGATGATTGAAACTTCTCGGTTGTCGGGGCTCATAAGGAACCGCGCATCACGGTGCCTTTGAATACATAGAGCGTCTCGCCATCCTCCACACCGTGCCAACGTAGGCTGCAATTGCAGCGCATCAGCCTCTGCTTGTGTATGAAGATATAGTCATCCGCGGGAAGAATCTTGCGGCTCAGCAGCATCTGCCTCAAGTCACCCACGGTGCAGGAGTCCTTCATTTCCAGAGGAATTGCGGCTGCATTGAGCAGGCTCGACGAGGTCTGAACCACGATGCTGAGCCTCCTACTAGGGGGCTCGTGCCTCTGCCTGCTGCTGTTCTTTAGGAAGATAACTATTTCCGAAGACTCCCCAACACCGTACTCGGTCAGAGACCGGAAATCGTCCTCCAATTCTCTCCCGGAGAAGAAGAGCGACATCCTGGAGATCGGCGTACCCTCCAGGATGTGTATCTTCTCCTTGAGGCTGTGGACCGTCTCGGTCTGATCGACTTCCACACTGATTTTCCTCATGGGGAACTTCACGACGACCCGCATTTTGCTATAGCCATTAGATAGAGGACGATTGGCGCCTTCAATGGTGAGTTGGATTTTGGTTCCTTCGATGATGAAAGGGTAGTCATCCATGTCGAGGCCGTCTACTAATTCCAACCCATACACGGCTAGAGTTTGTGAGGATGTCGGGATACCGAGAAACCGTTCCAATCTCCGCTTGATTTCCAGGACGGTCTCTTGGCGGGTGATTTCGGTCGCCAGTTCGCGCCCCGACACGACAACTATCACCCTCATCGTGGCAGCGGGTTTCAGCGATGACCCTCTGTTCATTGAAAACCCCGGCTTGTGTTTGGGTCGACCAGAGGGACAGTTCTTTCGGTGCGTGTTATAAATTGAAAACTCATGAGATGGAGAATGACATAGAGCGGTAGTCCCATGCTAACAGAATGGAAGTCGCTGAATGCATGCTCTGAAACATGTCAGCTCGACCCTCTCCGGACATTGTAGAACTTCATGCACTTGCAGGTTTGCTTAATCCCAATCATCAATTTTGTGGTCCCGGCTTCTGTTCTTGTCAATTAGTTCAATTTATGTCAACATAATAAGAACAAAAGATTTTCGTAAATGCACTAGCTCATTATATTGCATATACACGTGCAGTTTGACTAGTGGGGATGGAGACATATTCGCAAAAGAGATAATAATAGTACATTAGAAAGTTCAATCCAAAAGTTTAAACTAATAAGTGGAGGAAGATCATATGAATATAAAGAGTATTTAAATCCCGTTATTAAGTGATGTGAGATAATATTTCAACAATTTCAATTAAGACCTCTTAGATTCATATTAATGTATCCCAAATTATCTAATGGTCAATCTCGAAAGCGGACTTTGTGTAGCTTGTTTTGCTTAATCACGGTCCGAGTAGGCACACTTCATGCTCGAGCAACTCCGTTTCATTTCGTTGTTCCGCACATCTGTTTCACGAGAACTTGTTGGGCCAGAACGATTCGTGGTTCAGAGGATGGAGAAAAATCCGCGGTTGCTCGGTTCAGCATCACGCGCAAATCAAAGGATTTAAATTGGATGTGGCCAAATCACTCTAATTCTACGAGCTGAGAATGGATAAACAAATTGCTGGTAGGGACATGTACTCACAAGAAAGAAATTCGAAGTACATTGCAAAGCAAAC
The DNA here is from genome assembly GCA_014182365.1 of Eucalyptus tenuipes. NCBI lineage: Eukaryota > Viridiplantae > Streptophyta > Magnoliopsida > Myrtales > Myrtaceae > Eucalyptus > Eucalyptus tenuipes. The sequence continues at coordinate 21,077,136 of CM024537.1, forward strand.
CGCACTAAGTAAAACTATAATTTTACAAACATCATGGAGGTGGACTCGCAACTGGTCATTTCTTTGATTCAGAGATCAACTTCATCTCTTTACTTTGATGACACACTCATTTCCAGAATTGGAAATATGCTCTTTCAACAAGTCGAGATTATTCGGGTCAATTCCCTAAAAACCCTAGTCAATTCCCTAAAAACCCTAGACTTTAAATTTGGTCCCAAATCTACCCCGAACGTTTTTTAGTCTTAGGAAAAAAAAAAAACCCTAAACTTTAGGTCCAGTCTTAAATCTACCCCGAACTTTCTTGTCTTAGAAAAAACCCTAAACTTTAGGTTCAGTCCTAAATCTACCCCAAATTTTGTTTTGTCTAAAAACAATTATCAACTTATAATTTATTCTCAATGTACCCCATGTTCCAGTCTCAACTTAACATGACATTTCCACATCGATGATAAATACACATCGACAAAATGATATGGAAAATTATCTTCAAAATAAAACCATTTTAGGATAGAAAAATTAGGGATGAGTAACCGAGACAATTGGACAGAGGGCCAACAGGGCAAATTTAGGATAGAAGATTTTCTTTTTGACAAAAAAAAATTAGTATAGATTTGGGATTAGACCTAAAGTTTCAAGCTGGGGGATTTTTTCGAAGACAACAAAATTTCAAGGTAGAATTGTACTAGACCTAAAGTATAAGGTTTCTTTGAGACAAAAAAAAAAAAAGTTCAGGGTAGATTTGGGACTAGATTTAAAATTTAAGGTTTTTTTTTTTTTTAGACAAAAGAAAGTTCAAGGGTAGATTTGGGACTAGACCTAAAGTTTGGGGATTTTTGTAGAATTACCTGAGATTCTTCATAATTTTAGGTAGGGAAATGCATGTGCAAATTAACTAGCTAATTGGATCATTCAATCTAGTTATGCATGTAATTAGGAGTGTGCAAAAGAACTAGGAACTGCCCTAATTGCCTGGAACTGGACCGAATCGGATTGGAACCGACAGTTCCCATTGGAGCCGATTCCGTTCTTGGTTCCAATTTAGTGGAATCGGTGAATACTAGTCCTGTTCCCGATTCTAGGTGTGGAACCGCCCACCCACCCACCCACCCACTCGGACCGCATATATATATCTTTTAAAAAAATAAATTCCATGACAATTACTTATTTATTTTGTAGTATTTCGACCAAATATATATGTACATATGTGTATATTTGTAGTTATTAAATATTATTGACTAACTTTGTCTATTGGGAGTGTAATAGGACTAATCCTTTATTTTTTTTTCTTCATTCTAATAATCCATTTACTTGCTTTCTCAACCAAAACAAAATAAACGAACAAAGAGGAAAGAGAGGACTAATTGGAGATGTCCATAAATGTTGTGGTGCTTTGTTGTCATGATATGAAATTAAGAATCAAAATATAAGGCCGATGCTCTAAAATAGAAATTAGGTTCAACTTGATATTAATTGATAAATGCAATCGTAGGGATTGAGGGACCAGCTTTATGGATCCACCTAGGGATTGGACTGGACTGGCAGTCTGGTTCCTAGGTGGATCCATGGAACCAATGAGCAATTCTCAATTCTAATTTTTCGGAACTGATCCTTAGTGAATAGTTCTTGGTCCCAAGGTGAGAACTGTCTATCCGGACCATGCTCACCCGTACATGTAATAATCTTGTATTAGATGGGCCATCTAGAGGTTTACTCCATTTTTTGGTAACTGGTCAAATTGGATCATATTTTATTGAGGGAGCAAGGATGTAATTTTCGGGATCTGCTCCCTTTTCTTTCACCAAGGAAGGAACTTTTGTCAACCTTTTGATAAGAGAAACACTAATAACCACTGGGGTTTGTTCCCTAGTGGCCACCCTTCACCATGGAAAAGGGAGGTGGAGGGTTCGAATCTCCGCATTCTCAGGGGGTTGGGGTGGGGACGAATTAGTTTCGGGGTTGGGAACAAGTGAGGACACCATATCCTAAAATTGGATGTTTATTTAAATCACTACTGACCTCCTCATGATAATCTCAATAAGCCGGTGGTCCCTCCCCGCCTTAGAAGGGTTGGGGTGGGGACGAATTAGTTTCAGGAGTACGCGAAATAATCTATTAAGAAATGAACAAGCCAATCATCTCAAGGCGTTGCACACCATATCCTAAAATTGGATGAATCTCTATTTAAATCACTACTGACCTCCTCATGATAATCTCAATAAGCTAGTGGTCCCTCTTGCCTTAGAAGAACATTTTAGAAACGGGCAAATTACAATTAGTCTTAAATTTAATATACGAATATCAATTCAATCCTAATTATATGAATTCAATCAAAAACTTTTGCACGAAATTCTAATATAGCCATTCCGATCAATATTCGTCAAAATTCGCTTATGGGGCGGTCTAGTCATCACCGGCCGTCCTCCGTAGCATAATGTCGCATCAACAAACGACGTGTGCTTGAATTCTATCGACGGTAACCTCGAAATCTGATCATGGGTTTTTAACATCCTAATTCCTCAATTGACCAAAATGAAACCTTAAATTCTCAATTGATTGATTGCCAAAACCTTGCCTCTGGTTTTTGCGCTCATCCCGATCATTTGGCGAACGAATTTGATCGTAACTCCTGCGAAGCTTCTCGAATGTTCTTCGAGGACATCGAGAAAAACGGGAAAAATTTTCCCGTGGAATTGATAGACGGATGTGTGCACCGTGGAGTTCATCCATCCCGCTAAATTCGGTCGTTCCCGCACAAAACGGTGGCAAAATCTAATCGGATTGAATATTTTCTTGCAAACTCAAGCGATTCATGTTCCCCCCGACCAAGAAGCCAAGCTCGCCCAACCACGTCGGCAGGCATTTTTTCATTGCTTTTTTCTAAAAGTTATCCATTTATCTTTCTTCGCGGAAACAGTGACCTCAGCTCGTCAACCCATGCTAATCCAGATTCTCAACGAACCCACCAGTTGATCCCCTACTCCATTGCCTTTCCACTGCCACCACCAGATCAGCGTCCGAGTTCGACGGCTGGCCATACCAGACACTCTCGAGAGAGGCCATCCACACCACCCCCACACTGTATCAGTTTTGAAGCTCACATGCGGCCACATGGCGCTCCCCGAGAAAACTCAGGAACAGCGTCAATAAAAACTCAGCCAGCAATTGCCCGAAGATGTTCAGCTCAACCGCACCTCGCCATCACGTTGCATGTCTCGGCAGGGCAAAGCGTTCTTTTTTCCTTTAAAGAAGTAATGGATGACCGAACTCGCCTCCTCAGAATGCCTTGAGCTCGGCTATCTCGATTTGCTTCGGTAGAAGTGGCTTCTGTCCGTGTCTGCTAAATGGGTTTGGCATTTCTTGATCTCGGCTGAATGTGCGTCGGACCCTCCTGAGGTGGTGGGGATTCGTCGCAGGGTTCGTTGGTTGCCCAGGAGTTCGGAAAGAATAAGTTCTGTTCTGGCTAGAGCTGGATTCGAGAGAAAAGGACACGAGAGGAAGGAGGAACGAAGGAGGGAATAATCAAGGTATGGATCCTGTGTGCGACTTCTGTGGTATGGTGAGGGCTGTGGTATACTGCAAATCGGACTCGGCCCGCCTTTGTCTGCAGTGCGATGGATGCGTCCACTCCGCTAATTCGCTCTCGCGTCGTCATGCGCGGTCCTTGCTGTGCGACAAGTGCTGTTCGCAGCATGCCACGGTTCGATGTATGGACGAGAAATTGTCGCTGTGCCAAGGCTGTGATTGGAGTGGCAATGGGTGCTCTGGGCCTGGACACCGTCGCCAGGTGCTGAACTGCTACACGGGTTGCCCTACGTTGTCGGAGTTCACGAGTTTATGGTCCTCGGTTCTTGATCTGCCTTGTTCGAGCGATTTGGATAGCAGGTGGGGGCCGCTGAGCGCTCTGCCAATGGATGGCAATGGCATGAGCAGCTTGTTGGAGAATAGGGACTGCGAGGGTTCATTCGGGATGGCGATGAGCAAGCTAAATGAGTTTGGGCCATGGATGAGGCCGACTGCATTGCTGACACCTAACGCAAACTATGCACAGTTATGCAAAGATCAGGCACCTTTCGCTGCTCGGGAACTTAATTTGCCCAAGGTAATGCTTCTTTTGTCTCAGTTTCTTATTTCATTGAGAAGAGAGTCGATGTTTAGGCCGAAAAGGGGTGCAAGCAAACTGTGTTTGCTGCAGAATCTGTTGATGAACATCCAGACCAATCCTTTGAGTCCCTAATTGCACAAATTGCAGGTGCCCTTGGGTTGCTCCGGTTCCAAAAATCTCGGGTTTCATGGGAGCAGCGATCTTTGCCAGAGTCTCGGAATGGAAAATCTTCCTCATCATGGAAATGGTGATGAGATTTTGGGCTATCAACCTAATCAGAACAGGTTTCTTTTTGAAGACGGAGATATGGAGTGCCTTTTGATGGAGAAAAATCTGTCTGCAACTGAGTCAAATGGACCGATCGAGAATGCCATGGAGGTCAGCTAGCATTGATCTACAGATAACATGAACGATACCGTTTCTCAAACTAAGCATGACAGGTTCCAGTAGTCACATTGCATCGTCTGTTGCGGAAGAAAAATTTCTACCGAGCTTTCTCCATATTCTTTCGCTTTCATTTTTCCTTTTTGCGGTACTTGAGAATAATACCTTTTGATCTATTCTCACAGTCACCTTTACTGTTTCTTCAGGCATCGTCCTCGGTGCAACAGGACTCGGTATCTTTTCACTCCTCTTACATGGCCAGTTCAGTAAATGGGGTGCAGTCTATGAAGGGAGGCGCGAATTGCATGCTTATGAGTCCTGGGGGTACCAGAAATTTGAATTTTGGATATCCTACTGGCCCGGTTCATTCAAGCATATCGCTATCCCTGTCGAATGTCACTGGGGAAAGTAGCGCAGCTGATTACCAAGACTGTGGACTGTCGCCGGTATATCTAACTGGTGAATCACCGTGGGATTCAAAACTAGAGGCGAGTTGTCCGCAGGCGAGAGATAAAGCTAAGATGAGATATAATGAAAAGAAGAAAACAAGAACGTAAGTTCCTCAACTTTAAGAATGTTAACAATACGTTCTTTTTATGCTTGAAAATGGGAACTATACGGTCATCAAAAACTATCCAACAGTTTCAATTGTGGCTGCTCCTCAATCACCGATGCTTGTACAGACTTTCGGTTTCTAGATGTTAATAGATCTGCACTTCTGTCGTCTGCAGGTTTGGGAAACAAATAAGATATGCCTCTCGGAAAGCCAGAGCAGACACGAGAAAACGGGTGAAAGGTCGATTTGTAAAAGCTGGGGAAGCGTATGATTACGACCCTCTCGGGACGAGGGACTTCTGAGCCATATCGCAAACTCAGTTCTTGAAAGACAAGTTCAGACAGAATAAGGTTAACTCTCCTAATTATTATGAATGACGACTTTCGACATTCACATTCTAATCATCAGTTACCGATGATGACAATCTGTATCAATGATTAATACATGAACACTATTTGGATGTCATGACTCGGGCCGTGATTATTCTTGCCTAGATAGCAGATAGTATATGATCAATCCTGCTCTTACGTTTACAGGTGCGAGTGCGTTCTTCGCAGGTCTAATTGCCCTGTCTTGAGTTGGGGGAGGATTCTGCTTCTGCTCTCAACCTAAGATCTCTTTCCTATTTCACTATTATATGCTGATTTCGGATTGTGCATCACGGCCTTAGCGGTATCTTCCTTCTTACCCGAGCCACCGATCGGGGTGAATAATGCATCTGCCATCTCCAATCTGCATAATCTAAAGCCTTCTCTTTTCCAAAATTTCATTGCCTTCCATCATTGAATGAGGAAAAGCATATCTGCATTGGCAAGTGCTTCTCATGATTGGGATATTTTAGTTGACAATTCTGTGACTGCAATTCTTGCAATTGTAACTCTTGCAATTTTTGGACTGTCCTATCAGGCCGACGTCCTAACTTTTGGATTCTCTTCATGCTACATGGTCGATCACTGTTCTCGTGCTCTGCAAATTTGGTAAACTGCGCTCTGTTGACAGACGCACGGGCCAAATTGTGCCGGATCTAGTTTTTTCTAATTTGCTTTTATTATTTTTATTTTTTCACTTTCCTCCTTTTTCAGCCGGCTGCTGGCCTCATCGCTTGCTTTTTCTTATTTCACATCTTTACAAGCCTCACTTCTTTCTTTCTTTATGTTTTTTCAAAAATTCGAATTATTATATTTGTATTTTTATGTGTATTTGTATTTTGTATTTTCTTTTTCTTTTCTTTGAATATGGAGTTGCATATGTAATAAAGGCTCCAAATCAATAATAAAAGACGCTTTATAGTAACTTTTGGTTCAATTTCTATGATTGATACATCTAACTTGTTCATATGTTTGCGAAAGGAAATGCAAAACCGGCACGTATCAGTCGAGCTCCGTAGCTCATCTCAATGTGTCGAAAACCGACACCATCGCATCGAGAATAGAAGATGAAGCTAGCAACGCTACACAATACCCGAATTCCCGCTCCGAAAACATAACATGATCCGCAAGGTGTAATGAAGTCGGTCCACGCGTAAGCGCCACGTCACTCGAAAATCATTTAGAAAGTGGTCTGACTAGATTTCTTTGATTGAGTTTCAAGCTCTCCAAGACGGGAAGTATCTCCTTCCAAATAGAAACTAAAGTAACATCGTATCGCGACGTCCGCGAGCCGACGTGAAAACCAAGGCAAATCGAGTCGAGACGCGCTTGTCTCCGGCTCCGCTTCATTTCCTCCGTCAACCGTCGCTCTATATAACCAATAACCAACCCATCGCTTAAAGACCACGACACCGCCACCGCCGCGAATCAAGATCCGCCGCCGTCGACCGCGGCGCCGGGCGACATGCCGTCTTCTTCGACCTGCTCCGCCGTCCTCAAGACCCTCTCGCCGTCGCGCGTCAAGAACCTCCTCCTCACCCTCTCCCTCTTGTGCATCTTCTACCTCCTCCTCTCCAACCACCGCCAGGCCGCCTCCCTCCTCCACGCTCCCCCGTGCTCCCCCGCAGGCCGCCCCCGCGACCCCCACCTCCCGCCGCCACCTCCTCTTCGCCGTCGCCTCCTCCTCCCTCTCCTTCCCCCGCCGCCGGCCCTACCTCCGCCTCTGGTACTCCCCCAACTCCACCCGCGCCCTCGCCTTCCTCGACCGGGTCCCCGACGGCGGCCCCGCCCCGGACCTCCCGCCCACCTTGGTCTCCGAGGACACCTCCCGGTTCCCGTACACTTTCCCCGGGGGCCTCCGGTCGGCGATCCGGGTGGCCCGGGTCGTCAAGGAGGTCGCGGACCGGGGGGAGCCGGGGGTTCGGTGGTACGTGTTCGGGGACGACGACACGGTGTTCTTCGTGGACAATCTGGTCAGTGTGCTGTCCAAGTATGATCACACCAGGTGGTACTATATCGGGAGCAATTCGGAGAGCTACGACCAGAACATCAAGTACTCCTTCGACATGGCCTTTGGGGGCGGTGGATTTGCGATAAGTCGATCACTTGCGGTTGCGTTGGCCCGGGTCTTGGACTCGTGCCTCGTGCGGTACTCGCATTTGTATGGAAGTGATGCCAGGATCTTCTCGTGCTTGGCGGAGTTGGGGGTCGGCTTGACTCATGAGCCCGGGTTCCATCAGGTACCCAAATTTGTTTTCTTTAATGCGATATTTATCTTTCCGGAGTTGAATATAGCAAGCTAATTAATTTGGAGATTGTCCTTGTTTATCTGAATTCGTTGTACAGAGTAGGTAGTGCGATACCAATTTGAGCTGTGAAGTTTAACTTTGGTGCAAATATTTGTTCAATCAAACAATGAAAGTCTCGGTGCTACCATTGGTTTAGATTTCTGATCACCGAATGATGTCTGAATGAGTGGTTAGTGTTCTGGGAAAGTACTGTTTTTTTGTAAGTTTTAAACTTTATCATCATAAACATTTAAGTACATTGAATTGAGGAATCTAAAGCTACATGATGATGTTCTGAATTCTAGTCGCCTCCTTAATTGGGGTGGGGGTGGGGTTGATCTCTGTTGATTGTTACATGTCATATTTGTTGAAAATCATGTATTGTGTGATGGTCAGTGACAATGCACTATCCAAATAACTCACTTTGATGTATCTGAGGTTGATTAAGTGAGGTGTATGTCAGGCTCGATAGATTCTTGAACAGTGATAGTGCATTGCAGGTTGATATGCGTGGGAATTTGTTTGGCCTGTTGACTGCTCATCCATTGTCACCGCTGGTGTCCCTTCATCATTTGGATGCGGTGGATCCAATCTTCCCCAACATGAATAAAACCCAAGCTTTGGAGCTTCTTTTTGAAGCTGTAAATGTTGACCCTGCCAGGGTTTTGCAACAAAGTGTCTGCTATGATCGTACGAGATCTTTGACTATTTCTGTTTCGTGGGGCTATGCGGTCCAGGTTTATGAGGGCAATGAGCTTCTTCCAGACCTCCTTGCATTGCAGAGAACCTTCACTCCATGGAGAAGGAGTATTAGTGCCAGTTCAAGTCGCTATATGTTCAACACAAGGGAATTTCCCAAGGATCCCTGCAAAAGACCTGTTACTTTCTTTTTGCATAGTATTTTGTCAGACGAGAATGGTGTCCAGAGCAGCTATGAGGGGCAGATCGTCGGGCATTGTATCAGAGGAAACACATTGAAGAACCTAAAAAAGATCACTGTGTTTTCAAGGAAGCTAGAGCATGATATCGAACAGGTAGATCTTTTATGGATTTGGATTCCTTCCCTCTGAATGCTCTTTATATCTGAGACATCCTATTTTGTCTCATTTAACACTAGCAATGTCCTAAATGCTTTAATGAATTTTCCTTTTGTATTGAATTGTGTTGTCTTAACAAGTTCTTATTCCCTCTTCTTTTCAGATGAAGGCCCTGCGTCGTCAGTGCTGTGATGTTCTGCCCATCATCAATGGATCAATGGTTATCCATATTAGACAATGCGGTGATAACGAACTTATTTCAATGCATTTTTAGCTGGCTTCTGCTGTAGCAATTAAGATTTCCTCACTGGAAGATAAGCAGCTCTCAAGACTATCTTGGAGCTGCTAGAGTCAAAATTCTAAACTGTAAGTCCGTTGCTGTTTTCAACATAGTCATGTCTTCATGCATTTTGATATTAATTGTTGCTAATAATGATGAAGATGGTGTAGTTTGCAAAATCATGTTGATGATGGCTTATGAGTCACGCATGCAGGAAAAGTTGAACTCAGTTTGTTATATTAATGTTACAATAGGCTTTGGTAAGATTATGACTTTGTAGACACCCAACAATCAATGCTCTATCCTACTTCATCTAGGAATGGATGAAGCAAAGCTAGACTAAATCGCCTTCATAGATTACTGACTGCAGTTGATTTATGAACCTCATTGAACACAACTTTCATGTATCATTGGTTTATATGATTTAAATAAATACAACTTTCATGAGATTCCTTCATCTAAAAAATATTAGGAGATATTTTGTTGATTGTTTTTATTTCTAGATAGAATAAATATGTTGATGAACTCCTTATCTTGGGTTAAAAGTTCTCATTTATTAAACTAGCATTCCAAATCTTTGATCAATATATTTGCGAAATCCGAGAGCCCAGTGAAGCTTTTTTTTCATAAGTTAAACGCTAGTCAAGAAGGTGAGTGTGTTTAATAACTTTAGTGTTCTCATTTATTAAACTAGCATTCCAAATCTTTGATTAATATATTTGCGAAATCCAAGAGCCCAGTGAAGCTTTTTTTTCATAAGTTAAACGCTAGTCAAGAAGGTGAGTGTGTTTAATAACTTTAGTCTGATGATGTCTACAGCTTGTGAAACAAGTAATTGTTGGGCTTCTACTCTTCTGCTCTCTCTCCATAATCTATTATTATAGCAAGTGGTTCTTGCTGTGTGCAGGTCAAGAATGAGAAGATTCTTTCTTGTGGAGAGATAGCACATCGCAAGAACTCCCGTTAATTTAGGTCTTCGAGGTAGATTAGGAGGTTACACAGTAATGTGGCAGGCCGTTGTTTGGTATAATATGCATCACTTTGCAAATCGATAGCATGGACTGGCCTTTGTATCACTAGCATTACTGTTGGAGGTACTGCCAGCCGTGCTTTGTGTTCCGGGGCATTTGGAGCAGAATTATCTCTTCCTCGCAGACTGCTGGACTGGGTCGTAAAGGTGAAAGGCGGGTTGACTCTTCTTGCACAGGCTCTTCAAGAGTGATTCATAGGCTGAAAGCTATTTCGCTCATTGGTTTATGACTTTATCTTAAGGAGGAACTGTCTGAAGAGATTGGATGTGAGGTTGCAGTGCAGCAGAGGCATAACGTTGCTGAGCAGTGTAATATAGCGGTTTCCAAATTTTGCAAAAGAGCTGATGTTTTTCTATTGATTTAAATAAGTTGCTCTGGGAATTTAAAAGTTGACACAATTGTTGCAATCTATACTTCATCGATTGTATTGCAACACCTGAATATTCTGGTTTGGTGATACGGCAATGATAAGCTCTCAAATTTGGGTGCAAGATTTCCATTCTTGTTGCATCTTCTGTTAGTTATTTGCCTTGTATCTTCTGTTGTTATTTACGTGCATCTTAAAATTTGGAACAAGCTGTTTCTGTTACTTATACACTGTATTTTGCATCAGATCTTCAATTTTTCTTTTGAGGGTGCATTCATTGGATAGTATATTACTTGGAGAAGATCAGGTACTTTAAATTAGTTAATGTGTCAGAACTCAATAAAAGTTGCTTTAGATTCCAGAAATACCTGCATTTAGTGTAAGCAATAAATGGTATCTGAAGGTTGGTTTTGACAGAGATCTTATATCTTAACATATGTAAATTTCTTATGTTTGTAATTACTTCAATGTGTCCCTGTTCTTTTTATCTCCTTAATGTCAATTAGTTGTTTGGTATTAAATTAAAATCTTTATACTGGGTGCAAATGACTTGATGCGATCGCTTTTGCATGGAGTTGCTGAATCTGGACTCATTCCTCCAATACAAGTGCCTGATGGTCTGGTTCTGCACATGTAGGTGGCTCTTAGTTTGGTAAAAGTGCACTTTAAGCAATCGTTTTAGACTTTGGAACTAAAGTTGCTGCTTGTTTCAATGCCATAGAATTGTGTGAACATAATTCTCCATCTTCTCACTCAATTAGCCCGTTGACTTGAATCAATCTGGTATCAAGTTTTACAAGTCCAAAGGCTCTTTCGTCTGTAGATAGAGATTGCCTCTCTCTCTCTCTCTCTCTCTCCAATCACTGAGAAATGTGATGTTTTTGCATCAGGGGAGCGAAGATTAACATTGTTTTGTGTTGTGCTGTTAAAATGCAACCTCTGCAGTCTCCTGCCAAAACCCACGCTTCCTCTCGGTTAATTGACCTTTTAAAAGTTTTATCTTCGATATTGATTATCTACTTGTTGGTCTTGCTATTCATACTATCTACTTCCAAGTATTCATCTCTATACTCGCCCTTGCAAGAGTTATCTACTCCGACGAACCTCAATCATATTGTGTTCGGCATCTTCACGAGTCAAGATTCGTGGCCTAAGAGCAAGGAGTCTGTCAGGCTCTGGTGGAATTCGCGCACCATGCGAGGCTGCGCCTTTCTTGACAGACTGCCTCCAGATGCAGATTCCTACAACGACACTTCTTCTCTTCCTCCGTTGTGTGTATCTGAAGATACATCGGGATTCCGATACACTCACGGAGCTCAGCACAGGTTTCAGATCCGTATAGCCCGCATGGTCCTAGAAGCTGTAGCCCGTAACCATTCTAATGTTCGATGGTACGTCTTCGGGGATGAAAGCTCTGTTTTTATTACGGAGAATTTAGTGAAGACTCTTTCGAAGTACGACCACAGGCTATGGCACTATATCGGGGCTAACTCAGAAAATCTTGAGCAGAACAGAGAATTCGGATTCAAGATGGCATTTCTAGGAGCGGGTATTGCCATAAGTTCACCGTTGGCCAAGGTCTTGGCAAGAGTGATCGACTCATGTATGGATCGGTATGCTCATCTCTATGGGGGCGATGGTCGAGTCTTTGCTTGCTTGGCAGAGCTTGGAATCGGGATGACTCATGAGCCTGGTTTCCATCAGGTATTGCTTCGTCTATTCCATTCAAGCAAAACAGCCCTCTTATCGATCTTTCTCATTGAGTGCTTTGTTTCATGAATATCACTATGCATTGAAATCTAAGCTCGAGCTTTACATTACAGCTTGTCTTGCCCCTAAAAGTGAGCTTTGCCTTGATATTTTGACTATTTGCACATTAGGTACAGTTTGACTCTGGATATTTGAGTTTCTTAAACAGCAATTCTGTCTGCTCATACGCTTTGCAGTTGAGATGCTAATTAATTCTGGAGTGTTTCTGGCCAACAATGCATGCTTGGGTTCAAAACTGTAATTTGGCACAAAAATAGCGTATTTGAGATCGACATCCTCTCTTACCGAGAAATGAGATTCTCCATATGCACAACTGGCGAAAAATAGCCATCTTCGCATGCTTTGATTGATCAAAGAGTATTTATCTATTTCTCGTGCCTATCACTTCAGTATCTTTGCATTAAGTACATATATGCCATTTAGAGTCTCTTCCATGATGGAGTTCCATATATACTGAAGTCAGACTAGACATTGCTCTTTGGCTATTTTACTAATCTTTATCCTAATCTTGTCGCCATCATCAACTTTGTCGCGGCCATCTTCACATTAAATGGAACCAGTTCGACATCCGTGGCAATGCGCTCGGTCTACTGACGGCGCATCCAGTGACGCCTTTAGTCTCCATCCACAGTCTAGACCAAATAGACCCACTTTTCCCTGGAATGAACAGGCTCCATGCCCTGCAACATTTCTTTAAAGCAGCGAACGCTGACCCACAGAGAATTCTGCAACAAACGGTTTGCTACGACAGGTGGTTCTCGTGGACCATCTCTGTATCCTGGGGATACGCCATCCAAGTGTTCCCAAACCACGTGTACTTGCCCGATGCGATCAAAGTGGGACAGACGTTCCGGCATTGGAGAAGTGGAAATCCATTAACGGAAGCGTACGTTTTCAACACTAGGGAACTGCATCCGGTTGAGTGTGCCAGGCCCACGATCTTCTTTTTCGAGAAGATATCCAAGAGCAAGGGCAGGACTAAGACCACTTACAAGAGAGCGGATCTGAACTGTGAGTACGACGGCGGTTCCCCGAGGAAAATCAAGGAGATCAGAGTGTATGCACACAAAATGGACCTCACTAAGAAGCAGGTAAGTGCTGATTATTTACTGAAGTTTGGACCAGGTTTGGAAGTGAGTGACTGAGATTGTGTTTGTGTGTCGGACTCAGTTGCAGGCGCCGAGACGGCAATGCTGCAATGTGTTGCCTTCCTCCAATAATGAAGCGCTGGACATTGCCATCAAAGAATGCAAAGAAGAAGAGCTGATCTATCTGCACCTTTAGCTGTCTCAGAAATGACCAATTTCCTTTCCGTCTCTGCTTCCAGAGTTTTGAGTATATGTTTTACGTTTCGGATGTTTATTCAATGAAAGGTTTGAATCATAAACTCATACATACGATATCGACAGGACTGGGTATGAAATTTAACAAAAGGAGGGATACATACAATGGAATGGGATAATACTGATATTTTCGGGAAAATCACACATTTCATTACCTGGATTGAGGTTTGAGTTTTGAATTATGTCTACTAATCGTGATCTGAGTGAAATTAGAAGATGAATATGGGTAAGATTGAATAGAAGAAACATGTCAGAGCTGAAGTATGTAGCTTGATCAACGACTTGCCTGTTTTGATGATTTTAGATCTAGAAGATCATTTATGTCGACGTACACGGTAGATCGCTGATTATCACAATATGCGCAAACCCATAACAAGTTTCTCATAGAAATGAATGTGAACTAAGGTTTGTTTCTTGAAAAGCGAGATATGCCGAGCATCGTATCTCGAGGTTATGCTCCTCAATCTTGCTTTGCGCACAAGCGAACCAAATCAATTGGGAGAACGTCTTGTATAACTCAGCTCGTGTTACGGACACAAGACATCGGATCACATGGTGAGCATGTGAACATGGATCAGCACAGGATTCGAGTTAAGCAACTTCAGCAACGATTTAGGTCAAAAGAGCAAAAACTCGGTCGAAGATAGTGGTGGTTGGCGTTGGCGATACGGGTAGGATCCGCAGTCACTTTCAAACCTATATAAGCCATAGATGACCCTCTTGAAGTAGGGACGACACAACGCTTGCTGATAAAAGATGCGCTCTATAGGAACTATTCATTCGCTTTTCTCTAAAAGCGCAAGATGCGCTCCATAGAAACTATTAATCAACAATGCCTGCTAATGAAAAGCTCGCGATTTTTCATCCCATTATGGCCGCCGTTGCCGCTGACATTTTTCCTCACGGTTTCAGTATGCGGTTGCCACTTAAAAGTTTCCAATTGTGAAGACCAAGTTAAACGTGGAGGCCACTTTTGATTTAAGCTTATATCTTGCCATTTTGCCATTCAGGACGAAACCGGCTGCCCTCTTTTCCAATACAAAGTAGTTTTTTTGGCAGATAAGCCACTAGTTATTGTGTTGATGAGTTATATATATGTCTTACAATATAGTTCGTGTATTTTAAGTGCTCAACTTTCATCTGATTCAGTGTGACCAATAGTCCAATTTATTAATTCTTCTCTTCCATGTAATAATGTTTTTCGGAGCCTTTTCCTTTGAAGTTGCATGATGATTTTGGATGTTCAGAATTTTTAACATACTTAATATGCCCTATTGTTAATTATTTTTTTAAAGATATCTATTAAAAATATGTAGTAATGACGTTTTCATATTATAATGGTTTAGGAGTTTTTTCTTTTAGATTTGCACGATAATAATTGTATGTTTAGAATTTTTAATGTACTTAACTCTATCATATTGTTAATCATTTTTTGAAAATGTCTATTAGAAAATTGTGTAGTGCTGACATGAGAAATAAATGAAGATTAGACCATTAGATTCGCTGAATAAAATAAAAGTTGAGCACTTTGGATACACGTACTGTAGTGTAATGTCATACATTAAAGTTTTAGTTAAACCAAATGCATTTGTTAAACTAGTAAATTATTCCTTCACTCTGACGAAATGATAAAACAAAAGTCGTTCCAGCAAAATCAACTACAGAAAATTATGATCCGGACGAAATTTATGTTTTTTTAACCATGCGAAAGTGCAATTTCGAATTCCAAGCGAGAGCCTTGGAATATGCCCAGTCGCACAATATATTAAAATTTTTAAAATTTTGATTTGCCCTGGAAACAGCGGCGCTGACGAAGAGGGCACTGCAAAATGTGCGTAATTACCTAAAATCACCAACTCTCCAGAATTTTTAAAATTCTGATTTGCCCAGTAAACGCAGTTTACCAACCAGATGGAATGTCATTCTAGGACATGCTCTGACCAATTAATATTTAATATTATTTTATGTGCTAATGTTGCAAATCACCGTGTGTCGCTAGCAATAAATTAAAAAATCGCAGACAGAATAATTCATTTTTATTTTATTCATCAAATTCCTCATATCGTTACTATTCAATTTGCACATAATAGAGGATGCTAATGTATGTTACATCGTTTGTCTACGAAATTTATATACATTTCATATATAAAGTGTTTCTATTTTACGTTTCAGTTTTGAATTTTTGGATTAACCTTTTAATAATCTCTAGTACGAGACAGCTACGTCTTCTGTGCGCAAGTCAGAGATACTTCTGACTTAAGTAATTATTGAAAAATATGTCTGGACCAGAGAAAAAATGCATCGAGAAATACCCGATATATAAACTTGTAATGTCTTCTAGAAAGATATACGTCAAGGAGAGCACAAATATGTTCGAGGTGGTGTTTGTCTAACTAGTCAAACCTTGATATTTACTTTGCCCCATTTGCCCCGCAAGTCTATCATTTCAAAAATTAATGTCAGAAAGAGGAAGTGGGGTGCATTACCGGATAATTTGTAATTTTCTCGTGGGGTATTTCTGCAACTAAAACCTTTTCAAAGTAATACAAATACTATATAGTAAAAATTGTCCACAAAATTTTGAACATATTGTACGATAGTCAATTTAATCCAACATTTTTAATTATGCTAATTTAATTTTAAACATTCTAACGCTTTATTAATGTAATCCTTTTAGCCAATTTAAACTGAAATCTTTGACGTAAATGCCAGTTGTAACCAGCTCTAATATTGCTAGTTTTTATAGTTAGTTTTGATTTTTTTCTTTTTCTTCCTTTTTATTCTTTTTTCTGCTAGTCGCAAGTGAGGGCCATGCTTTTCGCCTTGCCAGATCTGGCAACGATAGCCACCCCGACTCTCAATTCAAGCCGATGTTGCACTCACCACATTTGGGCAAGGGGTACCCAGCAAGGGTGACCTTGGCCAATGGCCAGTTTTCGACACCAACAATCAACCAAAGGCAAAAAAAGAAAGAAACAAGGAAAATAAATTAGAAAATAAATAAATAAATAAATAAAGTTGTAAAAGTTGTCCATGTCAATGCTGTCCGTGTCACGTAAGATGGTTGGATTTCACGTCAGCAAATTTTAACCAAACTAAGTTGACAAGTACATTGGTAAATTATTAAAAGAATTATGACTAAATTGATATAATTGAAAATTTTAGGAATGAACTGACCATTGTATTACAGGTTTAGAACTTTTTGGATAATTATCCCACACCAAATGAACCTACCCAAATTATATAGAGGTATAGGTATTCATGTATATAAGGATAGCATTCGCGATTGATAATCAGTACAACATAAATAGTACCTTTTCATTATCGATGTATTAGATTTTTAAATTTTTCGCTAATTTCATTCATTGTTTTTTCCCGACGTCATTGTTTATGTCATGCTCGTAGAGATGATCTCTTTTCCACCTCTTGCTATGTAAAATGATACTCTTTCCAATTATTACTTATAATGACCTTGAAATAGTATATAAGATGACAAGAAAAAGGAAGTAAAAAATAAGGTTTCCAGTCGAATTAAGTGATGGTACTTTGAAATGATGGTTGATGACAATCGCATTAGCACAAATGGCGCAACACAAAAATGCGACAAAAATCTAATTATACTTCGAGTGGCTAGGACCCAAAAAGATTGGCTTGGTCTGTTAATCCATAATCTCATACGTCCAAACTTTAATGGTAAGGACTCTCAAAAGTCACAAACCTGTATAACCACCCAGTTTGATAAAGAAAAAATTACCAAAAAAACTCATAAATCTATTATATTTGTGCCAATTCAATTCTAAACTTTTCATTTTAACCAATTCAATTCAAAACCCATTGAAAATTTGCTAATGTAATCTATCCGGCTAATTTTGGCCGAAAATTATTAACGTGGATATTAGCCATGATACGGCCAGTAATGACGTGAATAATTTTTATTCATATTTATCGATTTTTTTTTTTTATTCTCCTTCTTCCTCTACTGGTTGTGTTACCCTCACCAGCCTTGGGTGAGGACACGCTGGCCGGGATCTCCCCGGGAGCTAATGAGGGGTGACTCATTATCTTCAGGCAAGGCTCGACCTTGTTGGTCGTTGCTTTTGGCCGGTCACTAACCATCGTAAAGGCTTGGCAACTGACAAGGGAAAAAGGAGAAATAAAAAGATAAAAGATAAAATTAATAAAAAATATAAAAATTTGAAAATATTAAATTAATAAAAGTTGTTCACGTCTTGCCCATTGTGTTATGGCTAGCGTTCACATCAACGGTTTCCGACTAAAATTAGCTAAATTGACCATGTTGGCAAATTTATCTAGCCAAATTTTAAAAAGATTTAGCATTTAATTGGTCAAATTAAAAATTTTAAAATTCAATTAATACAAGTGCAATGGATTTATGACCTTTTTGGTAATTTTTCCGATTGGAATTGTCGCAGTCAATAGAGGACTATGGCTGTCAATTAATTAGCGCTTGACATTCCTACCAATATTATAAAACTGATTCAAATGATAAAGTCGTGGATTGAACTTGGTCATATTATGCTATGGCATAGCAACAAACGGCCGGATATGACTGCACAAATCAATAAACCAATCTTTACACTGGTGAAGCCACTACTATTGCTATGACGATTGCATCCATTGTGCTTCCTTCCATGAGATACTGGTTGGCGGTCACATGATCGCTTCAAATGCGTATAAAACATATGAACAGCTATTCAAAGCATAGAAAATACCAACTCTCTAAAGTTCATCTCCTTTTTCATTGAAGATGGCCTTGTGAAGTCTGCGACATCGTTAATTTTTACCTTACTTTGATAAGATTCATCAACCCTAAAGTGGACCTACATCTTCCTGCATAACTTACCCTTTTAATGCAAAGTGTAGCATCCTACGTATATAGATACACCAACGATTTCTTGCGAGAATTGGCCTTCTCTCCCCAAAATCAATCCGTCGGAAGAATATTTAGCTAATCATCTATGATTGAATATAATACAATAGTTTCTCAAGTTGTTTTAGCCCACATTTTCGGCGAAGTGATCTGCGAGCTAATCCACTTCATTCAACCCCATCTCTTTTAAATTTTTCAAACGACGGCGCCCACGGTGAACGTATCTACGCATTAAAAATCGAAGTTGCGACGCTGCAAAAGAAGAATTCGCAGCCTTTGAAACTCCTTCCTTTCGGTCAAAAACCATGACAATTTGACGGCTCCACTGATATCCGCTCAATGCCTATAAATATGCATGCAAACAACACTCTCGTCTCATCCTCATCACAGACATTGCACGAAGGTGACACAACTTCATCTCGCAGCACATTTATATCATATCTTTAAGTAACAATATGTCTTCGGCCCGCTTTGTCTTGCTCTCGCTCTGTTCCGCCCTCCTCCTCAGGGCTGCCCTCGGCGCCGACCCACTCTTCCACTTTTGCTCCAACCCCGAGAACTTCACCGCGAGCAGCCCGTACGAATCCAACCTCAACAAGCTCACCAGCTTCCTCTACACAAAGACCCCTCCCTCAGGCTTTGGCCTCGGCTCCATCGGCCAATACCAAGACCAGGTCTTTGGCCTTGCACTGTGCCGAGGCGACGCATCGCCCTCAGTCTGCAAGGCCTGTGTGGCAGACGCTGGCGCCGAGATCCGCCGCCGCTGCCCTCGCAACAAGGGGGCGATAATCTGGTACGATGACTGCATGTTCAAGTACCTCGACGCCGACTTCCTTGGCCAGATCGACAAAACCAACAAGTTCTACATGTGGAACCTGAACAACGTGAGCGACCCTGCGCTGTTCAACGGCAAGGTAAGGGCGATGCTGACCAGGTTGGCTAAGGCAGCCTACTCAATTCCGAGGCTGTACGCGGCCGGAGAGAAGGGAGTGGACGGTAAGACGAAGCTGTACGGATTGGTGCAGTGCACGAGGGATCTATCGGCAGCCGAGTGCAAGGAGTGTCTGGAGGGCGCAATCGGCGAGCTTCCGAGCTGTTGCGACGGAAAGGAAGGTGGGCGAGTGGTTGGCGGGAGCTGCAACTTCCGATACGAGATTTACCCTTTTGTCAATGTTTAAGAGTCCCCGCTCAAGGACCTTGGCGTGGTTTGATCATCCTCTAGCTAGGGTGTTCCTAGCGGAAATTACGGTAAATAAAGTGAAGGAGAGTGGGGAATAAATCCGACTCTTTCATTAAAAGAAAGAAATTGTGTAATATTCAAGACAAGAAAATAAGATA
This sequence comes from Eucalyptus tenuipes, assembly GCA_014182365.1. Lineage (NCBI taxonomy): Eukaryota > Viridiplantae > Streptophyta > Magnoliopsida > Myrtales > Myrtaceae > Eucalyptus > Eucalyptus tenuipes. The sequence continues at coordinate 21,096,891 of CM024537.1, forward strand.
TCTCTTTCATTCCCTATCCAATGACCAAAGTTTTGAGCTCCATATGCTTTCTTGTTGCAATCGTTTCTAATTTAACTTCCTTTCGTGCATCCCATATGTGAAATTTTAACTACTATAGTCTTGGCTGAATTTTGTGTTCTCTTGAGCTTAGTCCAGATAATCCTGTTAAGGTCAGAGCTACCTCACTTAACTCAGTCCAATTATAATGCAATTTATGTGGGCTTAATTTTACTAAATGATAATGCTTAAGATGTGCAGATGTAATTTAATAATATTTTTATTTAGGAATCGGAATGAATCCATAATTTTTCTATGCGATGAATGGGGTCACCAAAAATTTGGTGTCAATAAGAGATAGTTTGGAGAAACTCCAACTAGGAAAATAAATATTGTCACCACTTGACCAACCACCTTTAGCTATCATAGCTAACTAGTATAGAACATCATAGTACATGGATTTATGATGTTGTAAAGGCGTTCACTCTATATAAATGAATTTAGATTCAAAATTTCCTAAAGCACAAAATTTTAATTTACGACATTTTGTTCGCCTTAACTAATAAGCAAAACGTTCTAAAATAATTTTTTCTTTTACAATGTAATTTTTTTTTAATTGTAATCAAGTGCAAATGGAATTCTTTTGTGTATTTTGTGATATTTTACTGGGTGATTTGTTGCCAGAGGTGGGATAGATAATTCTTCGTAGCATAGATAATTGGCCAAGTCACAACAAGATCAGAAGAAATTGAGATAATCAGCGACACTGACTAAGAGGACGCTGGAAACGTGTGTGATTACCCAACATCACCAATTCTCTAGAATTTTCAAATTCTGTTTTACCCAGTAAACGCAATTTAGCAGTCAAACGAATGTCATCTGCTATTGTCTTAGGGGAGGTTATCATGCTCTGTTAATCGGTCAGCAGTAAAATTATAAATTTGTTACATTATTTTATGTGCTGATGTTGGAAATCACTGTATTAAGCAAACATAAATAGTTACACAAGAAATATATTCGTTTCTAATTTATTAATTGCGGATCACTTATATACGTGGTTTATGCGCTTTTGACGTACATGCGGATCTCTTTCTACCTATGTGCTTAAACTTTTAGGGTCGACTTTCTAATATGGTATTAAACTTAGTTTCTACTCCAATTTTATGGTATTAGACTAATTTCTATTAAAATATTGCAAGTCACTTGTTTGTATGATTTACATACTCTTAGGTTACGTTGGTTGTCTGGATTTATAATAAGGATAATACTAGATAGGATAAAATATGAAATTCAGGGATTTTATTATATCCTATCCATCGTTTGATAATTGCAGTAATAAAGTTGTGTATATTCACATCATATCATGTACATTGTTTGGTATAAACGATATATAATTATAAATGAACAAAAAAAATTTACAAATAGAAATGGTAAAAATATCTAGTGACACTCTTACTTACTTTATTTTTATTTGCTTATTTATTTTATTTTTCTCTAATTTTATAATTAATTAATTTGTTTATTTCTTTCTTCCCATTCCAACATTCTCTAATAAAATTTTATTAAATATTGAACTGTATTAATATATCTAAAATACTAAAATACCTAAAATATTTCATAAATATAAATACAAATTTTTATTTATATATTGAATTTATATTATAAGATAGCATCAAATTCGAATATGTAAATAACACTAAGATTAAATATAAAAAATTAACTGTTATTTATTTATTATTTTGAATTTCTTATATTAAAATTCAACTATTATTTATATTATATAATTTAAATTTTGTTAATTTAAGAAGTTTTTATTCCAAAAAATAATTTTCCTATTATGGATATTAAAAATCTCATCCACATTTATCATGCTTTCCCCATGAGATAATTTTCTAACCTATATCCCACTTATATCCAATTTTATCATATGTTGAGTAGGTATCAAACACATGATATGATAAACTTTATCTTATCGTGAATTTTGCATGATCGTCAAACGCAACCTTAATATACATACGGGTTCCCTCTGTCTATTAGGAGTGAACAACATAAGCCTAGTACCTTTCGCTAGAGGAGATCACAAATAGGTTGTCTTGAATTTTATCTTGACTGTCAAACACAATATTAATATATGTACAGGTTTCCCTCTATCTGTTAGGAGGGAACAATGGAAGCCTAATGCCTTTCTCACGGGAAGATCACAAAAAGGGAGCCTAAGTCTAAGCTCGTTAACATATCTAGTTGAACCCACATTTACTCAAAAACTTAAATCGATGATTTATGGGCCAACTAGGATTAAGATGACAAAGAGGGAGCCTAAGTCTAAGCCTGTTAACATATCCAGTTATATCTATATTTACTCAAAAACTTTTGTCAACGAGTTATGGGCCAACAAGGATAATATGTTAACTGCTCTATGCCACACCAATTTACCGGTGTGGGATTTCTCTGAGTACATCCTAACAATTTTCCATTCACATGTGAGCTCCCTCTTAATTTAGCCTATATTGTTACACCATAATGCCCATCAAACGGAAATTGTGCCAGCTTAATCCACCAAGTTTGATTCCTTTCGTTTGGGGAGATCACAAAAAAGAAGCCTAAGTCTGAGCTTTTTAATATATTCAGTTAGACCCACCTTCACTAAAAAAATTTAAACCAATGAGTAATGGGACAATTTTAATATATTAAGTGCTATATACTACACTAATTCATTAATGTGAGATTTTTCTAACACAATTTATACGTGCATTTTAACACCATCTATTTGCTCACGGTATCAAATTCAGATTTTGCCCCAATTCTTTTTGTGTGTGCAACTCCCAATTCATCAAATTCCTCGTGTTGTAAATTTAGCTTGCATGCAAGAGTGGTGTTAAAGTATGCAATATTGTTTGCTTATGAGATATACATGCTTTTTTTAAAGCATGTGGCCTTCCTTATTTATCATTTTAAGTTTTTGGATTCAACTCTCCATTTTCCTGTGAGATGAATTCGTCTCCCATGTGCGGTGAAAGGACTTCTAGATTCGAGTAATTATCAAAAAAATATGTCTCAACCCACGGAGAAAAAATGCATTGAAATAAATGCAAGATGTAAAACCTCGTAAATCATACATGTGAAGAAGAACGCAAATACGTACGAGGTAGTATTTGCCAACTAGTCAAACCTTGATGTTTAACAAACTTAACTTTTCATCATTTGCCCCAGAAGTCTGGCTTATCTGATAGACTTATCCAAAGAATAGTTCTAGAAAGTGGAGCCCCTTACCGGACAATTTGTAATTTTCTCTCGGGATATTTCCACAAAATCAACTAAACTTTTTCAATCAATACAAATACGACATGCACCTATACAAATTATATACTAGTATAGGTACCTTCATCTCATTCATGAATTATATAAATAGGGTTTGCGATTGAGTAATTAATACAGTATAATTAGTACCTTTTCGTTCTCGTTGTAATAGATTTTTATCATATTTCGCCAATTTCATTTACTGTTTTTCCCCAACCTCATTTTTTAAATGTTGCCTGTAGAGATGATCTCTTTTCCCCTCTTGCTGTATGATATAGAGCTATTTCAGATTTTTTTGTTTATAGTAACCTTGGGATAGTATGTAAAGTTTATAAGAAAAGGCAAGTAAGATACATGATTTCCAGTCATATTAAGTGATGTTTACTTGAAATGCCAGTTGAACACAATCGGAAACACAAATGGCGCAACACAGGAATGCAGCTAAAGCAAATTATATTGCAGGTTAGTAGAGCAAGAAAAGAAGCGCTTGGTCTGCCAGTCCATTATCTCATACGTACAAACTTTAAATGATAATGACTCTCGAGAGCCACAGACCTATGTGATTTTATAATTACCTGATCTGAGCAAATAAAAATCGTCAAAGTCAATAGAGGATGATGCTAGAAATTAATTAGCCCTCGACACTCCTAACAACATTACAAGAACACCTTAAATGGTAATTTTAAGTTAACTTGGTCATATTTTGTTAGGGAATAGTATCAGATGGCTGCATTAAACTGCACAAATCAATTTGATAAACCAATCTTTACACTGGTAATGATAATCAAAGCATGGCAAATACCAGCTGTATAAAGTGGGAAGAAATGGGAAGAACAACAATTTGTGAGATTTTATGGTAGTCTAACAACACGACGACATATTATATCAATTAAAAAAAAGAATAGTATAGCCATGCTCGTGTCCACATCCACAAGAATTGACATCTTTCCAAAAGGTGGACAATGGATTCATTTCTTTTGAGCTTAATCTAATTTGACTATTAGAGGGCACCTAGTTTTCCAACATAAGTAGGCAATAATACTATTAGAGAGAATGGGATTACATGGGGTTATCCAAAAAAGAATTATTTATCTTGTATTGAAAATAAGACTGAGTACAGAGAACAAAATTTCGTCATTTGAACTCGAATTACTTTCGCCACGTTGTCTTCTCTGAAGTTAAAGCCGTATAAGCACGAAAACTGCGGCCTAATTAAGGTCAACGCCATCTTTTGTTAGCTATTAGTCAACCTTCCCTCCTCTAGAAACGGTTAACTTGGGATGAGATTTGAGCTCGTAATTGCCAAGGGGACCGCAACTATTTTTTATTTTTCCTACATCGCGCGTTCCATAGAATCTAGAATCTTGTGGCGTCACCCTCTTGGAATCTGCCTAAGGAAATTCTTGCAGTAGCTACTTCCGTACATGACCGATCGCAATTGCATGACAAATGAGAGAAAAGAAGGCTCTGTTTGTTTTTTTTAATGTTAGTCTAACTGGGATTGAAGCATGCTCAGTATTGATGTATATTTATGGATAATAGAGAATTCATTATTAGAGAATACTCTTAGAAATATCATTGTAAATTAGGGATATTATTTCATGTTTCGTTATTTTCCAAGATAGCTTATTCCCTGATTAGATTAGATTATTTCCTTTCATATGTACATTATTCAAGTATAAATACGATTCTCCAATAAAGTCAATTGAGTATAGATAATTTTTACTGATTTTCTTTCCCCTCTCTTGAAAATCCTAGAATGTTAACACCCTAACCATATAAGATCATGATCAAACATGAACTCGAGGGGAAACATTTTTTCAAAGCAGCGAATGCCGATCCACAGTGAGTTGTGCAGCAATCGATTTACTGTGATCGATGGTTCTTGTGGACCATCTTTATATCCTGGGGCTTCGCCATCCGATGCGAAGTGGGAGCAGTTCCGGCATTGGAGAAGCGGAAATCCATTAATGTAAGTGTGCGTTTTCAACTTTAAGGAATTGCATCCAGTTCCGTGTGCCAGACCCACGTTCTTCTCTTTCGAGAAGATCTCCAAAATCAAGGCTAGTATTTTGAAAATAAGAAGTCAAATAATAAAATAGACAGAAAAATATGTGATCTATATTCATGGAGAGACTAGTAAAGAATTCCTTTTATAGATTAAACGATATAACAAATTATAACCACACTTGAATTACTCAAATAATTTTGATGTTTCCCAATTTCCAATTATACCAAATAACCCACAAGTATTGAATCACATAATTTCTTTCGAAATAATTTTTCAATCTTGCAAACAAATTCACAGACCTTACTAAGCTCTAATGAGAATTAAGGACTTGATCTGCCAATTTATTCTCATGCATTCGAACTTTAATGATAATGACACTCGAAAGTCACAGACCTTTGTAATTCCGTAATTACCCAATCTAATTGAATAGGAATTGCCAGAGTTGATAGAGGAGAACATTAGCAATTAACTAGCTGCCGACACTCCCAATGACACACAAAAATACTTCAAATGGTAATTTTATTTAACTTGATCATGTATGGCATGATAGCAAACGGCCATATAAAACTGCACAAATCAATTTCATCAGCCAGTCTTTACATCGGTGACGCTACTATTCCTCCCTACGGTATGATGATCATTGATTATTTCACATTTCTTTAAGCGGGTAGAGATGGAGAGAATTAGCATAGCTACGGCAGCTCATCTCCTTTTCCATTGATGATTGCCTAGTCATGTTTAGCATATTTTGATGGAGTCATTAGCCCTAAAGTGGACCTACATCTTCCTGCATTATTTACCCTTTTAATGCCTAAAGGTTCCTGCGTCAACTTTGTTACGCAAGTGAGAATAATTCCTTGCGAAAATGAACCTTCTCTCCCCCAAAATGAATCCGATACATAAGACTACTTCACGAGCCATCTTTGGTTCAATATAATACGATAGTTTCTCAAGTTGTCGTAGCCCACATTTGCGGCCGAGTAATCCGCGAGCTAATCCATTAATTTAAACCCATCTCTTTTAAAAAACTCCGACGCCGCCCATGATTGAAGATTTCTACACGGTAAAAATCGAACATGTGAAGCTGCGAAAGAAAAAGTCGTACGTCTGAAAGTCCTTCCCCTTGGTCAACCCACGACAATTTCCACCTTCGAAGATGTCCTCTCATATCCCCTCACCGCCTATATATATGCATGGAAATAACATACTCATCTCATTCTCATCGCAAACACAACACGAAGGTGACACGACTTCACCTCACAGCACATTCATATCAAATCTTTAAGTAACGACATGTCTTCGGCCCGCTTTGTCTTTCTCTCGCTCTGTTCCTCCCTCCTCCTCCGGGCTGCCCTCGGCGCCGACCCTCTCTTCCACTTCTGCTCCTCCTCCGAGAACTTCACCGCAGGTAGCCCGTACGAATCCAACCTCAACAAGCTCACCAGCTTCCTCTACACCAAGACCCCTTCCTCGGGCTTTGGCCTCGGCTCCATCGGCCAATACCAAGACCAGGTCTATGGCCTCGCGCTGTGCCGGGGCGACACATCACCATCGGACTGCAAGGCCTGCGTGGCGGACGCTGGCGCCGAGATCCGCCGCCGCTGCCCTCGCAACAAGGGGGCGATAATCTGGTATGACAACTGCATGTTCAAGTACCTTGACACCGACTTCTTCGGCCAGATCGACAATGCCAACAAGTTCTCCATGTTGAACGTGAACAACGTGAGCGACCCGGAGGCTTTCAACGGCAAGGTAAGGGTGCTGCTGACTGGGCTGGTCGAGGAGGCTTACACTGTGCCGAAGCTGTACGCGACTGGAGAGATGGAATTGGAGGATAAGACGAAGCTGTACGGATTGGTGCAGTGCACGAGGGATCTGTCGGCGACCGAGTGCAAGGAGTGTCTGGAGGGCGCAGTCGGCGAGCTTCCGAGCTGTTGCGACGGGAAGGAAGGTGGGCGAGTGGTTGGCGGGAGCTGCAACTTTGGATACGAGATTTACCCTTTTGTCAATGTCTAAGAGTCCTCGCCCAAGGACCTAACTAAGTGTGGTTTGATTATTCCCTGGCTGGGGTGTTCCTAGTGTAATACATGGTAAATAAAGTGAAGGCGAGTTCGGGAATTTACCTGAGACTCTTTCTTTATTTTAATGGTTTATATCGGCGGTTTGCAAATAGAAATTTGATGTCTTTATCAATATGTCATTACTGATGTCTTCTACAAATGTTAGCGTTATATTTTAAGTTAGCATAACTAAGACTATTCACAAGTTTATATTGTGTGACTGTCATGACATAGAAGTTTTAGTGCGCACGCACGCACGTGTGTGTCTATATATATAATAAAAATCCAATCATCCACAAGTTGATACATAAAACTTTATCGTCTATAAATTATATGGCATTTTTCATCGCCATTTTGCCAATGTTATGTATGTAGAAATGTTTTCGTAATGGTTGGTGCAACTTTTTTTTTTTTTTTTTTGGATGGTGGTGCAGAACTTATTATTATTGTGGAAGTACCTTTCTCGTTTGTGACCATTCAATACCCTAGGTAAAGAGAATTCCGGTGATTGTGTTCAAGTATTGATATATCCAATCATATCATGTGCTTGGCGGAATTTTGTATCCTCCTGGGTTTAGTCCAGATAATCTTATTAAGATCAGAGTTACCTCACTTAACTCAGTCCAATTATAATGTAATTTATGTGAGCTTAATACTACTAAATGGAAATGCTCCTAATGTGTAGATGTAATTTAATATTTTTGTTTGGGAGTCGAGATCAATCCATAATTTTTCTATGCAATGAATGGGGTCATCAATAATTTGGTGTCAACAAGAGAAGTTTCGAGAAATTCCCACCAAAAAAATAAATATTGTCACCACTTGACCAACCTCTATCATAAATAACCAAGTGTAGAACGTCACGGTATATGGATTTATGACTTTGTACGGATGTGTACTATATCTAATCAAATTTAGGTTCAAAATGTCCTAAAGTGCAAAATTTTAAAATTTACGACATTTTACCTATAAAAACTAAAAAGCAAAACGTTCTAAAGTTCTTTTTGTCTTTTACAATGGAAAGGAAAGGACAAGACCACCTTTCGTACATTTCTACTGGTCCAGAATTCGAATGTCATTTTTTTTTTAAATTGTGATCAAGTGCAAATGGGATTCTTGTGTATTTTATGATATTTTACAATGACCGATGGTGTGTTCACCACAAGTAAGTGGAAAACGTTGTAAAATGTAATACCTTATAATTTATGGTTTCATGACATTTTCTAATGCATCAAAGTATTAGTTCTTTTAATTGAATGAGACCAAGCTGATTTTCATAACTATACTACATTGGCATAAAACAAAAAACAATAGATTCTATAGTACCCTAAAAATCCCATTCTATAATTTCAAAAACTCTTCCAGTTGCCCACTCTTTGAAAATGTTTCTTGGGTTCAAAATTGCAAAGTCCTTGCTCCAGACCTATAAGCCGTAGATGACACCTCTTGAACTAGGGACGGGACAAATGGATTCGGTTGATTGAACGGGTGACTGATTCACATGTCTCTAAAAGTACAAGATACGCTCTAAGAGAGAATTACTGTCTTTAATAGGGAAAATGATATTAATAGTTTACATACGATCATGTTTGAAATTAAAAAACATTCGAGTATTTCATTACTCCATAATTTGTTTTATTATGCCAGAGGTGGGATACATAATGCTTCGAAACGTAGACAATTAGCCGAGTCATATCAAAATCAGAAGAAGTTTGAGGTAACAGCGACGTTGACGAAGAGGACATTAGAAAGTAGAGATGTGCATGATTACCTAAAATCACCAACTCTTTAGAATCATAAATTTCTGATTTGCCTAGTAAACGCAATTTACCAGGGAAATGGAGTGTTATCTACTATTATCTTAGGGAATATTATCCTGGGTCGTTCTCTGATGAATCAATCATCACTAAAATTATGAATTTGTTACATTATGTTATGTGCTAATGTTGGAAATCTTTGTATTTAGTAATAACAAATAATCGCACAAGAAATATATTACGTATCACTTGTCTACGTGATTTATATGCTTTTAATATACATATGGGTCTCCCTCCGCCTTTGTGCTCAAACATTTGGATAAACTCTTTTAGATGGTATCAGATACAAGTTTACAAGTTTTGCACAATTCACTTGCATGTGCAACTCCTTCATCAAATTCCTCATGTCGTAAATTCGGCTTACATGTGAGAGTTGCGTTAAAATATTAAGGCGTTAAAATATTAAGGCTCTGTTTGTTTCTTGGAAAATATGACATTTCTAGAAAACATTTTTAAAAAACCATTTTCCATAAAAATAAAAATGTTTTTCAATATTTGGCTAAAACATGAAAATGATTCCACCATTAGGCATTTGATTTGATTTTCCTCCGTGAACTCATTTTGATCATTTATATATTTTTTTTTTTCCTTTTTATTTTTTAAAAATAATCTAATTTTTAATTATTTTGTATTTTCTTTTTTAAAAATTAGATATTTCAATTATTTTTTTCTTTTTCTGTTTTATATTCCTCAGTCGATTGCCGACCATGGTGACAGCCGGTGAGCTTGGGCTCAAGCCTCACCGCCCTTTGGCGAGGCCCAAGCCTCATGGCCCTTTAGCAACACTCAAGCGTTACCAATCTAGCGAGTCTCACATTGATAATCGGTTCAAGAAAAAAAAAAAAAAAAAAAAATAAAAAGATTCTAATATAAAAAAGAAAAGGAATGCAAAATAAATAAATAAAATACCTAAACAGAATGGTGAAAGAAAGAGTAGTGGAAAATGTTTTCCTTTTTTGAAAAGTGGAAAATATTTTCCTCATTTTTGAAGGAGATTTTTCTATTGGTGGAAAATGTTTTCCTTGACTAATTTATTTTTGTGGAATAAACACTGGAAAATTTGGAAAATGTTTTCTTGGAAGTTATTTTTCATGAAGGCTCTATTTGTTTTGTGGAAAATAATTTTTGAGAAAATATTTTCCGAATTTTCTAGTGTTCATTTCACGGAAAATGAATTGCTTGGGAAAAACATTTTTCATGAAAGGAAAAAAGTCTTCTAAAATAGGGAAAAATATTTTCCTCACTTGCTCTCTCTAATCTCACATTCCTACAAGCCCCCACTTCTTTCTTTTCCTTTTTTTTTTTTCATTTTTCAAGAATTTGAATTGTTTTTTATTATTAATTTTTCGCTTTTATTTTTTTCTTTTTCTTTTCTTTGTTTTCCTCTTCTTCTTTCTCTGCTGGTCGCCAACCTCCTCACTTGCTCTCTCTTATTTCACACCCTTACAAGCCCCCACTTCTTTCTTTTTCTTTTTCTTTTTCAATAAATTAGAATTATTTTTTATTTTTATTTTTTTTTCTTTTCTTTGTTTTCTTCTTCTTCTTTCTTGGTTAGTCACCATTCTCGCTTGCTTTCTCTTATCTCACATTCCTACAAGCTCCCACTTCTTTCCCTTTTTTTTTTTATTTTATTTTTAAAATTCCTCTTCTTCTTTCTTGGCCAATCACTTTCTAGGCCTTCTCACTTGCTCTCTCTTATCTCACATACCTACAAGCCCCCACTTCTTTCTCTCTACTTTTTTTTCTTTTTTTTTTCCTCTCTTCTTTCTCAGCCAGTCACTAGCCATGGCAATGGCCGACAACCGGCCATAAGCGAGGCTCGAGGTCGGTGAGCTTGAGGCTCACCAATCTAGCGAGGCCCAAGGTCGGCGAGCTCGAACTTATGGCGAGGCTCGCACTCGCTGGCCTTAGGCCTCTCCAGATCGGCGAGCAGGAGGCTCTCGCTTGCCAATCAAGTAAGCGTTGAACTTGATGCTTGCGCTCGCCGATTTAGCAAGCCAAGATCCTAGGCTCGTAAGAGGTGGATGAGCCTCGTGCTTGTTCGTGAGCTCGAGGCTCGTTTGTGGCTAGTCGCCAGTTGTCGCCATGGCCAATGACCTAGTTGAAGAAGAAAAGAAAAACAAGGAAAAGGAAAAGAGAAAAAAAAATAATTTAATAATCGATTTAAAAAATAAAAAATAATGAAAAATCGATTTTAAAAAAATAAAATAATAATAAAATTATTGAAAAATAGTGTATGGAGAAAATACTTTCTTTACTAAGCAAAGAAAAATATTTTATATTTCATTTTTAAGTTATGTTTGAATAACTCAAGTGTAAATGTAATCTTCATTATATCGTTTAATTTATAGTGTAATTTTTGTTGTTCTCCCCGTGAACATAAGTCACATTGACCAACCGAACCATGTAAATTCGACATTCAATTTATTTTCTTGTTGTGTTAAATTTATTATTCGATCGCTTAGTGTCGCAGCACTGTCCTTCCTTTTGGAGATCTTCTCGAAAAAAGAAGAACATGGATATGGCACGTGGAGCCGGACGCAACTCCCTAATGTTGAAAACGTATGATTTGTTAATAGATTCCCCCTTCTCCAATGCTAGAATGTTTCTCCCACTTTGATTGCATCGGATAGCGTAGCCCTAGGATATAGATGTGGTCTAAGAGAATCACCGATCCTAGTAAATCCATCGTTACCAGACTCAATTGCTTTGAAGAAATGTTTCACCTTGGGCTCATATTTTTCATGATCTTATGTGGTTAGGGCGTAAATGTTGTAGGATCTTCAAGAGAGAATTAGTTCATCTATACTCAATTGAAGAGAAGAGTATTTATATCCGAACAAAATGCATAGGAAAGAAAATAATATTGTGACATAATGAAATTTGACCCTGTCTCGAATATATGAAATGGTTGTTTCGTTAACACATTTATGGTTATTTTACTCAAAGCTAGCCACTCACGAGTTAACTAATCTATTAGGTGAGGCCACTAAGGGATATAAACGCGACAGACTAGAGAAATTCGATCGGAAATTGATCGCTTGACCATAATAATTGGCAATGGTCACTACGACACCGTTATAAATCGAGTAGCGAACGGATATGAGTCGATTCGACGGAAGTACATAGTCGAATTGCAGGTGATTCCGCATGACTGCGATATTCGCGTCGAACGACAATAACCCGATGTTCATCGATAATATACTTGGGACAAGTAATTGAAACCTCGCAATTTTATGACAACCAATAGTCGTCTACAATTCGGAGATGCACAAACGTGGATAAAAAATTATCGACCACCGGTCAAACGCACTAAAATTCCTAAAAGCTACCCGATAGATTAGGTCGTACTAAAATTGCGTTCGGTCGATTTTAATCACGAAATTGAATTAGGTTTCGGGAATCGGACATTCGAGCGTGTCACGATTCATTTATAGGATGTTGTCTCATCTTCCGGCGAATTTTTGTCTAGTCCGAAATTTTGCGGAAAAACGGTTTTCGGACAAAAACAAAAAGAAATGGAAATTTGGATAAGAGGAGAATTGAGTTATTTGCTGCTCAAAAATGGTTTATTTGTAAGAAATTAGAGCTAATTTTTAATTGAAGGACCACAAGACTTAGGGGCATGAAGACTTTAGGGATAAATGTGATGATGGGCTTGTTATTTTGTAAAGTTTCTCATTGGTTGTTGCCTTGACTTCCTTGTTCTCTCTTTCTCTCCCACTCTTCTTCCTTATCCTCATGCGTGAACCTCCTGCTGCCCATCTTCTCCATTTCTTTTTTTTTCCTCAGCTCCATCTTCTTCTTCATCTTGTTGCTGCTGCCATCTCCCTCATCCATCACCACCATCTTCATCTTTATACCATCCCCACGCCATCAACCGACCAGCATCACCCCATCATCACCATCACCACATCTTCACCACTAAACAACCAGCACCTCATCCCATCGTCACCCTCATTTCCCCTCACGCCCTCACTCACCCCCACGCCAGCTCTCCATTTCACGCCCAGCTCACCCCACCGTCCACTCCACCAGCATCCCCCATCCACCGTCATCTTCAACACACCACCACCGTCAACCGTCTAACACCCCCTCACGCCCAGCAACATCACCAACTTCAACTCCAGCACTTCCTCACATCACCACTTCACCGAAGCCAGCAGCCGCAGCTCCAGCTGGTCCGCCAACACCAGCAGCCACCTCCAGCAGAACAGTCCCACGACCTGTCACCTCCAGCAGCTCCACCACCGTCTGACCAGCCCCAAGCCGAGACCCTCAGCCCCTCTGAACAGCCCTCCACTGAAGGCTTGTAGGGCCATCATAGCCTTCGTCAAGCCTCAGTTTGAGACACAATTGTCTCGGGTTCTCGTCTAATCCAATGAGTTAACTCCCTAATCCTTGATTAGGCCGTTAATTACGTTTAGGGTGTTAGATTAGCCTTAATGAGCATTAGTTTTAGTTAATCCTCGATTAGGTTAGTTAGCTTGGTTAGGTTAGTTAACCATGGTTAGATTAATTAATAATGGTTAGGTTAATTAAGTTGGAATATCTTAATTAATCATGAATTAATCATAATTAGCTTAATTAATCATGATTTACTTAGTTAATCGTAATTAGCATAATTAGTGACGGATTAGCCAATTCGTAGAATTTTACGATCGTTTTCTTGGATGCAATTATGCGTGAATTTGAGTGCTGCACGTGCAGTATTATGTGATTGGTTGTTTTATGATAATTATCCATTATTATTGCAAAAGATGGTTTGATGGGCCTTTAAATAGAAAGAAAATTTAGGTGTCGGGTTTGGACACCAAAACTCATTGCTCAATAAAACAACGAGGTTTTAAATTAGGTGCGTGTAAAGTTTGACGGATTAATTTTGAATATATGAGCACCTACGAATTTATTTACTGAAAGTTTGGAACAAAAAAAAAAAAAAAGTTGCAAGGTTTATTTTTTAAAAAGGAATTTTGGTGTTTTGGGCTAATTGAGGAAGATAAGAAATGGGCTTGATTGATGACGTGCTCGTGTGGTCACGTAATTGAACCCGTCACCCAACGGGAGTTTGGGGACAATGCTCGATTTTTATCGGATGCCCGGCAGGCGTCCGGAAGCCGAGTCGCGATTGAGGCTGGACCGATGCTCCTTTATGGAATGCCATCCAGGCAGGGCTTCTAAACGTTGCCGTGCTCGATGGGGTGGGACGATGCCTGGTTACGCTAGATGATCGTCGACTTTTGAGTTGGCTGTGACCGATGGGTCATAATAATCGGAACACACCTGAATGGTTGTGATACTTTGCGCCTGATTATGGGGCAAAATTCTTAGGCATGGTATGGGCCGTGTCATAACGGTTTTACCTTATAATCGAGACCCATGTGGATGTTTGACGGATGAAAATTATGTGTTATGGTTATTAATTACGCTGGTTGTATTTATAATGGCACATGTGATGCGCTAATATGCAGAGACGTGCCGAGGCGATGTGAGTTTTGTATGGTGTGTGCTTAGGCCGTCTTCACAGCAAATTTGCGTGCTAATCGAGATTTAGGCTGTTGACTCGTTAAGATTTTATCTCACCCCGTCGTTGTTAAACTTTTTCAGGGCCGTAGCGTGGAGATCTACTGAGTGCGGATTTGGTGGGCGTGAGATGCGATACCTTTTGGCTAGCCTGCTGTTAGTGGAGTTTAGATTAACCCTAGCCCCTGAAGGTTTTTGAAAAGGGCCGATAGGAAGTGGTCGTAGAAAGGCTTGTAAGTATTAAACTCCTTGAGTTAATCAGTTGATAAGGAAATTGTTGTTTTTGGGGAAATTGTTCCTAGTGTTTACTATCTCTATGTTTGTTTATTGACCGGGGATTTATTTAATTTGCTTCCTCATGCGTTTAATTGAAAAATAAAAAGAATGGGCCGGTGACGCGTCCGAGACGTCGCGTTTTTAATCAACCGCCGAGGGATGTGCGCGTGCCCGGGGTTTGGGGCGTGACAAATATTATCTAATAAGGAAATAAACTATTTTAAAAAATAATGAAATATTAAATAACATCCCCGATATCTAATGGTATTTTTAAAAGTATTATCTAATAGAGAATTCTCTACCATCCATAAATATACAACAACATACGGCATGCTTCACTCCCTATTGATATCAAAAGAGCAAACACAACCTTCTTTTCTCTCCTTAGTCATGCAATTGTGATCAGTATGTGCGGCATTAGTCACTGCAAGAATATCCTTTGGAGATCTTCTCGTAAAAAGAAGAATATGGATTTGGCACATGGAACTGGATGCAACTCCCTAATGTTGAAAACAAATGCTTTGTTAATAGATTCCCGCTTCTCCAATGCCAGAATGTCTCTCCTACTTTGATTGCATCGGATTGCGTAGCCCTAGGATACAGATGTGGTCCACGAGAATCACCGATCCTAATAAATCGGTTGTTGCAGAACTCACTTGCTCTTTAGAAATGTTTCACCTCAGGCTCATATTTGATCATGATCTCATGTGGTTCCTTGCCACCTCTACTTCTCCAGGAGCAATCACAAGCGGAATTTGGAAAAGGCATAAATATTCTAGGATCTTCAAGAGAAAAGGAGAGAGAACCAATTCATCTATACTCAATTGAAGAGAAGGGTATTTAAACCTGAACAAAATGCGCAGGAAAGAAAATGATCTAAATTAATAAGGAAATCAACTATTTTAGAAAATAAAGAAATATTAAATAATATCCCCAATATCAGATGATATCTTTAAAAGCATTTTCTAATAGAGAATCCTCTACCATCCATAAATATACATCAGCACAAGGCATGCTTCACTCCCAGTTGATATCAAATGAACAAACACAATCTTCTTTTCTCTCCTTAGTCATGCAACTGTGATGGGTCATGGGCGGTATTAGTTACTGCAAGAATATCCTTTGGCCGATTCCAAGAGGGTGACGCTGCAAGATTCTAAATTCCATCGAGCATGCAACGGAGGAAATTGAAAAAAAAATAAAAAGGTTGCGGGTCCCCTTGGCAATTACGAGCTCCGATCTCATCCCAAGTCAACCACTTTCCATAGGAGGGGAGGTTGACCAATAGCTAATAAAAGACGGTGCCGGCCTTAATTAGGCCGCAGTTTTAGTGCTTATACGGCTTTAACTTTTAGATTCACAAAATGGCGAAGCTAGTTCAAGGTCAAATGACGAAATTGTGTTCTGTGTACTCGGTCTTATTTTCAATACACGATAAATAATTCCTTTTTAGGTAACCCCATACGCTTACTTATATTGGAGTACTAAGTGCCCAACAATAGTCAAATTAGATTAAGCTCGAAAGAAATGAAACCATTGTCCACCTTCCAGAAGTTCTTAAGGCCGCGGACACGAGCATGGCTACAGTAAACAGCATTTTTTTTATATATACATATTATTGATATGATATGTTATCGTATTCTTAGACTGATATAAAATCTCATAATTTGTTGTTCTTCCCATCTTTTCCCACTTTATACAGCTGGTATTTGCCAATTCTTTGATTAGCTGGGGTTCATCCAGTGACCACAACTTGAGCTCTGAAAAAAGTATCATAGCGTCAAGGCAATTGCCATCACAGTGTATGTAGGAATAATAGCATTGCCGGCGTAAGGATTAATTTATCAAATTGATTTGTGCAGTTATATAAGGCCGTTTGATACTATGCCACGAAAAATATGACCAAATTAAATTAAAATTACCATCTAATGTGTCTTGTAATGTTGTTAGGAGTGTCGAGGGGTAATTAGTTGCTAATGTCATCCTCTATTGACTATGACGATTTTAATCTGATTATATCGAGTAATTATAGAATCACACAGGCCTGTGGCTCTTGAGAGTCATAATCTTAAAGTTTGAACATTTGAGATGATGGACTAGCAGACTGAGCGCTTCTTTGCTTGTTCTACAAACCTGAAATATAATTTGCTTTAGCTGCATACCTATGTAGCACCATTTGCGTTTCCGATTGTGTTCAACTAGCACTTCAGGTAACCATCACTTAATTTGACTGGAAATCGGCCTACTTCCTTTTTCTTATAAACTTTATATGCCATCGCAAGGTTCCTATAACAAAAAATTAGAAACGCTTCATTTCATACGGCAAGAGGGGTAGGGGCATGAATGAGATGAAGGTACTATCGTATACCAATATACAATTTGTATAGGTGCATGTAGCATTTGTATTAATTTGAAAAAAGTTTAGTTGATTTTGCAGAAATATCCCGAGAGAAAATCCGTTAAGGGGCTCCACTTCTAGAATTAATCTTTGAATAACTCTACCAGATAAGCTAGACTTCCGGGGCAAATGGTGAAAAGAAAAGTTTGCTAAAAACATCATGGTTTTGACTAGCTAGCAAGTAAAACCTCGTACATGTTTGTGTTCTTCTTCACATGTATGATTCTAGAAGACTTTTTTTTTTAAAGAATATTCTAGAAGACATTATGAGGTTACATCTTGCATATATTTCAATGCATTTTTTCTGTGTGGGTCCACACGTATTTTTCAATGGTTACTCAAGTCTAGAAGTCCCTTCAACGAACATGCAAACAATTTGTCTCGCGGGAAATTGATAGAGCGTTCAATTCAAAAATTTAAAATGATAGATGAAGAGAGAGCATATGCTTATATAAAGCATATGAGTCTCATAAGCAAACGGCATTTAAAGTTCATCTCCTTTTCCATTGAAGATGGCCTTGCGATGTCTGCAACATCAGCAATTTTTTACCTTACTTTGATAAGTTTCATCAGCTCAAAAGTGGACCTACATCTTCCTGCATAACTTACCCTTTTAATGCGTAGTGAAGCTTTCTACGTCAGCTTAATTACACCGCGTGCGAGAATGGACCTTCTCTCCCCGCAAAAAACAATCCGATACATGAGACTACTTCACGAGCCATCTTCGGTTCAATATAATACATAGGTTCTCGAGTTGTTGTAGTAGCCCGTATTTGCAGCCGAGTGCTCCGCGAGCTAATCCACTGAATTTAATCCCATCTCTTTTAAAATACTTCAACAACGCCGGCCACGATCGAAGATTCCTACACAGTAAAAATTGAACATGTGAAGTTGCAAGGTCAAACCACGTCGATTTACACCTTCAATGATATCCTCTCAAAGCCTATATAGATGCATGCAAATAACAGATTCATCTCATTCTCATCACAAACACTGTACAAAGGTGACATAGCTTCATCTCACGGCACATTCATATCGTATCCTCACGTAACGATATGTCTTCAGCCCGCTTTGTCTTGCTCTCGCTCTTTTCCGCCCTCCTCCTCAGGGCCGCCCTCGGCGCAGACCCACTCTTCCACTTCTGCACCTCCGGAAACTTCACCGCAAACAGCCCATACAAATCCTATCTCATCAAGCTCACCAGCTTACTCGACACGAAGACGCCTCCCTCTGGCTTCGCCCTCGGCTCCATTGGCCGACACGAACACCGGGTCTATGGCATCGCGCTGTGCCGAGGTGATGTGTCACCCTCAGTCTGCAAGGCCTGCGTGGCAGACGCTGGCACCGAGATCCGGCGCCACTGCCCTCGCAACAAGGGGGCGATAATATGGTATGACGACTGCATGTTCAAGTACAACGACACCAAGTTCTTTCGCGAGATCGACAAAGCCAACATGTTCTACTTGTTTAACGGGAACAAAATGAGCGACCCTGCGTTGCTCAACCTCAGGGTAACGGAGATGCTGACCAGGCTGGCTAAGAAGGCCTACTCGATTCCGAAGCTGTACGCGGCGGGAAAGAAGCGAGTGGACGGTAAGACGACGGTGTACGGATTGGTGCAGTGTACGAGGGATCTGTCGGCGGCTGAGTGCAAGGCGTGTCTAGAGGGCGAAATCGGCGAGATTCCGATCAAGTTCAGTGGGCAGGAAGGTGGGCGACTGGGTGGCGCGAGCTGCAACTTTCGATACGAGACTTACCGTTTTTTTAGTATTTAAGATTCCTCGCTCAAGGACCTAGGCGCGGTTTGATCATCCTCTAGCTAGGGTGTTCCTAGTGGAAATTACGACAAATAAAGTGAAGGAGAGTGGGGGATTATATCTGACACTCTTTCGTAACAGGAAAGGAACTGTGCGATATCTTCAAGACGAGAAAATTAGATATCTCTTTCATGACAATTGAAGTTTTGAGCTCCATATGCTTTATGGTTCTTCAATTAAAGAATGCAATCTCTTCTAATTTGACTTCCCTTTTGTGCATTCCATATGTGAAATTTCGGTTTGGCCGAATTTTGTGTTCTCTTGGGCTTAGTCCAGATAATACTATTAAGATCAGAGCTTCCTCACTTAATTCAGTCCAATTATAATGCAATTTATGTGGGCTTAATACTACTAAATGATAATGCTCCTAATGTGCAGATGTAATTTAATAATATGTTTCTTTAGGCAAGATCGATCCATAATTTTTCTATGTAATGAATGGGGTCACCAAAAATTTGGTGTCAACAAGAGATAGTTGTCATAAATAACCAAGTATAAAAATGTCATAATATATGGGATTTTAACTTGATGACTTTCTATAGGCGTTCACTATATCTAATCACATTCAGGTTCAAAATCTCCTAAAGCGCAAAATTTTAATTTACGAAATTTTGCCTATCTTAACTAAAAAGCAAAACATTCTAAAATATTTTTTGTCTTTTGCAATGCCATATTTTTTTTAGTTGTAACCAAGTGCAGATGTGATTTTTTTTAATGTATTTTACAATATTTTACAATGACCAATCGTGTTTTCACTTTTCACTATAAGCAAGTGGAAAAACGTTGAAGACCTTATAATTTATGGTGTAATGAAATTTCATGATATTTTAAACTATTAATTTTTTGATTGAATGAGGCCACGCTGATCTTCATAACTATACTACAATGTCATAAAACAAAAACAATAGATTCTATAGTACTATTAAAATCCCATTCTATAATTTAAAAAACTCTTCCAGTTGTTCACTCTTGGAAAAAGTTTCTTGTGTTCATAATTGCAGAGTCCTTTCTCCAAACCTATAAGTCGCAGATGATCCCTCTTGAATTAGGGGCGAGACAACAGGCTTCGGTTGATTCAACATATCAATGATTCGTATGTCTCTACAAGCGCAAGATACGCTCTACGAAAGAACTACTGTATTCAATAGGAAAATGACACATAATTTATATACGATCTTGTTCGAAATTCAAAATCATATGGGTATTTCACAACTGCGTGATGTGTTTTACTATGCCAGAGATGGAATAGATAATTCTTCGTAGCGTAAGAGTCGCCGCATGATCAGAAGAAGTTTGACATAATCAGCGACACTTACAAAGAGGACACTAGAAACGTGCATGATTACCTAAAATCATCAACTCTCTAGAATTATAAAATTCTGATTTTCCTGGTAAACGCAATTTACCAGTCAAATGGAATGTTCTCTGCTATTATCTAAGGGGATGCCATCCTGGGTCATGCTCCGATGAACCAATCATCACCAAAATTATAAATTTGTTACATTATGTAATGTGCTAATGTTGGAAATCACCGTATTTAGCAATAACAAACAATCACACAAGAAATATGTTTGTTTCTGTTAAAATATTGCGGATCACTTATATATGTGGTTTTTATGCTCTTGATGTACATGCGGATCTCCTTCTACCTATGTGCTTAAACTTTTGAGTGGACTTTCTAATATGGTATTAGATTCAATTTCTGTTCCAAATTTTTTTCATGTGTGCAACTCCCAAATCATCAAATTCCTCTTGTTGTAAATTCAGCTTGCATGTTAGAGAAGTGTCGAAGTATCCAACATCGTTTGTTTACAATATTTACATGCTTTTTATGAACATGTGCTCTCTATTCATCTATCATTCTAAGTTTTAGGATTGAACTCTTAATCAATTACCCATGAGACAAATTCATCTACACACTCATTGAATGAGCTTCTAGACATGACTAATTATTGAAAAATATGTCTGAACCCACAAAGAAAAAATGCATTGAAATATATGCAAGATGTAACCACGTAATGCCTTCTACAATTAGAAAAAAAAAGTCTTCTACAATCACACATGTGAAGAAGAAAACAAATAAGTACGAGGTAGTATTTGCTAGCTAGTCAAACCTGTCGACCAAAAAAAAAAAACTAGTCAAACCTTGATGTCTAGTAAACTTTACTTTTCACCATTGCCCCAGAAGTCTGGCCTATCCGGTAGACCTATTCAAAGATTAACTCTAGAAAGTGGAGCCCCTTAACGGATTTTCTCTCGGGATTCTGCAAATCAACTAAACCTTTTCAAATTGCTACAAATACTACCTGGACCTATACAAATTATATATTGGTATACGATAGTACCTTCGTCTCATTCATGCCCCTTCCCCTCTTGCCGTATGAAATGAAGCTATTTCTATTTTTTGTCATAGTAAACTTGCGATAGCATATAAAGTTTATAAGAAATAAGAGGTAAGCCGATTTCCAGTCAAATTAAGTGATGGTTACCTGAAATGCTAGTTGAACACAATCGGAAACACAAATGGTGCTACGTAGGAATGAAGCTAAAGCAAATTATAGTCCAGGTTTGTAGAACAAGAAAAGAAGCGCTCCGTCTGTTAGTTCATCATCTCAAATGTACAAAATTCAACGATTATGACTCTAAAGACCACAGACTTGTGTGATTTTATAATTACCCGATATGATCAAATTAAAATCGTCACAGTCGATAGAGAACGACGTTAACAAGTAATTACCCCTCAACACTCCTAACAACATTACAAGACATGTTAAATGTTAATTTTGATTTAAATTGGTCATATTTTGTTGTGGCATAGTATCAAACGGTCATATAAAACTGCACAAATCAATTTCATGAACCAATACTTACGCCTTTAATGCTACTATTCCTACCTACAATATGATGATGATTGCCTTGTCGCATTTTGTTTCTTTGCATATGATACTTATTTCAGAGCTCAAGTTGTGGTCACTGGGTGAATTCCAACTAATCAAAGCATTGGCAAATACCAGCCGTATATAGTGGGAACAGATAGGAGGAACAGTAATTTAGAGATTTTATACTAGTCTAATAATACGATAACATATCATATCAACCAAAAGAAAAAAAAAACCGTTTACTGTAGCGATGCTTATGTCGACCAGCCACGAGAACTGACATCTTTCCGGAATGTGGACAATGGATTCATTTCTTTCGAGCTTAATCTAATTTGAATATTGTAGGGCACTTAGTACTCCAATATAAGTCGGCAATAGTACTATTAGAGAGAATGGCATTATATGGGGTTATCTAAAAAAGAATTACTTGTCGTGTATTGAAAATAAGACTTGAGTACAGAGAACAAAATTTCTTCATTTGACCTTGAATTAGCTTCGCCATTTTGTCGTATCTGAAGTTAAAGCCGTATAAGCACGAAAACTGCGGCCTAAGTACGGCCGGCACCGTCTTTTATTAGCTCCTACTCAACCTCCCTCCTCTAGAAAATGGTTGACTTGAGATGAGATTTGAGCTCGTAATTGCCAAGGGGACACGCAACTTTCTTTTTTTCCTCCGTTGCACGCTCGATAAAATCTAGAATCTTGCGGGGCCACCCTCTTGGAATCGGCCATAGGATATTCTTGCAGCAACTAAAGGAGCATTTGGTAATGCCCTTGTTTATTTATTTTCAAAATTTTTTATTCATGGGAATAAAAATATAATAGAAATCTGTAGATTTTTATTCCTAGTAATAAATTTGTTTCCAAAAGTAGTTTAGGAACAGAAACAAGAAATAAAAAAAAAAAATTGCTTCTTTGTTCCAGAGAACAACTTAAAAAACAAGTCTTTTCTCTTTTTTTCTTATTCTTTTCTTTTCTTTTTCTCTTCCTCCTCTTCTTCCCCTAGTCGATTGTCGGCCAAATGAGGCTCAGCAACCTCCCCGAGAGCCTCACTCAGCCACAATGAGGCTCAACCAGTCAACATTAACCTCATGGTGGCCAAGCGAGGTAGAGCCTTGTCGGTGGCTGGGTGAGGTCGAGCCTAGCTAAGCTAGGACAAGTCTCCCCCGAGGCTAGCCACTAGCTAGAGGAAGAAGAAGAAAACGAAAAAAAAAATGAAAATGAAAAAAATACGTAATAAAATTATTAATGAAATAAAAGAAATTCTAAGTCACACAAATATTTGGGATTGTATCAAACGCATTTCTGTTCCGGAAGTAGAAATTTTGTCTAGCTATCAAATGCATTCAAATGCTTAGGAACTTGTCCAAAGAATAGAAATAGAAAAAATTATTTCCAAACAAAAATTGTTTCCGGAAACAAAAACGTTATCATACGCACCCTAATGCTATGCATGATCAATCGCAATTGCATGACTAAGGAGAGAAAATAAGGTTGTGTTTGTTCTTTTGATATCAATTGGGAGTGAAGCATGCCATGTGTTGATGTGTATTTATGGATGGTAGAGAATTCTTTATTAGAGAATACTTTTAAAGATATCATTAGATATTGGGGATGTTATTTAATATTTCGTTATTTTCTACCTTATTAGATTAGATTATTTTCTTTCCTATGCATTTTGCTAACATATAAATACCCTTCTCTTCAATTGAGTATAGATGAATTGATTCTCTCTCCCTTTCTCTTGAAAATCCTACAATATTCACGCCCTAACCACATAAGATCATGATCAAATATGAGCCCGAGGTGAAACATTTCTTCAGAACATTTCTTTTGTGTATTTTACAATATTTTACACCATAAGCAAAAAATGTAAGATCTTATAATTTATGGTGTCGAAATTCCATGATATATAAAACTATTAATTCTTTTAATTGAATGAGGCCACGCAGATTTTCATAACTATACTACAATGTCATACAATATATATATATATATATATATATATATATATATATATATATATATATTCTATAGTGCTATTAAAATCCCATTCTATCATTTCAAAAACTCTTCCAATTGGCCACTCTTTGAAAAAAAATTCATTGTGTTGACCCCTCTTGAATTAGGGACGAGACAGGACTTCGGTTGATTTAACAAGTTACTGATTCGAACATCTGCACAAGCGCAAGATACACTCTACGAGAGAACTATTGTATTCAACAGGGAATATAACACAAGTAATTTACGCATGATCTCGTTTGAAATTCAATGTCATTTGAGTATTTCAGAACCGCGTGATTTGTTTCGTAGGATAGATAATTAGCCAAGTCACAACAAAATCAAAAGAAGTTTGAGATAATCAGCGACGCTGACGAAGAGAACGCTAGAAACGTGCATGATTACCTAAAATCATAAAATGCTTATATGCCCAGTAAATGCAATTACCAGTCAAATGGAGTGTTATTTGCTATTATCTAAGGCTGCGTTTGATCGTCCGGATTTCTAAACGGGATAGGACTGGATAGGATAGGATAAGAAATCTATGGATTTCTTCATATCCCATCAACTGTTTGGTGAACTACGGATTTAAAGTCGGATATCCTCATATCCTATCCAATCTACTGTTTGGTGAATTACGGATTTAAAGTCGGATATCCTCATATCTTATCCAATCTATCGTTTGATGAACTACGGATTTAAATTCGGATATTTTAAAAACAATAACATTAGGCAAGTACAAATTTGCAGTTTAATATTCACAAAATCATCCAAAACAATATATATTTTTCAAATTAACATATTCTCATGGAATTTCATGATAACGCATCATAATAATCCTTTCCGTTCCTTTGAAATAATCTTTTGGATACCCCCTTCTACATAAAACGTTTTTAGAATAACCTCAGTTTCAATATATTCACTTTGAAACATGAATTCTTTTTCTCTCTTACAAGTTTTTCATTTGTTTCCATTTTGTTACAAGTCCAAGTTTTTCATTTGTTTCCATTTGTTTCCTTCAACATCAAACATTTTTAGAATAACCTCAATTTCAATATATCTTCCCTAGTTTTCTGTTTGTATCCAAGTTCATGGAACTACTTTGCCACAAGAAATGATCTCTGTAGCTAAATCAAAATTAAAATGAATTTGTAGATGTCTCTCAAGTCGTCATCTCAAACGATAACCCAACCGAAATAATATACATGAACCAAAATAAGCTTTCAATCTGTGTTATCACAAGAAGAACAAAATGTACACTCGTTTTCAGTGACTTCTCAATAGATTACAACCGTTAATAATGGACAAGAAAAAATGGCAAATTTATGTTTGTAGCTGCCCTAAAAGAAATGCAAGAATTCTTTGCTTGCTGCTTCTTATTAGTCTCTTATCATGGACAAACAAAAAGCCACTCATGATGATGGAAGCGAAGTAGCTCGAGCACCAAATTCAAGAGCATCTTCGTATCTCCTTGTAAGGAAAAATAAAGCAGCTGCACCGTGCGCTGCAACTTTTGAAGAGATCAACTTGAATCTCAAGTCCATGAACACATTGTGCGGAACATGTTCAGATGATGATAGTTTATCATTGTCGGCAATCAACTAGACACTTCACCAGAGTTCCTCTTGCTCGAGCCTTATAAATCATCATAGTTAGGCTGCTCACAAAGGCACACCAGAGGATTTGCATGAAAGTAATCCTCCTCCTTGGGCTTATGACAATAACTCTACGATGACTTGGCTTTGCCATGTTCTTCTCATGTGCCAAATGTACAGCAACTTCAAAACTATTCTATGAAAGTGTCCCATTCTGATGCAAATCCAGTAAAACCACAAGCCTTTGACAATCTAAGAGAACGATTCTCTTAAATCCAAGATACCTGCAAAAAAATGTCACAACCCGCAAAAAGACGTACATGAATCATGTTGGTGACACGAACTAAAATCATCATTAGAAGCGTGTACTAATGAATTTGTAGGCTGTCAACACGAAGCCATAACTGAAATTTACCCACAATTTCAAATTCGATCACCACACCAACATAATAATCAAACATGCGACAAAGAAAGCCCATGACTGCACAAATGGAGCCCCAATAAAAAGCAATCGAACATCAAATACCTAGAGCACAAGACACATGCCAACAATCAACGGCCAAGCATCTGGAATTAACGAAACAAATGACAACTGCGAATAACCTACGACAGCAACAGGCGTTGGGAGGAGCAGCAATGGCAAGTTCGCCGGCAAAAAGTGCTTGGCCATTGCACTGTCCGTTTGAAGTAATCGAATTCTCTCTAGTGGCCTCCGTCATCAGCCTCTCCGGCAATAATCACTGCCGCGATCCTTGCGACGAGAACCGCCAGGCGAAGGGGAGACGAAGAAGAAGCCATCGATGGAGAGAGAGACTGAGACAGAGAATCGAGCAGAGGTAGATCTAGGGCGAAGGAAGTGCAGAGTCGAGCGGAGAGCAAGCTGAGTGAAGAAGCGCTGTAGATCAAGGCTGCGTTTGGTGGGGGGGAATCAATCGAGAGGGCGACCGGCAGGCGATCGCCAGTGGACATGGGGTCTTACCTAGGTGGAGGAAGAAAGCTTTCGTAAAATTTCGATGAGAATCGAAGAGCTATTGAGGAGAAGGCTTCAACGTCGATACTTTGGAAACAGAGAGTCGTTTGTGGGTAAACGACGGAGAAAGAAAAAAAAAGCATAGGGTTTTATGTTCAGATAAAAGAAATCCTATCCGACCTTATCCCACCTCCCCCCTCGGATTTTTTTATCCGGTTTATATCCCGTCTATATCCGACCTTATCCTATCCTAGACAGCTACTAGACACGGGATAGGATAAAACATATCCTATCCTGGTTTTTATCCGGTCGACCAAACGCAGCCTAAAAGGATGTAATCCTGGGGCATGCTCTAATGAGTCAATCATCACTAAAGTTATAAATTTGTCACATTATTTTATGTGTTAATGTTGGAAATCACTGTATTTAGCAACAATAAATAATCACACAAGATATATATTCATTTCTGTTAAAATATAACTCATCCTTTTTCTGCATGATTTATATGCACTTAATAGAGATACAAGATACATGCTTAAACTTTTGAGTGGACTCTTTAATATGATAACAAATTGAGGTTCTGCCCCAATTCATTTTGTGTGTGCGACTCCCAATTCATCAAATTCCTTGGGTCGTAAATTTGGCTTGCATGTGAGAGGGGTGTTAAAGTATCCAATATCATTTGCTTGCGGGATTCATATGCTTTTTATTAGCATGTGATCTCTGTTCACCTATCAGTTTGAGCTTGAAAATTGAACTTTCCATTGATTTCCATCAGACAAATCCATCCACGCGGTGAAGGGCTCCTAGACTTGAGTAATTATTGAAAAATATGTCTTGTCCCACATAGAAAAATTGCATTGAAATATATGCAAGATTTAAGCTTGTAAAGTCTTCTAGAATAAAAAATTGTGAAGAAGAACACAAATAGGTACCAGGTAGTATTTGCTAACTACTCAAACCATGACGTTTAGTTACTCTACTTTTCATCATTTGCCCCAAAAGTCTAGCTTATGTGATAGACTTCTCCAAAGATCAATTCTAGAAAGCGGAACCGCTTACCGGACACTTTGTAATTTTCTCTCCGAATATTTCTGCAAAAGCAGCTAAACCTTTTTCAAAATGATGCAAATACTACGTGAACCTATACAAATTATACATTGGTATACGATAGCACCTTATCTCATTCATGCCCCTTCCTCTTTTGCCGTATGAAACGAGGCTATTTCTAATTTTTTGTTATAGTAACCTTGCGATAGCATATGAAGTTTATAAGAAAAAGGAAGTAAGATACATGATTTCTGTTCAAATTAGGGGATGGTTACTTGAAATGCTAGTTCAACACAATCGGAAACACAAATAGTGCAACACGGGAAAGCAGCTAAAGCAAATTATATTTCAGGTTATTAGAACAAGAAAAGATGCGCTTGGTCTGCGAATCCATTATCTCACACATACAAACTTTAATGATGATGACTCTCAAGAGCAATAGACCTGTGTGATTCTATAATTATCCAATCTGATCAGATAAAAATCGGCAGAGTTGAGAGAAGACGAAATTAGCAATTAATTAACCCTCAACACTCCTAACAACATTACAAGAATATTTTAAATGGTAATTATAATTGAACTTGGTCATATTTTGTTAGGGCATAGTATCAAACGGCCATAAAAAGCTGCACAAATCAATTTGATAAACCAATCTTTACACCGGTAATGCTAATCAAAGCATGGCAAATACCAATAGTATAAAGTGGGAAAAGATGGGAAGAACAGTAATTTACAAGATTTTATATCAATCTAACAACGCAACGACATATCATATAAATAAACAACTTATTTACTGTAGCCATACCTGTGTCCACGGCCACGAGATTTGACATCTTTCCAGAAGGTGGACAATGGATTCATTTCTTTCGAGCTTAAGCTAATTTGACTATTATAGGGCACTTAGTACTCCAATATAATTAGGCAATAATACTATTAGTCTATTAGAGAGAATGGTATCATGTGGGGGTTATCTAAGAAAGAATTATTTATCGTGTATTGAAAATAAGACTGAGTCAAGAGAACAAAATTTCGTCTTTTGACCTTGAACTAGCTTCGCCATTTTGTCTTCTCTGAAGTTAAAGCGCGAAAACTGCGGCCCAATTGACGCCGACACCTTCTTTTATTAGCTATTAGTCAAAGTCCCCTCCCCTAGAAAAGGTTGACTTGGGATGAGGTCTGAGCTTGTAATTAAAAAGGGAAGCCGCAACTTCTTTTGATTTTTCCTCCGTCGCACGTTGGATAAAATCTGGGAAAAATATTAAAAAAATCATAAACCTATTTCATTTATATAAATTCAATACTAAATCTTTCAATTTGATAACTTTAATCATAAATATTTTTGCATTAATACCAATTCATCCAACTAACCAATTTAGACCAAAAGAAAATTGGTGACATGAACGTCCGTGGTCCTACGTGATACTACTGATGCTGATGTGTATTTTTTTTATAATTTTTAATTTTTTCAGAATTTATAAATATTTTTTATTTTCTTTTTTCTTTTTCTTTACCCTTTGGCCAATGAGATCGCCGATCGACCATCGCCGGCCACAATCGAGACGCGAGGCCCCACCTAGATCCAAGTGAGGTTCAAAACCCTAACATGTTGGCCGACGAGGGCTGCGACACCTTCGCATGTTGGCCAACGAGGGCCATGACCCTTGCCTAGATTTGGGTGAGGGTGTGACGCCCTTGCTTGTGGCAAGCAAGGGCGCAGCACCCTCGCCTAGATCTAGGCGAGGGCCAAATGCCCTCGTCGACCAACATGCAAAAGTTTTGGCCGTCGCTTGGATATGGGCAAGGGCCACCACACTTGCTTGTGGCCAAAGAGGGCACAACAGCCCTCACCCAAACTAGCCTATGGCTAGCGATGGTTGGCTAACGACCTCACCTACCAAAGGTTGAAGAAAAATTAAAAAAAAAAAAAAAATATTAAAAAATTCTAAAGAATATTTAAAAATTATAAAATTTATCCATGTCGGCGATTCATGCCATATAGGACTATTGGTGTCCATGTCATCAATTTCTAACTTAAATTGGCCGAATGGGCTCAATTGGTACCAACGTGAAAAGATTTAGAATTAAATTGGTTCAATTGATTAGGATTGAGTATTAATGCAATAGGTTTAGGACTTTTTTTGTACTTTGCCCAATAGAATCGAGAATCTTGTGGCGTCACCTTCTTGGAATCAGGCAAAGGATATTCTTGTGGTAAATAATGCCATACATGACTCAGGAGAGAAAAGAAGGTTGTGTTTGTTCTTTTGATATCAACTGGAAGTGAAGCATGCTTTGTGTTGATGTATATTTATGGATAGTAGAGACTTATCAAATAAAGAATATTTTTAGAAATATCATTAAATATTAGTAATATTATTTAATACTTCATTATTTCTAAGATAATTAATTTCCTCATTAGATTAGATTGTTTCCTTCTTGTGCATATTATTCGGGCATAAATATCCTTATCTAACAAAGTTGGTTGAGTAAAGATGTAGTATTTAGTGATATTCTTTCTATCTCTCTAGAAGATCATAGAATATTTACACCCCAACCACATAATGATCAAATATGAGCCCAAGGTGAAACATTTCTTCAAAGTAAGTTACTTTTGTATCCTAAGGCTACGCCATCCGATGCAATCAAAGTGGGAGAGACACTCTGGCATTGGAGAAGCGGAAATTCATTGACGAAGCACACATTTGCAACATTAGGGAGCTGCATCCGGTTCCGTGTGCCAGACCCACATTCTTTTTTTTTTAGAAGATGTCCAAGAGTAAAGATAATGTTGTGAAAATAAGCAATTGAATTATAATAAAAAATAAATTGGATATCGAAATTACATAATTCATTTGGTCAATGTGACCTACATACACAGGGAACAATCGATTTTATTATGGATTAAACGATACAAAAGATATTACATCCACACTCGAGTTACTCAAACACTTTCAATGTTTCCCAATCTCCAATTACAACTAATGAGCCACATGTGTTTAGCCCCACAATTCCTTACGAAATAATCTCTCAATCTTATAAAAGAATTCGCAAATCTCACCAAGCTTTAATGAGACTGAAGGGCTTAGTCTACTAATTTATTCTAATACATTCAAACTTTATTAATAATGACTTTCAAAAGTCACAGACCTTTATAATTCCATAATTACCCAATGTAATCGGATAGGAATCGCCATAGTTGATAGAGCACAACATTAGCAATTAACTAGCCCCCGACTTTCCCAATGACATCACAAAAATACTTTAAATGGTAATTTATTTAACTTGGTCCTATTTCACTATGGCATGGTAGCAAACGGCCGTATAAAACTGCACAAACCAATTTCATCTGCCAATCTTTACATCGGCAATGTTATCCTACGTACGCTATGATGATGATGATTGCCTTGTCACATTTCTTTTAAGTGGGTAGAGATGGAGAGAATTAGCATAGCCCACGGCAGCTCATCTCCTTTTCCATTGATGATTGCCTAGTCATGTTTTAGCTTACTCTGATAGTCATTAGCCCAAAAGTGGACCTACATCTTCCTGCATAATTTACTCTTTTAATGCGAAGTGCAGCTTCCTGCGTCAACTTTATTACACGAGTGCGAGAACAGTTCCTTGCGAGAATGGACCTTCTCTCCCCTCAAAATCAATCCGATACACGAGACTACTTCCCGAGCCATCTTTTAGTTCGATATAAAACAATAGTTTCTCTCAAGTTGTCGTAGCCCACATTTGCGGCCGAGTGCTCCGGGAGCTAATCCATTAATTTAAACCCATCTCTTTTAAAATACTCCGACGACGCCGCCCATGATTGAAGATTTCTACACGGTAAAAATCGAACTTACGAAGTTGCAAAGGAAAAAGTCGTACGTCTGAAAGTCCTCGCCATTTGGTCAAACCACGACGATTAACAACTTTGATGATATCCTCTCATATCCCTCGACGCCTATATATATATGCATGCAAATAACACTCATCTCATTCTCATCGCAAACACAACCCGAAGGTGACACGACTTCACCTCACAGCACATTCATATCAAATCTTTAAATAACGACATGTCTTCGGCCGTCTTTGTCTTGCTCTCGCTCTGTTCCGCCCTCCTCCTCCGGGCCGCCCTCGGCGCCGACCCTCTCTTCCACTTCTGCTCCACCCCCGAGAACTTCACCGCGGGCAGCCCGTACGAATCCAACCTCAACAAGCTTACCAGCTTCCTCTACACCAAGACCCCTTCCTCGGGCTTCGGCCTTGGCTCCATCGGCCAATACCAAGACCAGGTCTATGGCCTCACGCTGTGCCGGGGTGACACATCGCCATCGGACTGCAAGGCCTGCGTGGCAGACGCTGGCGCCGAGATCCGCCGCCGTTGCCCTCACAACAAGGGGTCGATAATCTGGTACGACGACTGCATGTTCAAGTACCTTGACACCGACTTCTTCGGCCAGATCGACAATGCCAACAAGTTCTACATGTGGAACCTGAACAACGTGAGCGACCCGGAGGCGTTCAACGGCAAGGTAAGGGGGCTGCTGACCGGGCTGGTCGAGGAGGCTTACGCGGTGCCAAAGCTGTACGCGACTGGAGAGATGGGACTGGAGGATAAGACGAAGCTGTACGGATTGGTGCAGTGCACGAGGGATCTGTCGGCGACCGAGTGCAAGGAGTGTCTGGAGGGCGCAATCGGCGAGCTTCCGAGCTGTTGCGACGGGAAGGAAGGTGGGCGAGTGGTTGGCGGGAGCTGCAACTTCCGATACGAGATTTACCCTTTTGTCAACGTTTAAGAGTCCTCTCTCAAGGACCTAAATAAGTGTGGTTTAATGATTCCCTAGCTAGGGTGTTCCGCTAGGTTGTTCCTAGTGTAATACATGGTAAATAAAGTGAAGACGAGTTTGGGAATTTACCTAAGACTCTTTCATAATTCGAATGGTTTATATAGCTGTAAATAAAAATTTGATGTCTTCATCAATATGTCACGAATAATTTCTTACATAAATGTTCTTGCTATGTTTTAAGTTAGCGTAACTGGGGCTATCCGCGAGTCTATATTTTGCAGTTGCGGCAACATAGAAGTTACAGTTCTTGTGTATATATAATGATAATCCGATCATTCACAAGTTGATACGTAAAACTTTTTAGTCTACAACACCATTTTGCCAATGTTTTGTACGTGGAAATGTTTCTGGGATGGTTGGTGCAGAACCTATTGTTATTCTGGAAATACCTTTCCCATTCGTGACCATTCAATACCCTAGGTAAAGAGAATTTCCATGGTTGTGTTCAAATATTGATATATCCAATCATATCATTTTCTTTTTTTCTTTTTTTTTTTTAAATGTATTACATATGAATCGAATGTTTACTTTTAAAATGCCAAACAAAGAAGTTACATGCATCGCGCAATTCTTTAAGTCTTTCGTGTAGAATAAGTAAAGCCTAGTAGAGTTGATCTCTTCTCCATGGTCACCAACATTATTAAGTAAGGTTTATATTTTCCTTCGATCAGGATCTTGGTGGGCATATGCTCTTACACCACCCACGTGTAATGTTAAACACAATCCCAAAAATAAGAATAAAAAGAAGTGAAGGAAAAATAGAAATCCACAATTCTTACTCCCTACCCTTGGGGAGAGAGAGAGAGACGGGGGGGCCTTTGACAACATTGACAGAGAAGTAGGGAGACGCGGGGCGGGTTGACTCGGCAGCGGCGAGGGCTTCAACGGCCGGGATGGCGGCTTCGTGAGGCTTGCAACAGCGCTTGGCCGAGAACATTTGACATTCACATGAAAAAGAGGGATAATAACCGAAGGAGTCATAAACTTCTAAATTTTGTCAATGTAAACTTAAGCCTTTGCGGAAATTTTAATGTAATTCTTCCAGCCAATTGTAGCTGAAGATTGCTGACGTGTGACGTCCAATCAAATGAGCTATCCTACATGGCAAGCTGACGTGGGTTATTGGGGATCACAATGTCAGTAATATCCTACGGTAATTTCCAAAAGAGTTACATTGGAATTTCAAGCAAAAAATTTAAAGTCATATTGACAAAATTGAAAAATTTAGAATTGAATTGACATTCATATAATAAAGTTAGGACTAATTTTGGTAATTTTATCCCAAAAAAGGAGAGTAGGGTGAGGGGATTTTTAGCCTCGAGAAAATCCACTCATGCAGACTCTAAATAATTATCGTGAAAACGTAAATCTATACACCCAAAGGTAGATTCGACTAGTCAAGAAAATGAATGTTGTCACCACTTGACCAGCCACCACTTGGGACTACCGAGGCTTAGTTATTTGAGTTTATAACACATTATTCTAATATGAAAGTCTATGATAAAAAAAATATACTCACTCGTTGTGAGCTGATTTTTTGCGTCACGTATCAAAAACAATTTCGTTATTACGACAAAAAATGTGCTTGTTTTATCGACCAATCTATGACATTTTATGTTAATCTATCACCAGATATGATCATCTCGAGAAACAATAAGAAGAAGAAGAAGAAACTGTCTACCATAGTTATTCACGTGTTCACGGCCATGAGAGTCTACATCTTTCCGGGAGCGGAAATGGACTTACTTCTTTTGTGCTTACTCTAATTCGACTATCGTGGGCCTACTTAGCAATCCATGACATGAGGTTCCATGCACCTTCTAGAGGATAATACCACTAAAAAGAATTGTCTCATATTGAATTATCCAAAGATATACTCGAAATTCCGGAGGTACAACAGTTGACTTTTGAACTAGTTTTCATTTCATCATTTTTTTTTTTCATTATGATACCTACGTAGCAATGAAATGTTTGACCAAGAAAACCGCGGCCTAATTAAGCTGAATGCCGTCTTTTTTTTGGGCCATTTGTCGACCTCCCTTTTCTAGAAGGGTTGACTTCAGATCAGATCTGAGTTCATAGTTGTCAATTTTTTTATTTATTTTTCCTTTGTTGAGCATTCAATAGGATCTGGAGCAAGAGGGCTATGATTGTTACTTTGATATTAACTGGGGTTGAAGCATGCCATGATCCCCAAAAGATCATGATCACTTATGAGCTCGAGGTGAAAATTCAACTTTTTTTGTTTTTGTAATAATTGACGAGATAGGGAGCAATTTTGCTCCATGACCGCAACTATTATTGTGTAGCGAATTGAAATTTAATGGAAATGTTAGTGGATGGCTGCCATTTCTGGTGCTCGACATAGGTGGTGCGCTTTTCTGGTCCTCACCATCCACTCGAATCAAAAACCAATACCGAGAAAACCCCCCCTAAGAAAAAGAAGAAAAGTACAAAAATAAGAAACTTCGATTTCTAGAATTCAAGCTCAGTAATTGGTCGTGCCTCAAAAGTGGACCAAAAAAGCAAGTCAAAAACAAATCACACGCTTAGTGGTTCAATAATAATGGCCATTAGGCCGAACCCACCAATCGCGGCGGCTCTCGGTCGAATCTTCTCAGCATTGGCCTCACTTTGGCTTGACGGATTCAATCATACTACAACCAAAGCTTACATTTTTAATGTGATTTCTTATGTTTACGTAACTATTTCTTGAAATGTGTTGGATTTTTACTCAAGTAGAATATATTAGAAAATGAAAGAATCCATATCATCTAGACAGCTTTGCAAAATATGACTTTTATAAGTTCATTGGCCTCTCAATATATGTGCATATTTCACTTTTGATAACTATGTCATGCGCACCTTTGTGATCCATCTGTCTATCACACCCTTTGAGTATTTGCATAGATCCTCTAAATTCAAGATCCAAAAATCTATTCACATTGTCAAGATATCGCTTAATATTAATTAAGATCTAGAAGCGGTAGAATATCGACATATTATTACTTTTGAGGATGGACTTAATTGTCTTTTCCAACTTATCCAGCACTTCATTTGGTACTTGCATGATGTACAAGGAAAAAACGTGTTGTCTTAGGCTACCTTTTCACTCTCGGTGCCAATCAACATCGTTTGTCATCCACAAGCAATTTGTGACGGTGTTATTGGTTGAAATATCTCCGGAGGGTCCATGCCACTCAATTGAATAGTCAAAGTCAACATTTTCAGCCCCATCATTCTAGACTCTTGCTTTCCTTCTTCCCTTCATTAGTCATCATTTTCTTTCTTCAAGGAGCCAAAACCTCCCTAGTCTTTAATCCGTGCGCGAGTCACAAGTATGTTTCTATCCGGATCAATCCCTCTTCTCCTCCTCTCCTTCTTCCTTCTTCTCGACACGAGCTTCGGCGCCGATCCACTTTACCATATTTGCTTCGGCAAAGATAACTACACTTCCGGTAGTCCTTTCAAAACCAATCTCGACAGCTTGCTCACTACTCTCGTTTCCAAGGTTCCTCCCAGTGGGTTCGGAACCGGCTCAAGCGGCGAGGGGAACGATCAAGTGTACGGGCTAGCCCTTTGCAGGGGTGACGTATCGAGCTCCGACTGCAAAAGTTGCGTCTCCGATGCAGGCCCAGAGCTTCTGCAGCGTTGCCCTGAGCAGAAGGGTGCTATTATTTGGTATGACAGCTTTCAACTTTTAACTACTCATGGAGTCCGCTTTGAAGTGTAATAACCGATGCCAAACCAACTGAAAAAAGTGATAATTTCAAACTACACTAAAGGTTAATTTCTGCTTAAAATGGCTTCAACTTGAACTATACCTAGTCTAAAACATTGTTCTCTGTGGTTGGTATAAATTAAAAAATGCTCTTTATGTAAACCACAATTAGTTTAACTTTTCCAGCCATTAATTTGCTCGGTTTTCAATCAAAAGATGTTCAATTTTTTCAAATAGATCATTAATCCAAAAGTAAAAGGCAGTGTGACTCATATGTTTGCAAAAGCATATGCTCTAGAAGCATAAATCAAATATGTAAAAGTAAGTAAATCATCCGGTTCCATTCTCAAATTAACCAATTCCATTTTCCCTCGATTGCTCCTATACTTTCTCCTCCTCATCTAATTATTATTACTATTTTTGCTTTGCTTCAAAATGATATTTGATATGTCGATTCACGATTCTCTTGATTGGTGCACTTAGGTATGACAATTGTCTCCTCAAGTATTCCAATGTGGAATTCTTCGGCAAGATCGACACCAAGAACAAGTTCTACTTGCTCAACGTGCAGGACGTCGACATGGACTTCATGGAATTCTACAGGAATATCAAGCAACTGCTGGGCAACTTGACGGACGAAGCCGTGGCGGGTCCCAAATTGTATGCGTATGGCGAACTCGGGCTCGGAGGGTACAAGACACTGTTTGGCTTGACTCAGTGCACGAGAGATCTATCCGCAGATGACTGCAAGACGTGCCTCAAGGGCGCGATAAGTGACCTGCCGAGCTGTTGCTATGGCAAACGAGGAGGGAGAACCGTTGGGGGGAGTTGCAACGTTAGATATGAGCTTTATCCTTTCGTTGATGTTTGAGATTGTTTGAAACTCAATGATCTTTACAAATGGATGCGGCAGGCATGTATGATGCATCAAAGTTTGAAGAAATTAAATCCAATAATTGACGAATCTCACGAGGATGTTTAGTTTTTCAGGTTCAGACTTTTGTAACAAATTTCTTGTTTTTTCCTAAAAGTGCCCACTCTAACTGAGCATGCAACAAAAGAAAGTGGTCTTAAACTTCAATATAACACCTTCTAAATCCTACATGAGAGATCTGACCAAAAAAAAAAAAAAAAAAAAATACATGAGAGAGAGAGAGAGAGAGAGAGAGAGGAGAGAGGGAGGAGGAGGAGGAGGTTGTGTGGTGATATATCAATGGAGACTCAGTTTAAGTTACCAATTAAGTATCTCCTTGTGAGGGGTTATAGACCGACATGAATTTATTTGTGGATTGTTGCGAATGATATAAAGCGTTAATTCTTGGACTGACTTGGGAGAAAATTTAGCTATAAATTGACAAGGTCATCAATATGGATTGGGGCGGACTAAAATACAAGTTATTATTAAACACGTGAGTTATTGTTGACAATCATAAAAAAAAAATATTATCGATATCAAAGCATCAATAATCATTAATCAATTATCAATATACAACGATATATGGTTGGTGATTTGTCGACAAAGATATCAATTAAAAGGGACAATGGATTACTGATTGAAACACCAAGAATGGACGAGGCGAGCAAAGCTACAAAGGCCAGTAAATCATGAAGCAAGAATGGACGAGGCAACATATATGGACACAAAGGATCAAAATGCTACTTTAAAAGGGCAACCACTTGAAAATATGATCATGGCATCATGAGAGCATGGGCACAAGATTCACAGACAAGATTTTCGGAGATGTGATGATATGGTTATACTTTTGTAGGAGAATTTTTCCTAGATGATTATGGTGTGAACACTATAAATACTAACGTTTCTATATTGGGGACCTTCTACGCACCAACAAACATACATATTAGCTTTCAATGATCTTTACATTCTTGCATGGTTGTTATAGTTTTCAGACTCGCATCTTTGATTAAATTCTAGCGTGTTTCTTAATTGTAATTTTCAAATTCGTGCCGTCGCTTAAATTCTAGCATGTTTCTTTTAACATGGGAGCCTCATCGTCGATTATATTTCAGCATTGCATCTTCATGTTCTCGAGTTTTGTCATTGATTAAATTTCGACAGAGTTAACATATATTTTGGTTCCGTTTGGAGCACTTATGTTCTCAGACTATGTCATCGATTAAATTCCAACATTATTTGTATATGTTTGGTTCTATTTGAAGTAAAGTTATAATTTCGCTCGTCTACCTTTGATATTTCCTATCCGGAGTCGCCATAGAACCTATCTCCTCTAGTAAAATTGAAGAGCACTTTTTGATGAAAGATATTTTATCATAGAGTCAAATTCAAAGAAATAATCGTCATGATAATTTGCATAAAATTAATGAAGATAAAGTATTGAAGCAATCAAATTTCTTTGAACTGTATAATATATTATTGATCTTTGGGGACAGACTTAACAGCCTTTTCCAACTTATCCCAATATTTCATTTGGTACGTCTATGATGTATAAGGAGTAACATGTTGTCTAGGGCCACTTTTAACTCTCGGTGCACATCAACATCATTTATCATCCACAGGCTGTTTGTGATGGTGTTATTGGCTGAAATATATATATATATATATATATATATATATATATATATATATATATATGGAGGCGTTGAAAAGGTTAATGCTACTCAACTGATACTGCTTGGTGGCAAATCTATCTATAGTGTGTTGGCACAAAGGAATATCCATCATTGGCCGATCTCGTGCATGTGAGCTGAGTCATGTATGCTCTAAGATTAGCCATTTCAAAGAAATGCGTTACCGCAATAGGTGTGTGATCATCCACATCATTCCAATCATACCAATATGCTTGAATCAACTTGTGTATGGGATATCACAACAATCGTTACGATGAGTCCATGCCCTCTTAACTTTGTTCAGGTTGTATGTGAAACTTGACTTAACTGTTGAGGATGACAAAAGAGCACGGTGGATTTGAATACCTTAGTTTCTCCTAGATTGAGAGAAGGGATGTAAAATGTCTCGTAAATAGAGAAAGTTTTCTTTCGAATCTTTGTGCTTTCACATTGATTGAAAATTGCATGCATCAGAAGTTCAAATCAGTGTAGTGAGGTTGTTCTATCCAGTCGTTTTCTTAAATTTCCCCGTAACATGACTAGGAATTATAATAGTGAATCAAGGACGTATCAAGTAAACGTCCACCTCTGTACTCTTACTTTATCGCAAAATCATTGATTGGTCGTGCTCGCCAACTTTCTTGAATCGTGCGATACATACGAAGAAGAAAAAGTCAATAGTTTCTGCACATGGCTGGTGATCACCACCCACTTCCCTTGGAACAATCCTAACCTCTCCGGTCAAAGCACAGAACACCGCAACGCCGGGTCCTCGGTCATCAAGAGGGGGGGTGCTCTCTGTCCGAACCGAGTCGTTGTTACATGAAGATCGTGAGTAGTTCGATGATCGCTCCTTCGCATTATGACAACTTCAATGAATGGGTATTGCCACAAGAGGGATAACATGGAATGCAAACCAAGTCAACGAAGGGAGAAAAACAAAAGATTAACGAGTCGATTAGATCTCCAAATCTGGTGAACAACCTGTCACGAGCCAAGAAGCTCTTAAGATGTCAAAACCAACCCCGATCAACAACTCGTGAAAGATAATATTACTTACTCTCTGAATACACTTGCTCTGCTTCCTCCTATCTCTATATATACAAGCGCCCTCGCCAAGATAGAGGTACCAAATTAGAAATGGCAACTCTCCGATCGTTGACTTGCTTCGTCGTAGCAGCATTGCTGATCGAACTAGCCGCGGCAGCTAGCTACACGGTTGGAGGCTCGAACGGCGGGTGGGACACGGCTACCAATGTCCAGACCTGGGCATCATCTCAGAAGTTCTTAGCAGGAGATACTCTGGGTGAGTAAATATCCCAACGCTCCAGTTGGGATGATCTGCATTCTTACATGTATCTCAAGGGTTTTACTTGTGACTTGTCATTCAACTTGTGGTAGCATTTGCAGATACCTTTATTCTTTCTAGAAGTGTGAAGTACTTGAAAAGCAATGACATTCAAAATTGGGATATTATGGACGTCCATGACTTGATTCTCTATAGAAAGAAACAAACATATATGATAGCCCATCATCCTATTTTTAGGGGGAGCCCAATATATATTGTATTCACTTTTACGAATAGACTTTTTATTTGAGTTTCAATGCCATCACGGGTAGATCATAAATCCTCAGTCGGAATGAAATCCTCCAAAATGAATCTAGTCATTGTGTGGTTCTAAATCAAACGCTTCTATACAAAGGGGTTCTTGCAAAAATTTCTGTCAAAATGGCTCTAATTAAGCACTTGATGCTTGACTTCCATGCCAAAATCTATGAGCGAGAGCAATACAATCGATACTAAGTGGTGCTCTCTATTCTTTATAGTCTTTCAGTACGCGCCAAGCCATGATGTAACTGAAGTCAACAAGGCAGAGTACGACTCTTGCCAAGCAACCAGCCCAATCAAAACAAGCACTGGCGGATCCACCACTGTTTCCCTCACATCTCCGGGCAAGAGATACTTCATTTGCTCTACCCCGGGACACTGCACCGCAGGAATGAAGCTCGAAGTAGACACCCTCGCAGCCACTTCATCCCCGCCACCAGCCGTTCCCGCCACCCCCCAAGTGCATCTCCTGCAACCCTGCCACCCAAATCTCCAGCCACCCCACCGCAGAGATCCCCAGCTGCTTCCCCGCCGTCCAGATCTCCAGCAGCCTCTCCTCCAGCAGAATCTCCGGCCAGTCCTCCACGTTCCGCTCTGGCTCCTAAAACACCCGAATCCTCACCAGCAGCGACCCCAGGATTGGCTCCAACAAGCGACACTTCTGTAGGATCAGTTGCCCCGAGCGGAACTGTTGCGGAATCACCCAAGTCATCGGCCAACAGAAGAAGTTCAACTTTTACTTGGGCAATAGGAGTATGCTTTGGAGTTGTGAGCCTTCTGGCTGTGTGAGGAGCTAAACATTCTTGTGTGATTCTTTTAGATCTCTGCATTTGATTAAATTTTTCTTTTATCTTCCGTCACATTTTTCTGGTGTGTTTAAGAAGTAATTTATACTTTTCAAAGCAGAGAGGGGATGATCATTCATGACCCTCTAATAAAATAGTCAGGCAGCTTTTACATAAACATGAGCGCTGTGGTATCTCATAACTAGATTACTTCGGCGACAATCCAACAAGGTAATCTAATTCTAGTGAGTAAGAATTACGAAAAAGGGCAGTCTCGAAAAGGACAGTCCAACTAGAGATAGAAATTCTGCGCACATTGGCCACTTCCTCAGTACTGAAGCATTGCCATTAGTTGAGTGAGTCATGCAATGACTTTCAGATGAGATGAGCCCCACACCCCAAATCGCCACCAAGGCCATCCATCTAGCTAGAGCTCTATCGCTGCCGTCGTGAAGTAAAATCCCATCATGAACTGTACAGTTGGAACATCTACAACGTGGGCGCGAACGCCTTTCCTAAGAATTGGTGGTACTTGCTAGCTGCCTGAAGTCAAACGATTCTGTCCACCAACTATGCTCCTGGCCTTAATTTCTGACTCTGCCGAAATTAGGATGACCTTCGGACTACATACCAAATCTCCATATATTGAAAGTTGACTCTATCCAATTCTGAGTGGCTATACCAAAGAAAAAGATGCAAGATGACCCTTACATACATTTCATTCGCCAATTCTACTTTGGGATAATTTTAGAGTCAACTATACAGTATGCATCAAACCTTGGTTGCAATGATAATAACTCGTCTAGCACGAGGAGAGTATATCCACGGTATCAGCTTATATAAATCTCCATCCCATCTAAACTATCTGTCACATGGCAACGTATGGACATCACATGGATTACTGGCTTATTTTTGTACGGAAGACAGATCCTACTCAAGTCACGTTTCTTCTTGGTTGGATGGGATAAAGAACATGACTCCATCTGCCGCTGGATGCTTGAGATCGCCTCACAATAACCAAGGGAGAAGCCCCATTCCAAGTCCAACCACCACATGCAGCTCCTCAAATTACATTAATTCATGAAGCCTCCTTTTCGGGTTGGTTCTTCATTGAGCCCAGAAGAGGGAAAGCCGAAAAGGATAGATGCAGAGCATGTTCCAGCAGAAATTTTGTCTTCTGGCCAAAAGAAAGAGTTGATTCCAGCACTATTTGATTTACTGTTGAGACGTGCAGAGGAAGGACGATACAGTGTAAAAGATGCCGAGAATCATGCCATCGAAAGAGATCAACGTAGTCAAGACGAAGTGACACAATTGACAATCTTGGCGTGGAAAAAGCAACAACATCGTGAATTCCACAGGAATGCTTTACTCGAGCACATAGTAATAAGACCTTCAACCAAATAATGAAGAGATTCGAAAGAGAATCCTATGTTGCAAAGGACAAAAGCGAAAGAGGAGTGATTTTTGGCTAATTTCCAGGAAAAAGAAACAGCATCCCCAACCATCCAAATTACACCTCCGTCATCTGTACACAGCCCATCCCAGATCAAGCTACATCCCTCACTCTAAAAACCCACAAATCTGTCTTCGCCTCTTGAAATGAGAAAAAAAGAAAATTTGATGCACTGTATCTCGACTAATTCTTAAGATGAAAAAAGAACAGCTAAGCTAAGCTAAGCTAAGCATGCACAGGACCTGGAGTCACATCCACCGGGCTCGGCGGGCTTGTGTAGGGCGGCGCCGCACCTGTCGTAGCTGGCGGAGGCGGAGGCGGAGGCGGCAACTCCGCTGGCGGCGGAGGCTGCAATTCCGCTGGCGGCGCTGGCGGAGGAGAGAGTGGCAATGACGGCGACGGCGACGTCGGCGGAGGGGCGGCGGGATTCGCGATGGGCGGGCTCAGGATCGGGACGGGCGGTGGCGGGTAAAATGAGGTAGCGGTGGAGGCGGTCGGGCTGGGAGGAGGGTTGGAGCTAGTTGGGGCGGGCTGGGTCGACGAGGACCCGGAATCGGGGGAGAAGGGTAGACCGGGGTGGTGGTCGGGTTGGTGGGGGTGGCGGGGGTGACGACGGGGGAGGAGAAGGTGCAGGAGGAGGAGTCGCCGGAGCACTGGTGGGCGTGGGAGTGGTGGTGGAGGGAGTGACGCAAGGGGCCGAAGCCGATGACGAGGCCGAGGACGACGAGCGCCGTGACGATGAAGATGAAGATCTTGGTCGCTTTCCCGACATAACACATTCTGCCCCAGTCTGTCCTCGGATTCTGCTAAGCGATAAAGCAAGAACCTTTGATCGGTTTCTCCGACGCGGAGATGGGTCAGGAGTCCTGGCGTAGCTCTTCTTCTGTTGCTTTCAAGAGAGGAGGAGACGGGATGGGGTCCGGATGCGCTGGGCTGGTCTCTTTGGAGGTGCTCGGGGGTCCTCTTTTCCTCTTGTTTTTTGCGTCTTTGCGTGTCGCTTTCGTCGTTTTCTCATGGCGATCCAGGAGAGGAGGAGGGGGAGGGGGAGGAAGGAGGAGATGGAGGGTGAGTTTGCATTTGGTGGTATGGTCTGGTGTTCTGGTCTGGTCTGTGGGTATGTGTGCTGTGCTGTGCTTTTTGGGAGAGTGGCACGTGAACCCCATTACGGGACAAACACTCCCCTTAAAAAACCGATCTTCGTTTACCATGCGACGACCACCATTATGGGTTTCGTGGCATCAAGCGACTAAAACAAATGAGGAATCGCGACCCCTTTTCGACCCTTTTCATGTCCTCAAAAGTCGAGTTTTTTTTTTTTTTCTGCTGACAAGTGGCGGGGAGAGGCGTCCCCGCTGCCGTTCTGATTCGCCGAGCTCGGGCGTGTCAGGAGGTTTTTGCTGCTCGAGATGCCCCCCCGATAAGAAGAAGACGGGCTTGGCGAGCGTCCGGTAGGTAGGTCGCTCGCTCGCTGGGAGTAAGAGACGGCCGACCAGTGGAAGTACGCCGCGCGTTCAGACAAGAGGCGTCGGATCTTTAATTCGAGAATTTTCTTACACAGTGAG
Organism: Eucalyptus tenuipes; assembly: GCA_014182365.1. Classification (NCBI taxonomy): domain Eukaryota; kingdom Viridiplantae; phylum Streptophyta; class Magnoliopsida; order Myrtales; family Myrtaceae; genus Eucalyptus; species Eucalyptus tenuipes. The sequence continues at coordinate 21,141,139 of CM024537.1, forward strand.
CGGGTCCCGTGCCGTACGGGAGTAGTTGCCAAACTAGTACACCTTTGAAACGTTGTTAATTCTTCACCTCACCCGGACGAGTTGGCCATCCGTAGCGTTCACAGTTGCAAGTGATTCGTTTTGTCCGGAACTAGTGAGCTACTTCCTCGACGGCACGGCCGCACATTACAGATTATCTGTCGATCCTAGCGGTGCAAGCACTCGCCATGAGTGGTCAGAGCGATCGGAGAGAGCAAGAAAACGTGCCAAATGACAGCTCTAGCCGCCCCGGACTGGGGCCTCATCGCTGCACCAATGGCCACTCTGCTGCAGCTTATACCCCTTCTCTTGCTGCAGCTTATCCTCTGTCTCGCTGAAAATGTTCATTAACAAAAGACCTTTCACCAAACATTGAATCTTTGGTTTTTAAAGTGAATTGAGCTATATGATGATTCAAACAGGAAACAATAGGTAGGGAACATATTGCCGATGCTAACTAAATAGAAAGAATAAATAATTACGAATAAAGATTGATAAGTCGTAAACTAAATTGAATTGCAGAAATTTGATAAATGTTATTGATTGTGGATCATCTACAATCAACTATACTCTACCTTCTATAGCTTTGTACAAAGTGTAACCGTCAATAAGCGATTATCTTCTAAATCACAAACTACAATTGCCTCCAAAATTCTTGGTTTCCCACTCACAATCTTTAATTGCATACTCTTATTCGTAAGCAATTATAATATTGGCAATTTCTCTCAATTTGATTTTCTTCAAACTTGGTGGACCAATGTACATCGACAGTTATTGACTACTTGACATCGTTCTTACACTGCACTGGTTTTTCTATCAATACGTTGCAATTATTAGAATTGACATTTTTCATAAGCCTTTTTTATACATTATCCTAATTTAATATGCAAATTTTCGCTTTTGCTTATGTGTTTCTTGAATATTGACCGAATATTCCAGAAGCTATCATGACCCTCTTGACACAGGCCTACCGGGAAAATAGCGGGATTAGAGCTATCGTCGAGTTGGAGACCAACGGTCCTCAATTGGGGCGAGGTCTCCTGAAACCTTACTAATCAATGATCAACCTCTAGCGTCCCTGCTTAACTTTTCTTCTTGGAGGGAAAAGGATAAAGCTGCTGATTTCCCCACGCACAAGTTAAGGACAATGGCTGGAAGAAAGAGCAAAAGCGTGGACAGTGACTGGAAAAGCCATTGCCGACGCACATATATAACCAGAAGATGAACATTCATGATTGAGAGATGTTCATGACATTGGCCTCTTTATACCATGAGAGAGTCTCGACCACCCGTTGCATTCCTTGCTGGAGGTTTCCTTCATATCATGGAAAAAGGCCTATATGCGACCACAAGCGCATGAGAAAAATCTCCACAAGAAACAAAATAGACTAGATTTTTCTTGCGAATGAAGATTTTTCTTGCGAATGAGGGTCTTCATTACATCCTTCATATGGAACACATACAAGCCCGGATAGACACAAGGAGTTGCCATTCAAAAGCATTGACAGGCGTAAGGCAACGAAGGAGAGAAGTCGCGGCCAACGTGATGAGCATATTAAATTCTGCATCACCTGCCGAAATGGGGTCGAAATGTAAGTTCTTCCGCGGAGAACTCGGTTGGGATTTGACAGTGGTCAATCACAGGGTACAGGAAGCCAGGCAAGTGGAGAGGCTTGGTTACGGGAAAGGTCTCTCATTCAGCTCTGGCAGGGTATTCAAAAATCCCAAAGCAGTGGCGTCCGCGGTGCGCACGGAATCAGAGGCAAGTGATACCCTTTGCTCAGCCTTGATTCAATTAAATTTTATGTCTTGTTTCAAAAGTTGAAGCATCCCATTAAGATTAGCAATTTAGCGTGGACTTTCATGTAGCATTGTCAGAATGGGGAAATAACACTAGATAGTCCATAGCTGCGTCCGTCTGTCCAAAACTCCAGACCCAAATGTCCGTAGCCACGTTGTATCATTTGTACCTGTTTTCTCCAATTTCCAGGGCCGGTAATTGCACCATAATTGTTTCCGAAAAGTTTATCTCCCATTCCATCATCTCTCTATACGCCTTCTTGTCGTAATTATTTCCTCCATATATCCCATCTCTCACATTCTGGATATTCCGAAGGCAATGCGGAGAGAAACTTAAATCAAAAGAGACGCTCTAAACCTAGTTGTCATTACAATGTGCAGGCTACAAAATCTCCCCGTGCATATGATGAGAAGATGTTAGCAAACTATGTACCAATCTATGTAATGCTCCCTGTAAGTACCAATAAATCTTCTCCGATGAAAAACGGAAAATGCAACTAAAGATGGCAAATAATTAACTCTACTACCAATGCTTACTTTCAGCTGGATGTCGTCACAGTTGATAACACTCTCAAGGACAATGGTGGGATAGAGCAGCAGCTCAAGAAGCTGAGCGCAGCAGGCATTGATGGAATAATGGTTGATGTCTGGTGGGGAATCGTGGAATCCAAAGGTCCTAAACAGTATGACTGGACTGCATATAGGAGCCTGTTTCAGATTGTTCAACGATGCAATCTGAAGATACAAGCCATAATGTCATTCCACCAATGTGGTGGGAATGTTGGAGATGCGGTAAACATCCCAATTCCTCAATGGGTACTTGGCATTGGAGAAAAAGACCCTGATATATTCTACACAAATAAAAATGGCAACAGGAACAGAGAATGTCTCACAATCGGTGTGGATAACCAACCTCTCTTTTATGGAAGAACTGCTGTGCAGGTGATTATGAGCTTCATTTTTATCATATTTGAGTCTTGCATAGCTACAGCTAGCCACTGAAATAGTTGAGTTGGCTGTAGGATAAGAATCATGATATCATATCCTAAGGAAAATTTCAAAACCCAACTTGAGTTTCCTCACCCATATCAATATGTATCCCCACTTTTCAAAACCTGCAATTTGCACCTCGACAAAATCTAAAGCTTAAAAGACTCATTCGCTCCTCTTTCAAATAGAAAACCACACAAAACTACCCACCACCACCTAACCAATCCAAGGTCCACCATACCCAAACACATTTGGCGCTGCACACTGCCAACCGATGCACTGCCCAACAATACTGCACCAACCAACCACACACTGACCACCACAATCCTCCCCTTCCCTTTTTAATGGAGCTCTAAAAGAGCTCGGCCATGGAGCTCACGCTTAAGCTTTGTCCAGAGCTTGGCTGCCATGGCTATGGAGCTCAGGTCCAAGCTCTGTTCAAAGCTCGCCATGGCCGTGATGCCGCCGTGCCCAGAGCGACTTCAGGCCCAACTGATCTGGGCTGTCACAGAGGTCAGAACATCTGCAACCTCCGATTTGATGTTGACATCAGTTCCAATGGCCTCAAAACTAGGAAGCCAAGTGTGAGGAGGAGAGAGAGGGGTTGGAACATAGATTAATTCCCTAAACAAACCCCAACTTTATATTCAATCCCAATTCTATTCCAAACCTCTTTTTTTTTTTTAAAGTCAGGGCCAGTTAGAGGTTCATTATCAGAATCTGCATCTTTATCAATACCCTCACCTTCGTATAGAACAACATCCTCGTGATGTTGATAATTTTGAAGAAACCGGTGAGATTTTTGGATGGGGGCAGGTGTGGGATAAGAGTGAAAGGTAATAATTAATTTAGGCAAAAAAGAATAGGGGGCAGGGATTGAACCTAAAGTTGGGTGGTTTTCAGGGAATTAGGCTGTTGGGGCACGATGAACAACTGAGGAGGAGGGAAGAGGAATGGATTTTAGGGTTAAGGTTTTCTTTTGGAAGAAGGGATAAAAGAGTGATGACGCCAACATGGAAAGAAAATGGCAGTTTGGTAAATAAGTGGACAAGGATCATGAGTGGGAGATCCAAATTGAAGTATAGTAACAAAACACGTGATGCAACATGTAGGTTTTCAAAAGTGAGATACAAATTGATATACAGGTATTAAAGTGAGGATGATAATTGATACTTTCACCATATGTTTGTCCTAGCAATAATGAATTTGTCCTAAGATGAACACAACAAACTCTAGACAGAAATACATTGGGTTTACCTCATATTAAGTACCATTAGAATGAAATAGAGGTTTGAAGCACACGCTACTAATAGAGGCAATAAATGTTTTAAGTGGAAAAGTCATCTTTAGAATATACATAGCATGCACACTCATGATCATGAATCTTTAACTCATGCTATCAAATTTTTTAGACTTGATTATTACAGACAAATGATATCAGCTAGACTGCTGCAATTTTGCATAGTGATCACCTTTTTATACTAAGTCAGATGTAAGTACATTAAAACCAAATTAGGCAATTCTTTCAGTTGTTCTATCCATTTATGTGATAAATTTTCTGCTTCGCAGTTTACATATGATGTCCCGTTGTGTATTCAGATGTATAGTGACTACATGAAGAGCTTCAAGGAAAGCATGTCAGATTTCCTGGAATCAGAACTGATAATAGACATTGAAGTAGGTTTAGGACCTGCAGGGGAGCTGAGGTACCCCTCTTATCCTGAAAGTCAAGGATGGGTTTTTCCTGGTATCGGGGAATTTCAGGTAACAGTCACCCTTAGACAATGTCTGCATAACTGCATGACATTCCCTTGGACGTTAACCAGGGCAATAACAGAAACGACAAACTTTAATTTCAGTGCTACGACAAGTATCTCGAAGCAGATTTCAAGGAGGCTGCAATAAATGTGGGTCATCCCAAATGGGAACTCCCAGATAATGCAGGAAGTTACAATGCCACACCTGAGTCAACAGAATTCTTCGGTCCAAACAGGACATACCTCACCGACAGAGAACAGTTTTTCTTGACTTGGTACTCTAACAAGTTAATAACCCATGGTGATCAGATAATGGATGAAGCCAACAAAGTATTCCTAGGCTGTAGAGTCAAGCTAGCGGCCAAGGTGACTCCCTAGATTGCAAGCAACTAAAGCATTTATCTAGTTATGTGTTTTCAGAATCATAACTTTATCAATCAAATGTCATCACGAATCAGGTGGCTGGCATACATTGGTGGTATAAAGATGATAGTCACGCTACAGAGCTCACTTCAGGATACTACAATCTTAATGACAGAGATGGCTACAGACCTATTGCGAGGATGCTGTCAAGGCATCATGCAATTCTTAATTTCACATGTCTTGAGATGCGAGACTCTGAACAGATTGCTGCTGCTAAATGTGGGCCTGAGGAACTTGTACAGCAGGTACAACTTTCAATTCTTCAAAACAATAGAATCAAAAGTAGTGAATGAATAGCAAAAATCATGACTGAAAAAAATTAAGGGAAAAATTTATCTCCAGTTGAAATATCTGGATAGAAGATCTGTGATCTCTACCAGAATTGAACTTTACTATAAGAAAATCATGATTGCTAGGGCAAGATAATCAAATAAAATGACTCCACTTGGGGTTCATAATTTGCAGGTTCTGAGTGGAGGTTGGAGAGAGAAAATTGAGGTAGCAGGAGAGAATGCACTTTCAAGATATGATCGAGCTGGCTACAATCAGATACTTCTAAATGCTAGGCCCAATGGGGTCAATAGAGATGGCCCGCCAAAGCTGAAAATGTATGGAATAACATACCTTCGTTTATCAGACAATTTACTCGACAGAAACAACTTCAAGATATTCAAGACATTTGTGAAAAAAATGCATGCTGATCAGGTAAAGAAAACCCTCACGAAATCTCCATACAAATCTTCATTGAGATGTCCAAACACTCTCTTTTTTTGGTCCAGGACCACTGTGCGGACTCAAGAAAGTATGGCCAATGTTTAGATCCACTAGAGCGTTCAAATCCAAAGCTTTCAATTGAAGATTTGCTAGAAGCAACCGAACCAATGAAGCCATTCCCATGGGATAAAGAGACAGACATGAGCGTTGGTGGTGCACTTGCTGATTTCTTCAACAAATTCATAGAAAAAATCACCTCTATTTTGAAGTGAGGAGACCCGAGAACGACAGAGTGAATAGCAGTACAATAATGCCCACTGAGGCACAGAAATCTCCAAAGATCACAGAACGTCCTTTCATGGCAAATCAGATCCTGTAGGAGTAACGCTGCTGCTCTCCACTTTTTGCTCCTATACAAATAAAATGCGTCTAAACTTATTTCTCACCATTAATTGCCACAAGAAAAATTTCCTTCTTTAAAATGGTGAAATATCCTGCATAATGATCTCATGAACTGTGAGTTCTGAAATAAATTTTGACACAGTGTGGCAATCCCCACAAACACGAAGATTCTTGGTTATCCTAATAATGGTCCCTGGACCTGTGTTTATAAAAGCAAAAGCAATGGTCAACTTTTCATTGTGATACCAGAACATTTTCTCCCTGACTTCTTCCTCCACATCATTAAACACTGAACTTGTATGAGGTTTATATCCAGCCTTCTTCAATTCACCATTCAATTCCTTCAACTTGGCATATATATGTTCTGACTGTTCATGTGACCTATCTCCAACCAAGAAGTGATGGACCATCTTATCCACTTCAGTAAAACTGTATCCTGTTGGTTTTCTCAAGCCATGACCTCTCATCATGAGTAACTCTTTCAACATCATGCCCTCTATTCTCCGTGGCATATATGTTTGAAAGACATATCCACCCACACCACCAGGATCAATAGAAAACAATTTCTGAGCAGGAGATTTCAGCCAGCTCAATATTTCTATTCCACCTGCAGGCTTCCAATTCCAGAGTCTCGATCAGTTTGTATGCTTCATCTAATTTCCCTACACGGCCAAGAAGATTTACCAGACATGTAAAGTGTGTAACTGTAGGCTTGACTTTGTATTGCTTTTCCATTTCCTAAAATATTTCTTTGCCATCATCAACTAAAACTGCATGGCTCCATGCAGACAAAACCATCTGGAGTAATATCTTCTTCCATCATTGCAGAAATCAAGGCAACAGCGTCCCTTCCCTTTCCATGCATCCCGAATCCAAAAATTATAGAAGTCCAGAAAACAAATTCTTATGGGGCAATTCATCAAAGCGCAATGTGCAGAGGTTAATATATGTCCACGAGGGTAGTTCCTACAATAGTGTTAGCACCAGATCCTCTCTTATAACTAGATGTGAATGAAAGACATGCCAAAATGCAAGGCCGTGATCTGATCACAAGCTCCAAAAACAGCTGCAACAGTGACTTCGGCACTTTTTATACCTTTACGAACCATCAGACAGAAAAGCTTTATGCTTTCCACAGCATCTCAATCTTCCCATAAGCAGATACCATCGAGTTCCAGGACCCTGTATCAATTACTGTCGCCACAAACAATCTTCTTGCTTCCAATACAAAACAGGAAGTACAATACATGCCTATAAGAGCATTCGACACAAATCTGTCGCAACGTCTATCCCCATTCCGGACAGCATAGGCGTGAACCTCTTTCCCCTGCTTCGCCCCTCAAAGGTTACACAAAGCCTTGAGAAGAGCGAGCAAATTGTCCATCTTGAAAACCAATAAAACCTCTTCCCCTTTGCCATTCATTGCATAACCCAAATATCGCCGTACTCCAAGAAGTCAAGTCTCTTCCACGCATTCTGTCAAACACCACCCTCGCAGCATCCTCAATATCCCCAAACCTCAGATGCATGGCGAGCAAAGAAATACCCACATGAATATCGGACTCCAACCAGCTAAGCACTATCTCGCCACGAACTCTTTTCCCGATTTCGACAGACGACAGATCACCGCACGCCCTCAGGACAAAAGGGTCAGCGAACTTACCCGCCTTTCGACCGAAAATCAAAGACATTTCACGGTACAAGCGCAGCCCCTGATCATGGAATCCCACAAGAACGGATTTTTGCAACTCCATGTGGTCAAGCATTACTCAAAGCTTTCATGCAACTAATTTGCATGCAAGATCAGAGAGCTAAAGACCCAAAAAAAATGAAAATTAAAAAGCGGAAAAGATGAATATGGAGATGCGGGGTATCGATCCCCGTACCTCTCGCATGCTAAGCGAGCGCTCTACCATCTGAGCTACATCCCCTTATGAGAAGTGTCGCGTTTAACTATATATAAGACGTATTATTATTGCTCCCGACAATTCTTTTCGCAATAAATGGGATTAATTAGCGCATCCTGCCCGTTAGGAAGGGGGAGCGGAATTAATTACTATTTATCAGTGTACCCAAAAGGGCCAACTTGTGATGTGTGTTGTGAAGGAGCAAATGCGTTGATAATTGGTAATTGCAAAAAAAAAAAAAAAAAAAAACAAAGCAAAAGTATTAGGACTTAAAAAAAAATCTCAAAATGGTAATTTCCGAATTTGTACGAATACGGATAAAAATGATCGAAATCTCCTCGAACTTCCTCCAAATGTGATCCTTCTATTTTTGTTCGCCCAATTAACACGCGCCCTCGGGCTACTTCTCTGGAGTTATCATGTTTGATTCGAGCTCACTTGTGTTTTGTTGAGATTATCTTGGCCAATGTGTGGAAATGGATCGAAACCAAAAGATTTTTTTTTTTTTTTTTGGGTTTTCGGTCAAAGGAATCAAAAGATGAGACAGTGTTAGGTTCATAAGACCGGACGTTCCGGAGAGATGATAAAGGTTTGAAAATTTTTTGGAGAATCCGAAATTCCATCTGGACTTGGTCGAAGCGTAATTAAACGCGAAAGCGAGGGGCGGATGGCGAGTCCGACCCCCAAAGATTATGGGCGTTCCCCAACTTCGTTCTCGCCACGTCTACTATCCCTCCTCGTGCGGGATGCGTCGTTCCTTCTCTTTCCTCTTGCATTCGAGATAGAGAGAAGAAAAAAAAGAAAGACATGCAAAAACGGTGGAGGAAAAAGCTCGTCGTCGCTAGAGAGAAGGCTCGAGATCGTCTTGCGGACGCGCTCTTTTGATCGGCACGCCGGCAACCCATCTTTCTTTCGCCTTCGGGTTTCTTGAATTCCCAGCAAAGGTCGAGTCTTGACACGTCCCCCATTGGCGGATCCCCGTTTTGTGAGGCTTGGTCGATCCACATTTTCCGTGTTTATCCAAGATTTCGTGTGTTCTCGGTTCTTTTTTGCGTCGTTGGGACGTCCCGATCTTGATCCTGAGTGAATCGACGTAAAGGGGACGCGCCCGTCGTGGGTCGGCGAACGGCAGGAGGAGGAGAGGAGGAGGAGGGAGGAGGAGAAGGTAAGAGGCCATTTGGGTTTTGCGTGGCAAGGGTGATATTCTTTTTTTACCTACCACCTTCTCGAATTGTCATCGAACAAAGTTGTGGGAAAATTCAAATTGGATGAGATGAGAAGAAGAGCGAGAGAATGGAAACGTGAGAAGGAATAGATATGAGACTCAAAAGCGGGTCGGTCGTTTTGGTGATTTTGCTCTGTGCGTTGGCCACTGGGAGCTCGGAAGGCAAGAGAAAAGCTGCGCACGAACTTCTCGGAAATGGAGGAGTTTCATCGCCGCTGCCGACGAGCTTCGCCAAGGTACGATGATTTTCACGTGTGTTCTTTTCTTTTCGAAAGTTAACAAGTTCTTTTGCCTCCTCTGGAGCTTATGTATGTGTTTCCTGGTTGGAATCCATTTAGCTGGTTTCTCTTTCGTTGAAAAAGCTCCTGGAAAAAGAAAAGCTCTTTCTAAAGAATCTGTACTTGCCAAGATAGACGATCGGATGGCCTGTCGACTGCGTAGTATTCTTTGATAATAAGACAAATTTGAGGGCCCCGCAAAAGAAAAACATGAAAACAAAGACATATAATAGGAAAAGAATTGATTCATCGGGTGCTTCGTAATGCATAAATTTTCAGGAAGTGAGTCAACTGAGATGTTCCTGGGGAAAAAATGAAATGGTGCTGATTTGAGAGAGAAAAATCTGAGAATTCATTTCAACTGAGACCTATTTGCCTCTGATATTTTTCCTCTGTAAGACTCTGTATGCTTCATTCTTCAATTTCCTGCGCGTTTGATGGTGCTCCATTTTGACGTTTTAAATCTCTCATGGCTCTAGATAGACATTGCAGTCAGCCTGTGCTGCATATTCTTGAAAGGAAAGATCACTTTGACTAGATGATAGAACCCTTTCTGGAAACTTAGTAGCTGGATATCTAAGGAACAATGATGATCCTTACACATTTGACTTGACAGCCCCACTCATTTGCTTTTTGAGATCAAGAACCCCCTTAAAATTCGAATGCGTTATATGATAACAGACAGAGCAAGCATGGATTTACTGCGAGAATGAACTGATGGCCAGGGCAGAGGTGATTCAAGATTTTGACATAAACGTACTTCAGGAGGCAATCCAGGGCCTTGGATCAATCAAAGGAAACATGGACAAAGCCTCGGGAATTCTGCCGCCCAATGTGAAACGCATGCTCCTGGATTGCTTAAGAGAGAAGAATCTCCGAGCACGCACTTCCAATGGGGAGCCGAACTCGAGGAACTGGTTCAAGGAGTGCATGGAGTTTCTGTTCTATTGGCCAAATATTCCTCGGAGAAATCTGGTAAGCAGGTCACATCACCGGATAACATCGCCTGATATACTAGCATCAGCTCCATCAACATCTCAACATAAAAATATCGTGCCAAGTCCTGCTCCGGCTCCATCTCCGAACCAAAATGTAGGAATAAGCCCTTCTCCATATTCTGCAACAGAATCTCCAAGTCCCAGTCCAGCTCCATCTGATCTTGGTCCAACCATTTCTCAATCCCCAAAACCACAAGCGCCCGTGGAGCCACCAGAGGAGCCATCTTCACCGCCAGATACGAGCGAGTCACCAGAGCAACCGCCAAGTAATGAAATTCTACCTATCAGGACACATGTTGCTCCAAGCTATTCACCTAAGAAAGACGATCACCAATGGATGAAAAGCGCAATAGCTGCCGGGTGTACAGCAGCTGTGACATTTTTGGTTGTTGCGCTTATCTTATTATTATGCTGTTCCAAGGGCAGGAACAAGAAAGCTGATCCCAGCGCAGGACAAAAAGATGATAGACCTCTTCTAAACTTGAGTGATTACTCTGCTGGTATTCGTTTATTAGGTGTCACTTCTATCATTGGCATGTTATCATTCTAAATTTCTGATGTCTGATCTGACAATATGTGAACTTCATCAGGTTCTTCCCATAAATCGTATAGCATTGGAAATTCAAGCGGTAAACAACCGAGTTCTAATAGTGGAAAGACCCCATCATTTGTGAGTCATCTTTCCATAGTGTCCGACCATCATGATTCATCGCAGCCTGAAGTATCCTCCCTGGAAACAACTGGAGTTGTACCGCTTCCTCCATTGAAGCCACCTCCTGGAAAATCAGCTCCACCACCTCCTGGACCCCCACCGCCACCTCTTCTCCATCCTCGGCCTCCACCACCTCCAAAAGGTGCTCGCCCTCCACCACTACCTTCTAAAGGAGCTTCACCTCTTAGACCAAACCAGCAGGATGACCCCAATGCAGAATCTGAAGCCCCCAAAACCAAGTTGAAGCCATTTTTTTGGGATAAGGTCCTAGCAAATTCTGATCAGACAATGGTCTGGCATGAGATCAAATCTGGGTCCTTCCAGTAAGTCTAGGATCTATCTTAGGTTGACTTAGTCAACTGAGTATGATTTGAAATTGACTTTGTCAATTAAGAACTAAGTATTTGAATGGTCATTGTCATGATATTTTTCACAGGTTCAATGAGGAGATGATGGAGTCATTATTTGGATATAGCACCGTGGATAAGAACAAAACTGACTGTAAAAAAGAACCATTATCCCTGGAAACTCCTCAGTATATTCAAATTATTGATAAGAAAAAAGCGCAGAACCTCTCAATTCTACTACGAGCACTTAATGTGACAACAGAGGAAGTCTGTGACGCCCTTCAAGAAGGTAACCTTGACATCTGGATGGGCATCCATGTCGTTGAACCTGTGCATTTTAGTCGTGCTTTTCTCAGGCAGTGTGTCAAATAACCTATTTTATTATAATAGCCTAAAAGAATATTCTTTTCACACCATGCTAAATAACGCAGAATTTCCCATGCTTTTCTCATGTCCTAAACTACTGCTAAATGTATTGAAATTGGAACTGGAAATTAGATCATAATAGTGACAAGTGTTGATCATTTGCCTCTTCATGTAGAGCCTCCTCTCTTCTATGTTGATCTTCTTCAAGTAACCACTTGATAGATCCTAGTACATACTTTGTAGAATCTGATAACTAAGCAACATGACATCCCTCTGTATAATTGAGACCATGACATGGAGACCAACTTTGTGAAGCCTGATGCTTCAATAGCTCACGGCCTGGGTTTCATGATCTGGAGGTTGGTGGCCTATTAAAAGCTATTAATTTTCTTTGTGCCCTGAGACTATTTGCTGTTGTCTGCAAGACAACAAGTGTGAGGTACAATCCAGATATTGAATCCTGTATATGCCTTGGGAGTCATTAACCAAACAATGACTAGAAAGGATGAGTTGCCATTCTCAAGTTGTTATGTAGACCAATTCACTGCTTTTATATTAAGGCCAAAGACATTGAGTTCCCAACTTTTCATGGATATCGCATTCTTAATTACTTGTAAAGGTGGCGTCTGACTCTTATGCTTGTTATGATACAGGTACCCAGCTTCCAGTGGAGCTTCTCCAGACTCTTCTAAAAATGGCTCCAACAACAGAAGAGGAACTGAAACTTCGATTGTTTAGTGGCGAAATGTCTCAACTGGGCCCGGCAGAGAGGTTTTTGAAGGTCTTGGTTGACATACCATATGCTTTCAAGCGAGTGGAAACACTACTATTTATGAACTCCGCTCAGGAAGAAGTATCCAGCATCAAAGAATGCTTGGCAACTCTAGAGGTAAATAATTACTACTTTGTTCAGACTGGGTGTTTGTTGCACTTCGGTTTCTTTGATTTATACATGATTCTCTATTTAACTCGAGTTGGCAGAGGTGCAATATGGGAAATTTAGGGCATACCTAGCTCTAGTTCGTATACAGTTCTGCACAGAGATATATAGATTGATCATTGCCATTCCATAACCAAAATTCACCTCTCTTAATGGCAGGTCGCCTGTGGTAAACTCAGAGATAGCAGACTGTTTCTTAAACTCTTAGAAGCAGTCCTCAAAACCGGTAACCGCATGAATGATGGGACGTATAGAGGTGGTGCGCAGGCATTTAGGCTTGACACACTTTTGAAATTGTCTGATGTCAGAGGAAAGGATGGTAAAACCACCCTTTTGCATTTCGTCGTTCAGGAGATCATCCGTTCTGAAGGAATTCGGGCTGCTCGTTCTGCAAGCGCAAGCCAAAGCATATCTAGTGTTAGGTCGGAAGATCTCGTGGACGATTCAAACCATGATTCGGCAGAACATTATCGTGCTCTTGGGCTGCAGGTGGTTTCTGGAGTCAGCAACGAACTCGAAGATGTGAAAAAAGCTGCCATAATTGACGCTGATGGTTTATCGGCTTCGGTAGCGAAGCTGGAGGGCTCACTCGCAAAGACTAGACAGTTCCTCAACACTGAGATGAAGAGCACGGAGGAAGAAAGCAAATTCTGTGACTCACTCACCAGTTTTGTCGAGTGTATAGAAGGCGATGTTGCATGGATATTGGGGGAAGAAAAGAGGATAATGGCTTTGGTGGAAAGCACGGCAGCTTACTTCCATGGAAGCGCAGGGAAATCAGAAGGATTACGGCTCTTTGTGATTGTACGTGATTTCTTGATAATGTTGGATAAGGCCTGCAAAGAAGCGAGAGGCTCGGCGACGAAGACATTTAAGACTCCCAGAACAGAGACGCCAACCACATCACCGTCCCGAGAAAACCATCAGCCATCACCTGATATGCGGCAGCGACTATTTCCAGCAATTTTAGACCGACAGATGTATGATTCTAGTTCAGATGACGAGAGCCCACTTGCATAGTTTTATATTGGTTTGCTGGTCTTTATTCAATGAGAAGTTGGTGGAATTCTAAGTATAGTCATCTTTTACTTGTAAGAGAAAGCGAGTTGAATAGACAATGCATACTCATGCTCTCAAACTCACCGAAACTGATTCTAATAGAGGCAGCTTTTCAGCTTTAATTATGTTTCATTAACATAAAAACTTTGTTATTTGGGGCTTTGTCCAGTCACTGCCGCTTGAGAAAAAAGAAATGCTAAGCGGCCCTTTCATCCAGGAATATCCACATGACATCAATGATTTAAAACAACACATAAGCTCGCACGAGCCATGCTGCTCATGGAAGACCAAGTACACATGGTACTGCAGATTATTTAGACCAATTATTCTGCAACTGATTAATGTACTCCAACAATATTGAGTAAAATGCAAGAAACACTTTTGTCACCTTACTTGTGCGGCCTCTACTCTGTTATTCATAGATGAAAACCTTCACATACAAAATCATCAATTGTTTGGGACAGAGAAACGAAACTTTGAAGCAAAGACAGATCTGCGTCAGGCTCATTACGGTGCAACTGGGGATCAACAAGGTTTTATATGGCAACAAGCCCCATGTAAATAGTAATGATCTCTCAGCTAACTAGCGTCTGCAGGCCCTTATCCAACAAAAAAGTGGTCTTTGAGTCAGAATAGATAATGACATCCATTGAGGCACCATCATCTCATTATTCACTACCAGATTCAGCATCTACATCAGGCCAATTAGCATATGCTGAGGCCAAACCTACTGATGAGAAAAAGACTTCACAACAACTGCTAAAGCTTTCTCTTGCTGCAGAAAGATAGACTTCTCCGACATCATGTTGATCTGCATCTAGTGATGGTTCAATGCTGCGTGTGTTGAACATCATAGCACAAACTCCTGAGAGAAACAGAGTTTTACACCAATATATACACGCATTTATCTTTGAATTGCCTTTAGTGATCATGGGCTAGCACCATATTACCCTGCCTTAAAAGAAGTGCCACGCAAGTTGTCTCCATGCCAGCTTCTTTAACTCACCCACAAGAACATTTCTGATTTAGGAAAATTCTTTCAATTGCGTTGCTATAGTGAGAGGACCCAAAAAAAGAGCTCAGCCCGTGGCTTCCCAAGTCTATCCCTCATGCAAATGCATGCTGGATAAGCTCCGTATGATCCATCCCAATGCATCTGCTACGACAGAGGACTTCTCTCCACTCACAAACTCTTTAATAATGCCATTTACTTCAACCGAACTCTTCCCCATTTCCTTATCCATACTTCTGTTCTTCATAAGTTTCCATACCCTCAATGATTCCTCCTGCAAACCCATATTGGCATAAATATTGGATAAAAGAATATAAGTCCCACAATCATCAGCTTTTAGCTCCACAAGCTTCTTGACTGCAACTTCTGCGAGCATTATATCTTGATGAGTTCGACATGCTAAGAGAAGAGATCCCCAGAGCGCAGCACAGTTGGGTTTCATAGGCATGGATTTTATGACTTCTTGGGCACTGTCTAATTGACCGGACCGACTAAGGAGATCGACCAAACAGCTGTAGTGCTCGAGCTTGGGTTCTATACCATAAACTCCTTTCATCTGTCCAAAGATACTGAGACCTTCAGAGATAAAACCTGCATGACTGCATGCTGTAAGAATTGCCAGGAAAAGCATATCATCGATCCGTACATTTCTTTCCAAAACCATCTGCCTGAATAATTCCAAGGCTTTCTTTCCGTAGCCATTAGTACCATATCCATAAATCATCACACCATAGCAAATGGCATTTTTCTCAGACATGCTATCAAAAGTCCTGCTAGCCTCATTGACACTCCCACATTTCATGTACATATCGAGAAGCGCAGCTTGAACGACTAAGTCAACGTCGATACCCTTCCTCTCCATAAAGATATGTATCCATCTCCCTTGATCAAGCACCCCCAGCTGGGCACATGCTGATAGTGCTCCAGCCACTGCAACCTTATCAACCTTCACATTTTCCAAAAGCATCTGCTTAAAAAGTTTCAATG
The DNA here is from genome assembly GCA_014182365.1 of Eucalyptus tenuipes. NCBI lineage: Eukaryota > Viridiplantae > Streptophyta > Magnoliopsida > Myrtales > Myrtaceae > Eucalyptus > Eucalyptus tenuipes. The sequence goes on from CM024537.1 coordinate 21,157,074, forward strand.
CTTCCAAGGGATTTCCATGTGAAACACATCCATCTAGCAGAATGCTCCAAGATATCACATTTTTCCCTGGCATCATATCAAATAGTTCACGAGCGGTCATCACATCTCCCACCTTGACATATCCAGCAATCATAGAATTCCATGAAATAGTATCTCTGATAGGCATGTTATCAAAGAAAAGTCGAGCCCTCACAACATCACCACTTCTCTGACAAAATCAAGAAGGCCTGTAAGCACAAATTCTCTGAGAGATAAACAATCACTTGGATGCATCCACATTTTTAAGAGGAGAAATTACTTCATGGAAAATGCAACTTTCTTCCAGTTTTATCGCTTCAAATTTTATAGAAGTTGCAATCTTTATCTTATATACTCTCAACCCAATTCCTTTCCTTCTTCTTGCACGTAAAATGTAATTAAGTTCCCGACAAACTCAGGAAAATAACTTCGTATATAACCAAAACCAGCATTCCGAGGCATCTATTAACAGTTGAAAAGAGCAGAAGATAAACAAGATCTGAAGTATCATTATTTACTCTTCAAGTGGTGGTTAAAAAAAAGATAAAAGTCATAAGCAACTATGATATCCATTGACATTAGGAAGCCAAATGCCTTAAGTCACATTCAGGTGGAAAAAACCGCAGAAAGGCAAAGCCTCATGTAAACAAACTTCTCTGCAACCGCAGATTTATAACTTAACTAAAGAAATCATGTGGAACAGACCTTACCATAAGCGTCTATCATCATTGACCAAGAAATCACATCCTTTTCTGGCATTTCATCGAACACCTTCTGGGCCTCTTCTGTATTCCCGCACCCTAAATAAGCACTCAATAATAGATTCCAAGACACCGAATCTTTTTCCTCGACCCCATCGAAAGCCATCCTCGCACAACCTATTTCTCCACACTTCCCGTACATACCAATCAACCCATTCACTGCGAACACATGACAACATCTTCCCCTCTTCACTAACTCCCCATGAACCGCCCTTCCCTCGCCCAAGCCCATCATCATCCCGCACGCTTTTAACACGAATGGGTACGTGTAATCATCCCCCACAAGGCCTTTCCTTCTCATACCCGCGTAAAAGCTCCAAGCTTTGTCCGGGTTTGAGCTACTGACGTAGCCCTTGATCATGGTGTTGCACATGAAAATGCTCTGCATGTGAATTCGTTCGAACACCAACCGCGTGTAGTCCATGTTGGGCGGGTTCAACGATGTCAGGGAAGTGAGTAGCTTGCTCGACGTGAAAGAATCGGAGACGAAGCCGGTCGTGATGAGCTGGGCACGGATTTGAAGGATTTGCGACGTGTTCTTGGATCTCTGAAGAAGTGCGAGCAGTGGGTTTCCGAGGTGGGTTGGGGATGGGGAGTGAACCATAATGGGCGCAACGAGAAACCCACATCACACTCTGCCGAACTTGCATCCAAGACGAAGAGCTCAGATTGAGTACTGAACGAGCGGGAAAGTATGCCAAGACATGCTTCTTCGTCACTGACACCGAGGGTCCTGAGTTCTACAATGGTCATGCTCATCGCCTTAATTCTACTTCTAATGCAAGATGCATGTCGGACATGGAAGCTACTGAGGAAACTACTGTTGGAGCAGATCGACAGACAGACAGGTGGAAGGACTGCACGTGCATTTCGGCGACCGCGGCGAGATCTTCCTCCAAAGTGATTTGCTTTGGAAGCAATGCCTTTTCACATTTGATTCCGGTCTTTCGAGTTAAGCTTGTCACTTTTGTATTATTCCCCTAATTTTTTATTTAATTTCCGACCCTTGCAATTTAGTTTTCAAGCAATTTATCTTTCTTGTCTTTTCTAGATCGATCTAATGAGTTCCATTTTGACACTTTGCTCTGAGGAGTTGGCACGTCTTTTTAGCATGCCTATTACTCGACGCTGCTTTGAAAAAACTTGTTTTTGGGGAGAAGTGACGACTTTTTAGTCAAGGTAGAACCTGAGGAGAAGCGTTACTTTACAGTTCATCGGGGTGAGCGTTGGGCTTGGTCCACCTCAAGAACCGAGATTGAATTGATCTAAGACCCATCGGTGCAGGGCTAGCTTCAAAGAACTGAAGTCTCTTTCGGAAGAACAAAAATGCCTTTGCAACCATCAAAAATTAAATCATGATTTTCAACATGAACAAATAACAACATAACCACTTTATTAACAACTGTTTTTAAGTAAAATGGTACTATTTTTATATCTCATTATGAAAAGTTTCTTTTTCACTATAAACATATAATGTTAGTTATTGGATAAAACCGAGAACTGAATCAAAATTGATCGATTCCAAAAGCGACCGGTCGGGTTCTCAATTCCAATCTTTTGGAATCTAGGGTAACAGAATCAATTCCCAAATTTAGAGCTAAGAATTGGCTAAGAAGCCACCTATTTTGAAACCGATTTCCCCTATTATTTGTTACTACAAAGCCAAAAAAAAAGAAGTGCAATATCCATGTTGAATGTTACATACGTTAATCTGCCAAAAAAAATTTCCATGTGTGCCTTTTGCATTGCACTAGATTATCATCCTAATTTTCATAAACCTATTATATGACGGTTAATTTAGTTCTAAACTTTTCAATTTAATCAATTTAATCATCAAACTTTGTGCAAAATTCCAATGTAGTCCATTTAATTGATTTAGGCCGAAAATCGCCGACATTAAAACGAAATCGTTTTGATAAATTTCATATTTTTTCTTAATTTTTTTTTCATTTCCTTTTCCCTATTTATCTTCCAAAAAGGTTGGAGGGATTATCAATGTCTCAAGCAAGGGCGTCGTAGCCCTCACCTCCCACGAGCCACCTCTACCCTCATCAAGCGAATTGAGCGGTCTTTATCAAAAGAATAGCTCACGTGCGCGATATTGTACCAACAGGTTAGGCAATCGACCTTGATTTTGATCTTGTGCAAGTGTCGCAACTTGCACGACGATACGATGCTCGACAACAAGATGATTTCTTGACTTAGAGGATTGAGAAGATAGGCCACACAATGAAGGTCCTCGAACTAGAGCAACTCGTGACACGCTCTACCTCCTTAGAGCCATGACCTCACGCTTGATTTTGGGAGCGAAGTTACTAAGAACTTATCGTCTCTCACATAGAACGATCAACGTCGACGGATTGTCGTATCGGTAATTTCCAATCAAAATTAACCAAATGGATTATATCAGCAAATTGTCAAAAGATTTAGAATTAAATTGACAAAATTGAAAATATTAGAATTGGATTGATGATCGTATAATAAGTTTAGGACTTGTAAGATAAATTTTCTAAGCATTAAGAACGAATTCATTTATACACACCTCTTACCTTGAGCATGTCCAAAAGCTTTTGCCTCTGCTCCAAATTTATTATCGGCCTGTAAAAAGATCAATTGGAGAGTCTCAAATCAACTTTACGATCTGGAAGACTGTCTTGGACAGTGTCTTGGACAGCTTCTGGAAGTGGTCGCCACCATCATTTTCTCCGTTGTTGAAGCGATCATCATGCAGAACCATGCGGATTCCATGTACTTTTCGCAGCGGCCTTTGATCATTTTTTGTTTGTGTTCTCTCAATGTATCAAAACCATAGATTGAAGCGGCCCATCCATTGATTTCTATAAGATGGCGTAATTGGTTGATTGATAGTCAAGCGCCTCGTCTTCTGTCGACCAATGGAGGTCGAGTTCTGAAACATTCTCATCATGCTTAAGCGTCCTCCTCGGACTCAAAAAGGAGACGGTCATGTCGGATCATAAAGAGACTTCCTTTCATTTTACCCAGAAGAACCAAAAAGTATGGTGGATTCGCCCCACTAGTGGAATGGAGGTCGATTTCTTCTTTCTTTATTCAGAAAGACCGAGTGACGAAGAAACATTGATGATTTGCTGAAAAAAAGAAAAAGGAACATTGATGAAAGCAATACATTTGATAGTAAAGATTGCATTAAAAAAAAAAAAAAAAAACCAACTTTGAAAATTTGGCTTCGTCGTTAAGAAATGAATAGTTCAGACGAACAATTCGAGTTCGATTCTTGTAAACACCTTCCCTTTGAGCTTCGTATTCAAATTTCGAGAATAACAGAGTCCATGATACAATCCATTCAAATGAATCATCCGCCCCTTTATGGTACGGTAAGTCGTGGGATGGATAGTATTTTTGCGCGAAAGAGGAAGTGAGTTGAGTCGGTCTGTCCACATAAAGATTCTACCAGTACATTGGTCACTCATCTACTTCCATAAGCATAGCTCAAAACAAGAACCGGAAAAAAAGGAGGAAAATTGTACACACCAAAGAACCTGGAACGGCTAGAAGAAAGAAGGGGAGAACATGGATTACATAGGAAGTGAAGCGTTGGGGAAAAGAACACCGTCAGTCAACCATCTGCAGACCTAAGTTATCTGGACTCACGACCCAGCTACGCATTAGCCTTCGGTGGCGGTGGCGGAGACGTAGTAAGCGACAGCGAAGAGGCCGTGGACGAAGCAGACGATGCCCCCGATGGAGAGGAAGTGGTGGTGCGAAAAACCGCAGGAGCCTCTAGACTTGTGGTTCGCCAGCGTCCCGATGACCAACAGGGATAGGCCGATCGCCAGTATGATCCTGACCCATTAATCCACGGTCAATCTGCAACTGAAATCAATGGATAGCTGTTGAAAAGGAGGAAGAGAGAGTATACCAGGTGAAGACAAGGCAGGCTATGGTGAGCTGGCGATTGGGGGAGGCCTTCTGGAGCTCGTCTTGGGTGCAGATACAGTTGTAGCAGCCGCCGAGCAGATTGGCGAGGACATGGGCTAAGGCGAGGAACACCGCCGCGCCAAAACCGAGCTTGAACGCCTCCGGGCTCGGCTCTCTGCACTCGAATATCCACAGCTTCAGGTGCTTCTCCTGAACACCACCAAGAATCCCTGGTTATTGCGTCTTCAAGACACGTTAAAGATGCCATCTCTTTTTCTTCATTCTTCCCTATTTCAAGTTTACCTTGTTTTGCTCGACCTCAGCTTCCAGGCCAAGAATCCCGGCCGCAATATCCAGGCCTATGATTAGGATGCACACAAGAATGCCCCCTCCTTTCACCATTTCTGAGAAACTCTGCTGCTGCTGCTGCTGCTGCTGCTACTGTTGCTGTGTATGTGGGTTTCTGGAAGAAAGGAGAGGAAGAATTAGGTTGTGCTTTTTAAAGAGGGACAAAGTGGGACAAAAGTCATCAAGACATATGCATGGGGTTTAGTAAAGAAATCAAGAATGTGTTTGTGCCCAAGGAAAAACTGAAAAAAGAGATGGGGGGAGAATGTGGTGAGATGTTTGAAAAGAGGGCCAAAAAGAGCTTCTTTTCTTCGTCCACCACGCGGTGCAAAAAAACACTTTCTTTCACTTTGCTTTCTTTCTCCTTCTCTTCTGTAAGATCCCTTTGATGGAGGAGCAAGGAAGGCAGAGAATAAACCAACTCACACGGATAGGAAAGAGTGACCCGGCGATTGAAATCACACCATCGCTGTCTAACCTTATATAACATGACAATATTCGAGGCAGTGTGTCATCAGTAGTGCAGTGACCGCAGCTGCAGCATCTTCTTTAATGGTTCCATCATCTCTGGGACCAAATCAGGGAGGAAGATCTCACTAATCAGGGAAGTTATCTACATGGGCAACGTGCCCAGCCTAGATCTTGTTAATCCTGCTTATTACAGAACCCTTCTCTTGTTTTTATTTTCGGTCGGTGCGATCGATTTGTGTCTTAGACCAGCTTGAAGTATACGAAATAAGAATCCGACTTTTTTCGATTTTTCAATTTGCTTAATACATTAGACAAAAGGATTGTGGACACTCTCCAGAGATGGGAAAACATAAGAGCGGACAAATGGAAAAAGAGCAGACCGCGTTAACCGGACAAACGGGGCCCCTCGCGGGCCGCGATTGATTTGGAAGCCGTAAGTCTCGGGTCAGAAAATCGGTGGTTCCGTATCACCAAAGGGTCAAACTTGGGTCAGGTCTTCATCAACTATCTGCTCGAGCCTCGAGCTTTGTGAAAGTTGGAGGAGTACAGCGGGGCCGATTCTATTCGAGAATCGGATTGGATCACCCTAAAAACAAATCCAATCCCTGCTGGAATTTGGACCGGTTTTGCGTTTCAAGTGAAAAAGAAACCAAGAGCCGGACCCATTTTTTGAACCACGTTGGAATCGGTTTCACAAAAAGAAGAAAGCCCCTAATCTTTGTTGGCCTCCTCTCTATCGGACATAACTCGCGGCCCTTCTTAATTCTTTCCTTTTCGCTCGTGCTCGCACCTTTCTCTTCGCCATTTGAGCCCTCCCTCTGAGGCTGGCTTTTGCTGTGGGGGCTCCGACGTCATCTCGCGCTCTCTCGCTTTTAGTTCTGGAATCAATCACTCCTAGTGAAAAGTGCCGATCAAAATTAAAAAAAATTTAAAAATTTAAAAAGTAGGTCTTTGGTGCATCACTGGCTTGAGAGAATACAGACTCGCAAGCCAGCAAATAGTAAAGTAAGTTCACCACATTGCCATCTCTCGTAATTTGCCGTGCATTCTTCTGTTAATCCACATTTTTCTGTACGAAAATGAAATAAGAGATTTTTCATGGTGCCTTCCAACTCTCTCTTCTTTTTTATTTTGTTGTTTCCTTGAATAGGAATATGAAAATGAGAATAGAAAAAGAGTTAAGTAGAAATCGATTCAATGTATCCACATTCCTATGCGATTTTCGACCTCACTTGTTTTATAGTTTGGGTCCGTGGGATACATGAGTTCGGTTAGCCCGATTGACGTGGCTTCCGATATATGGTCCAAAAGACAAAGAGACTATGTTTGATTGTATTTATTCATACCGGTAATAATCGCAATTCATACGATAAAATAAGGTACTACTTATGTTGTCTTTTATTTTGTATTACTAGCATAAACGAACTCGCACTTCATGTATGCAAAAAAGAAAAAAAAGCATTTAACAGATTTGGCAAAATCGTCTTATTGCGGAGTATCTGAATCATTAGTCAATTCAAAAACTTTAATGGTGCAATATGATGAAATGTCTATAATGACGCTGATAATATTTTGGAGACGGAAAAGAAAAAGCCTTTAGATCCCTCAAAAGTGGGGTACAGCATGAATGAATTTTCGTGGCCGAAGCCAGCGACCGGCTCAAGGACAAGAAGAGCAGTGTAGAAGGAATAGGTGGGCTTAAGCATTTGGGCTTACCACCACAGATCTTCCGCACCTTCTCCTCGTAATTCCTCTTGGTTTTAGAAGAGGTCGAGCCCATTTCAACAAGAGATGTCCGTTCGATCTGATGACCCACCACCCATCAAGGAAAATAGGTGATATTTGTATTTTATATTATATGGTTTGTCTTTTTTAACTTCTTCTGTTTCGTTTCTTTTTGTACTTTTACGCGGTGTACCGGATTCAAAACGGCATGGATGATGATGCAAAATAAGGGAAGAAGCCAGGCATTGTCGTACCGGACGAAGTAGAATGTGCAGCTTTGTGATAATATGGAAATGCGCGTGGCTTTCTGAGAATCTCTGTTGTAATAAAGACTCCTCCGGTGATTTAACGGGCAACAAGCAAAAAGTCTAGAAACGGTCATCATCATATTCATCATCACTTTCGCAGCGAAGCATGACGCCTCTTGATTACAAAATAGCATGCTCTCATCTCTTCATCTCTTAACTATACCGACTCTATAAGACAAAACAGCAAATAACCAAAAGGAAGTTCAAACCAAGAACGAGACAGAAGAAGAAGAAGCCATGTCCGATTTCTGTTTTTTTTTTCTTCTTCTTTTCAAGATCTTTTTGGGGCTGGAGCCATATCGGAAGATGGTTGTATTAGTTCTACCTGTTGACATATACGCGAGAGACTCGACACGAACCCGGATAGCCATTCCCACCCGGAGACGTCCTCCGTGGCACCCACTCTCTTCCTTCAAACGGGGGATTGACTTGGAGGAGGAGCTTCAAAATTCAACCACATCTGCTGCTGCTGCATCAACATCTGCATCCTCATACTCATCTCGGACGCCTCCTCCTCCTGCTCCTGCTGCTTCAGCAGAAACTGCCATTGCTGTTTCGTTGCTGCGGCGGCCGCCGCCGCCGCCCCGTACTCCTGATCGCACCGCACGGCCTGAGCCGGAGGCGAGTTCACCATCGTCTCCAGCCGATGCTGCATCCTCCACCTTCCCAACGTTCCGCCGCCGACGTCGTCGTCCGGGGGTAAAGAGGAGGGAAACACGGGGTCGTCGGCGGCGGCGGCTCGCTGGGCACGAGCTGGAGAGCGCACTTCACCAGCTGTTGCAGGTATGCCACGTGCTTGCAGGCCTCCTCCAGCATGGTTAGCATGTCCATCTTTTTCTCTTCGGGCGGCATCACCAGCTCGTGCAACTGCCTCATGCAGTCGCCTATCTTCCTCCGCTTTTCTCTGGCCCGCTTCGTCTTCTCTGGGTCGGGCGGGGAGCGCTTGCGAGCGGGGCCGGGGCCCGCCGCCGCTGCCGGCTGCGGCGGCGGCGGTTGCAGTTGGAGCGTCTCGAGGAAGCGGAGGAGGTCGGACAAGCGGTGGAGGGGGAAACAGAGGGTCGAGTCGTCGGCGGCGGCGGCGGGCAGCGAGGGGAAGTTAAACGTAGACGAACCGGGAGCGAAGTCGGGGAAGCCATGACCGGGTTCTTACTTGGGCGTCTTGAGAGGGGACGGCGAGCAGCGAAACGAGAGCTGGTCATGCCCTCAAACAGGCTCAAACTCACCAAGCAAGAACCCGGTCATGGCTTCCCCGAAACTGATTCAATGAGAAGTCGGTGGAATCACGGAAAATGTGGCGTTTTTGGAAAATATTTTTCAGAAAATCATTTTTCAATTTTTTCAAGAAAATATAATTATTTTTTGGTATTTGGATGAAACCTGAAAATGATGTGGAAAATATTTTTTGTTGTTTGGTAAGAAAAATCTTTTCCTTCATATACTCTTTTCACTTATCTTATATTTTTAAAAATTGATTTTAAATTATTTTTAATTTTTAATATATATTTTTTTTTTTTTCTTTTTCTTTTCTTTTTTCTTTGTTTTCCATCACCTTCTTTCTTGGCCGATCGCCGGCCACGGTGATGGCCTACGACATTGGCCACCGGCGAGCCTCAAGCTCGCCGACGAGCATGAGGCTTACCGCTCCACGAGATTGGTGAGCGTGAGCGTTGAGCTTGAGGCTCGCCGGATCGATGAACGCGAGCTTGAGATCAACAAGCTCGAGGTTTGCTTGGCGATGGTGACGACTAGCCAAGAAAGAAGAAGATGGGAAACAAAGAAAAGAAATAGAAAAGAAAAAGGAAATTAAAAATAATTCGAATTAAAAAGAAAAAAAGAAAATTAAGAAATAATTCGAATAAAAAATTTTAAAAAAAAATGGGAGGAGGAAATGAGGATTTGTAAAGGTGTGAGATAAGAAAGATAAAGTGAGGAAAATGTTTTCAAAGTAGAAATATTTTCCTCTAATTCAGAAGACTTTTTTCTTTTCATGAAAAACATTTTCCCCAAGGAATTCATTTTCCGTGAAACGAACGCCAGAAAATCTGGAAAACATTTTTCCGAAAATTATTTTTGCCAAAACGAATGGAGCCTAAGTATAGTCGTCGTAAAAGAAAGAGAGTTGAACAGAAAATGCATACTCATGCTCTCAAACTCACCCAAACTGATTCTAATAGAGGCAGCTTTTCAGCTTTAATTATGTTTCATGAACATAAAAACTTTGTTATTTGGGGCTTCGTCCAGTCATTGCCGCTTGAGAAAAAAGAAATGCTAAGTGGCCCTTTCATCCAGGAATATCCACATGACATCAATGATTTAAAACAACACATAAGCTCGCATGAGCCATGCTGCTCATGGAAGACCAAGTACACATGGTACTGCAGATTATTTAGACCAATTATTCTGCAACTGATTAATGTACTCCAACAATATTGAGTAAAATGCAAGAAACACTTTTGTCACCTTACTTGTTCGGCTTCTACTCTGTTATTCATAGATGAAACCCTTCACATGCAAAATCATCAATTGTTTGGGACAGAGAAACGAAACTTTGAAGCAAAGACAGATCTGCGTCAGGCTCATTACGGTGCAACTGGGGATCAACAAGGTTTCATATGGCAACAAGCCCCACGTAAATAGTAATGATCTCTCAGCTAACTAGCGTCTGCAGGCCCTTATCCAACAAAAAAGTGGTCTTTGAGTCAGAATAGATAATGACATCCATTGAGGCACCATCATCTCATTATTCACTACCAGATTCGGCATCTACATCAGGCCAGTTAGCATATGCTGAGGCCAAACCTACTGATGAGAAAAAAAGACTTCACAAGAACTGCTAAAGCTTTCTCTTGCTGCAAAAAGATAGAATTCGCTGACATCATGTTGATCTGCATCTGGTGATAGTTCAATGCTGCGTGTGTTGAACCTCATTGCACAAACTCCTGAGAGAAAGAGTTTTAGACCAATACATATACGCATTTATCTTTGAATTGCCTTTAGTGATCATGGGCTAGCACCATATTACCCTGCCTTAAAAGAAGTGCCACGCAAGTTGTCTCCATGCCAGCTTCTTTAACTCACCCACAAGAACATTTCTGATTTAGGAAAAATCTTTCAATTGTGTTGCTATCCGGAGAGGACCCAAAAAAAAAAAAAAAAAGAGCTCAGCCCGTGGCTTCCCGAGTCTATCCCTCATGCAAATGCATGCCGGATAAGCTCCGTATGATCCATCCCAGTGCATCTGCTACTACAGAGGACTTCTCTCCACTCACAAACTCTTTTATAATGCCATTTACTTCTACCGAACTCTTCCCCGTTTCCTTATCCATACTTCTGTTCTTCATAAGTTTCCATACCCTCAATGATTCCCCCTGCAAACCCATATTGGCATAAATATTGGATAAAAGAATATAAGTCCCACAATCATCAGCTTTTAGCTCCACAAGCTTCTTGACTGCAACTTCTGCAAGCATTATATCTTGATGAGTTCGACATGCTAAGGGCAGAGATCCCCAGAGAGCAGCACAGTTGGGTTTCATAGGCGTGGATTTTATAACTTCTCGGGCACTGTCTAATTGACCGGACCGACTAGGGAGATCAACCAAACAGCTGTAGTGCTCGAGCTTGGATTCTATACCATAAACTCCTTCCATCTGTCCAAAGATACTGAGACGTTCAGAGACAAAACCTTCATGACTGCATGGTGTAAGAATTGCCATGAAAAGCATATCATTGATCCGTACATTTCTTTCCAAAACCATCTGCTTGAATAATTCCAAGGCTTTCTTTCCGTAGCCATTAGTACCATATCCATAAATCATCTATTGTTTTCGAAAGAACAGAGAAGGAGTTGACAGCAAAAGCTATGTGTCTTATTTAGAAAACTGAAAAATGTTCAAATACATACTAAAACTTAACCATAAACCCACGTTGCCCACTAACAGCTTACTTGGTCCACAAAACCAGCAACAAACTAAGAGAATAGCTAAAACAGTGCAGCTAACTACTCCTACTAGATAAGATTGACCAAGTAAAACAACAATTAACCAATTCCTAGAAAACATGACATCAACAAACTGACTAAACAAAACAAAGAAAAAAAACAGAACGTGCAGTCTTGATACATCAACACTCTCCTCTTGGATCAAGTACTGCACACTCCTAACTTTGCCTTGAGAAGTTCAAATCGACCAACATGAAATGACTTCATGAATATATCTGCAATCTAGTTTTCTGAACTGCAGTACACCGCCACCTCTCAGCCTTTTGCACTTCTCTCAAGAAGTCAAACTTGACCTTAAAATGCTTTGTTTTTCCATGAAATACCGGATTCTGTGAAATGGCCGGAGTAGCTTGATTATCCACAAACACTTCTATATCTTCTTCTTGCTGCATATGCAGATCATCCATCAGCTTCTTCAACCATAATGCTTGATTCACAGCTGCAAAAGTAGCCGCAATGAACTCAAACTTCTGCAGTTGATTGAGCCACTATTTCCTGCTTCTTTGAACTTAAGGAAAAACATGCCGACCCAAATGTAAAGCAATAACCTGAAGTGCTCCTCATATCATCCACCGATCCCGCCCAATCACTATCGAATACCCCCGCAACTAAAACTTCGAACTCGCAAAACTTAATCCCATATGAAAGAGTACCTTTTAAGTACCTCAACACCCTCTTTGTAGCTACCATATGCAACTCACTTGCACAATTGAGAAATCTAGATAAGACACTTATAGGAAACATGATGTCTGGCCTAGTTGCAGTGAGATACATAAGACAGCCAATCAAACTTCTATAAACTCTTTCATCTGCAAGTTTTGATCCATCCTTCTTTTGAAGCTTTTTCCTTATGACCCATTGGAGTACTCACACTCTTGCACTCCTCCATGTTGAATCTCCTTAGGATGTCCTTCAAATATTTCTTCTGATAGATAAAAACTTCATTCTGAGTCTGCCTAACCTCCATTCCTAGAAAATATGACATCTCACCAAGATCAGTCATTTCGAACATCTTCATCATCTCTTGCTTAAATTGTAGTAATCTGAGCACTATTACTCCCTGTCACCAGCATATCATCCATATAAAGAGACACCAATACTAAGTCAGATATTAACTTCTTGACATATAGAGTGGATTCACTAAGATTTTTCTTGAAACCTAGGCCCAGCAAGTGCTCATCCATCTTACTGTACCATGCTCTGGGAGCTTGCCTCAAGCCATAGAAAGCCTTTCTCAGCAAATAAACTTTCTCCTCCTAGCTTGGTGTGACAAAGCCTTCTGGCTGCTCAACATAAATCTCCTCCTGCAACACTCCATTAAAAAATACAGATTTTACATCTAACTGATATACCTTTCATCCTTGTTGAGCTGCCAAAGCAAGAATCATTCTAATTGTATCAAGTCTTGCCACGGGAGCAAAGGTTTCTGAGAAATTAACTCCCCAAACTTGTGCATATCCCTTCACCACCAACCTGGCCTTATGCTTATTCACTGAGCCATCAAGATTAAATTTGGTCTTGAAAACCCATTTTACTCCAATCACCTTCCTATCTTCAGGCCTCTCCACTAGCTCCCATGTCTGGTTCTTTTCTATCATAGCCAACTCTTTCTTCATTGCATTCATCCACCTCTGATCGCTTTTAGCTTCCTCATAACCTGCAGGTTCCAAAACAGCCACATTGCACCTTTGATATATATCAGTCAAAGATCTGGTACCTCTAACTGGAACATCATCCACCAGCTCTTCAGGTTCCAATGAGACCTCTTTGTGCTTGCCTTGTGGCTCATTTGTCCGGTCTCATTTCTCATCTTCTAGAAACTGAACATCCCTGCTTGTGATCACCTTCCCCGTGTCGTGGTTGATAGATCCCGTAAGCTTTTGACACTAAACGTAGCCAACAAAGATCCCGGGTTTAGCTTTCTCTCCCAACTTGTCTCTCTTGACTGTGGAATATGAGAAAAATACAAACAGACCAAACACCTTCAAATTTCTTAGAATTGGCTTGACATCAAACCAAGCTTCAAAGGGCGTCTTCATCTCCAATACCCTCGTAGGTAGTCTATTCAAGCGAAAAACTGTCGTGTTTGCCGCATCGCCCAAAACTCTTTTGGTAGATTCTTCTCATACGACGAGACACCCAGTCATCTCCATAACGGTTCTATTCTTCCTCTCACTAACTCTATTTTGCTGTGGAGAGTAAGGAGCAGTAAGCTGATGCTCAATTCTAGCCTCTTCACAGAAAGAATTAAACCTCTCTGAAGTGTATTCTGTTTCATTATCAGATCTAATGACCTGAATCTTGCAGCTACTTTGGTTCCTAACCCATTTCTTAAACTTCAGAAATACCTCAGCAACTTCTGATTTTTGCTTCATAAAGTAAATCCAGTACATTCTAGTATAATCATAAATGAAAATAATGAAATATCTGCTGCCATTTAGTGAAGGAGTCACTTGTGGACCACATAGATCTGTATGAATTAGCTACAGCTTCTTCGTAACTCTCCAAGTGGATTCCTTGAAGGGAACTCTTGTATGCTTGCCCAGCAAACAAGTTTTGCACCTTGTGATTTGCTCCTCCAGGCTTGGTAACCCAGTTGCCATTTTATTCCTCTGCATGATCAGCATGCCTTTATGATGAAAATGCCCCAACCTTTTGTGCCATATTTCTGAATCATTAGCTTGACACTTGAATGCCATCTGCTCCTTCTCAAGAGGATTCAAAGAAAAACTCTTTTGTTGCATCTTTATCTTGAACAGCTCCCGACCACTAGAGTCAAAAATCAAACACTTCTCATCTTCAAATATCACCTTAAATCCCTTTTCTACCAACTGCCCCACACTCAGCAAATTCTGATCAATTTTAGGCACATACATCACATTAGAAACTAGCTTAGTTCCAGCACAACTCTCCATTGCTACAGTCCATTTACCTTTCACTTCTAAGTACTCCCTATTCCTAATCCTCACTCTTGACTTCAACGACTTGTCAAGGTTTATAAACAGCGTTTCATCACTTGTCATGTGGTCTATGCAACCACTATCAACAAGCCAACTTGTCACATGGAATACTAGAGGAGAAATAAGAAGCAACAAACGGTTGATCTACCTCTTCTTTGGACCGGCAGTATGTACCTCACCCCCGCTTTGCTAATCTCTCTTCTTTTTGCGAGAACTTCTCAATGTGTGCAAGCTTATGACACTTTCTGCACCTTACATCTGGCCTCTTCCAATACCTAAAGTGTGGATGATTCTTTTTTCCACAGTGCTGACATGAGAAGTATCTTCCCCAATTGTTCTTGGAGTTGCCCGCACTGTTCTCTCTTGCGGCGATTTCCGAACCACTACTTGCCATTTCCTTTCTTCCCTTTCCACTTCTTAACATTTCCTCCTACATTCTTTGTTCTTTAGCTAGCTCCTTTTGTACTTCCTTTCAGCCTTATTAACCTCCTCTGCTCTTGTGCTTGTAGAGCACTTAGCAATTCTGCCAACTTGATCTGAGACAAATCCTTGGTATTCTCCAAAGAGGCAATGGTTGCCTCAAACCTTTCGGGCAAGGAGACAAGAATCTTCTGCACTAGCCTATTATCAGAGAGGTCAATGCCTAGAACTCTTGCCTGATTTGCAATGCTTATCAACTTATCAGAATACTCCTTAATTGTCTCAGATTCCTTCATCTGTAGTCTCTCGAATTCTGTGATCAGGTTTAGCCCCTTCATGCTTCTAATCCTCTCATCTCCTTGATACTCAGCTTTGAGGAAGTCCCAAATAGCTTTGGCTGATTTACAAGCCATAATTCTGCTGAAAATGGCAGGTGAGATAGCAGCATATAAACAAGACTTTGCCTTTGCTTTCCTTGTTGTCCTCTCCTTGTGAAACTTGATTTGATTAACGGTTGGATTGTCAGAAAGGGGAGCAACTTCATAATCTTGTTCCTTTAGCTTCCCAAAAATCACAACCCTCTAGATAGGCTCGCATTCTCACTGCCCAGGCTTGATAATTTTCTCTATCAAACGCTGGTGGAGCCATTGCTGAAAAGCCACTCGATCCTGCCTCCATCTTGCTTTTAACTTCTATGGATGTAGACACACCTCTCAATCAATCTCACAAGTCACTCACAACCCCTTAAGATCAAGAAAGCTCTGATACCAGTGTTGTTTTCGAAAGAACGGAGAAGGAGTTGACAGCAAAAGCTATGTGTCTTATTCAGAAAATTGAAAAATGTTCAAATACATACTAAAACTTAACCATAAACCCACGTTGCCCACTAACAGCTCACTTGGTCCACAAAATCAGCAACAAACTAAGAGAATAGCCAAAAAAAGTGCAGCTAACTGCTTCTACCAGATAAGATTGACCAAGTAAAACAACAATTAACCAATTCCTAGAAAACGGGACATCAACAAACTGACTAAACAAAACAAAGAAAAAAAAATAGAACGTGCAGTCTTGATACATCAACATCATCACACCATAGCAAATGGCATTTTTCTCAAACATGCTATCAAAAGTCCTGCTAGCCTCATTGACACTCCCACATTTCATGTACATATCGAGAAGCGCAGCTTGAATGACTATGTCAACGTCGATACCGTTCCTCTCTATATAGATATGTATCCATCTCCCTCGATCAAGCACCCCTAGCTGGGCACATGCTGATAGTGCTCCAACCACTGCAACCTTATCGACCTTCACATGTTCCAAAAGCATCTGCTTAAAAAGTTTCAATGCTTCCAAGGGATTTCCACGTGAAACACATCCATCTAGCAGAATGCTCCAAGATATCATATTTTTTCCTGGCATCATATCAAATAGTTCACGACCTGCAATCACATCTCCCACCTTGACATATCCAGCAATCATAGAATTCCATGAAATGGTATCTCTAATAGGCATGTTATCAAAGAAAAGTCAAGCCCTCACAACATCACCACTTCTCGACAAAATCAAGAAGGCCTGTAAGCACAAATTCTCTGAGAGATAAACAATCACTTGTATGCATCCACATTTTTAAGAGGAGAAATTACTTCATGGAAAATGCAACTTTTTCCAGTTTCATTGCTTCAAATTTTATAGAAGTTGCAATCTTTATCTTATATACTCTAAGCCAATTCATTTCCTTCTTCTTGCACATAAAATGTAATTAAGTTCCCGACAAACTCAGGAAAATAACTCCGGATATAACTGTGAGGGAAAAACTAATTTTGTATTATCAATAAAGTTTAATATATATACATCAAAATAAACCCTAAAAGTGGTAAAGACCCGTTTACCCTTCTTACTTCTAACACTCCCCCTCAAGCTGGAGCATAAATATTAATCATGCCCAGCTTGTTACAAATATGTTCTATCCTCCCATTACCCAAGGATTTAGTGAAGATGTCTGCAAGTTGATCGCTGGTTCGAATATGACTGGGAAGAATTACTCCACTCTACAACTGCTCTCGGATAAAATGACAATCAACCTCAATGTGTTTTGTTCTCTCATGAAACACGGGGTTGGAAGCTATATGCACTGCAGCTTTATTATCGCACCATATAGTCATGGGTACTAAATCTTTAAAGCCTAACTCGTCAATAACCGTTGAATCCACACTAATTCACATGTCACTTGTGCCATGGCTCTCTATTCGACTCGGACTTTGGAGCGGGCAACAACACTTTGTTTCTTACTTTTCCATGATACCAGATTTCCTCCGACCAAGGTACAATACCCAGTAGTTGATCTTCTATCATATGGAGACCCAGCCCAATCAGCATAAGAAATCCTTCAACCCTGATATGACCATGGTTTTGGTGGACAATTCCTTTCCCCGGAGCTTTCTTCAAATACTTCAATATCCGAATAACTGCATCCCAGTGAGATGTATGAGGGGAAGGCAAAAACTGGCTTACTACACTAACAGGAAAAGCAATGTCTAGTTGAGTAACTGTGAGATAATTCAGCTTACTACTAATCTTCTATATCTCTCGGGCTTATTAAGAGTTTCTCCTCCATCAACAACCAATTTAACCCTTTGTTCCATGGGTGAATCAAGAGGCTTTGATCCCAACATACCTTTCTCAGTGAGCAAATCCAAGACATATTTTCGCTGTGACAGAATAATACCATTCTGTGATTGCGCCACTTCAATTCCTAGGAAATATTTCAATTTTCCTAAGTCCTTAGTTTGAAACTATTGCTGAAGATATGTTGAGTACAAGTACGTGTACCTTTGTGATGAGCAATAGGAAGTTTAAGATCAGTTACAAGAGGAGGGTCAGCCAATGGCGGATCTGGAGCAGAAGATGACGTAGTAGTGACGGGAGGAGCGGGGGGAGCAGTAGTGACACGAGGACGTTGAGAATAAACCTGGAGAGGAGGTGGTTTCTCTGTAGATACTGGTGATACAATCGGAATAGTAGACCAAATGGTGGTCACATATAAGTCTTCATCCAATTCAGACACATCAATTGGAACATTATGATAAGGAGTGGATTCAAAAATGAAATATCAGCTGTTATAAAATATTTTCTCAGTAATGGAGAATAACAGCGATATCCCTTTTAAGTGCGGGAATAACCCATAAACGTAAACTTGATTGCTTTGGGATTGAGTTTTGATACTCCAGGTCGATGATCACGAACAAAACAGACACAACCAAAGACACGGTGTGGTAGGACAAACAGTGGTTCATTAGGAAACAAAGTGGAAAAGGAATACCACCTTGCGGGAATAGAAGAAGGCATGCGATTAATGAAATAACATGCAGTTAGAACAGCATTAGACCAAAAGGTTTTGGAGACCATTATCTCAAATAACATGGATCTAGTAAATTCCAATAAATGCCTATTCTTCCTTTCAGCAACACCATTCTATTGTGGAGTATCAAGACAGGAAGATTCATGGATTGTACCATGTTGAATCATAAAATCAGAAAAATATGTGGAAAAGTACTCCTTAGCATTATCAAAATGCAGAACTTTAATGTGCATACCAAATTGAGTATAAATTTCAGATATAAATGCACAAAAAATAGAGAACAACTCGAACGATCTTTCATTAAATATAACCAAGTAACTCGGAATAGTCATCGACAAAAGTATCAAAATATCTCGAAGCCCGAATTAGAAACCACATGACATGGATCCCAAATATCTGAATGAACTAATAAAAAATGAGATGCTGCTCGTTGTAACTAACACGATGTAATTTGCCAAGTTGGCATGACTCGCACTCTAGACTAGAAAGAGATTGAAAACTAGAATCCAACTTTTGAAGACTATGTAGAGAAAGATGACCAAGACGACAATGGATTTGATGTGGGGACGCAACACTTGAACAAGCAATTGAAGAAGCATCTTCAGGTACATACAGCCCCCCTACCTCACATCCTCTACCAATCGTCTTCTTCGTAGCTAGATCCTGGAAAATACAAGAGTCAAGATAAAAAGTTACTGAACACTGAAATTTTTTGGTTAACTTACTAATAGACATGAGATTAAATGGAAATTTTGGAAGATAAAGCACTGAGGACAACAGCAAGGAAGGAGTTGGGTTAACTATGCCAATTCCCTTAACATGTGTAGGTGATCCATTGGAAGAGTAACTATGGACGAAGACAGAGAAAGAGAGGAAAATATACCTGAAAGACCTGACATGTGATCGGAAGCCCCTGAATCAATGATCCAAGGATGAGAAGTAGCTGAAAGGCATGTAGTAGCATTACCTATATGTGCCAAAGTAGCAATGGAAGAAACAGGCTGTGAGATTTGAGACTGTTTGTACCAAGCATATTCCTCACCAGACATAACCACTACCTCTGTGTCCTTGAGACCTAAGGAGACAAGAACCAAAGTCTAGTGGATGAATCGTGGCTGTGAGATTTGAGACTATTTGTACCGAGCATATTTTTCACCAGACATAACCACTACCTTGTCTTCAGATGACTGTGGAGTAGAGTCAATATTAGACGCCGTATTAGCGAACTAGTGCTGCTGCCCTGGTCTCCCATGTAGCTTGTAACAAAAATTTTTAATATGACCAGGTTTGCCACAGCAACGACAAACTTGTGTAGTCCTCGAATTATCAGTAGATATGGGGAACTGTCTATAAGGATGCTGTTGACCTTGACCTCTTCCTATTCTTATGCCTCGGCCTCCTCCTTGGACACCACGCCCACTATATCCGCCACGGTTTCCTTTATCACTCCTATTACCACTACTAGTTCGAGTCTGGGACACAAGAGCTGAACTCCCCACCATAGATGTAGTATCCTGAGAAGACTCACGAAATACTCAAAGAACTCAAGCAAACGCATCTGTGAGTGACACAATATTCTCTCCTCCAAGAATCTGAGACTTAACAGTTTCATATTTAGAACCAACACCTCCTAAGAATCTCATTACAGCCAATTGTTCTCTTTGATATTGCATTTGTTGAATATCAGCTGAAATAGGGAGAATGGCATTCAGCTCCTCGTACATTCTCTTAAAATCCGCAAAGTACTGTGTAATAGAATGCCCATTCCTCTCAAACCAATTAAACTCCTACGATAACTCATAAATCCGTGACAAGTTATTTTGGCCAGAATACAACAGATTCAAATACTCCCACAGTTCTTTGACTGTATCAATTTCAGTTACCAAGTCAACTACATTACTCTCCATAGAATTCAGAATTTGACTAAGAATATGTGCATCAACACCATCCCATGTTACATCATCTCTGGGCTTAGACTCGCTTAAATGTCTATGTTGATTTCTACCTATCAAAGTAAGCTTCACGATTTTCTTCCATTGGTGGAAGTTAGCATTACCTTCGAGCTTCTTATCAGTAATTCGATTAGACGAAGAGGAAATCACATTAGTCATCACAATATTATTCTTCTTAGGATCTACTTCAATTGTACTCTTCGAATGATCGCCCATTTTCCAAATAATAATAAGCAAACTCTAACCTTAGCTTTCGTCGAACAACTCAGCCTCAATAATTTAATAACCCAATATTACCACACCCATATGAAATGACAGAAGCTACCACACAACTTTTAGATCACCAAATATAAGAAAAAATGGTCGAGAGTAATAAATAACTGTACTGTACCCAAGCAGCAACTATTTTGCTTCATCACAAATCTTGAATAAATTAATCAGCCAAAACAGTGAGGTCTCTTTCTCAGCAACTTAAAAAATTCTAACCCGCAAAAGCATCTTCTCCCATAAAAAACAGTGTCACTCGCTTCTCGGCATTCCTCGACTACTGCTATCGCCCCTTCCCTTAATCGAATCATGGGCAAGATTTGGTCCCTAGTGGTGTTGTCGATCCTCTACAAATCTAGTGAATCAGTAACCAGAGAACAAAGACTGATCAAGTCGCACAAGCGCGAGCGAGCCGCGCAAGCACAATCGAGTCGCATGAGCGCGATCAAGCCGTGCGAGCAACGCGAGCACGATCAAGCCTCGCGAGCAGTGTGAGCCATGCAAGCAGGCCGCACGAAGAAGTGAGAGAAAGGGAGAAGGACGATCGAGTGGCGGGGGCGTTTGACGGTGAGCAGCGGCGATAGCCAACTATTCCAGCGAGTGGTTGCTCCGTCGTCTAGGGTTAAGCCCTAGGCTCTGATACCATGTGAGGGAAAAACTAATTTTGTATTATTCAATAAATTTTAATATATATACATCAAAATAAACCCTAAAAGTGGTAAAGATCCGTTTACCCTTCTTACTTCTAACAATAACCAAACCAGCATTTCAAGGCATCTATTAACAGTTGAAAAGAGCAGAAGATAAGCAAGATCTGAAGTATCATTATTTACTCTTAAGTGGAGGTAAAAAAGAAGATAAAAGTCATAAGCAACTATGATATTCATTGACATTAGGTAGCCAAATGCCTTAGTCACATTCAGGTGGAAAAAACCGCAGAAAGGCAAAGCCTCGTGTAAACAAACTTCTCTGCAACCGCAGATTTATAACTTAACTAAAGAAATCATGTGGAACAGACCTTACCTTAAGCATCTATCATCATTGACCAAGAAATCACATCCTTTTTCTGGCATTTCATCGAACACCTTCTGGGCCTCTTCTGTATTCCCGCACCCTACATAAGCACTCAATAATAGATTCCAAGACACCGAATCTTTTTCCTCGACCCCATCGAAAGCCATCCTCGCACAACCTATTTCTCCACACTTCCCGTACATACCAATCAACCCATTCACTGCGAACACATGGCAACATCTTCCCCGCTTCACTAACTCCCCATGAACCGCCCTTTCCTCGCCAAAGCCCATCATCATACAAAACAAAAGAGCCCCAAGTCACCAAAGACTGCACATACAAAACAAAAGAGCCCCAAGTCACCAAAGAACTTGACAGGGACAGCGGGTGCACTGCACATACAAAACAAAAGAGCCCCGGGTCACCAAAGAACGCAATACAAAACAAAAGAGCCCCGGGTCACCAAAGAATGCACATACAAAACAAAAGAGCCCCGGGTCACCAAAGAATGCAATACAAAACAAAAGAGCCCCGGGTCACCAAAGAATGCACATACAAAACAAAAGAGCCCCAAGTCACCAAACCCTGCGTATATTTTCTTTTGTGAACCAAGTGCGTATATAATCAGTCCATGTAAGACAGACTCGTTATAAATTGATTGCACCTCGATCTCTTGCTCTTTCTCAACATTCGCTCTGCTGTTGCTCCTCATCCTCTTCCTCTTTCTCCACATTTGTACAAATTCAAAAATGCCTATCCTTGGTCAAGATCAATGGAGGAACACAGATGCCATACTTATCTTCATCATTCCAGCTCTACTCAACTTCATTACTATGAAGTACCAAGGAAACCGCCATTCTCCATTTGAAAGCCATCCCATCACCATGTTCTTCTCCATCTCTGCTCTCCTGCTCTATTGCTTCTTGTCCCTTGCACTTGTCGCTCATTTACAAGCCTTTAACACTCCTCGCGGTGCCTGCATATTTCGCTTCCTCAAGATCCTTTCCTTTATCCTCTCCATTGCTTTGCCTACATCATTGTTGTTCCGAGGCCTCTCCTTCTTACTACTCTATTTGCCGTTGTTGATACTGCTCTCTACAGCTTACTTGTGCAATCTCGTTCAAAAACTCATACATCTGGTAAAGCAAAATATTCTAGAATTCCTCACTTTGTTCGTCCGTCGACTATGGAGAGGAAGAGCGCCACTGCTTCTGCCACGCTGAGTTGGCAATATGCACTTCGTGTTATAATTGTAGTACTTGCTAGGGTTCAACGAGTCATCCCAGCACTTCGTTCTTGTTCTTTGTTTCTTTCATTAAGCCCGCTCGCTGTCTGTCTCTCGTGAGTTTACGTTATGGAGGTATAACTATGATCATCTTTATCTTGCTCTTCATTTGTGAGGTTAAGTTTGTATTTATTTGTATCTTTGGTTGGTTGCAGTAATACGTAATGCATTATTACACATGGTATGGGATCATTTTTTTCTTTTTTCCTTTTTTATTTTCTTGTCCTTGTGAATTATGATCTTCCCGGGAAAAAAAAAAAGGAATTTTATTTTTTTTTCTTTTTTTCTTTTTGAATTTTGGAGAGGGAATTGTTTTCTTTTTCCATCGCCCTATCCTCTTCATCTCGATCATAACATCGGTCTCCACTCCTGTTCGTTGGATATCTTTCGTCGGAGGAAACGAGACCATGAGAGGGGCCGCAGGAAGAGAATTTTCTCCGTTGTTGAAGCGATCATCATGCAGAACTATGCGGATTCCATGTACTTTTCGCAGCGGCCTTCGATCATTTTTTGCTTGTGTTCTCTCAATGTATCAAAGCCATAGAATGAAGCGGCGCATCCATTGATTTCTACAAGATGGCGTAATTGGTTGATTGATAGTAGAGCGCCTCGTCTTCTGTCGGCCAATGGAGGTCGAGTTCTGAAGCATTCTCATCGTGCTTAACCGTCCTCCTCGGACTCAAAGAGGAGACGGTCATGTCGGATCATAAAGAGACTTCCTTTCATTTTATCCAGAAGAACCAAAAAGTATGGATTCGCCCCACTAGTGGAATGGAGGTCGATTTCTACTTTCTTTATTCAGAAAGACCGAGTGACGAAGAAACATTGATGATTTGCTAAAAAGAGAAAAAGGAACATTGATGAAAGCAATACATTTGATGGTAAAGATTGGATTGAAAAAACCAACTTTGAAATTTTGGCTTCGTCGTTAAGAAATGAATAGTTTAGACAAACAATCCGAGTTCTATTCTTGTAAACACCTTCCCTTTGAGCTTCATATTCAAATTTCGGGAATAACAGAGTCCATGATACAATCCATTCAAATGAATCATCCACCCCTTTATGGTACGTTAAGTCGTGGGATGGATAGTATTTTTGCGCGAAAGAGGAAGTGAGTTAAGTCGGTCTGTCCACATAAAGATTCTACCAGTACGTTGGTCACTCATCTACCTCCATAAGCATAGCTCAAAACAAGAACCGGAAAAAAGGAGGAAGAAGAAGAAGAGGAAAATTGCACACACCAAAGAACCTGGAACAGCTAGAAGAAAGAAGGGGAGAACATGGATTACATAGGAAGTGAAGCATTGGGGAAAAAAACAACGTCAGTCAACCATCTGCAGACCTAAGTTATCTGGACTCACGACCCAGCTACGCATTAGCCTTCGGTGGCGGTGGCGGAGACGTAGTAAGCGACAGCGAAGAGGCCGTGGACGAAGCAGACGATGCCCCCGATGGAGAGGAAGTGGTGATGCGAGAAACCGCAGGAGCCTCTGGACTTGTGGTTCGCCAGCGTCCCGATGACCAACAGGGATAGGCCGATCGCCAGTATGATCCTGACCCATTAATCCACGGTCAATCCGCAATTGAAATCGATGGATAGTTGTTGAATAGGAGGAAGAGAGAGTATACCAGGTGAAGACAAGGCAGGCTATGGTGAGCTGGCGGTTTGGGGAGGCCTTCTGGAGCTCGTCTTGGGTGCAGATACAGTTGTAGCAGCCGCCGAGCAGATTGGCGAGGACATGGGCTAAGGCGAGGAACACCGCCGCGCCAAAACCGAGCTTGAACGCCTCCGGGCTCGGCTCTCTGCACTCGAATATCCACAGCCTCAGGTGCTTCTCCTGAATACCACCAAGAATCCCTGGTTATTGCGTCTTCAAGACACGTTAAAGATGCCATCTCTTTTTATTCATTCTTCCCTATTTCAAGTTTACCTTGTTTTGCTCGACCTCAGCTTCCAGGCCAAGAATCCCGGCAGCAATATCCAGGCCTATGATCAGGATGCACACAAGAATGCCCCCTCCTTTCACCATTTCTGAGAAACTCTGCTGCTGCTGCTGCTGCTGTGTATGTGGGTGTCTGGGAGAAAGGAGAGGAAGAATTAGGTTGTGCTTTTTAAAGAGGGACAAAGTGGGACAAAAGTCATCAAGATGTGTGCATGGGGTTTAGTAAAGAAATCAAGAATGTGTTTGTGCCATTGGAAAAACTGAAAAGAAGAAGGGGAGGAGAATGTGGTGAGCTGTTTGAAAAGAGGGGCAGAAAAAGCTTCTTTTCTTCGTCCACCACGCGGTGCAAAAAAACACTTTTTTTCACTCTGCTTTCTCTCTCTTCCCCTTGTGTAAGATTCCTTTGATGGAGGAGCAAGGAAAGCAGAGAATAAACCAACTCACACGGATAGGAGAGAGTGACCCGGCGATTGAAATCACACCATCGCTGTCTAACCTATATAACATGACAATATTCGAGGCAGTGTGTCATCAGTAGTGCAGTGACCGCAGCTGCAGCATCTTACTAATCAGGGAAGGTTTCTTCATGGGCAACATGCCCAGCCTGGATCTTGTTAATCCTGCTCATTAGAGAACCCTTCTCTTGTTTTTGATTTTCGGTCGGTGCGATCGAATTGCGTCTTAGACGAGCTTGAAGTATACAACTTTAGATAAAAGGATTCCGGACATTATGGCAGAGCTCTCTAGAGAGTGGGAAAACATAAGAGCAGAGCAGACAAATGGGAAAAAAGAGCAAACCGCGTTAACGGGGCAAATGTGGGCCCTCGCGGGCGACGATTGATTCGGAAGCCGTGAGTCTCGGGTCAAAGAATCAGTGGATCCGTGTCGCCAAGGGCCAAGCTCTTGGGTCAGGTCCCATCATCTGTCTGCACCAGCCTCGAGCTTTGTGAAAGTTTGGAGGAATGCAGCCGGACCCGTTCTATTCGGAAATCGCATCGGACCATCTTAAAAATAAATCCGGTTTCTGCTGGAATCAGTCTGATTTCGGGTTTCGAGTGAAGAACCACTCAGGAGTCGGACTGATTTTAGGAACTACCTTCGAATCCTTCTCTCGCGATCGCACTTTTCTCTTCGCCTTTTGAGCCCTCCCTCTGAGGTCGGCTCCTGCGGTGGTGGCTCCGACGTCATCTCTCGCTCCCTCGCTCTCAAGTCCGGCGCCGATCACTTCTAAAGAAAGTACGGGTCAGGATAAAAATTTAAAAAGATGGGTCTTCGGTGGATCGCTGGCTTGAGAGAATTACAGACACGGAGTCATCATTGGTAAAGTAGATTTACCATATTGCCATCTGGTTATTTGCCGTAGGCCCGTAGTACATTCCTCTGTTAATAATGCACATTTTTCTTTACGAAAATGAAATAAGAAATTCTTCATAGTCCCTTCCGACTCTCTCTCTCTTTTGTTTTCTTGAATGGAAACATGAAAATGAGATAAGAAAAAAGCTAAGTAGACTTATCGATGTCAATCGAATCTATCTACATTTTGAGATAATTCCGACCTCCCTTTATTAATAGTTCGGGTCCGAGACAAATGAGATTAGCTATTGCGATTGATATGGCTTCTGATACACATGCGGTCTCATTGGCCAACCACCAAAAGACAAAAGAGAGATTAGGTCCGATTGCATTTAACTAATATCTATAGTAACCGCGATCCATATGATGAAAAGATTAAACGAGGTGCTACTTATGTTTTCCTTTCTTTATATTACTAGCACAAGCGAACATGTGCTTCGTGTATGCAAAAAGAGATTAGCATATAACAAATTTCGCAAAGTCATCTCATTGCGAAATATTTGAACCAAGATTCAATTAAAAAATTTCAATGGCGCATGAAATCGCATTTATAATATTTAGGAAAAGATAAAAGAAAGCCTTGAGATCCCTCAAAAGTGGAGTACAGCGTCGTAGCTGTGGCCACAACCAACTCAAGGACAAGAAGAGCAGGGCAGAAGGAACAGAGCTGGGCTTTTAAGCATTTGGGCTACAGTCACAGATCTTCCGCACCTTCTCCTCGTAAAGCTCGAGCCCATTTCAATGGCGGGTCCGTTCACATGCTTTCTCACGCACAGGAGATCTCCGTTCTGATGACCCCACCACCCGACGAGGAAAAAAAGGGTGAAATTTTTATTTGTCATTTTAACTTCTTCTGATTCTTTTTCTTTTGGTCCTTTTACGCGGCGTACCGGATTCAAAACGGCATGGATGATGATGCAAAATGAGAGAGAACCAGGCGTTGTCGTACCGGACGAACTCGAATGTGCAGCTTTGTGATAATATGGAAATGCGCGTGACTCTCTGTGAATCTGATGTAAAGAAGATTCCTCCGGTGACTTAACGGGCAACATGCCAAAAAAAAAGTCGAGAAAGGATCGGAGTCGATCACCATATTCATCATCACTTTCGCAGCGAAGCATGACGCCTCTTGATTACAAAATGGCAAGCTCATCTCTTCATCTCTTAACTATACCGACTCTAAAAGACAAAACAGCAAATAACCAAAAAGAAGTTCAAACCAAGAACGAGACAGAAGAAGAAGAAGCCATGTCCGATTTCTTTTTTTTTTCTTTTTTTTTTCAAGATCTTTTTTGGGGCTGGAGCCATATCAGAAGATGGTTGTATTAGTTCTACCTGTTGAAATATACGCGAGAGACTCGACACGAACCCGGATAGCCATTCCCACCCGGAGACGTCCTCCGTGGTACCTACTCTCTTCCTTCAAACGGGGGATTGATTTGGAGGAGGAGCTTCAAGATTCAACCAAATCTGCTGCTGCTGCATCAGCATCTGCATCCTCATACTCATCTCAGACGCCTCCTCCTCCTGCTCCTGCTGCTTCAACAGAAACTGCCATTGTTGGTTCGTTGCTGCGGCCGCCGCTGCCGCCGCGTCGTACTCCTGATCGCACCACACTGCATGACCCGCAGGCGAGTTCACCATGCTCTCCAGCAGATGCTGCATATTCAACCTCCCCAACGTCCCGCCGCCGCCAACGTCGTCGTTGGTCGGGCAGTGGGGAAGGAAACATGGGGTCGGCGGCGGTGGCTCTCTGGGCACGAGCTGGAGAGCGCACTTCACCAGCTGTTGCAGGTACGCCACGTGCTTGCAGGCCTCCTCCAGCGTGGTGAGCATGTCCATCTTTTTCTCTTCGGGCGGCATCACCAGCTCGTGCAACCGCCTCATGCAGTCGCCTATCTTCCTCCGCTTTTCTCTGGCCCGCTTCGTCTTCTCTGGGTCGGGCGGGGAGCGCTTGCGAGCCGGGCCGGGGCCCGCCGCCGCCGCTGGCTGCTGAGACGGCGGCGGCGGCGGCGGGGGTTGCGGTTGGAGCGTCTCGAGGGAGCGGAGGAGGTCGGACAAGCGGTGGAGGGGGAAGCAGAGGGTCGAGTCGTCGGCGGCGGCGGCGGCGGCGAGCGAGGGGGAATTAAACGTAGACGAACGGGGAGCGAAGTTGGGGAAGCCATGACCGGGTTCTTGCTTGGGCATCTTGAGAGGGGACGGCGAGCAGCGAAACGAGAGCTGCTGCTCGGGACCCGGAGAGTAGGGAGAGAGCGGGGACGGCAGTGGCGACCAGAGAGGGGACGGAGAAGAGGATGAGGAGACGACGGGGTTGTCGAGTAAGAGGGACCGGAGGCTGACGCCGGCGAACATGGCGTCGAAGTTGGACATGTCCTCGGCGGCCGCCGGAGGGGATGACGACAGCAGGAGGCGGCGGCTGTTGCGGCGGCTCGAGGAGGACTCGCCGCCGTAGAAGGCCGAGAGAGGATCGCCGTTCATGTCGATCGAGAGAGAGAGAGTTTGCGAATGGAAAATGGCGAAGCAAGCGTGTGTCGTCCCCCTCGTTTATATTTACGTGGGAGAGGGTGTGGGGTTGGGGCGGCGAGGCGCAGGCGATACCGGCTCCCTCGCCCCCGGGGGACACGTGGCGGGGAGGGATTAGGGATTGGGGAGACGTACGGTAAAACAGAATCACAGAATCAGAAAGGCGGCTACATGCTCGAGGACGATTGGGTGTGCGCGGGAGGGATGTCTCTCTCTCTATCTCTCTCTCTGACATGCATGTCGTTTTGTTTCCTCGTTGCCGTTTGTATTTCCACCGCCCAACCTCTCTCTCTCCGGGAAAATGCGAGCTCGCCTCGCCGAAAATTGATCCGGCTGTTTCTTTTTGTTAAATCCTTCTTTTACATTGGAATTAGAAGCATCGGGGGCTTTTGGTTTTGCGGTGCCAGGACATATTTTACCAGCGCCACAGCCCCCTCCGAATTGAAAAATAGCGAACCCCACCCATGTCCCTGAGGAAATTGATTGCCCACTCAAAGCGTTGCCGTTTTAGGCCTACGAGCCACATACTCGTCCGCCCAGAAGACGTAAACAGGAGTGGGGAAAAAGTGGGAAAAAGAGAGGCAGACGGCGAGGGCGCGGAACGCACGACCCGGACGTACGGCGTTCGCATTGGCTGGCAATCCGACGCCCTTGTCCCCGCCGATTGGTGAGGTCGCTGTCTTCGCCAGTGCCGCTGCCGGTACCAATACTACCCTGCGGGAAGTAAAACAGATGCGAAAGACGCGGCGCCTCTTTTCCTCTTTTCCTCCCAAACTCGTATGCAGGCAAAAGGAATATGTCCATTTTTTTATTTTTTTATTTTCAAGGAGGAAACTCGCCTCCGTTTTCCATTTTCAATTTAAAAAGAGAAAAAATTACTAAAAAAGTGTGACAAATTTATCCAATTTTTTTTTATGACGCAAAAATCTGCAAACTTTACTAACGGTGATACATTTATCTCAAAACTTCTTTTTATAAGACAAAAAACCCTAAATTTATATTTGCACGGCACATTTACTCTAAACTATAAAGCATTTTCGTCTTTTATTTTTTTAATTATTTTTTTTTCTTTTTTCTTCTTCTCTCCTCTCCGTCTTCCCTCCATCAACCATGGCGAAAGGAAGCCGGTGTTGGGCGAGGGCCACCCTCGTCGTCGTCGAGCGAGAGCAACCCTCGCCAGATACCATGAAGGCCCTCCTAGGGGGTATCATGCGAGGGTGAACCTTGCCAAATATAGCGAGGGCTGTCCTTGCCCAACCCAGGCGAAGGTCGCCCTTGCCTTAAATGGAGGGAAGAGAGAAAAAAAAAAAACAGATAAAGGAAAATAACAAGATGAAAATGTCCTTGGCAATAGAGTTTAAGATAAATGTATCAAAATTAACGAAGTTCAAAATTTTGTGTCACAAAAAGTAAAAGATTTTTAATGGATTTTTCCCATTTAAAAACGAGAAGAACGGTTCGACAACTCAATCGTGTGAACTTGTCGCCATTTATCCATACAACTTTTATGTAAAGCCATACCCCGGAGTGAACTTTAACAAGCAAAGGAGGAGGAGCCTGAAGAGGAAAAGGGGAGGTAAAACGGACAAGCCAAGCTTGTGTTTTGGCCTGCACATAGTTTCTAGAGCCAAATTCAACGCAAAATGTATAAAACGGCATGGCCGATTTGAAAAAAAATAAAGAAAAAGAAAAGAAAAGGCAAAACCTCCAATCTGCAAGAGCAGAAAATCGCAACAAGGATTGGCAGATAAAAAGAATGACGATGCACTAGACTACTTCTTTCCCTTTTTGTTTCTATTTTAGATTACAGATATACCCAAGACTAAAAACAAAAAATGCACTACCACTAAATGATGAATTACAAGATTACAGAGGAGGTAAAAAATAAAAAAAGAGGAGGAGGTAGGGATGGGGGGAGGGAGAAAAACAATAAAACGAGACTGTACACAATAATGATGCAGGGGAAGCAGCACCACCCCCTCCCGCTTTATCAGGAGGGCACCGAACTGAGCTGTGTAGTTATCTTGAAGCTACCAGAAACACGAGTAGTTGTCAGGTTAGTTATTTGCTGTGCCGCCTTCTCTTCCCCTGGACGCAGAAATTGAAGAGGTCACCGATCCCACATTGCCTGAAACACTGCGGGCCTGTTCTTCAGCCAGTGCACCATCTCTCGGTCCATCGCAGTGTTGTTCAAAACCGCATCGAGCATTGGGCTCCCAAACACTTTGGGCGAGCTGCTAAATGACCATATCCGGTCCTTCGGCCACGGTCTCTGGGGCTGTTTCTCCTGGAGAGACAAAGCGAGGGTTTAAACGACACGAAGACTGTTGCAACTTCTAATGGTATTCTCAAGTTTAGATAATCGCCAGACTCCATTTAGATTAAAGGTTACGGGTTTCACTTCGTTTTCAACTCATTCAACAGCTATTGCTCCTCGCAGAAATATTCATAACCTCCATCAGATTACCTCATCATCCCAAAATATGACACAGCTTTGCCTATCTACAAAACTCAGTTTTCTGATTGCATCCCAAAATCGTAGTTTTGTGAGCATGTTAAAATGACTTTCTCCCTGAATCAAACTAAATGATGAACCAAAGCAACAGCTTGACATGCTTTCTAAGAAAAAGTTTTTATCTCATCAATGTTGCACCACATGAAACATCCCTGTAGAGCAATTTCAAAATGAAAGAATATTCCAGAAAATAGACAAGGGAACTAACAAGCCAACGAATTAAGCAAAACCAAAGGGTAAGAACACGTTGAATAAGAACACCTCAGCATCTTAAAATTTCATATGCATGCATTACCTGCCTCAGTAGAATGCTTAATATAAATAAAAAGGAGAAAAACAGTAACAGACTTACCATTCTTCCCAGCATAAATCTAATGGTCTTTGGGCCGTAAACACGCTGCCGTGATGGCTTCTGAACTTTGGCATAAAATGAACCTATATCAGGTAATGACAGGCATCCCCTACTTGCTCTAAACAAGCTACCATCTGGCTCGGTGTTTGTCTGGATCTGCCAAAAATAAGTTGCCCTAAACAATAATTCTCTCCATAGGTCTTGCGATACTCATGAGAACCTGGGCCCAACTTTTTGCTGAATTTTGGACCCAAATCAAGCGGAGAAATGTAAACTGGTGGTGATGTCACGGATTTATATCCCTGCATGAGAATGCGAGAAAGGTTTTAGAGACCAAACAAGAAATTTAACTCATGTCAATAAAAGTGACCTTTTAACTGAACACCATTTCGAGATCTCCCAAGAATAAAACTACCAACTTTTGACTCTTTCAGCAGTGCATAAATATTTGACCTGATCATTTCTAGAAGTTGGAGAGTAGTGGTAAAAATTTCTAATATAGATCATTCTGGTCATTTCAAACCATTAAAGCAGAACTTCAATTGATAGCTATCTCCTTGTAGGACATTCCCTGATAACACTTCCAAACAATAAGATAGCTTCGGCAGAATCTTACCTGTATTTTAAAGAAGCACTTTGTGTAAGCGTAGATATGGATCAAGTCGGCGGCGGCGTCGTGCCGACATTTGTATGTACATGGAAGATTGCGGATCTCATCCCTCAACCTTGCATATTAAAGAGAAATCAAAAAACCAAAAACATCCACCACGTCATTGACAGAAAGCAGAACACATAATAGCATTTTGAACATAAATGCTTTCATTGCTCACCACAATAAGGATCGTTTAGCTCTTTCAGGATGTCATCTGAACCAGAAGGATCATGATCAAGAATCTTTGACTTGAGATCATTTAGCACATTATCATCCACGTGAGGAGCCATGCACTGAAGAAGTTCCTCCACCAGTGATCCTTCTCCTTTCCACAGGAAGGAGACTACTTCTTTAGGACTGAGCCTTACCAGCGGAGGTGGAGCCTTCTTTGGATCTCCAAAAATACATCTCATAACATACCGCACCTGCATCATTCAGGGTGATATCAACAACTGAAAAGCCATATAAGCTTAAGCAGAGTTGCAGAGATCATCACAGAGAAGCAAAAAAAAAAAAAAAAAACCACCAACTTAAGAGCAAACCAAAAAGATTAAAGTGACCTTGTCTAGAGTAACGGCCAAATTTTGAAGCCTCTGGTTATAGACACCCTCAGCCTGCGACATGGGTCAATCCAAATAGAAAGGATAAGCATGCCAGTAAAGATTTTGACACTACTGAAGGTGAATAGTGTTATCAGCTCCCGCCCACCCACGCACCCACGCAAGAGGAGGTGGGGAGGGTGTTGGCAGGGAAAACTGGACAAGAGAGCACAAGGAACGGGTCAGCTCCAGCCACAGAACCAAAATTTGAAAAATTGATTCACCTGAACTTCGGCATCACTCTTCTCTACTTCAAGGCAAATATCCAGAAAATATTTCCTCTTCTCCTCCAAATTATGCGAAAGAATCTCCTCAGGAAGTTTAGTTCTTTCAATATTTATAAACCTCACCTGCCCCAAAAGCAATATATTCAAGAGAAATTAGCAACAGAAAATATAACCAAATAAGTCAACAATGATGAGAGAGTAATGGATGCAAACCAAGCGAGCAGAATATGCAATTAACCAAGCTGGCAGCCCGCCTAGCAAGCAACTGCCCAAACCCGCCCTTCCCAAGTCATAGTAATCTTCTTCAGACACTGAGTTCACCTCACAAGACTCTATCATCAACTGATGCCTATCCAAAATCCCATGCCATTCCTCCAAAACCTGAAACAATTCCTCACGTTAACAGAAAAATAGATTCGTTCGGCCAAATATATATGATATCAACCCAAACAGTGGTAAAGAATATACTAACAAAAGTTCACGCGCGGCGCGCACAAACTTAGGAAAGTGAGCGCACGCGCACACGAACTTAGGAAAGTAAGCCCTTCTCTGAAACAAATCGCTGATCCAAGAAACCCAGAAACTAGGCAAAACCTTTTCATTTATGCTCTTTCTTTTAGCCTCTGAAATTGAGTCCACATATAACAAGGATTAAGCCCAGGTGGAGGGCAGAAAAAGAAAATATGGCCATGCATTTCTACCTTTTGAAAAGCTTCCTCTCCAGTCAAATTGAGATAGCTCCCTCGACAGACTTGGCTACCACACAAACAAACAGAGGCTTCATACTCCTCTTTACTCTGCAAGAATTAATGGCAATGATCACAGAACAAAAAAGACACCACATAACAATGGATTGAGTCTACAGAAACAATACACATACCTCTGTGACCGAATTGTAGTCAAATGTTATCTCCTCACCATATTGGATTTTGCGTACAGAATATATTCCAATTTGATACTGTCCATCGACTGCAGTCACCCTGTATTTAATATAGCAAAAGTAATCAATCAACCAAGATACCTTGCCAAAGCAAATTAGGACCATCACCATCTACCATAGGGATAAAAGCATCATAATAATACTGG
Organism: Eucalyptus tenuipes; assembly: GCA_014182365.1. Classification (NCBI taxonomy): domain Eukaryota; kingdom Viridiplantae; phylum Streptophyta; class Magnoliopsida; order Myrtales; family Myrtaceae; genus Eucalyptus; species Eucalyptus tenuipes. The sequence continues at coordinate 21,191,111 of CM024537.1, forward strand.
CCAATATCTGCAAGTCAAACATATAGCATAAGAAAAAGAAGAGAATTGGTCATGGCATCATTTAGAATTCAGCAAGTGAAAAGTTTAACATTAGTATGGGGAAAATAGTCTCAGTTTTATTTGCAACATCAAGTTGCCAAAAGTCACCTAGATTTAGACTCTCCAAAACTTTTAAGGAAAGAATGGGCTTCCCCGAAAAGCCCAATACCCATTGAAGGACATTTGGATGGTTGAACTTTTAAGGGACAATAAATAGCTTAATGTCTGGTCACATATCTCTGAGAAATCAAACTAAAGATATAGAGCTGTCACTTACTTTGCTTCACAATTAGGACGGCAAGAGTGACAAATTCGGCTTGCATAGTTTGCCTTATGCATGGCATCAACAACAACTAAATCATAACCATCAGCATCACCCTGGCAAAGGCATAAATTAACAAGCAACAAATCGTCAAAACAAGGAGAGATTTTGATTACATTGGAAAGGTCTTAGCCAGAAGAGTAAAACGTCAAGAATATTATTCTACCTTTGGCCTCTCAAGATAAATATTATAGAACTCTGGAGCAGGATCCTTATTGTTCTTTTGCAATGATCGAATACCATCTTGCTTCTCAAACCATTTCCAAGTAGGATAGACCTGCAATGGCATATTCAGGGGAGGCATAGAGTTGTTTTCAGCAAATTTAAATCTCTTAATTTGGGGGAAAAAAAGGTGAGAGGCTTATGTCATACTAAAATGGATTACTAGAACCGCACCAACACAAGCTCACCAGAAGATCAAAAATAGCTTGTAGCATGTGAACGAAATATGCTGGTTTTAATTCCATTTGAAACACCAGTAAAAAAAATAACGCTTGAAAAACGATGAAAAAAAAAAAGACAGCCATGAAATATTCATAGTGTGCCTCAAAGTCAAAACTCATCTTCAAAGAGCTAGTGAATTAATGATCAAAAACAGAATGTCCAAACATTTACCAAAAAAAAAAAAAAAAAAATTGCCTTCACCAGATTATTCAGGAACATTACGAGACAATCAATAATGGCCAAACAAAGTAAACATAGAGAGAGAATAATATATATATATATATATATATATATATATATATAGAAAAGTGCGTAGAGTAGAGCTTCGTCCTTATGCCACATCAGCACAGAAACCCCCAAAAAAATAAATAAATTACTCATTAACTACAAAAGAACCAGAAAATGCTTAATTACCCCACTAATGGTAGGACTAACGTACTTCAACATTAATTTGTATAATTTAATAATTAAACGTACTTTGATGCTTGATAATTTGATCGAGTAGACTGATTTGTTGGATATTTCACTCTTGAGCTCCAAGCAAATGCCATAAGAACGAATTTTTTTCTTCCTTCTAGTTATTTTAGAATATATAATCCCAAAACAAAGTTTTAGATAACAAAATTCTTAAAAACGTGTATCGCACAGGACTTCTACTTGTTCCAAGGCTAATATGCTATAACCAACAAACATAATAGAATTGTGTAATGACAAACTTCATTTATACCTCTCCCAAGAACTCCACCACAAAATCATCTTCACCAAATCCTTCTTCTTTGTTGCAGACAACGCCAAGCCCCTAGTCAGTTCATATCACAAGATTAAACTCGCAGCACGAATATTTTTAACAAGTAGGTATCAAGCCCATGAAAAAGAATGCAAGCAGATACCTTTCTATAAGCAACGTATTTGTCTTCTCGACGGCTATCAATGGCCCTCAAGATAGCCCTACAATTTCTCACAGTCCGGAAATCGTGATCATCCTCAGCTGTCCTTTCAATTTCTTCGATAACAGGCTGTAAAGGATAAATCATAGGAGTGTTTCCGGTGCCTGTAAAGTGCCTGATTTGTTTGTTCAGACTACGAAGAAGTACATCTTCAATGAATTTATGCTTGTCTGAGAGAGACCAATCCGATTCCTCTGGCATTGAATCAAGTAAAAGATTATGGGTATAGGGGTCAATTCCATAAACTTCTTGCTCTATCACTTCATCCCCAAGCTTCTTTCTGGGTTTGTAGTCTTTGACTTCTGGAAGTTCCATATCCACCTCCTCGGCTCCATTCCTCTGAGCAGTGAGCTTCTCAGCATAGTCCTCTGGTAAAGATATCTGCATCTTACGCCTCACATCATCCTCATCGGCTACTATGACATACTGGTCGATAACTTCATATTTTCTCGTAACAGGAGGAACAAGGCTTGCTTTTGTCATGCGGGCACCCCACTCACGGTCGTCATCAAAACTCTCATCCGCCATGGAACTGCCATCTTCTCTTGAGCTTGAGAATACAGATTGATCTTGCTGCAATCCCAAGTCACTTTCTGTGTCAGAAACAGTAGTCTCACTTTCAGACTTGCTACTTTCAGAAGATCCGCCAAAGTCATCAGATGTTTCACTATCTGAATCCATTGATTTTTTATTCAATATGGACAAACGCCTTCTAATTTCCAGATCAGAAGCATACTCCCCCCCGTCATTTAAAGCGCCATTCACAAACGAGGAACCATTGCTTCTACTTGCATATTTTCTCTCTTTATCAGCTCTGCTTACTTTCCGTTTATACTTTGAAGAAGCAGAGAACCCTTCCAATGAGTCATCTCTCTCTCCCAAATGAGTGGCGAGTTGGATAAATAATGATATGACATGGTTCATATCCCCGGCCGCACCATGATTCTTTGCTCTACATCAAAAGTTACCATTAAAGACTTAAAATGGAAGATAAACTAGCTATTGCTATGGTTAATTGGACATACAAACCAAAAGCAGGAATAACAAAAGCAAGGGTTGTAAAAGAAGATAAAAGTCGGACTAAGAATTCATTTTCAACTCACATGAATAAAATGTATTCTTCCTTTACGCATAAACATGGTAGAAAGAGATTAATGGGATATAGACACCAACACCCACAAAACCTGTGGGTGCAGACTAGTGCCACTTATGAAACAATGCAATCACTAATTGCTCATTCAAATGAACTATTATGTGATATCAGGCAAAGAGTTAACAGCTTAATTAGTAGAATGAGTCAGGCTTCTGCCATAAAATACGAACAATCCGTAGTTTGGATATTAGATTGCAGAAAATTCTTAAGTAGTTATAATCAAGGCACCATCAGAGAAAGAAGACAAAAATTAGGAAAATATAACAAAAGGGTAACTTTGAAGCTTACTTTATGGCATCCCGACATATTCGACGAATATCCTCCTTGATAGAACTAATCCCATTGCGAATATAATAACCATTCTTCATCCTCTCTTCAATTTTAGCAACCTAAACCCGGAGAAGAAAAGTAAGAAGCAATTAATTAGAGCTCTAATAACCGCCATGTCAAACATTCATAAACAAAAAATCCCAGTGATACCTTCGGCATGAAGAAATCAAAGGTGTTTTGCTTCATGATGTCCTTCAGACTTGAAGCAAGAAACTCCTCTATCCTCTTGTTCCACTTTTCAGATTTCTTAACAGCCCATTGCCTCACTCGCGCATCCCTTGATAGAATGGAGGAGGATTTTCTCGCATCAAACAATTTGGAACGTTTATAGAACCCCCGATGGAAAGATTGACCAGCTGAATCTCTCCTATCCACGCTATCGAAATAATCTTTCAAACCACTAAAATCATCTACATCACCGCTTATACCCTTTACTCCAGCGTATTCCAAGTTCCTGTCCGTCAACTGGTTTAGACTCCTCATCTTGAAGTGCACATCACCAAATTTCTTTCGACTCTTGACCCAATTTATGTTGGGATATGTTAGGGTCAAGTCCTCAAGCTGACTGCAACCTCTGATATCTATGTCAGATAAACCAGGACATGAACGCAAAATATCTTCAAGCATGCCCGGAGTTACATTGGTGCATCCAGTTAATATCAGTGACTTTATCTTTTCTCTGTCATAACAATTCTGCAGGCAACAAAAGAAAATTAACTTCCCAGCTAGGAGATACTAGTACATTCCAAAAGAGAATCTTAATTTACCTACCAAGACTTTCCAGATTATTGAGTCAGTACAGCTATGACCCAGCGATGACAAATTAACCTGTCGGGAGATATCCCTGTAAAACCTTACTGCAGCCCTCCAATGCTTACAAGTAGAAGAAGCAATAGCAAGGGATGTCATATCCGACCTCAGAAAATGGAAAACTCGAGCAAGCACACGACCATTCAATAAACCCCAAGAACCCAACTCTTTTTCGGAAGAAACAATTTCTTCCTGATTGAAAGAATTGCCATTACATAGATCCTCAAATGAGATGTCATCCCTCTGAATTCTCTCAGCGACTTCTTCATTTTCACTATCTTCTTCAGTTTCGTCATTGGAAAGACGTGCTCGTTTGCCGGCATGGTAATCAGCATCTACAATTTGGTCACAGGATCAACCACTTAGAAATAAGCATAAGGTGCACAAGAATTTACCCAATCAAGTAAAAAATCACAGGCAAAGAGGAATCATGAGTAATATAGGAGGCGTGAAAATGTCCTCCAATCAAAGATTGAAAAGAAAATTGAAGTGTCATATTCAATATAAAAAGTCCTCTCTAACTATACAAGGTGAAGGAAAAAAAACTGAATATACAAGGTAAAAAAAATGAAAGTTATAGTGTAAGCCTAGATCCTATCATTTATTATCCAATCATCAAATAAAGCAAAAAATTAAGAGTTATCACTATGTGCAGACCTGATCTTCGATAAATGTGCTTGTCAAGCTCTTTCTTTGGCTGTTTGGCACTGATCCACGGATCTAATACCTCATTAATCACGGCAGCAAACTCCCTGCTTCTATATGATCTCATGACTAGTTCATGTAACTTTCCCCTCATATAACCAACAAACTGTGGGTGCATGCTGTGGAACGAAGAGGCAGCCTTACTGCTTTCAATCATACCGCCTTTCAATTGTGGGACAGCAGGACCAGAAGAACCACCACAGGAACTCTTCTCCTGTTGTATATTGAGAGGAGTTTCAGAATTCTCACCTGCCGATGTCACTGGAACCCAGAGTTTATCAAATTTCCTGAAAACACTGGTATATTTCTGGATGGTACCTCTATCAACTAGCTCTTGAAGCTCTGAATATGAAGAAGGCCCATGTTCTTGTCCAGCTCCATCAAAATAGTACCAATCACCCAAATGCAATTGCAGGTCATGGACAGTGCATACTCGGTCCTTTGGAGTGCTAATGGTCACAATGCTCTTCCTTAAGCCCCGCGAGCTGTGCTCATCAATAAATCTCGACCGGGAATCAGTTTCTACAGAGGATCTCTTGGCATCAGAACTTGAAGAATGTGACCGAGCAGACCTCGAAGAGTGCCTCTCCTTTGTCCGGGCTTTCATTCGAGGTTCAGAAACAAAAGAGCCCTGATCCCTCACAACACATGCATTTATCCTGACCACAGATAACATTGTACCTTTGACACCTCGCATCATAGCAGGCTTAACTTGCAATCTGCTAGCCAGGTCATTCTCACTCCTCTCATCTGGCCAATTAAATGCCCAAGGAGGCAAGTCAAGCCTTCTGGCCTGCAAAGGATGATATAATTCATCTTTCTGATGCCACCTAGGATCCTCATTTCCAGACTTTGGCATTTGGCATAGGGGAAAACCATCATTCACTACAGATTTCTTTCTCAAAATTCTATCTTGCACAGCTTCCTCATTCCTTCTCCAATCTCCACCTTTGCATGACCAGAGGCCGGAAAACCAATCATTAGAGTCATCATGGACAAATGAGAAATCTTTGTCCGACACTGAACTTTCCCTAAAGTCAGCCGAAGCAACATCAGAACATCTTGATGCATCATCTGCCATCCTATTTGGTCTTTCTCCAACACAAGCTCGATGCCAGAAAAGATCTACCAAATAAAGGATAGCAGTGGTCATAAGTGCCAACACATTACTCATTCAAAGAATCACATGCAGAAGTAGATCGTTATGAAGGTTTACACATACAAAAGCAAAAAGAAATTATGTAAAGACACCAGACACCCTGTTCCTGAAATCCACATGTTTCAACAAATGAAGTCACTTACCAGAGCAGGAAAAGAAGTTACGAGGAATAATAAAAGGGAAATATGGATAAGATCTCTCTACTGGGTCCACTATAGGTTATACTCCCATATCTAGCATGGGAACCACATAGAAATAAGAGAGTAGGACAGTTCTTCACAAAGCACTTCGCTATATATATATATGACATTCGATCGATTAAACCTACGACCTAAAAGAGGGCAACCAAAATTTTACAAAGTAAAAATTTACCTGTCTATGCAACATACATTTCATTCAATTCGAATCAAGATTTATGAGAAAAAATTTAAAAATGAAATTCAAATGGCAAACAGTTATCGGAAATCAAAATTTTTAACATCTTGGAACGAAACAGGAAATGTCCAGTAAATGACCATCCGAAAAAAAAGCCATTAAAATTCATAAAGGAAGATAGGTCAAATCTTACTCATCATGCCGCATCTTGAAACTATTGACATACATCAAGAAAATGCAGAGAAAATGATGAAATTTACAGATTGATTTCCTCAGTATTATATTCCTTCTTTTTATTCCCTACATCAGCATTAACTATATGACATCCAAATTGCAACTTCTTTGCCTTTTCTCAACAGGCTATGCTTTTCCAAATAATTACCCAGGTTCAAAAGATCAACAAGCATCTCAGATGTCAACATATCAGCAAGGTGTAAACTCAGATCATCAAAGACATCAGGAACATCACCAAATAGAACTTTAGAAATAGGAGCATTGTCATGATCCACAGAATGTTACTAGAATTCAGAATGAGCACTGTCAGTATGTGGATTGCAACTCCTTAAATTCAAATTAATTGAAGGAGAAAAATAAATTGGCATATGCATGAACAACCAAAAATATGGAATCAATGCCAGAATATCATACCTTCAGGGCTAGAACATTCTTCCCATTGTTGATGCTCAAATGTCATCTTCAAGGCTTCTGCGAGAGAATAATGTTAGACTACCGCAAAAAAAATTCTAGATCCAAAGAATTAAATGCAAAATCTTTACATCCAACCATGTAATTCTAGAATTGATGTTTATAAGAATACCTCCAATAGTTTCAAGTTCCCTCCCCGGAATCAAAGTGAAACCATCAAGCAGAACTCCAACTCTTTTGTCAATGCAAAGATCTTCCAGAGGCTCAGCTGCAACAGGCAACTGCATTTCTTCAACAGTCAGACTACCAGATTGACCACCATCGGCAGTATCGTCCAACACGTTACCAGGAGCTTCTGGAGGATTTACCAGCTGCGTTATATTTTCTGATACTATAGATGGAAAAGCCACAGTTACCAAAGGGGAAGCTGCATTTTCAACAGTCATCCACCTGTTGCTATCCATGTGTTTAATAAAGTGATCTGAATGAAGAATGCCATCTTGAACAAGTGACTTGAGATCGCAGAGTTTCGAAGGGCCACATTCGCAACCCAGGTAATCGAGGTAAATCCACTTCCCCACCGTTGAGTCGGCCACCAGAGGCGCATGTGGTGGTGTATCACATATATCCATATCCTCTTCCATGGAGAGCAGCTCTTCTTGAAGAGCCCCATTGACATTTGGAGATTCCTTGCAGTCAACACTTGGACTCTGAGTCTGGTCCTCCTTGTGAGATTGAATGCTGCCACTTCTCTCTTCGTGAGATGATGTATCTGTATTAGGCATACTGACTCTGACATCACATTCCTTGATGGAATTATCGGCCTCCGTTGCAGTAGAATTCCGCTCATTTGGCTTCTCTTCTTCCCCTTTGTTTCCCAACTGAATATTGGGCTTTTCCTTTCCACTCTTATGGCTTGTTTCACGGTTATTATTGGGCCGACCTCGATCGACCTGGGACCGCTCATTATTATTTTGGTGTGTGTCCCTGCGGTCCCGATGCCTACCTCGATCTTGCGGTGACCGCTCTGCATAAGGACTCCTGTTGCGGCGATCAAAGTGATGGCTGCGCTCAAATGGGGATTTGTCACGACCACAGGGAGACCTTTCACGGCCATATGGCGTTCTTTCACGGCCATACGGCGTTCTTTCACGGCCACAAGGAGACTTCTCACGGTTGTATGGGGTATTATCACGAGCATATGGAGATCTTTGGCGGCCATAAGGAGATTTATCACGACTAGAAAAATTCTTCCCTGATAGCGGGAGATCTCTCGGTTATATGGTGACCTCTCGTGATGAAGTGGGCTCCGTTCCCTGTGATCATGATACCGAGTTCGACCACGTGGGGACCTATCAGCCTGGACTGGACTGCGGCCATGTCTGTCATAAGCTCCTCTGGAAGATAAAGAAATTTCATGATGTTTAGAAGTATGCTTGTCAAATGAAGACAGCCTAAAAGAAGAAGAATTTCTATGAAGCCTTTCTGGAGAGTGGCGAGAATAGTGCTCCGACTGCGCAGGACGAACACCATCATCAGAAATCCTCCGGCTTTTTGAGCCTGCATAATCGGTGTAATCCGCATAGTTCTTGCGATCACGATCACTGCTATCCGAATCTGCATCATGTCCATGGCGCTTCAGCCGACTACCAGGAAAGTAGTCTCTTCCCTGGTTCTTACCGTTGTGATAGTCAACCCTGTGGGAACCACCTTCATCCACAACTTTCGACCCTAGTTTCACTATTTTCTCCTGGCCAACCTCCCACTTGAAAGGATTCTTTACTTGCAGACCTGCACTTCTGCTGAATTCTTTCTTCCGATAATTATCATCACTGGAGTACTTCCCCGAACTCCCCATATGTGAAGGTGGTGTATGGTCAAGGTCATGTCTCCAAACCTTGTGACTCATAGCCTCATACCTGCGTGATCTACCGTACCTGTAATCATCCTTGGCCGCTTCGCCTCTACCCCATCTGTCAGGAATGAATTCTCCTTTCTCGACATCATCAACGGAGCCTCTCCAGGGCCTTAATTCACCTCTCTCGGCTTCACCTCTCCTGCTCTTTTCCGAAACTATCTCTTCCTTCTCCACCTCCGCCTTTCTTGGTCTACCAGAAACATATTCTCCATGATGTTCCGGTTCTCCTTTTCTCAACTTCTCGGTGACGGTCTCTTCCTTGTCACCCTCAGTTTTACGCAGCTGCGGCTTCTCCACCGCCAGCTCCCCGTTCTCCAGTTCCTTAGCTGGCCACTTCAGAGTGCCCAATTCACCCTCTTCCACCTCATCATTCTGCGCTTTATCCGCAGAGGCCTCCCCATTCTCGACTTGCTGGCCGCCCTTATCCTTCTGCGCCAGCGCCACCTCGCTCTTCACGGTCCTCACTTTCTTCACGGTGACCACCTTCTTGACCTTCTTCATCTTCTTCTTCGGCTGGGAACCGTCCAACTTGAGCGGCTTGGCGCTGAACCCATTGCCTCCGCAGAGAGCTTTCTCCGGCGCTGAGAGCCTGTCCATGATGCTATTATGCTGGTGCTGCAAAGGCATGCATGCGACTCCTCCATCACCCATGGAAATCCTCTCCGCCCCCGGAATCGGAAACCCTAGCTGTCCCCTCCCCCGGGGCTGTCGATGCTCATGCTGCAACAATTCGCCTTCTCCTATCTCGCTCCGATTCCAGCCCTCGGCGTCCGAACCCTAAATTCCACCAAAACAGACAATCCAACGAGAATTAGGAATGCAGCGCCCCCACCGGGAACGAACGCGGAAGGCCTTCCCCCGGGGGCGCGTCGAGGCGCGCGCGCGAGCGGGGCTCGGCCACGAAAAAACCTCGATTGCAGCGAGCTCCGCGGAGCGAGCCGCCGCGACGAGCGCGCGAGGCGGAGGGGGAGGAACAGAACGAGACGAGACGACCGGAGGGAGACGGGGACTGACCTAGAAATCGCGAGCCGGCGCGCTAGATCGGGGCAGGGCAGAGCCACCCAGCGAGAGGAGAGCGAGAGGGCCGCGCCTCGACGGAGGGAGGAGGCTCGTGACGAGCGGACGGGAGGAAGGAGGAGAGATCGAACGGAGACCCCGAGAGCTGGGAACGAGCGTTTTCGCCGAAGCGGGAGGGGAGGGAAATCTCCGGTGCGTTTTTTTTTCTTATTTCCTCTCTCTCTCTCTCTCTCTCTCGTCTCTCGTCTTTCGCTTCTTCTGCCGCTCCGTGGCTGTTTCGCTCTCTGATATAAATCCCTCGTGCTTTTTCCCTCTTCCCCCGCCCGGTGGTGTGGCGCTTTTGTCCTCGGGCTGAAAGACGAGCGCTGGAGTTTTTTTCCCCTCTCCCCTTCGCCCCCTTTTAATTAGACCGAAAAACCCTTCTCCGCCTCTCAGCGGCATCGCGCCGAGCGGGGTGAAGTTACCAGGATGCCCTCGCGCCGGGCTGGCTGGCTGGAGGGGTCTGCCCTCCGGCTGGGCTCAAAGACCCGGGCCATCGGCTCGAGGTCGAGGTCGACGATCAAGAATTGGCTTCTCCCGCTAGGAGGGCGAATGTGGGATTTTTTTGCTGGCTCCGGCAGCCGGTTCTGTCGCATGACTAGGTCGATGAGATGACCGGCCGTGTAAGCTTAATTACAGCGGAACCATTCGGGAGCTAGAGCGCCTATTGCTTAAATGGAGATTTATCTCCGGTCTTTGTCCTCAAAAGGAATGCTACGACAGGTCGTCGGAATGGATCGGGCTCTCGATGCTCGGCGATAGGTACGAGCATAGAGTTTTCGATACAACTTTCGAAAGTACGGTGACGAGAAGAAGACACCAATAGCCCAGCTTAACAAATCTCTCAAATTGTTAAAATGCACTATTACGGCAACGATAGGTGACTGAATGAATAGTCGGATAAACGATGTATATATAATGAAATGATCGCACCGGCTATATCTAGTCAAATGAGTTGATATTGGATATGGGCTTGCTTAACAAAGCCCAATCGAGGTCCGTCAGTAAAATTCTCATTTTCGTTTCTTAAACTAAGGGCAAAAGAAAATTAAACGGGCAAGATTTATTACCTAAATTCCTTTGTCAAATCATGCCAGAACAGGAAAGAAAATTAATAGTGAAGACACATTTTTCTCTCCGTAAGAACTTAATGTACTTGCCCTTTTTATTGACAAGTGTGAGCCGAAAGAAAAAGGAAAAAATGGGAGTCCTTGGAAAGTAATCATTCCAAGAAAGGAATCACGAATGGGACATAGTCAGCTTCTATTATATACTTTCCGAGTTATCCATACCATATTTGACCAAAATTTCCAATCTCGTTGTGTTTAAAACATCGCTGAGATCTACCGTCTTGAGCTTGGATTTATTGCCAAAACAAGAAACAAGATCAGTATGCCCTAATGCACGGAATTCTCAGTCCATGTGACTGCCGTCTAGCGGCTTTGGTGGCGGCCATGGTTTTCTCAAGAGATGTTTGGTAGAGGATGGAGAGATTTGGTAATTTGATATGGTTTTGGCATTGGATTTGAGTGCAAGTTTCGTAATATGTTTTAGGAAGTACTTACATTCTCATTAGTAACCCTTAAACCATTCCGGGGATCGAAGCTTTTTAAAATTGAACTTGTGAACATTATTACTAGGGGTGTGCAAAATACACTGGGAACCGCCGGACAGCCGGAACCGGACCGAAACCACCCTGGAACCGGTGGTTCTTGAGGGAACCGGTCCGGTTCCCGATTCCGTGGGCGGATCCACTCGCCCGTCCACCCGGACCGGATCGGAACCTTTTTAATATTAAAAAAAATTACTAAAAGAAACCCTACGTCTCACGTCTCATCTCTTCGTCTTCGGTCTCTTCGTCTTCGGTTCTCTCTCTCTCTGTCTCTTCCTCAGTCTCTTCGTCTTCGATTCCTCCCCGAACGTCGACGCCACCGCCGCTGCTCCTCCTCCGCCGCTGTCCGCCCCCTCGGGCCGGTCGCCACCCACCACACCCATTTGCTCCTCCGCCTGCGTCCGCCCCACCGCTGCTCGCCCCTCGCTCGCCCTCTTCGTCTTCGATTCCTCCCCGAGCGTCGACGCCCGCCACATCTCCTCCGCTTGCTCCGCCGCCTTGCGCGCGATCGCCACCCGCCACGGCCGCCGCTCCTCCGCCTCTGCGCGGTCCATCTCGACCAAGCCCCCTTTTCCATCACTCAACAAGGTACGATCATCGGCTTCCAGCTTGCCTCTCGATTCATCGTCCGCTTGCGAACTTGTACTTCGGTTCGATTACCCAATAGGTCGAAACGTAGTGAAGTTCGAGTCTTTGTTTTGGGAATCGATCGCTGTTCATCTTGGTGCTTTGTCGTTGACGTGCTCATGCTTGAATTTGCGTAATCTCGGGTTGCTTTTCCCTTTTGCTGTGTTTTTGATTTTTGTATGTCGATCGTCGGTAAATTCTATGCTCGGGGTCGTGGGAAATATTTTTGGCTATTGGCAGAGAAATGGGAAGTCACCATTTCACCTCAGAAGGCTATTAGCTACATTCAACTCTTTCCTGGAAGATGCTTTTCTTTTCATTTCTGATGGCCCTCTTCGAATTTGGATTCACTTGAGTTGTTGTTATAAGTAGTTTTCTGTGATGCATGGCTAGCAGGTTGACAACTGATAGTTGTGTGTGTTTTTTATGAGCAAGATATATACTGCTACATCGATGCAATTTCTGTAGAAAATGTTCTTGCACTTGTAGTACGAGTCTAACTTGCTATAACAATCATCTCAACAAATCCTCTTCTGACTATGAGGTAGATTGTGCGAGTCTCTCTTTGATGAATCTGAACTCCACTTCCCTTCCATTTTTAGGTTCTCCGATTGTCCCAATTAGCCACCTTTCTTCTTCGTTTGTTATGTTAAGGATCAACTCTTTGAGTTCCTTTCTGCTTCGATTGTCCTCGATGATGTGGAAACTGTTTGTCATGTCAAGAAACTCATCGGAGATATCTTTGGTTGCTTTGGATATGGAAGTACGATCCTTGTAACCTTGTCTAATTTACTCTACTTGATGAGTTTGTTCCACGTACTTAAATTTGGTTTTTCTTTCTTTGGCTTGCTTTGATATCACGTAGTCGTTCTATGTTGAAAACCAAAATTATTTTGCGTCAAGATCGGTTCCATGGATCCACTGAACCGGACCGCCGGGCGGTCCGGTTCTGGTGGACATGCAACAAACGGGTGGATCCCGGTTCCAATTTTCGAACCGGTCCTTAGCGGGCGGTTCCCGATTCTAGGTTGGGAACCACCCGCCCGGACCATGCACACCCCTAATTATTACACTCCCAGATTGTAGGAAGCCCCGCATGGCCACGGTTGGCGTTGCAGTCCAAAAACAAAAAAGAAAGAAGGAAGAGCTTACATTACATGGACAAACAACCTTACTAGTAAATCCATGACTGTCCTCGTGCTGATAGAACAGTTGAGGCCTAGAGCACAAGTAGTAATCGAGAGCATCTTCATTCATTTGTTTCCAAGCGTCTTGCACCAAACTTTTGATGTGCTGTCAAGTTGCTTCTTCGAAAGCTCCAATTTCATTCATGCAACAATGTGGTGACTTAAAATTATCTCCCCTTAGCAACTCATTCTGCAATACGTATGTTCCTGATCATTCAAGGTGTAACGTGATTTGCAAAATTTGATGGTTAGCCTAATGGAGACTTACTGATGAGTTGCTCAAATCATTTGTAAGCCGAATAATCAACGAGGAGCAATAGAGAACATTTGGGATGTCGCATAAATATTCTAGGCAAAAGTACAATACAAAGTGCCAAAACTTGGCACAAGGTGATATTTAAATGTCAAAAATTACCAAAGATACACAAAAGTATCTTTTTTTTTTTTTTTTTGAAAAATGGGATATTTAAGTGCCAACTCCTGCAAATGGTGTCGAAAATCCCACGTCGTATTTTTAAAAAAATATAATTCACTTATGCGGCCCACCGTAGAGCTGAGTCAACAAAGAATAGCCGAAACGGTGTCGTTTTATCTCTTATTTGAATTTTAATATAAATATTAATTTAATTTAATTTTAAAATAATTATTTAAAAAAAAAAAAGAGAGAAGCAGGTTATAGAAGGCGCACCACCACCACCCCACTATCGTGAGCCGGGGCTCGACAACTCCGATTGACCCTCTCTCCACCTACGCTAGAAAGGGCCGGCGATGGCGGGGAGGCGGCAGTGAGGGCTTGCACGGCCCTCGCCTTCTACGATCTACTTCTCCTTCTTTTTTTTGTCTTCCTTTTTTTCTAGTTATTAAGTTTAGTTTAAAATTTAATTTAATTAATATTAATATTTCAAGTCAAATTCGATGCAAAATGATGTTGTTTTGTATTTGTTTCGTCGAAAAAAATGCCATGTCAGCATTTTTGGCTAGATTTTTTTGCAATTGACACTTAACTGATCCATTTTGCTCTAATTTTGGCATTTAAGTATACATTTCCAAATTTTTGACATTTAAGTGTCTCCCGTGCCAAATTTTGGCACTTCATGTGTCCGCATCCCAATATTCTAGGGTCTTTTTGGATAGTTTGTCGGTGAAGTAATAGTAGAACAATACAACATGTCCTCCTATAGATGTCACTGAAGCATTAAGATACTTCTCGAGGGTTGGCTAGTGGCCTTTGTGATAACACTTTGCTTCTAATCAAGTCTTGCCTTGACTAACCCGTGAGATATGTTAAGATTTAAGTAAGTGAATCGACGACACCATGAACTATGTTTTATTTCTTGGAATTGCAAATTCAAGAGTAATGGGTGAGGAGTGATGTGTACCAATTTATGTAAACAAGGAATGATGTTGATGTCTCGCTCTTTCATAGTCCAATAGCCAATTGCATTGGCAGCAAGGAAAAGTACCAAAAACAGTTCTAAACCTATGGCATTAATACAAATCCAATCATAAATTTTTCAATTGGACTAATTTAGTCATAATCATTTTCACATTAAAACCAATTTAGTCCATTTGGCCAAATTTGGCTAGTCTGCATTGATGTGGATGTTGGCTAGCGAACAAACTCCGACGTGGCAAATTTTAAATAATTTTTTATTAATTTTTTTCCTTTTCCTTTTCTTTTCCTCTTCTTCCTCGTGGCCTTCTTCTCTGACAATGGCTGGCAAGCCTCCGGCAACTCACCGACCACTGGGCAAGGACCATGACCCTTACCGGCAGCCGTTACGGGCTTGGCATCCCTCGTTTAGTGGTTGGTGAGGGCTAGTGGCCAACCATTGCAAGGAATCTGAGTAGATAAAAGAGAAAAAAGAAAAGGAAAAAGAAAAATAAAAGAAAAATTAATAAAATAATTCGAAAATAAATTATTAAAAATTGCCACGTTAACGTTGACCAGGATGGTCGGTGTTCATGTCAAGACTTGTCAAGTCAAAATTGGTCGGATTGACTGAATTGGTATTAATGTGAAAAGACTTAAAACTAAATTGGTCAATTGAAAGGTTTAAGATTAAATTGGTACCAATGCCATAAATTTAGAGCTTTTCCCATTGGTAGTGTTTTAGGCCCTCATCATTGGGGAAGCATGTTGATTTCTGAGATATCCCATCTACAACATGACATTAGTATTGATTTTATATTAGTATAACCGTCTCGAGGACACTAGGATAATATAGCACACAAACCTCTCAATAAATTGCATCGGCAACTAAAGTTTTTACATGAGCTGACAACGTCATAAACATTGTCAATCAACATGATCATACATGTGATCTCGGTGCTCATCTCTCTGAAGGCTCCTAATTGTGGTTCATAGACCATTAAAGAATAAGGGTGATTGGTTCCCAAGTAGTCGATTCCCGCCCCATAATCGAGAAATGGACTGAAGAGACCAATTCCCAATTTTCAGAACCAGTCGATCAAAGGGACCAATTCTCAATTTTCAGAATTGAGAATCAGACCAAAGGAGGTTGGAACCGAGGACTGGATCGGATTGATTGGTCCGAATCGGTTCTTGGGCGGTCCAACATAACCGATCTCATGTTCTTCCAACACTTTATACATATGTGAAAAAATATTTAACTATCTCAAGCATGAGTGTGAATCCACTAATCAACTTGACGCTTGATCTCAGCCAAAGGGCCGAGGAATAGGCCTAAAAAGAAGCGCCAGGCTTGGGATTGATACACAAAATCTCTTAGGCTCACTGCTATTTGTTCGACGCAGACTTGTCTTTGTGTTGCACCGAGGGAGGCCTTTTTTCGCATGAAAATTTGAGTATAAATTATTTTTTCATATATTTTTAATGAAAAGTTAAAATTTGTTAAATTGATAATCAGTTTAGTTTGGGCGGTCAATTCTATCTCTGGAATCGAGAATCAAATCGACATTCATCACTTCCAATATTGTGGAACCAGGAATTGATAGGCGACTTTGAGAATCGGACCCAACTGGTCAGTTCTATCCAGTTTGGACTTCCAAATTGGGGTGGTTCTTTTTGCTCATTTCTATTTCTAATAAGGTATGTTTCATTAATCTATGTCGGCAAAACTTCACCTTGTTCAACTCCAAATTCACCTCCCGCCTAAAAGAGATTGGAGTTCGATTGATAAGAACATATCGGAATTTAGACTAATAAGGTTGTTATTGGTTGATTGCTCAAAGGACGGGCTTGATACAAAAAAGTATAAGAGCCATAGCTGAAATTAAAGTAATTTATATTAAAAGAAGGTCACCCAAGTAAATTATGAGCTTTGAAAAAAATAAAAAGTAACAAAACATAACTGAAAAGGGACCTGTTGGGCTCCGTATAGCGAGGAAGGCCTTACAAATTCTTCATTTACAAGGCCCACCTATACCTAATTCGTCCGATATTGGGTTTATCTTCTTTGGGCTATACAAATCGTGTCTTCTTTGCTAACCCGCCATAGAAATTGGGTCAGTTTGACTTGTTTTATTAAGAGATGGAAGATTTAGTGGGCCAAAAACTTCGACCTTCCAAATTGCTAACTTCGTCTCTATAAACAGATTGCACTATGTTGAAATCGAGCCCAGCCAAATCGAGCAAGAAGGGTTCGAGCGATCGCACTGATCTTCCACATACATGTTCATGAGCCATCCGGCTTCCAATCCGTTGGAACTTCAGTAAAGGTGCATATCCAAAGTGCGATTTATCTTTTCGCCCAAATATCGTCTCCTTTGAGATTTTCCAAACATACACAAGAGAAAGTCTTAGCTTCATTGATGATGGTTTCACCTCTGAATCCATAAAGGATGTGGAAAATTGTCCACAGCATCATAAGCTTATTGTACTTTTATCAATTCGATCTTAAATTTCTCAATTTTATCAATTAAGTAATAAACAATTTCACTTTTTGCCAATTGAGTCTATTCAGTCAATGTTAACCAAATCACAAACATGGACGACGATAGTGTCACATAAGATGGCCGATCTAACATGAACAATTTTTAATGATATTTTAATATATTTTTTTTTTTCTTTCTTCTTCCTTTTCTTTGGTGACAACCACTAGCCACGGTGATGGCTGGGCCGACTAGCCTCACTTGAGCGAGGGTCGCCCTTGCCTCGGTGGGCTCCCCTTGCCTAAGCCAAGGTGGTCTCACGCCAGCGTTGCTCAAGCCATGGTCAACCACCGCCAAAAGGAAGAAGAAAACAGGGAAAAAAAGAAAAGATAAAATTTATAAAAAATTTATAATAATATTAAAACATTATTAAAAATTGTTAACTTGAGTAAATTCCAGTTTAATTGGTTTGGTGGACTTAAATGAGTAAAAGTGAAAAAATTTTAGGAGTTTCGATTGAATTGACAAAATTGAAAGGTTTATGATTGAATTGACAAAAGTATAATATATTTAGGAGTTTCCGAATAATTTTCCCAAAAGGATGCTTCATACAAGCACAATAAACCCTTAACATCTTCCCTAAGCGATTCTTCGAAACCGCTTGCATCCTTCATCATGAATGTTACAAACATGCTTACAAACACAAGCATCGTAATTTGTGCGTATGTGTTGCTAATCGGTTTGTATTTATGCAAATAATCTTTTGCTCCTGTATGGAAATAGAAGCATTCTAGTATTGAAGATAATCGTCAAAAGCCCAAGCCCCCTAGGTTGTTTCATTTAAAATGGCTTGCAACACATTCTTGATTTCCATTTCAAAGTAGTATCCCAATCCTAATTGTTGAATTGCATCGGTCTACTAGAACTCTTCCACCATTTCGCAACAAATCAAATCCTTCGCACCTTCATCTTCTCGACCTTTTCTTCCCATTGTATATTCAGCAAAAGGACACAAAACTACCATGAAAGGGATATGTCTCGACTTTTTGTCCTACAAAGGAGTGCTATCTTCATAAACTACTATGACTTGTTTTTATTAACAACACCTTTACGATTAAATATTTTCACACTGAACAAAATGAATACAATTGTCAAAATAAAGAGTTGAATACTTAATTTACATAACTTAAAACTTTAATAAATTTTGCTCAAGTCATGGTGATCCAAGTTAATTCAAAAATTAGATTTATGATCTTCTTGTGACTAACTAAAAATGAATTTTATTTAAAAATTTAAGTATATTGGATTTGTTTGATTAAAATTTTTTACCTCAATGCTTTTTTTCCTTTTGTACAACCCCGTTTCTTCAACATGTTAATTTCCAAAATTTTCAAATAATTAGTAATTCTTTGAAATCTCATTAAATAAGGTTAAAATACATGTGTGAGTTGCTAATTTGACTCGTACTATATCTAGAATTGGTGAAATTGTTTTCGCGAGTACTTTGCAACAAAATTGAGTTTTATATTTAAGTAGTTTTTCAAAGTTTTAAATGGGCTAAGAAGGAATTTTCAATTTCTTTATGAAAAGAAAAATCATTGATAATTGAGAATTTTCTATCAAAATTTGTTTCCCTTATTGGTTTAACCGGTTGCCCATTCCCCTTGAATGGGAATTTATGGTCTACAAGATCTTTATTCCCTTTGAATAACAATGCCTTTCTCTTTAAAAAAAAAAAAAAAGAATGCTCATAGAAAACTTCCATATTTTAGAGTACATTTTCTACTATTCACAACTATTTCTGAACTGATTATTTATTTATTTATTTTACTCTAGATTTCAAAATCTTTACCCTTTATTTTTCATTTTAGACGAAAAGCACCAAAGTAGTTTCGTCCAATAAAGAGGGAATGTTGAGTTTTTTTAACATAAAGAAACAAATGTCTTTAATAATGAAACCAATGAAATGTTAAATATAAAAAACAAGATCAAATGTAAACAAACCTCTGGCCATTGCTCGTCGGAAATTCACAGAGATTCGGCGAAATTACGGGCACACTCTACTAACCTAATTCTCTCGATTATTGATAGTGTAAATGAGAAGGTTTCCATTAGATATTGTGATTGTCTTTAAGAAATGAACGATCGTTCCTTTTATATACCGTCTCCCATAAAAACGATTATTAAATTGATGGTTATTATGTATAGGTACGAAGCGTAAAAAAATTGCATATGGAATAACTACTACTTTAAAGAGAAAACGTGAATCATGGCGACATGTCCTCTAAGAAAGGGTAATATCTTCAATGTATCACAATGCATCTTATTTCTTTAATATTAGCCCATATATGACAACATATCTTAATGAATACATCCTATGTTTATTCCAAAAAATGTTATTCTCATAAATAATAGAATGTATACACCAAAAATTGAGAATCAACATTACAATAGAATAAGAGTTTTCATACAATAAAAATTGTCCATTTAATGATGTCACGACCTACCCTCGGGGGGAGGGAACAGGTTTAGGGGTATTGCCTAAAGGACGAACCTAAGGCCCATGATTAGGCGCGGGCTCTCCCAAGCCCATACCTCGCGTGACATTGGGGTATTTTAATAGTTTTGCACAAAAGGAGTCGCCACTAGCCTATTGGGGTCGGCTAGAAACCAAGTGAGGTACGGGAGTATGCCACACTTCCTACGCAACCAGAGAATCTAGGGTCGGGGACTTGATTACACTAATTGGCTAATTAGTGTCCTTTCGGTACCTAATCTTGTTCATTTTAACAAAATAATTTTTTGGCAAGCAAGTTTGGATTAATTTTATACCTATCCATTAATATGTGAGGTGATCATGCGGATGCGCAATCATTAAAATAATAACCATAGCTACCAAGGTCCTAATTGCAAAGAAAAGTTAAATACGCACAATTAAACATAACTAGATATGCAAATAAAACATGCTATAAAATTAATATACGAGTAAATAAAAGCCTAATTACACTAACAAAAAGACATGGCAATTCCTAACTAAACCCTATATTTTTTAGATTTTCGAAATTTTTTTAATTTTTTAAAATTTTTTTAAGAAAAATAATTAATTTTTTAATTAATTTTCTTTTAATTTTTTAAATTTTTAAATTTTTAATTTTTTTGATTTTCGAAATTGTTTTTAAAAACAAAAATTAATTTTTGGGACGGGACGGGGACCGGACCGGTCCGGTCCAACCCGACCGGATTCGGCCGGTCGGCGCGGATCCGACCGGACCGGGTTCGGTCCGGTTAGGAGCAGGTGGGCCCGAATCGCAGCCCAACCCAAGAGGTCCCCTCCTCTCTCTTTTTAAAACAAACCAAACTTATAAGCCCACACTAAAACAACCCAAGCCCACAAGTCCATAAGTCCCTAAAAGCCCAAAAGCTCACAAGCCCAAAAATCTAAAAGCCCAAAACCGACCCAAATAGCTCGAAACCCTACCCGGTTCGCGACCCGTGTCCGACCCGTTTCTTTTGGCCGAAACCCTAGGGTTTCTTGGCGCGTTGGCGGCGGCGCGGCGGGTGACGGGCTTGACGGCGGCGGCGACGCGGCGGCGGGCGGCAGCAGCGCGTGGCGTTTGCGAAGGCGGGCGCGGCGGTGCGGTTTTGGATGGTTCGACGGCGACACGGGCGGCGAGGCGGCGACGACGTCGGGGTCGGTGGTGTCGTCGGTGGGCGAGGAGGCGGCGCGCGGTAGGGAACGGTGACGGCGAGTGGGAGCAGAGTCGGGTCGTCGGAGCAGAGGCGACGGTGGACGGCTGGCGAAGCGGCGGTGGTCGATGCAGTGGTCGGTGCGAACGGGGGCGGCGGCTCGGACGTCGTCGGGTTGAGGCGGCGAGGTCGGCGTCGGTCGAGCGCGCGGGGCGGCGGCGCGCCACCGCCGTTTTTTCCTCAAGCTTTCTCTCTCTCTCTCTCTCCCTTTAGGTTCGTTCTTCTCTGTCTGCTTCCCCCTTTTTTTTTCCCATTCCCTTCTAGGGTTTCATGGACGAAGATGGAGGAAGGAGAAGGTGGCATGGGCCGGGCCAAGGCGAGATCCCGACCCGGCCCCTCCCATGTCTTCTTTTTTCTATTTTTTTTGTTGTTTTTGTTTTTTTTTTTTTTTTTTTTCGTTGTTTTTGTTTTTGTTGTTGTTTTTTTTTTTTAAACGACTAATTCCTAATTCCGTACACAATTAAATCCTAACCGAAAATGGGAAAATTTAGGTGTCAAATGAATGCCCCTCTTTGAATGGGAGCTCGAAGAGGTTGCGTTCAAAGGCAAGACATTTAAATTATTTCGACGGTAGAGAGACCCTAGGTGCATAGGCACACGTCAGGTCGACGGAAAGGACTCATAACTATGGAAGCGCGTCTTGTCAATAAGAGGAAGAAAGACCCCGGGCTACAAAAGCCCACCAGGTCATAGGAAGAGGGAGAAGGACTTCGGGCTACGGAAAGCCCACCGGGTCATAGGAAGAGAGAGAAGGACTCCGGGCTACGGAAAGCCCACCGGGTCATAAGAAGGGGGTAAAAAGACTCCGGGCTACGGAAAGCCCACCGGGTCATAGGAAGGAGGAGAAGGACTCCGGACTACGGAAAGCCCACCGGGTCATAAGAAGGGGGTAAAGGACTCCGGGCTACGGAAAGCCCACCGGATCATAGGAAGGAGGAGAAGGACTCCGGGCTACGGAAAGCCCACCGGGTCATAAGAATGGGATTGAAGGACTCCGGGCTACGGAAAGCCCACCGGGTCATAAGAAGGGGGTTGAAGGACTCCGGACTACGGAAAGCCCACCGGGTCATAAGAAGGGGGTTAAAGGACTCCGGGCTACGGAAAGCCCACCGGGTCATAAGAAGATGACATGGTTTAAGGTTGACCATTAACCTTTGGGGATGGCATGGTTTAAGGCTGACCATGAACCCTCGGTTTTTAGGGAGGCACCCGCTAACCCCTTTAAAGCTGCATGGCTTCATTGGGGAATCCTGTCAAACTCAACTTGAGTGAATGTCATTAGAGATGTCATCAAGAGACGTATTGGCAATATTGTAGCATTAATTGAACAAGCTAATCAAGCTAAGTCTGATTGCTTTGGAAAAACATTTGATTTCAATCAAGCATCATGTGGCGCAAAATTGTCATCTTGCTCGTGGATATATCATTAATCATCAAATTCTCTAGGAGTCAAGTTCTTATCAAGACGGTCACGACTCGTGAAAAAGGCTCATTAAGCATGCCAAACTAGAGCTTCTTAGTCGAAAGGGTTTCTCACATGCTCTTGATAAAATGGCTGCTTGATCCCATCTATTCGCGTGGGAAGTAATAGATTGTTGAGGGTATCTCACATAACCCATGTTAAAGGCTTTCGAAACATTCGCAATGAGCACAATCCAACCGATTAAAAAGGTCTTTTGAAAGGATGGCAATGTGGGCTTGGTTAGGACTTACACAAAGGAATAATTGCTTTGAGGCCAATAATAGAACATTCGTCGCTATCTTCATCGGGTTTACAAGTCGAGAACTCGGAAGATGAGATAAGATAAAATTACTTCCACTCCTTCAAGCAATAGCTTCTTTGTGGCATTCTAATTTTCACTCAAACTATCCCAATCAGAAGAGACTTCGGAAGAGGGTTGTAATGTTGGCTTGGGAGAGGCTCGAAAGGCTTAAACTTTTCAGAGGGTTTTTAAGAGTCGGTGATCATCATGGCATCGTGATCAAGTCACTCGATCTTTCAAAATCATTCGGCTTTTGAAACACGGCACATCTCGAAAGCTCCTTCACTAATCATTTCTGCATAGGAGCTTTGCTCCTTTTTCTAATTTCCTTTGCACTTGCGATGATTCTTTTTTTTTACGCATGCACTTTGACTTTGATCATTTTTTCACATAAGATGCAGCCTTTTGGCTCTTTTTCTTGACGGGCATTGGCCTTGCTTTTACCAGCACACTGCTTTTTTCATGCCCCTAATTTGTCGAACTTTTGTAGTCATAGGACTTTCGAGATGCTTTTCACATTTTCTCATGACTGTCAATTGTATTTAATCAATCATTATGCCTTGCCCCGGTGAAGGGAGATGATCATCGCTCGAGGTTCAAAGAATGAATAATCGTGCCCAAATTGGTTTAAGCAATGGGTATTAGTGTTTGGATAGAGAAGGAAAAGCTCTTCTTCACATTGGGATGAGTCAAACTCTAATGAGAATTCCTTTGAAGCTATCACCAAGATTGATGCAAGTGAAAGTAATAGAATCTTTCTCAATCTTTCGCTTTACAACACGATTGTAACCCTTTATGCTGCCCCAATGTAGGGTCGTTCTCGACAAGGGTACCTTGAAGGATCATCTTTTTTTCAGCCCAAAAGGGTAGCGAGAGATTAGTGCAATGCTTGGGATTGATGAAGGAAACGCCTTTATCATTTCGATCTTTGCACTCAATGCGAATGAACCATTCGTCCTAAGAAAATGTCGCTTTTCACTCAACTCTCAAAAGTGTTTGAAGGACGTGTTTGGAAATAGGCTTGCCTTTCTTCATCCTAAGCACCTCTTGTTTGGCATGGTTAACATCTCCATTTCACTTTGTCGAGATCATCCGAGTAGATCAATCTTCATAGGGAAATTTGATTTAAAATGAATAACCCACAAAACGAGAAAACAATGTTGAGATAAAAATGATGCTTAAAAAGTTTGAAGAATTTTTTTAATTTTTAATTTATGTGCTTATCTATAAGAAAGCGCAAAATGTTTTTTTGTAATGGAAATTCTCTTTTTCTTTTTTTTTTCTTTTTTTTTTGCACTTAAAAAAAATTGAGAAGAATGGTACTTACCTGCGGCATGGTGACCCGTAACCCCAGAAAGAATGTAAAAGAATATGTTAGTGCAAAAATCCTTAGGGGTTGAAATGTTGGAAGCGATACATCATTACCCTTCACTCGCTTTCATTCTTTTGGCACTAACATCTCTTGGATTCACCTTCGTGAATATTTGGTAACTCGGCAATACCCTTCCCTTGCATTCGCCTTTAAATGTTTGATGTCTTCCTGATTCCTTGGTAGAAGGTGCTGCTTCTATGGTCAATGTGCAATTTTTTTTCATTTATCGCCCTGTAAGAAGGGGAGATGAAACGAGTTATCTCCATTCTTAGTTAGGTTCAACTAAGGAACGATACATCCTTCTTGATGAATTTGACAATGTTGTTTCAGCACACTTCATTGGTGGGGGAGGAGAGATTTTTTTTTTAGATCAAACGTTGCTCTCCCACTCTTTATTTGACAAACATTTGTTATGTTCGGATCTATCCTGTATCAAAGAAAAGGACATGTCATTCATTTTTAATGCTAAAGAGAATCTAGTTTAGGAACATGATACATCCTTTTCAAAGTCGAGCGATCAACATCCCAAGGTATCTTTCATGGAGGACAGGATAATATTGCCCCTCTGCTTCATTTGAATCTTTTTTTTAGATGAACAAGACTGAGCAAAGCTTTCTTGAAATTCATTTTGGAAAGTAAACGTAAAGATTCGCTTGAACCACTCGTGAATACGATTTTTTTTTTTTAGGGATGATTTTCATGAAATTGAATTCTATCATAAAAAAAAATTGAGTCGCATGATTTACAAAAGCATAAATTGGATTCGCAATCAAAACCTAGAATGGAAAACAAGATTCTTAACAAGAATAAATACAATGATAAAATACAACAAACTCTTGTATAGATAAGAGTAAAAATCACCTCTCGCTCTAGCTCTAGAATTCACTTCTCTATGTGATCAAATACGAGAATGTCATGGAGCATCACACATAACCTGCAAAAAGATGACAATGTCGGTATGTGGAGTATGTGAAAATGATCTCTCAATGAGGTTGCTTCTTACAAAGCAAAATCGAGGCGACGATACATGCCCCATAGTCCTTATTACAGGGTTTTAGTATTTTGCCAAGATTTTGTCATGAGAGAAGGGGCATCATTAAAAGATCGATCGACGGCTATCAATCGAACGTCCACTCTTATTCTAAAAATTTCATATGCAAAAGGATTTGAAATTTTTTTTTGAAGAGATTGATTTTCTGATTTCTCTTGCAAAATAAATGAAGTGATTTCTATTTTGAGAAATTTGCACACAAAATGATTTGCATTTTAGTCCAAAATGTGAGAATGAGAGAATTTGATAAAATAAAATGCAATTTCAATTTTCATGCCCCAATTATAAAATCACAACTTGCAAGTTTTTTTTTTTTTTTTATCAAAATGATTTCGAGCCCATAACTAGAAATTTAACAAAATCATGTGTTCAACGGGCCAAATCAAAGTGTTTAGAACTTGCATTCAAGAATGATTGCCAACTTTTTTCTAATCAAAAGCCTATAACACCGAGGGCATTCGATTGATTTCCGCAAATTTCAAGATGAAAACGCAATACAAAAAGATCAAATAAAAATAAAAATGATACTCACAATGGGTGCCGACCTTTGTCTATTTTTTTTTTCAATTACACAGACATGCGCATGGGATGTAGTTTGATTTCTACTCTATCCGGCTCAAAATGGAGCCATGGGATCACCGGACTGAACCAACAAGATTGCGGTTAGGTCGGGTTACCATGACTCCGGCTTTGTCAAAGAACCGACCCGTGTCGCGCGTTTGCAGACCGGGGTGGGTACCTTCGACATGAAAGAAATTTCGGGGTTAAGATGGGCGGCTCGTACTACATGCTTGCAATCGGAGCGGTATCCACCTTAACACCATCCTAAGTGATCCTATGCGGCCCGGAGTCCGGCGGCGGGTTGTGTGTGCTAAGGTGTAGTGCAATGCAAAGACACATGCGCAACAATTTATAAGCAAACAACACTCCGTACATAAAAATAAACCATGCATTCCTACACCTCCCTGCAAGACAAAGGTGAGCAAACACTTCCCCTTATACCTCCTATTCTGCAAAAACATTTAACACCTTTAATGTTAGGAGCGTACCTGGAATCCTTGCTGCCAAACAAAAATATTTTTGAACAAGATTAATTTTGGCCTAAGTCCTCTAAGGTCTAAAACCAAGTCCCCAGTGGAGTCGCCAAGCTGTCACGACCTACCCTCGGGGGAGGGAACGTGGTTTAGGGGTATTGCCTAAAAGGACGAACCTAAGGCCCATGATTAGGCGCGGGCTCTCCCAAGCCCATACCTCGCGTGACATTGGGGTATTTTAATAGTTTTGCACAAAAGGAGTCGCCACTAGCCTATTGGGGTCGGCTAGAAACCAAGTGAGGTACGGGAGTATGCCACACTTCCTACGCAACCAGAGAATCTAGGGTCGGGGACTTGATTACACTAATTGGCTAATTAGTGCCCTTTCGGTACCTAATCTTGTTCATTTTAACAAAATAATTTTTTGGCAAGCAAGTTTGGATTAATTTTATACCTATCCATTAATATGTGAGGTGATCATGCAGATGCGCAATCATTAAAATAATAACCATAGCTACCAAGGTCCTAATTGCAGCAAAGTTAAATACGCACAATTAAACATAACTAGATATGCAAATAAAACATGCTATAAAATTAATATACGAGTAAATAAAAGCCTAATTACACTAACAGGCAAGACATGGCAATTCCTAACTAAACCCTATATTTTTTAGATTTTCGAAATTTTTTTAATTTTTTAAAATTTTTTTAAGAAAAATAATTAATTTTTTAATTAATTTTCTTTTAATTTTTTAATTTTTTAATTTTTTAATTTTTTAATTTTTTTGGATTTTCGAAATTGTTTTTAAAAACAAAAATTAATTTTTGGGATCGGACCGGACTCGGTCCGGTCCAACCCGACCGGATTCGGCCCGGTCGGCGCGGATCCGACCGGACCGGGTTCGGTCCGGTTAGGAGCGGGTGGGCCTGAATCGCAGGCCCAACCCAAGAGGTCCCCTCCTCTCTTTAAAACAAACCAAACTTATAAGCCCACACTAAAACAACCCAAGCCCACAAGTCCATAAGTCCCTAAAAGCCCAAAAGCTCACAAGCCCAAAAATCTAAAAGCCCAAAATCGACCCAAATAGCTCGAAACCCTACCCGGTTCGCGACCCGTGTCCGACCCGTTTCTTTTGGCCGAAACCCTAGGGTTTCTTGGTGGCGTTGCGCGGCGGCGACGGGCTTGACGGCGGCGCGACGCGGCGGGCGGGCGGCAGCGGCCGACGTGGCGTTTGCGAAGGCGGGCGGCGGCGGTGCGGTTTTGGATGGTTCGACGGCGACATAGGGCGGCGAGGGGCGACGACGACGTCGGGTCGGTGGTGTCGTCGGTGGGCGAGGAGGCGGCGGCGCGGCGGTAGGAACGGTGACGGCGAGTGGGAGCGAGTCGGGTCGTCGGAGCGAGAGGCGACGGTGGACGGCCGGGCGAAGCGGCGGGTGGTCGATGCGGTGGTCGGTGCGGGGGGGGCGGCGGCTCGGACGTCGTCGGGTTGAGGCGGCGAGGTCGGCGTCGGTCGGCGCCGAAAGCCGCGGGCGGTGGCGACGCCACCGCCGTTTTTTCCTCAAGCTTTCTCTCTCTCTCTCCTCTGTTCTCTCTCTCCCTTTCTGGGTTCGTTCTTCTCCTGTCTGCTTCCCCCTTTTTTTTTCCCGTTCCCTTCTAGGGTTTCATGGACGAAGATGGAGGAAGGAGAAGGTGGCATGGGCCGGGCCAAGGCGAGATCCCGACCCGGCCCCTCCATGTCTTCTTTTTTTCTATTTTTTTTGTTGTTTTTGTTTTTTTTTTTTTTTTTTTTCGTTGTTTTTGTTTTTGTTGTTTTTTTTTTTTTTTTTTAAACGACTAATTCCTAATTCCGTACACAATTAAATCCTAACTGAAAATGGGAAAATTTAGGTGTCAACAAATGACAAATCACTTGATGTGACATATTTTCATACTAGTTACATGATCCTTATACTTTATTGGTGATATACCTTTAGTCAAAGGATAAGGTATCATTAATTCAGTGCTAATGTCTAACTACTTTATTTTCCTTAATATGTTCCCTCATGGTTAAATATTTGATGTCGACATGCTTATTTTGACCGCTACTTTTGGCATTTTTAGTCATAAAAACTACAATTGAATTGTCACAATATATTGTTAACGGCCTAAAAATAGAATCAACAATTCTAAGCCCATAAATGAAACTCTTCAGCTATACACCATGTGAGGTAGCCTCAAAACAAGAAACGAACTCAGTCTCCATAGTGGAAGTAGCAGTTAAAGTCTATGTAGCACAGACACGCGACACGCGACACGACATTTCTCAAAAAGTAGAGAATTCCCACGTTAAATATTAAATAAATATTTTTATTTTTAATTAATTTGATTCAAATTCATAAATAAATAATTAATTAAAAAAGCCTATAATAAATTTACACTAATAATATTAATAAATCATTCATTTGAAATTCGAAAGATATATTCATAATTAATGTGAAACATGTTTTTAATTTTAACAAAAGTTATTGATGAAACTTCTAATTAATAAGAAATTAGAATCAATTTATTTAAATAAATTCATGATTTTCTAGAATGACCAAAATTTATCATTATTCAAAATTCAATACTTTTACTTTTCGAAATTATTTTTCAATTTCATTTATTTAATTTTTCGATAAAAAAAAATCCCCCAAACCCACCCCTTCTTTCGTTGGTCCATTTCCCTCCACCCCAAACTTATTTTACTTTTTCCCTCCCCACATCACTGACAGACAGCCTGTCAGCCTCACTTCCCCTCCCCCAAAACTCAAAAGACACACCATCGTCTCTCTCTTTTTATTATTTTTATTCCCTTATTAAAAACCCTAACGACACTCTATTTCCTCCTCCTTTTACCGCTTCGCAGCTTTCGACGATGGAGCGGACGCGACG
This sequence comes from Eucalyptus tenuipes, assembly GCA_014182365.1. Lineage (NCBI taxonomy): Eukaryota > Viridiplantae > Streptophyta > Magnoliopsida > Myrtales > Myrtaceae > Eucalyptus > Eucalyptus tenuipes. The sequence continues at coordinate 21,220,173 of CM024537.1, forward strand.
CCGAGGAGGAGGAGATGCTATCGCCGCCGCCATCGCCGCTGCCGCCACCGCCGCTCGGCGCTCCTCGGGCCCCGATCCCTTCCTCTTCTCTTCCTCTCGATTTTTCTCCTCCTCCTCTCCGCACCACCCCCTTCCTCTCCTCTTCCTCTTGATCCTCCTCCTCCTCCTCCTCCTCCTCGTCGATCCATCACGATAATGGCGGCCCTCGCCGCTCTCTCTGGCCATCTCTCGCCGTCGCTCGCGGCCTCTACTCCCTCCCCTTCCCTCACCTCCACCCGGAGTCTTCCGGACACGCGTTGACACGCGTGTCGAGAAAAGTTGACCACATGTTGGAAAATCCGACACGCGTTGACCGCGTGTCCGACCGTGTTGACGTGTCCGACACGCTCCGACACGTGTCGGACACGACACGGAAGCACGGGCAACGTGTCCGTGCTTCATAGGTTAAAGTCTACTTCGCACTTTTCCAAGATATGACTCCGCTAGCAAACATAAGAATATATCTAGATGTTGATTTTCGAGAATCAACGCAACCCATGAAGTCCGCATTCGAATAACCGACTACTTCCAGGTTGTTAGTCCTTTTATACATAAGCATATAGCTTTTGGTACCTTGAAACTATCTCATTACTTTATTTGCAGCTTTCCAAAAGTTCATACTTGGATTACTCTAATATCTTCCTAACATTCCCACAATAGAGGGTCAAGTGCAAACCTGAGCATATATCAAGCTTCCGGCAGCAGAAACATTTGGAATGTTATTCATTTGTTCCCATTCGAGATCGTTCTTCATGCACCGATTCAAATTAAACTTGTCACCCTTCACAATTGGTGCTATACTTAGTTAGCAATCTTTCATCTGAAATCTCTTTGGAACCTTATTAATATAGGTTTCTTGAGATAGTCCTAAAATTCCTCAAGGTCTATCTCTATGAATTTTAATGCCAATGAAATAAGATGCCTCACCCATATCCTTCATGTCAAAACTCTAAAGAGAAATTATGTCTCCTCATGTAGCAACCCATTATCATTGATTGCAAATTGAATATCAACCACATATAGCACAAGGAAACAACTTTTGTTCCCATTGACCTTTTGGTATATACATTGACCCATGACATTCTCTAGAAAATTAAATGAAGAGATGACCTCATGAGATCTTAAATACCATTGGCGAGATGCTTGTTTCAAGCCATATATGGATTTTTTAAGCTTGCACACCAATTCCTCACCTTTACTAGAGGAAAATCTTTTAGGTTGTTTTATGTAAATCTTCTCCTCTAGTTTTCTATTGAGGAACGCCGTTTTCATATCCATTTGATATAATTTCATATCAAAATAGACAACCAATGCCAAAACAATACGAAGATAATTTTTTTTATATACAAGAGAAAATGTCTACATAGATTCATTCCTTTTGAGTGAATCCTTTAGTAACAAGTCTAGCTTTATATCTTTCAATAGTGCCTAATGAATTATTCCTAGTTTTGAAGACTCATTTGCAACTAATGGTCTTCGCACCATTAGGCAACTCAACCAAACGCCCGACTTCGTTAGATGCCATAGAACTCATCTCTTCTTCCATGGTATTGTACGACAAATTGGATTTATCACTATTCATGGCTTGTGAAAACGTTTTAGAATCATTCTCAGCTCCAATATTATAGTCAAATTCTTATAAATACACAATATAATTACTAGGAATTGTTGATTTCCTTATTCTAGTAGATCTTTTTAATGTTGCATCAACATTCTCTTGAGGAGCATGTTGATCAACTAGTTGTTCAACAGTTTTTAATAATTGCTAAACAACTGGATTTACTAGATCAACATCAGTAGATTGTGGAGCTTCAATGATTGGTTGTTCAATAGTCGGTTGAACTGAATGAATGTTATGAACAACAACCAACCTTATATCTGAGGTGGAAGGCTGACTGTCTGAATGATCATTCTTAGGAATAAAGTCCTTTGATCGATCGCCCTCACTAATTAAATCATTTTCAAGAAACTTAGTGTTTCTTGATTCCACAATCCTAATGATATGAGATGGACAATAAAACGTACATCCTTTGGATCTTTCGGTATATCTAATGAAATACCCACTTATGCTCCTTGAGTCTAACTTTTTTTTAGTGGATTATAGACGCTCACTTCAAACGGGCATCCTCAAATGTGTACATGTCGCAAATTCGATTTCCAACCTTTAAATAACTCAAAAGATATCTTTGGGACAACCTTGATCGAAAATCGATTTAATATGTACACTACTATCTTAAGCACCATATCCAATAAAGTTCGATTTCTTCTTTCCGCTACACCATTTTGGTCCGGAGAAATAGGTATAGTATACTGGGCAACTATCTCATGCTTTTCAAGAAACTTTGCAAATGGACCACGTGCTTGTCCATTTTCAGTATATTTACCATATAATTTCCCACCTCTATCTAATCTCACGTTTGTAATTTGTTTGTCGCATTGTTTTTCTACTTCCACCTTAAATACTTTAAATGCATATAATGCTTCATATTTATTATGAAGCAAGTAGAGATACATGTAACGTGAGTAGTCATCTATGAAAGAGATGAAATATTTCTGACTATACGAGTCCATATCTGGACTATAAATATCATATATATGATTTCTAATATTTTTGTACTTCTCTTGGCACATTCCTTCGTCTTGTTAGTTTTTTCCCCTTCATGTAGTTCACACAAGTATCATAATTAATAAAATCTAAAGTACTGAGTACTCCATCATTTACCAATCGCTTAATTCTATCTATGGAGATATGTCACAATCTCTGGTGCCATAATATAAAGAAATCTTCATTTACAATGCATCGTTTTATACTAGTGTTGTCATGAACCTGCATCGCATTATAATGAGCATTGTCTTGTAAATCAATTCGAAAAAGACCATAAGATAAAGTACCACTCCTAACAACTTCATATTTAAATGATAAACAGAAGTTTGAATCTGAAAATTTAAAAGAGTAATCCAAAGGTACAAATATTATAATTGAAATTAAGTTTCTAAAGAAACTAGGAATATAAAAGGTCATTTTCAAATTCAAAACAAAGCCACTATTAAAAATTACTCTATATGTCCCGATAGTTTCTATAGACGAATGTATCTTGTTTTCTCTATAGATGCTTTATTCACTTCCCAATGGCTTCTTATGGTTTTAAAAACCCTACAAAGAATTCGAAGTGTGGATTGTAGATTCAGAATCAATCCACCAAGTGTTGTTACTCACATTAGCCATATTAGATTCATAATAAATACAAGAAATTGGATTACTTTTCTTCTCAAGCCAGGCCTTAAATCTGAAGCTATTCTTCCTAATATGTCCCCTCTTTTCTTGAAGAAATATTTGGATTCTTTCTTAATGTCAGCTTGGGGAAGTATCTTACTCTTTCCCTTCTGCTTACCATGACTCCTATTCTTTTTTTGTATTTCCAAACGAGTACTTTCTCCCAATTCCATAATCAATTTTTCTTCCTTTTGAACACACATGGTCATGAGTTTATTAATTGACTATTTATTCATGTATATTATAAGAGATATTAAAATGTGCATACTATTGTGGGAGAGTATTCAAAATATAATACACAAGAAAATATTTGGATATTTCAACCTCAAGGTTCTTAAGCTGAGCTGCAATATCCTAATCTTCATTATGTACTCACACACACTTCTAACACCGATGAGCTTCAATGATGAAAACTTTATAATTAGGGTCATGGCATGTGCATTTTCAGAAGTCTTAAACACGCATCAATGGCCTCCAACAAAGCCTTAGCATTGCTATGCTGAGTAGCTAAACCATGGATACTAGAAGATATTTTAACCCTAATATCACACTAAGACGGTTGGACCGCTCCCATTAATCATAAATGGCTATCTCAGCTGCAGTGCTCAAATTAGTAGGAGTAGATAGTTTGCCTTTCCTTATAATATAGTTAATGTCCATCCACCCTAATTGAAGAAGAATTAACTCATTCTAAACTTTATAGTTTTCACAATTAAGCATGGGAACATCATACTTAAATTCAGAGAAATTCATAGGTTACAAAACTGAATATCAAACAGTCATACTTAGGTCACAAAATATGAGGCAAAATATACATAAATCATATTTTACCATTGTAAACATGTCACAAATATAAATCACATAACATAAAAATTGTATATAGCTAAATTTTTAATTTAAATAGATTCATAATTACATCATGAAGAAACTATCATATTATATACCTTTTGTTAATTCCTATGGGTAAATTAAGAAAAATAATATGATATTTCATCCTAATTAATCATATTAATATAATTAATTACAATCAATGTCAATTTCTAAATATGATTTGGAAGCTCTTAATATATAATTTAATTAATTAAATATGTTGTGGCTACTCTCTAATTAATTAAAATATATGGATCATTGGACATTTAATTTCATGCATAAAACATTCACAAAAATGAATGAAAGGGCAAAAATAATAAATAAATGCACAAAGAGGCAGAATTGTAAAATAAATTCGGCTAAGGACAGAACCGTTAATTTAACGTCAAGGGAAAAATCATAATAATAGCGAAAAGAAAGGGGCAAAACTGCAATAACAGCCAAGAAGGAGGGCAAAATGGTAAATAAACGGAAAAAGGGCTAACGAGCGGGTGCCGCAATGGCACGTGCCCTCTTCAACGAGCGGGCACATGGCCCTCACACGCTTGCAACTGCCCTGGCATGTGGGTCACACACCCCTGCGGTTGTGGGCGTGGCTGGGAGTTGTGGGCGCGTGGCACCCATGTGCCAATTGTTCCACGCGCGTGTGGCCATGTGCCTTTTTCCATATGACGGTGCGACCGTATTGGTCCAAAGTCGAGCGGTGGGTCTCGGAATTTGGCCGAAATCGGCAATTTTTCTCTTGACCCCAAAATGGCCGAATTACTGTTCACATAAAAAGCTCCAAAAAATACACCAAAAATTCGACAAAAACAAAGCAGAGGCACTAAACATGCTCAGACACCAAATGTTAGACATAAAAATTATATATGGAATAACAAAATCAAACGTAAACAAACCTCCAACTACTTTGTTTGTCGAAAATTTATGGAGATTCGGCGAAATTACAGACACACTCTATTAACCCAATCCCCTCGCATATTGATGGTGTATTCTAAATGAGAGGGTTTATGTTAGACTTTATGATTGTCCTTAAGAAATGAACGATCATTTTTATATATATATTGTCTCTCATCAAGGCGGTTACCAAATAAGTGGTTGTCACGAAGAGGTACGAACCATGGAAAAATTGCGGTGGAATAACAGCTACTTTAAAGAGAAAACATTGGTCCGAAAATGGGGGATCACATTATATATATAACGTGAAAGTCATTACCTAAGTTCCTTATTACTCTGAAAATTCATAGTAAGACGGACAAAAGTCATTATTTTAAGATCATCGCTAAGATTCACATATTGAGCCTGGACCCATTGCCACAAAAAGGGGGGAAAAACCGAGATCAAGAGGCCGTATCACATAATTCTCATTGTCTATTCATGCTGTGGTTTTTCCTAGATATGTTTGGGAGACCAAGGAGAGGCTTGGTAATTTGATATGGTCTTGACAGATGATTTGAGCTTGAGTTATTATTATATTTTAGGAAGTAGTTGCGTTCTCCCTTAAGCTCGTTTTGGAGATCCAAACTTTTCAAGAAAATATACTATAAACTTTGTTACATTCCTGTATCGTAGGGAGCCCAACATGGCCATAGTTGGCATTGCAGTCCAAAAGGGAAAGGAAAGGAAAGGAAAGAGGGAAAAGCTTGCATAATATGGGAATAAAATGGTTGTAAATTAGGTAAAACTGCCAAGTAACTCATGAGCGCCACTTGTTATTTGCGACATAATTAGCGTAATTTATTAGAGGCACAATTGGCTGCTCCCTACTGCTTTATCAGGACGGGTTGGATGAGGATCAACTTGAGGTTATCTTTGGTCTCGCGATCCGGAATCCCATGACCGTCCCCGTATTGATAGAACAGTTGAGACGCTCGCGCAAGATTCAGACATGCACCGCGAAAAGGCCCAGGGCATGGGTTGTAACGGAAAGCATCTTTGTTCATTTGTTTCCAGGCGTCTTGCACTAGACTTTTGATGTGTTGTCGAGTTGCTTCTTCGGAAGCTCCGGTTTCATTCATGTAACAGTGTAGTGACTTGAAATTATCTCCCCTTACCAACTCATCCTGCAATATGTATGTTCCCGATCATCAAAGGTGTGACAAATTGAATTGCAAAATTGGATGGTTAATCTAAAGAAAACTTACTGATGAGGTGCTCAAATCGTTCGTGAGTCGAAGGATCAGGGAGGAGCAATACATAACGTTGGGGATGTTGCATACATATTCTAGGATCTCTTTGGATAATTTGTCCGAAGTGGTGAAGTAAGAGCAGAGCAGCACAAGATGTCCTCCTATAGATGTCACCGAAGCATTGAGATACTCCTTGAGTGTTGGTTTGTGGCCCTCGTGATACCACTTTGCTTCTTCTAACCAAGTCTTGCCTTGATTTACCCACTGAGATATGTTAAGATGTAAGTAGTCATTGAAACGAAGACTCCATGAATTATGCGCTATTCTCTTGGAATTACAAATTCAAAAATGATGGCCTAACTTAGTGAGGAGTGATATGTACCAATTTGTGTAAGTAGGGAATGATGTTGAAGCCTTGCTCTTTCATGGTCCAATAACCAACTTCATTGGTAGTGTTGTACATGGCAAGGAAACAGGTCCTTATTGTTAAAGGAAGCTTGTCGATTTTGGAGATATCCCATCTGCAACATTTCCATTACAAGCACGACATTAGTATTCATTTTACATTAGTATAAGCGTAAGATCTCTTGATGATGGTGTGCACAAACCTCTCGATAAATTTCGTCAGCAACTGAAGTTCTTCCCATGAGCCAAAAACATCATAAACATCGTCCATCAATGTGATCATACAAGTGATCTTGGTGCTCATCTCCTGAAAGCTCCAAATTGTGGTTCATAGACCATTAAAGCATTCCATAAGTAATGTTCCATCAGTCTGTCCCGGCAAAAATCCATCTTGTTCAACCCCAAATTCACCCACCACCTGAAAGAGATTGGAGTTTGCATGATGAGAACATACGAGAACTCAAACTACTAAGGTTGGTATTGGTTAATTGCTCAAAGGACAGGCTTGATACAAAACGTATAATGACCTTAGTTAAAATAAAAATTATTTACTAAGGGTGAGTATGTTTTCAAGGTAGAACCTGGAACCTTAGAATTAGACAAGCACTTAAGAACCGGATTTGTGGGAATTCGTCTGGTTCTAAGTAGATTCTAAAAATTGGGAAATCGGTTTTGACAAATAAGTTGTAGGTTCTAGGTTAATGCAACATGGAACTTGTAACTTAAAATCTGAAACAAGTTTTTGTATTTTTTCGTGCAATCTGTAGTATTTCATGGCATTCAATGATAAATGTATAATTTGGAATCATTAATTCGAGCTTTCATTTTATGTTTGAAACTTTTACCTTGTTAATATTTCATATTTTTCATGTATTTAAATATAAGTTATGATCAGTGAATTGTAATAGTAAGTGATGGTTATTAAATGTGATAGTTCACTATAATCGTTCAATTAAAAATATGGGTGGAACTTAGGTAGATCTTGGAATCGACTCTAGAATCTATAACATGGTAGATTCTAGGTTCTAGGATATGCAAAGTAAGTTCTAAGTTCTAAAAATGAAAACCTATTTCAACGGATAGATTCTGATTTCATATGAACTCTTGACGAAATCTGGAATTCTTCCTATTATTTATATCCAAAAGAAAGTCACCTATTTAAATAGGAATGGACCTGTCGGGCTCATTAGAATGAGAAAGGCCTGCAAAATCTTCATTTACATGGCCCACCTACACATAATTTGTCTGATATTGGGTTTTATCGTTGGGCTATACAAATCGGGTCATAAGAGCAAATGAAATATTTAGTGGGCCAAAAACTGTGACCTTCTAAGTGCATGTGCTTCAAGACCAATTACCTGGCTAATTTGCTGACTTCGTCTCTATAAACTGATTGCACCATATTGAAATCGAGCTTAGCCAAATCGAGCAAGACGGGGTTCGAGCGATCGCACTGATCTTCCTCGTACATGTCCATGAACCATCTGGCCTCCAATCTGTTGGGCCTCCAGTGAACGGGCATGTCCAAAGCGTGTTCTATCTTTTTCGCCCAAATATGGTCTCCCTTAAGATTTTCTAGACATGTAGAAGAGAAAATCTTGGCTTCATCGATGATGGCTTCACCTTTGAATCCGCAGAAGGATGCTTCATACAGGCTCAACAAACCCTGGACATCTTCCCTTAGGGATTTTTTGAAACTGCTTGCATCTTCCGTCATGAATCTTTCAAATATGCCTGTGCATAAAAGCGGCATATTTTATGCATACGCATTCCTAGATGATATATATATATATATATATATATATATATATATATATATTCAAATGATATTTCGCATATGTATAATACTACCTTGCTCCACATTAAAGCCGTTTTGGCGGAGAAGCCTAAATCGAAGCGCTGTGGCGTGGAGATCATCATCAAAAGCCCCGGACCCATTGGTTTTGCCATTGATAACAGCTTCCAATGCCTTCTTGATTTCCAACTCAAAGTGGTATCCCAATCCTAGCCGTTGAACCGCATCGATATGCTCGAGTTTCTCCACCTGAGGCATTTCGCTGCAAATGAAATCCTTCACCTCTTCCTTCATCTTCTCGACCCGTTCCATGTATCTCTCCTCCTGCATCGCCGACGAGTTCACTGGTTGTTCTCTTCCCATTTGTACTTTTAGCAAAATAACACAAAACAATAACATGAAAAAGCACGCTTATTGGCATTCTAGAAGTGTAGCGTTGCGGTTACCCGGTATTCACTTCTGAGCGACTGAACAAAGTCGTAGTCCCAAGTGCTCGGCCGGAAATTCGCCGAGCGCCTCTTCGACCCATTGGTCGTGACACCAGAAGCCGCCATGAATTGATGCGGCGGTGGTTGAAAGATTTTAAGGAAGCGAGAGAGGATGCGGAGCGTGAGAAGGCAAACGTTGTTGTTGGTTGATGATCGGTGTGAAGTACAAGGTTTCGACACTTCTATTTATAGAGTTGTTCCGCGCGAAGGACCCGAATATTTTGTAATAGCCGCCCTTAATTCCTTTGCATTCTTGCTTAGCCCTTCACTTGCTACAGGCCAGCAAAGACGTTGATTTCTGCTATCAAATTGAATAAGCGCAGAAACGTATTTTCAGAAGACTTCCCCTTTGACCTTCTAATGACGGTAAAACAACGCGTGCTCGATAGCGATGGTCCACTTATCGAGAATCGCACGACAACGTTCCTTCAAAGTCATTTAACATTGCAAGGGAATCGGTGACTCGATCTTTTCCTTTTAGAACAACGGCATTGAATCTCTTTGCTCATGGAAAATGACAACCTAACAGTACTGTTAGTCTTCAATAACAAACGTGGCTTTTCCACCAGAGTTTCTCAAATAAATCTGTCGACTTGTTCAACGGTTTTTTTTTTTTTTGGAAAAATCAAAATTGAAAAGTCTCATCGTGAGGAATGTCTTAGAATTCCACTAAGTGAGATTTCTTTAATATGAAAAAAGAAAAAACAATTATATATCTAAACATAGATAATTACAAGCATCAATATCATCACTAGAAAAAAATTGTTCAAGTCATTAGAAAGATTAATTAAAGTTCAAAGATGAAAAAACAATTGAAATATTGGCTTTAGGAGTAAATAAGGAGGTGTATCTTATAAAACTTATATTTAAATTCATCTACAAGTCCGTCCAGTTGCCATAAACATGTAAGATGAATATGTGGTGAGAAATGCACCGTTATTAATTGTAAACAACGGTACTGTTGTCCTAACAAAGTTCTTTATTTATTTCATTAACTGTAAGATGAATATGTGGTGAGAAATGAACCGTTATTAATTGTAAACAGCAGATCTTGTTGTCCTAGTAAAGTTCTTTATTTATTTCATTAACCCCTCGGTGGATTCTCTATTAAGTTTTTATTCCCTACTTTTTTTTTTGTTAGTCCAACTTTACTTCTACTCTAACTCTCACTCTCAGATTTTTGTCCTTGCCTCCTTATAGGGCGTGACAGTCGAAACCCACACTTGAAACTAAATCATCCCCACCCCAATCCCCCCTGAGAAGGTGGGGATTCGAACCCTCACCTACCCCTTCCATGTTAGAAGGGTGGCTGCAAACCTCAGTGGTTAAGTTTTTATTCCCTACTTGAAAAGCTTTAATTGAAGTAGTTTCGTTTTCAACCATTTCCTAAGAGTGACCTGCTCTCCCACGTCGCCGCCCTAAACAATTGATGATAAGACTTCCATGGAAATGAGCTTCAAAAGTGGAAATATATGCTCATATAAATAGAAGATTCGTAGTTAATCACCTGAAAATACTGGCTTTTTTTTGTCGATATGATGTTTGCTGTACTTTTTCTAGACGAAGTAGATGAGATTCTGGTCCCATGAGACGGATACCGAGTTTGAAAGTTGGCTTTGTATAAAGTATAGATAGTTTGATATTTGATGGCCCAATCTGTTAGGATGTGCAAGGGGATACAAATCAGATACAGTGTATGAGCTATGCACAAGACAAATACTACTTACCTTGCTTTCGGGTGAGTTTTGAAACCGGAAAAAAGAACAAAGAAGTTGTTCTAATCTCGTCTATATTTATTAGAGGTGGCAATTTTTGACACGACTTTAGTTAGGAAGTTTATGTTTAAAGTGGTCAGCCAATTTCGATTTAGCCCGTGAGATACGCTTACTGATCGGTCATGTTTGACAAAACATGGTTCTGTATAACCTATTTAATTAATAAGTTAATCTTGACATGACTTGCATGTGAATACTACGAATAAAGATTGCGACATTGAAGGCAAATGGGGCCTTGAAATATTTGAATTTAGGACTTCTTATTTTAGTTGGATGTGAGATTTTATAGGATTACTACTAATAACTTTAAAAATTTAAGCTGTTAGACGAATATGTGATTTAACATATAAATATTCTATCAACTTCTCTCGTCCAATATGAGATTTGGGATGTGACAAACTCCCCCAATTAACAAGTTGATGATGTTGATCAATACTCCCTTGATATGATTGTGGCCCCCTTAATTCTTACACGTTTCAAAAGTTTTCTAGTAGTCACGCCTTGTCCAAGGTTTTTTTTATAGGTTGTGTTGAACAACATTGTAGAAGTTGTCGCTTTGATTTCACCCGAACCATAATGCACAGATTTTTCCTAAGATTTTCCAACAACAAGAGCAGCCATATTTCAGTTACCGTTTTAATGTAGTAATATATTTGTCTGAAAAACACTATTGGAACATATGGCGTGTTTTTAAGTCGAAATGAGCGGTCATCAGTCGTTACATTGCGAAGAATAATTCAACAAAAGTCGAATGGAAGCCAAATAGAGTGGTCTCTCTTTTACCAATTGGTCAAAGTACAATGGCATTTTTCGTTGAAATCATGATACGAGGATTGCTCGATAAATAACCGAAATACATAGAGTCAAATGCACAATCTATCCGACCAAAAATTTTAAAAAAAAGGCACAATCTATCCTTTTCTGTTAATGAGAGTCTATGAAGAAACTCACGTAACCAAAGTGTGCTCTCATAATCGTAATCGTCTCCCTAGATATATAAATGCAATTAATCTTAAATGAGCAGAGATGATAGATCAGAAGTGTCAGGTACTTCCTACGAGGTACATTTTTGGCGTAGCCATTTGACCAAAAAATGTTGGCGAAAATAGGGATGGACCAAACGGGTTTTCGTCAGATTTGTCGGGAGATGGGCTCTCAAAGCACATTCGCAAGTTGAATCTTATTATTGATAAACAAGTTGCTGATTAGAAAATGTCAGTCATCGAATAATGATACCGAGCGTGAGGTGAATTCCAAACATAATTAATTTTAAATGACTGGAGATAATGGACTGAAATAGTTGAATACTTTCTATGAGGTACGTTTTTGGTAGAGCCACTTGGTCATAAATGTTCTCGAAAATAGAGATGGACCAAAATGACCTTTGTCACTAGATCTAGGTCTATCAATACATGTAATTATTGCGATGCAAACTCTGAAAACATATTGGCAAGTTGCATATTGTCATTGATAAACAAGTTGTTAATTTGACAAATTTCAGCCGCTGGATGACCGCAATATGCAACATGTTATTGTACTGTGGAATAGTCCTTGTTTGATGGCTATAAGGAATATCATTCTAAATTTGAGAGACCGTCTAAGAAATGGTGCTTTTGACCAAAATCGACCCACAGCCATTTGACCAAAAAATGTTGGCGAAAATAGGGATGGACCAAACGGGTTTTCGTCAGAGTTGTCGGGAGATAGGCTCTGAAAGCACATTCGCAAGTTGAATCTTATTATTGAGAGACAAGTTACTAATTAGAAAATGTCAATTATCGGATAATAATAACGCACGTGAGATGAATGCCAAACGTGATTAATTTTAAATGAGCAGAGATAATGGACCAGAAGAGTTGAGTACTTTCTATGAGGTACATTTTTGGTAGAGCCACTTAGTCATAAACATCCTCGAAAACCACTTAGTCATAAATGTTCTCGAAAATAAAGATAGACCAAAAAAAGACCTTTGTCAATAGATGTCATTAGATCTAGGTCTATCAATACATGCAGATATTGCGACACAAACTCTGAAAACATATTGGTAAGTTGAATCTTGTCTATGACAAGTTGTTAATTTGACAAATCTTAGCCATTGTATGACTGCAATATGTAACATGTTATTGTTCTGCGGAGTAGTCCATGTTTGATGGCTATAAGAAATATCATTCTAAATTTGAAAGACCGGCTGATAAATGGTGCTTTTGACCAAAATCGACGCTCGCTAATGACTTGTTACTAATTCATTCCTTTTTCCCTTTTGTGGAGCAATGATGATATGAATCATTCAAAAGTTAAACTGGATTTTCTTGATAAGAAGAGGATATCAATTTCATGAAATGGTCATCAATCCATGACATCGAATAACACTAGAACGAGTTCGAATCTATGCTAGCCATTAGTTTTCCATAATGGTTATCTAAACTTTGAACAAACAACATAATACATTTTTAAGGGCAAGTCCTTTCATTTTTCACGCGAAATTGCGTTAACTAATTAAAAAAAAATGCATTAATGATGACGAAAGGGGGCCAAAGAAACTTGAAATTGACACGAGAAGGAAGACATAATGTACGCGGTCCGGTGTTTATGAGTAAAAGATGGTTCAATCTGAATTACAAATTATGGAGAACCTAAAAATGGAAAAGAAATGCTTTTATAGCCGAAAATCAGTGAACCTACGGTCTGTATGGCTTATGCTATCTGTTAAACTTAAAAGCACATTTAACGGAAAAATAGTTCAAAAGGTCATATACCTATTACATTTTTGTCAATTCAGTCACAAACCTTTTAATTATGTCAATTAAGTCTTAAACCTCTTCACATTTTGTCAATTGAGTCATTTTAGTCATTTTTTTTATCAGAAATCAATGACGTGGACACCGGCCATTCCACATGGCGTGATCGATGCTAACGTTGATAAATTTTAATATTTTTTTGAATTTTTATATTTATATATTTTTTCTTTTTTTCCTCCTTTTTTTTTCTTCCCTTCTTCTTTTCCTCTAACCAATGGCTAGCCTTCAATGATGGCTAATGATGGGCCAGAGGCAAAGGTCGGTGAGATTGACCTCACCGACCCTGGTAAGGCCGTCGCTAGGCAACGATCAACTTCACTGGATTTGATTAGGCTCGCCTTGATGGAACGGTGCCTCAACCAATTATCGAACACCAAAGACCAACAACAAATATGGATATTGCCAAAAAGGGACGATCAAGGCCGACTTCTACGTGGACAAGGAAATCATGAGTCTTTCATTTCTCCTTTATAGCTTGCGTGACTCCACCAGCTAAAGGAAATTGTTAAGGGAAAAAAAAAAATTTGACAAATATTTAGCGAATATTTTTGCTATCTCTTTTATCTTATCTCTTATGTTGCATTTGGTTGTGCAAACATTTTTACAAGATAGAATAATGTCGAATATGATAATGATAAGATAGGATTTTAAATATCCAATCCAATGTTTGTTAACATTCGGATATAACATGGATTCAAATAAATATTATCCAAATAAATATTTGATTTTCAGAATTAAAATTAAAAATAAACCAGGGAAATAAAACAATCTCTCTTTCTTGTGAAGTGAAAAAGGAGGCCGTAAGCGATCAACTCAGCTTCCACAGATAAAACAATACTCTGAAAAAAAAAAGGCAGAAAAATTGAGGCGAACTGAAAAACTCTTTGCTGGAGATTATCAATTGTGTGGATCTTCAGTGAATAAATGAACTTGAGAAAACACCCAGCTTTGCACTTTGCCGGAGATGTCAATTTACTGAGTTGATCATTTAAGGATGATATTGTCAAATCTGGGTGTTTAGCACGCGTTGAACAGAGAAGAGAGAGCACGGGATGGGATTTGGAGAAATGAAGGGGATGGGGGCAGGTTTTCTTTGGAGATTATTGAAACAATCTCAGGCAATGCCCGACCCTTTCGCTTGTTCCTCTCTATTCATCCCCTCTTTTCTCATTCTATATCTACGTGAGCAACCATGAACAAGGGGCTTAGCCATGGACGGCCAACGACTGAGAGCTGCTACGACTAAGATGGTGGCTCGACCGTGGACCCTGGCTCCAGATCTCACCTCTTCAATCACAAACCAGCGGCGTCACCCGCCAGATTTGGTCGGCTCCATCTTTCCGTGGCCACCACGACTCTGGCCAGATCTGAACTGTAGCAACGAAGGAGAGGGAAGGAAGAGAGAAAATTTTTGTTTTCCAAATTTTACATATCCTATCTAGATCTATCTTACCTTCTAGGTGGGATTTTTTTATTCGAACTATATCCGGATTTCGCGTCACTCTAAGGGCGCAGTTTGGTAACCATCCAAAGTGCTCGATTCGATTTTTGTTAAAGAATCGGTTTAGGACGAGAAACGCGTTTGGTAAAATTTTTGTTCAGGGAACAATTTGGAAAGAGAATCAAGAATAAAAAAGTTGATTCTTGTTCGGGACAAAATTGAGAATCAAAACCCTTCTTCTTCTTCTTCTCTTTTCTTCTTCTTCATTGACCGCCATCCGCGACCATTGCCCGCCGTCCGCCACCGATCACCAGCACAGCTGGTCCGACGAGCTCGCGGAGGCTCTCGTTTGGCCTGAAAAAAAAAAAAAAAAAAGAAGAAAAAAAAAAAAAAAAAGAATAGGAGAAAAAAGAAAAAAGAAGAATAGGAGGAAAAAGGAAAAATAAAAAAATAAAATAAAAAAAATAAAATAAAAAAATAAAAAAATAAAAAAAAAAAAAAGGAAAACAAATAAAAGGAAAAAGAAAAAAATAAAAAAAAAGAAAAAAAGAAAAAAAAAAAAAAAAAAAAAAAAATAAAAAAATAAAAAATAAAAGAAATAAAAAAAAAAAAATAAAAGAAAAGGAAAAAAAATAAAAAATTATAAAAATTATAAAAATTATTTAAAAATTAAAATAAATTGATTTGGAACAGAATCATGAGCACGTCTCAAACGATTATTCGGAATCGGAAATTTTATATAGTTACTGCATGTTTTACTCAAAATTAGTTAGGACGAGAATAAAAAATAATCATTTCGATCGAGAATTTGTTAGAATGAATCGTTATCAACGCGCCTAAACACCGGATAAGATAAAAGTTATCCTATCCGGAGTTTTATCCGGTCAATCAAACACAACCTTAGAGGCAGCATATATTTAGGGAATATTGGTTATTACATTTACCTTTTGTATTTTATCTCTTAGAGTCCTTTATATACATTATACTTGCAACACAATTATGTATAGAAAAGGAGAATAAAATTTTATTCCTAAAACCTAATTTTTCATTGAGTCTCACGGCTCTCTCACATATCTACCGCCATTGCAATAGCTTCCTTTACATATATTGAAATTAATTATTTAAGTGAAATTACGTGCTCATCTTTTTTTTTTTTTTTTTTTGGCTTTTCAATTTCCACGACAAGAATCCACCAGTTCACTTTTACGTGACCGGTTAATTTAACCACTTCAATCTGGGCCGAGTTTTTTTTTTTTTTTTATGGGCTTAAATTCGAAACATACTTCAAGAATTTGGATGGATTCGTGGCTGGTATTGTTATCAAATCAGCCTAGAAATTTTTCCAGAAAACGCTTTGTTAGAACTTGCTCGATGGTATGAAATTCGCGTGCCCTATGAGCTTACTCATCTACTACCTAATCTAATATAAATAAGTAAAATCAATCGCATAGCGTCATAAAGCGTTTGCTCACAAGTTGTTCTTTTGAGCCTTGCAATTGCAATTCCCTCTACCACAATAATCCGTGTCATCTTGTATTTTTCATGACAAATCATTAACGTAAGCAGTAGGTATAAACTGATTTAATGTAGCTATTATGTAGATGCAAAACATGCACTAATTAAGTAGTGGCATGAGAATTAGTGGCCATGAAAATTTAGTTAGCTGCCATTAAGTTAATGCATCCATATCGACGAAATTAGCATCTATCGTAAGTGTTTGATTACTCTTCAATAATGTTAACATTCTCCGTAACCATGAGCCCTACATACTAAAATGGCGACAGATTACGCTCAATAAATGCCATGAACTAACCACGGAATAGCGTATGCTTCTTTGACGAGTTTTATGAAGCTTGTACAAACACCCATAACTAATGCATGAGACCAAAGGCTTTCTCCAAAAGCAAGTTCTTGGCCAACAATGCATCCCTAATCGAGGGGCACGGGTTTGAATAAAATCGACACAATATGGTCATTGCTCTCGTGATCGGGAAGGCCATGTTCGTCTCCATACTGGTAAAAGCATTGAGAAGCTTGTGCCAAGTTCAAACATGTCCTGAGAAAAGGCTTGAACCCAGGAAACGGGTAGTCCTTGAACACATCTCTATTCATTGTCTTCCACCTCTCGCGCATTGATGTCTGATGTG
This sequence comes from Eucalyptus tenuipes, assembly GCA_014182365.1. Taxonomy (NCBI): domain Eukaryota; kingdom Viridiplantae; phylum Streptophyta; class Magnoliopsida; order Myrtales; family Myrtaceae; genus Eucalyptus; species Eucalyptus tenuipes. Next base: position 21,237,334 of record CM024537.1, read on the forward strand.
TTGCCGCGCGGCCTCATCTGAAGTGCCGGTTTCATTCATGTGGCATTCTAGCGCCTTGTAGTTGTCTCCTCGTGCCAATTCATACCAATCATGGACGACATTGATGGGTCACAAACATAAGTCCCAAGATTCATCTCACATTCGTATCAAAGAAATAAAATGGAGCATCACGTCGCTATGAACATTAATGATGTACTTCTTTCATAAGCAATTATTTACAAGGAGAAGGACACATACCGAAGTAGATTTCGATGATGTACCGAGATCATTGGTAATTTACAAGGCTCAGTAGAATGAGCAAGGCCTACAAAATCTATATTTAGAAGGCCCACCTATACATAATCTGTCTAATATTGGGTTTATCTTTTTGGGCTATACAAATCGGGTTAGTTTGACTTGATCTAATAAGAGAAAATGGAAGATTTAGGACGCGTTTGGTAACCATTCTGTTCTCGGGAATAATTTCGATTAGAAATGATTTTTCTTTTATTTTGTTCTCGGGAATAATTTCGAAAGCAAAGAAAACGTTTGGGCGCGTATGACAAAATTTCCGTTTCTTTATTTTTCTGTTCCTTGAACAGGTTTGAAATAGAAATCCGTTTGGTAACGTAATTTCATTTTTCTATTTCTGGAACAGATTTTTATTCCGAAAATAGATTTGGAGCAACAATCAAAAGTTAAAATTTTTAGCTTTTTTATTTCTAAAACAGAAATGAAAAATAAAAAATTTTCTCATCATTCACTCTTGTCATCGCCCGTCGGCCACTTGCTGCCCATGGGATGCCGAACGCCCGTCGTCGGTTGCCGCCCGCCCGCCACCGGCCACTAACCGTGTAGCCACCGGAAGTCGGTGCCATCGCCCATCGCACTCCAAGCCGCCGTCACCAATCGCCGGTCGCCGGACGCCAACTAGTCGTTGGCCACTCCCACTTTCACTCGGTTTGCCTATCACCAACCGCCGATCGTCGGATGTTGAAGGCTCATCACCAACAATTGGATGTTCACCGGCAACGATTTGCCGCTTGCCACCGCCTCGTCGGATGTCGGCCGCTTGCCACCCACCGCCGGATTCGGCCACCGGCTACCGCCGTTGGCCTCATTGCCGGAATCCGGATGTCGGACGTCGACGCCGAACTCCGGACGTTGGACGCCGGGCGTCGGTCGTCGGACTCCGGTGTCGAACTCCGGACTTTGGCCACCCGCTGCGGGTCACCGGACTTGGTGCCGGACATCGAACTTTGGGCCGCTCGCCACCGGTCGCCAAACGTCGGACTGCAGCCACCGGACGCCGGTCATTGCCGCTCCTAGAAATAAAAATTTTATTTTGTTATCAAACGAATTTTTATGTCGAAATAGAAATTTTGAATTAAACACGTCTCTTTATTTAGAAAATCGTTCATGGAATAGAAATTGATTTCTGTTTCAGAAATTTTGTCATGCGCGCTCTTGGAGACCTGGAGTAGCACTTGCGTGAGGAGCAGAGAGAGAAAGAGAGAGAGAGAGCGAGGGAGAGGGAGAGAGAGAGAGGGTGTGAGAGTCCCACATCGACCACATAGAAGAGACCCACAAGCTGTCGGTCTCTATAAAGAGGGACGGACGTGTAGAACGTTTCTTAGACTTTCGGCTAATGTCCTATTTTATGTTGGAAACACAGCATTGAGAAGGACCTTCAAATGGTACTTCAATCGTTACAAGTACTCACAATTGAAGCACGTTTTTGAGTAATTAGACTAAAGTTCTAAAAATTAGTAGTCGGTACGATTTTGGTGGTCACTTTTGCCTTAGGAATCGGGAACGTCACTTGAGAATTGGAAACCGGTCGCGGACCGAACAGTGTCGGTTTTATTTTCATAGAACCAGCAAGGACACTGTTTTATTTTCATAGAACCAGCAAGCGGCCTGGTGTCTTTGAGAATCGGAACTCGCTTTTGCCTTAGGAATCGGGAACGTCACTTGAGAATTGGAAACCGGTCGCGGACCGAACAGGACCGAACAGTGTCGGTTTTATTTTCAGAGAACCAGCAAGGACACTGTTTTATTTTCATAGAACCAAAGCAGCCTGGTGTCTTTGAGAATCGGAACAAATCAATCCGAGTGTCGGTTTTATTTTCATAGAATCAGCAAGCGGCCTGGTGTCTTTGAGAATCGGAACAAATCAATCCGGTGTCGGTTTTATTTTTCATAGAATTAGCAAGCGGCCTGGTGTCTTTGAGAATCGGAACAAATCAATCCGGTCCGGGTGGTTTCGAGTTGGACAGGTGGTTTCGAGTTGGACCATGAAAGAGTGAGGCAACAACTAAGGGAGAGCAAAGAGAACTGTCCGTGCAACATTTCCATTACGAGCATGATATTAGTATTGATTTTATATTAGTGTAAGCGTAAGATCTCAAGGAAATAGAAGAAAAAAATAGCGGACAAACCTCTTGATGAATTTCGTCAGTAGCTGAAGTTCTTCCCATGAGCCAAAAATGTCATGGATATCATCCGTCAACGTGATCATACACGTGATCTTTGTGCTCATTTCCCTGAAAGCTCCAAATTGCAGTTCATAGACCATCAAAGCATTCCATAATTAATGCACCATCAAAGTATTCCGTAAGTAATGTTCCATCCGTCTATCCTAGCAAAAATCTATCTTGTTCAACCCTAAATTCACCCACCACCTGAAAGAGATTGGAGTTCACATGACAAGAACATACGGAAAAAGAAACTACTAAGGTTGGTATTGGTTGATAGCTCAAAGGACGGGCTTGATACATAAAGTATAAAAACATTAGTTGAAATTAAAGTTATTTATATCAGAAAGAAAGTGACCCATGTAAATTGGAAGGGACCTGTTGGGCTCATTAGAATGAGGAAGGCCTACAAAATATTCATTGACAAGGCCCACCTACACATAATTTGTCTGTTATTGGGTTTCACCTTTTTTGGGCTATATACAAATCGGGTCAGTTTGACTTGATTTATTTAAGAAAAAATCGGATTTAGTGGGCCGAAGACTGCTACCTTCTTAGTGCATGTGGTACAAGACCAAGTACTTGGCCAATTTGCTGACATCGTCTCTATAAATTGACTGCACTATGTCGAAATCGAGCTTAGCCAAATTGAGCAAGACGGGGTTCAAGCGATCGCCTTGATCTTCCGCATACATGTCCATGCACGATCTGGCCTCCAATCTGTTGGGCCTCCAATGAACGGGCATGTCCAAAGCGTGATCTTTCTTTTTCGCCCAAATGTCTGTCTTCCTTGAGATCTTCCAAACATGTAGAAGAGAAAGTCTTGGCTGCATCGATGATGGCTTCACCTTTAAATCCATAGAAGGATGCTTC